>OY751424.1:3388553-3988553 GCA_963565655.1 Aleiodes testaceus | reverse complement strand
CTAGGTAGAAGAGTTTTCCGCAAAGATTACTGGAGTTTTTCTTTTTTTTTTGTGAGATTAAGGAAAGGGATAGTTTGAAGATGATCTTGGATGAGGAGAGGATGAAAAAAACTGGACCCCTGGTAGGTTAATGCCCTGGTACCCTACTGGCTTCGTATCCCGTGACAAAGTTAGTCCGGTTTAAGGCGCTAGGATAAGCTCAACCTTTCGGAAGAATTTTTGACACTAACCCCGTTAACCGTTTTAACCCGATCACTATATCTCATGACTTTTTAAATCGTTTGTTTATTTTTGGCCATTCAATTTGGCCAACAATCCGCAGGACCATTCCCGGAAACTCGGAATTTTTCTCCGTGGAAATTTGATTTTATTGTTGAATCAATTTTGGGGATAAAAAAAGAGGGATTTAATTGATTCGTCGACGAAGTTTTCCGGGATTTGTCTCGGCCAATCATCCCGGCCTCCGTGAAACATCGAATTAGACGCTCGTGAGACGGAGAGAATCCTCATTTGAACCCAAAATAATTGATTAAATCTCGAATAAATAAATAAATAAAGAATCACTAAATAGATAAAACTGTAATTTTTTCATTTTCTTTAAATAACTCGGAAAATATAGAAGATAGAGAAAAATTCGTAGAAACCTTTTTTGTAGCTCTTAAAATTCTCTACAAAAAAGGTTTCTTCAATTTTTTCTCTAAACCCTTTATTTTCCGAGATATTAAATAAAAACCGATTTTTTTTTCACAAACTTTTTTTGTTGATAAAAAAAAATGGAAAATTCTTCGCCTCTCCTTCTCTCTCCAATTCTCTAACGTGATAATTAATGGGTTATCCCTTCCGGACTTTATAATCCAAAACGAGCGTCAAAAATTCACCACCGGTCTGTAACGAAAGGTGTTAGAAAAAAGAGAGAGAGAGAAAGTGCTTTTTGAGTCTCAAACACCATCGATCACGAGGTTTCCCCTGTTTTTAGCATTGAGCCTTCAATGGAGCCGTGTAATTAAATCAAAGCGTGCACCGAGTTAGTTTAAGAGGACTGCGAACATCTCCAGAAGAAAGGCGCCTTTTTTTCCCGATTTTTCGTGAATCTGCATAATTTAGTTTCGAGTTTAATCATTTTCACTGATTGAGGATTAGATTCGACGATGTTACACCTCTGACAGGGTCAGATACGGTAAATTCGTTTTGCCTGTTGGCCATGCTGATTATTATTATGAAGATGTTTTAATTTTATCTCATTTCGATAATAAAATATGATTTTTTTCAGTAAATATTGGAATTTTTCTGTCTTTCTTAATTTATTTTAATCGAAAAATACATTAAAAATAAATGAAAAAATGCGAACTGAGGCATCATGTCGTTCCATTCACCTGAAAATCCAAAAAAGAATTCACCTCATAATCCCATGCAGAACCTGTCGCATAAAGCGCCAAAGCACTTGGACCGCCCACGAAATGTTTTCGCATTTGGAATCTCGTAATTCCTTTTTTCAAAAATCCGGATGTAAATCTCCATTTCTCCTTTACGTTATCCTCCATAGGAGAACCAGCCAAGTGAAAATCCGGGAAAAGGTCTCAATATTTGACGAAGCTTTTACGCGTCACGAAACATTTTTGACACGGACGAAAAAATGGATAAAAATTCATTGTTTCGACTCTTGACGTTTTAATACTGTTAATCCATTCGTTTCGGTTCTGGGGATCTTGACTTCGATTTAAAAAAATCCGAAATAAGGGAAAATGAATTAAAATTGAGGCAAACGTTTTTTAAATTTTTTTTCCCCATTTTTTCCTTCATTTTTCGAGAGTTTAAAGTCAAATCGATTTAATGAAATAATCATGATTTCATTGAAACAAGCGAATAAAATGAATTTAATTCGGTGCATTTTTGACAATGAGACTTTCTCGGCTCCATCTATGATATCATGTATAACCGAGGGGTTGCCGCGTGTTTTTAATACCAGTTCTCTTTGCTTTTGAGGCAGAACAAAGTTCGTAAATGCGTGATGACATGGCTACTTATGGGACCACTCGCGCTATCCCAGGCTTTTTCTCATTCTCGTGTCACGAGTGTTTTTAGCGTGTGGCGCCAAATTATTTACGGTAAATTGTACAACATGATTTTATCATCAATTACGGGAATTTATTTTTATGAATAATTGTTTTATCTTTAAATTAGAGATAATTCTCTCCAGTTTTCTGCAAATATCTCTGAAACTAAAAGAGATAGGAAAATTTTTATAGAGACCTTTTTTATAGAGAATTTAAAAAGCTACAAAAAAGGTCTCTACAAAAATTCCTCTATCTCTCTTAGTTCCCGAGATAATTAGAGAAAACAATGGATAAATCCGAATTGTCTCATTTCCCAATTAAAATTTCCCTCCGCCACAGAACCGGAAATACGACTGTGAGATTTTCGAGCATACCGGTCAAAAATTGGGACCAGAAGCGTGATAAATGTCCCATTAATATCCCGACCATTTCCCCATAATCTCTTCTAACTACAGTTTATAACCACCGACGCATTTTTTCTGTCCTTTTTTTCGTGGATTTTCCCGGTTAATATTTTTGGAAAAAGCGTTTGTGAAGACCAAGCCATGGAGTACACAGAGGCGGCAGCTGGTCTCACCGCTCTGATTGGACGCGCATCACGCCGCGTTTGTTGATCTTTTGCGGGAACGATACGGGTATAGATTCGGATAGAGGGGAGGTAACTGGTAACCCCTAGTTTTCTGCCACCCGGTGGTGTTTCTATTCTATTCTATTATTGGCCTCTTTTCTGTGTTGGTGCAAGGAAGAATATGACACTGGGTACATTCGAAAATTATTGTCGAGGCACCCCTGTTCTCACCCCTAAATCTCGACGGCCATTTTACCGGAGCTTCCATCAAAGTTTCCCAGATTCGTAAATGATAGTAATTGAACCCTCGATTACTCGAGAAGTAATCGATGGAAATTAATCGCAATTTATGATTTTCGGGGCAGAATTTTCCGAGGATTCCATTGCACTTAACCGCACTTTTCTCCTCCCCCTTTTACCCCCGGAAAAGTAAAAAAAAGGCTTCTAGAACATAAAACTCGGAGATTTACACATCGATGCACACACCTCGTTCCTCACATCTCGAAGAATAAAACATTTGCACGGCTTTCATTGGCTCAGTTAAAGTTTGATTAATCTGTTCGTTTGTACTTACCATTGTGCTCGGTTTATTTTATCCACAGTAACTGGAGAAAGGGAGAAGAGAGAGATGGAGGAAATTCATGATTTCATTGGTTGGTACATGAAGCCATCCCTTTTAGTTCCATTAACGGAGTCATCAGGGGGTTGAGAAGGGTGGAACGAGTCGTAACCGTTTATGCCTCGTTTTCGTTATTTTTCATCACGTTAAATTCACGTCGATTGATGGAAAAAAGAGAGGATTTTTTTACTATTAAAATGGAAGTTCCTTTAGACGCCATTTTTTTCACGTGTGCGGTAAGGTAAATAGGCGACATTTAACGTTTTATTGTGTATGAGAAAGGGATCACGATATAAATGACGCCCCTAGATCTTCTAGTCTCTCTTCTCCTCTTTTATTTCCGTTTCTTTCTTATTTTTTTTATTATTTTCTTTATTCTCCTCTTCTTCACACGGGGGTGCGGCGTTTAGAGAGCCTGGGAGGCCGTCACGCCTATCAGCTTTGTCGTTGCCGATACATCTGTCGACATTTACACCGATCTTGAATTTTTTTCAGCTCATTTCAACATCGGTATTCTCGAAATTATGGAAAATGTCATATTTTCGGGATTTTTTACAGTTTTTTGGAATTATTTTGGGAAATAATTGGGATGGGTTTTTTTTTGTAGAGACCTTTTTTGTAGCTCTTTTTATTCTCTATAAAAAAGGTTTTCACCAAAATTTCTCTATCTCCATTATTTACCGAGATTTTTTGAAAAAACTGATTTTCTTTCATCAAAATTAATTAAATAAAATTAGTTATCTGAAGTATTCAATATATTTGAGCAAGACCCCACATATCGTCCTCTTGAACTCGTGATTCGCTACTTATTCATCCCCGCCCATGTACCAACCCCCAGAAACATTTCTCCAAAACCAAGTGTATTCCCCCTCTTTCAGCGGTGCCTCTTTGAAATCGCTCCCCTTGTACTCAAACGTTTATAACACCAATCCCACAGTAGTTTCGCTACTTTCAACTTCTCAATATCCCTTGAAAAAAGCCCAGCCCTCCCCATTTTATTCATTCTTCTGCTGAACAATATCACGTGATCCCGAGGAAAGAGCGTGCGGTAGGCCAAGACGCCCCTGAAAATTTTCAAAAAATTGTGTCATTTTTTTGGATGAAAGGTTCACTTTTTCTCTTTACAAAAACATTTGAGTTTTCTCATTTCTTCATTTTTCTTCGGAGATAAAAATTCTGAAAATCGTGAGGTGGAGAAATGAGATAATACAAGTCCACCGAAGTTTTATTCGTTGGAGAATCGTCTCGAGGGCACAGGTTACCTTCCAAAACACCGAAAAAATAAAAGAAAATGAAATAAAGATGAGGAGAACGGTTTTGAGCAGTGGGATCGACCACCTACTTCGGCAACACAATGGAGCACAAATGCGTGGCGACAGCAACGGCAGATATACGGCAGGCTGATTGCTCGTTGTCGACTTGTGTCGTGCCTTCGTGAAGGCCCTGAGGACCGAATTCTTACCTTTTTCAAAATTGCCATCTCATCAGCCTCATTTCGTTGGAATTCTTCTTTTATTTTTTTCCGACATAATTGTGTCACTCATTTCTATTTGAAGAAAGAGAAAAAAAAGAAAATGCCAAACAATTATTATATTCAATATATTCTTTAATATTAAAAAAAATTAATTAATAAAAATAGTATTTACATTAAAGAGAAAAAAAGTCGCCAATTAAATTGATAAATCACAATAATAATTTTCTTAAATTCGATACAGTCCTTTTCATTACTAAAAAATATTTACAAATTACTCCTAAATTAAATTATTCAGTGCTCTCCAAAATTACGAATAAAATTAAATAACCTTAAATATTATTAAAAATTAATTTGACAAAAATTATTAATGTTTTTTCTAAGTGAAAGGCACGAATGGCTACTCATGAATTAGTGCGTCTATCGAAGCTCAATTATCGTGGATCATTAAAAAATCCCATTTTTTTAAACATTCACATTGATTTAATGAACTCTCCCGCAGACTTGCGAGTCAATTGCACCGAGATAGGGATAGCCGCTTTTGGCTTCGGTTGGACTGTGTGGTGTGACATGATGAGACATGGCAGTTGGTGTTACACCAGTTGATGCTTGCATGCAGGCGCTCATGTTGCTGGAATTGCTTGGGCTGACACTGCCGCTGAGGCCCAAATTCAGGTTCGTTGGAGAGAGATTTGTGCTGCCGTAATGAGAGCCATTGAACAATCTAAAAAAAAGTAAAAAAAATTATTGCAATTGTATTTTGATTAAAAGTAGTGCAATAAAGACGTAAACGTATTTCGTTAATTTAAAAAATGTTTGTTTAAGTAACTCGATACTTCAGTATTTTATTTTTAATTTAAAACCGTGACGGCCCATTCCACGCATTAAAGCCTCACAAATAAACGTCATAACCGTGCGAAATTTTATTTAAATTCTCTCCTCAAACATCTCGAATTTCAATATTATTTGAATTCTCGAAAAAATTAATTTCTGCTGAAATATTTTTAATTATTTTTGATAATGAAGAGTTCAATTTTTTATGTCTCAATAAAATAGGGAAAAAAAATTCAAGGGAAATGCAATTTTTAACACTGGAATTCGAACTCGGAAGAAGCAGGTTGATTATTAGCCAGTAGCGTTTCATTACAGGACGAAAGAGGAACATAATTGCGGACCACACGGGTGAACACACTTGTGCTTCAATGCGCAACCACACACGGTCTTTCGTACACACAGAAACGCACGACTTGAGCGATACCGATCATCAAGAGAGAGAGAAAAAAAGAGTGAGGAATTCAGGAGAAAAAACGAAATTAAAGATAGACTTCTCTAAACTCTTGTCCGCCACCCAGCTCGGAGTTATTAAGATCAAAATTAATGAAATCAATTAATCAAAAAATTGGAATTTCGTAATTTTAATAATTCCATCTGAAATATCACTCAAAATTACCCCAAAATTCAGTATAAAACAATGAATTTTAAAGCCATAGTTTAACAGATATTTAAACAATTAGAAATTACCAAAAAAACTAAAATAATCATAACTTTGTAGCACGTGGTCTGGCGGGGGTTGTCTTATATCATTTTCCAGCTAAAATTTTCCGATCTTTTTAATGAAATAATAAAAATCCAAAAATTCCTCGAATTTCAATAAAATCATTTAATCAACTCACCCATAGTTCTCAGTAGTTGCTCTCGGCCACTGCTGCTGTGGACTGTAGTAATTATCACCATAATTATAATGCTGCGTGTATCCTGTTGTTGCAGCAGCAGCTACCGTACTCTGTCCATATCCCTGATAACTCTCAGTGGCCGCTGGATAATGCTGCGTTTGGAATGACTGAAGACTCATGGTATTGAATGCATTCAACTGTTGGCTGTTCAGTTGTTTGCGAAGACGTGCACGTCTGTTGCTGAACCAAACTTGCACTCGATTCTCCGTTAATTTAGTTCTTTGAAGGAAAAACGAGAGAATTAAAAATCAACATCGTTTTTTTTGCATTTCATCGATGATTACACACTTTGAGAAATTATGGAGAAACTTACTTCTGGGCGAGCTCCTCCCTGGTATAAACATCGGGATATTGAGTTCTGTGAAAAGCAGCCTCAAGCTGTTCAAGCTGTTCACCAGTAAATGTTGTCCTACTGCGTCGTTGTTTTCGTTTCAATGCGATACCTGGCTCGCTCTCAGTGTCGGAATCGTCACCACTACTGCCACCTAAACAAAAAATAAAATAATGAATTTAATTCATGCATTCTAACCTTCATTACAGAATTTCTTATAAAAAAACGAATTTTCCAGGGAAGAAAAAAAAGAAGGAAATCACGTTCGAGAGAAGGGGAAATACCCCACATGGAATTTCACTTGCAGCACGTGCTAGACGTCAGATACCAAAGATAGGAAGCGAAGTTGGTAACCGCCCACAGTTCACACGCCCGAGTCAGCAACCTACCATTAAATCCCTCTCAGTGATTACAGTCCATTCTGGCTCATGAAGGCCTTCAACCTATACTAAACTAAAACACCGGAGAAATTAGGGTCCCGCTCCTTTTTCCACTCTAACTTTCGTAGCCAGCGAATTAAGTTCTTTGACATGAAACACTCAGGCCCAGCGGCGTTATTTTGGCTTCCTATGGTCGTGTCTTCTGGGTTGGATTCGTTGCGGGGTGAAATGGGGGGAAATTTTATGAAAATCGTTTTATTCGATAGACAGGGAAATTTGAGGCGGAAAACACAGTATGACGACCTCTTTCCCGCCAATAGTTTCTGAGATATTTGAATATTAAGAAATCGGTGAAAACACGTTTTTCCCTGTATCTCTGGAAGTATTGGGGTAAAATGGGTTGTCATACTGTGTTTTCCAGCTCAAATTTCCCTGGCAATCCGATGCGACTACTCGCACTTTTCTCCGATGATTTTTTCGTTTTTTGGAGATTGGGAATTTGGGAATTCTTCGCAGTTAGGGAGACAAATAAATGTCTAAATCAATGAATTCCGTAAGCACCTGTTGCACGTCTCCGGAGAAGAGGGGGATGAGTCGGAGGGAGTACGTTAAAAGGATTTTTCGAGGGAGTTTGCTGTGTGTGCGGTTTCGTGGAAGATTAAAGGCCTCTGGGGCTCTTGCCTCGTAAATCCTCAGCGACGCTTCGAGAAGCATACCAAACGATTCCAACGAAGCCTGACGATTTCTGCGACGACCCATCAACGACCCATCAAGTCTCCATAACTTCAATTTACTTTTTTTTTTTAAACTTTTAAACAATTTTTCCGGTTTTTTATTGAGGCGATAAATCTTTGGAGACTCGGGATTTTCCATTGAGGTTAAAATTATGGCTGTAAATTGGAGAATTCCGAGGGATTTTAACCTTTGAAGATTCTCAGTTCGAGTGAAATGTGGAAACAATAATTTGCGGTTTTTTTTTTATAACTTCATAGAAAGGTAATTAATTTTTTTCGGTATTTTTTGGAGTTGTGGGAAATTGAAGGGGAAAAAGAGGGAAATATGTAAATCAATAAATTGCGAAAAAAAAAGAGAAGAGAAGAGAAAGGCTGTAAAAAATAGTGGAAGACCTCTGGCACCTCTCAGAGAGAGGCACTCCTTCCGAAGATTAGTATTGAGAAGCCTGCAACGTAACTGCTGGACCACACGCCGCGTTATTATTTCTCCTCATATTCTTCTGCTCTAGTTAAAGAATTTTCCGTTACAAAAATTCCGAAATAATTCCTTCATTCAATTAAAATTTCCCATTAATATTCTCATTGTTTTAATCTCAAATTGTTCGTATTTTTCATTTATTTTTGTTCGTTCATTTCATTTGCGGAATAAAAACAAAACGGAAATAAAGATAATAAAGATCACGACGGGGTGCCCAATATATTTTATCTTTCCCACTGTTGAAGTGAGAAAAAGAGTTGTTCTCCACCTCTTTGCGTGTTCCAATAAATAAAAGCCACTCTCACTGGGGGGATTCCTTTACAAATGCCGACGGACACTTAATGCTATGCATTTCTTATACATTCAAAGTGTCTCATCAAAAAAAATTGTTTTTTTAAGAAGATCTTGTGCACTTGGAGATGTTCTGGTTTGAGTGCTTTTAATTTTGCCTTTGTGATTATGACATTAGTTTGTTTTTTCGAGGATAACTCGAAAATTATCAGTTTTAGGGGAAAAAGTGAAGAGACCTTTTTTGTAGAGCCCAAAATTCCGAAGAAAAAATGTAATCTGCCAAATTTCTCTAAATCCACTGGTTTTCGAGATATTTCAAATTTTGTGTAATTATAAATTTTCTTACCGAGAATTCCATTAATCGAATGATTTCCCCGAGGATCATCACCGGGTCTCGCTTGATTTCCAGGACCTCTGAGGAGTCTCGTGATGCTGGAGGTCGATGGGACCGAGGTCTTGTCGCAGACACCGTCCTGCTGGCATAACAAAGTGCGCAAATCCAAAGTTAATATCATTTTTTCCAATTTCCCATTTCCACCTTTCAATTAAATTGTTTCACCAACAGACCTTTAACAATTTCTCCCTGATCTCCCACGTGAAGATCCCGGGATTCTGCCTCTTGAGTTCTTCAATCCTCGCCTCGACTTCCGGCGTAGCAACCCTCGGTTTACTTCCACCAATGACTCCAGGCCTGATTGACCCAGTTTCCTGATATCTATTGAGAATCTTCGATACACAACCGTGAGAGACTCTCAACTGCCTAGATATCATGCACGGGCGTATACCAGCAGCTGCCATCTCCACGATCTTCAATCTCACGTGATTGGGCAGTGGACGGCCATTGATGAAGACGCCACCGAGTTGGTTAACTCTTCCTTGTCCTAAAACAATCAATAATTCATTGTTTAATCAATTATTCCGTCTGTAAGTTTCAAAAATACCGCGCGGAAGCGGGTGAACCAATGAGACCGCGCGGTGAGCCAATGAGAGCGCGTTACGCTCCCGCCTTTCGTTTAACCCACGAAAACTCCTTCCTCACTGCGCATTAATGAATAATTACGTTTAAAATTATTTGAAAACACTTAAAACACGCAAACCTCTCTAATTACAAATAACAAGCCTCTTTTAATTAACTCAATTTTAATTACAACCCAACGGAGACACATATTATGCGGTTTGATGGCTCGACTTGAAGTGAAAAAAAAATACGAAAAAGAGGAAGAACCGGGGATCGCGTGTACGGAAAGAGACACGTGAGTTTATTCATGTGCGGCTTTGAGGGATGGACATAGGATCCTTTTCGAGTTATACGGCCTTTGTGGTTTTGCCACGAGTAGTAAACCAACTTCTCCTTTTTTTCCCTGCCCCTGTAAGCGTATTATGCACACGTAACATTTAATTAATATTACCGCAATTCCATCTGTTCTTTGTCCCGAAAATTAATTGACTTAATTATCTATTCTCATCTCGTAAAATAAGTCCCAAAGGACCCGGGAAATTAAAAAAAAAAAATCATTGAAATAATAATAATCAGTTTGTTTTGGTAAAACCGATGATTACTCCCAAATCTAATTCCGTAAAATAATCACAAGTCTTTGGGCCTACACCAGAGAGCGCAACTTGAGGGACCCATTTGGCATTAAGTCGCTCGTGTCTGCGCCTGCGCAGACTAGAAGCGAGACAGAGTGAGAGTTCGATGGGGGAGAGAGGGGGAAAGAGTCCGCACTTGGTAGTGTTGTGTGTGCGGCTCGTTCTTTTGATCTTGCCTGTAATCCCGTCGGGCCCTGCGGGCCCCACTGACGTCATAACCCGAGAGGTGTCGCATGGTGTGAGTTAACATGTACTCGACGCACACATGCACACATGTTTCCCTCTCTTATTCTATTTTTTTTTTGTTTGAACGGATTGGGCCCCTTCGCAGGGAAAAAAATAGAGGGAGAGAATGCGAAGGGGAAAAGGATTGAGGAGGAAATATTATTGGAGATGAAATGGTCGGAGGTTGACGATGACGGTCTTTTTTTGTAAAAAGGTAGACTACTACTATTCGGGAGAAAACAATGACTCTTTATCGCATTCAATTACCAGGGGACTCGTAAAGTAGACGGAATGACAAGTACTGAATAATGAAAGATTTAATGTGTGATTTTTTTTTTATTTTTATTTAATTTTTTTTTAGAGAAAAGGGGGAAATTAAATCTTTTTCATCCACTTCCAGGTAAAATTATTAAACGGAATTTCTTTAAAAATTCAGAGGACCACCCGGATTGAATATTAAACCATGTAAACTGAATTTTGATCATGAATAATAGATAACGACCGATTGATTCTCACTTTAATAAAAATCCTCTGATTTTGCACATTTCCAAAAACTTCATTATTTATGTTTCATCAATGATAAACATTACTGCCCTCTGAAATTGAGAATCAATTGCTGCAAATAGTAATGCACGAGTTTCATTACTTTTTTATTTTCCATCCAAATGGGTGGGAGGTTTATCCGCGAGGATCGTACGTCCAAGTCAAGATAATCCAAGTTGAGTCGCAGTGAGGGCTTCAATCATCTCTGCCGTCGCCCGAGGACAATCCGATATCATGCATTATAGGTCCCACATCCCCGCTCTCCCCTCCACCTCCACCCCTTCATCAGAACGTTATTTCTCAGTTATAACCTCATGTTTCAACGCCCATACCTACCGCTGCCTATCATAACGCTACATAATTCTATCCATTACGAGATTATTCTACTTTTTAACGTCCGTTCTACTTCCTTAAATTTCGAATTACGTGCAGCAATGTGCATTACTCTCAAACAATTCCATTTTCCCATCCTAATGGCTTTCATTGATTTAATTCAATATTTACTTCGAATTAAATTGAAATTTCCCGCGGATTCATGATGAACCAATGAGGAAGAAGTGTCACGTGTGACGTTGGATTTAATTCAGAATTAAAAGTAAATAATTCATTAATCAAAGTTTATTATAATTTTGTGTAGTTAATTTAAATTAATATTAATTTACCTTGAAATGGATATCCAGTGAAGTATGGTGCCATGTTGAGCGTACTGACAGCCATTAATAAAGTTCTTCAATTAATCACTGAGCTTCTCAATTAATTTGAATAATAAGTTTATTATTCTCGTAAATAATTCACCTTCACAAGTAATCACTAACTATCGAACTTATTTTAGTGTTGATGGAGTCTTCGGGAACTTTTGGGAAAATACTTTGAGAATACGGGTGAGTGACGGGACCTGTTGGACCGTCGGTGTCTCGACTCCAACTGTTTGCCTAAGAAGTAGAAGGACTCGGGTACGGCAAGGCCTCTCTTTCTCATTGCCTGCTCCTTTTTTCAAGACTCCGCCTCTCTTTGGGGAGAGTCGGAAGGAGTTCAAAGAAATCGTGAAGGAGAACCACGCGACCATCGTTCACAATTCTTGTTTTATTGGCTGAGAGGACGTGTGCATGGCTCCGCCTTTGGTCCTCCTCTTGCACTCCCACGCAACTTTGATTTCTTCATTTAATTAAAATGGAATTTATTGGAAAAAATGGGAAATAATTGTCGCAGATATCTGCAATCAATTTCCGATAAAAAATAACACTATTTTAATCCCTTTTTTTTTTTTCTTTAATAAAAAGTGAATTTTCTTTAAATCTTAAAATTACGATTTTTTACATTTTTTTTCCTTTTACACAATAAATTCAGATAAATAATCCTATTTAGATGTTTTGTCGTCACGTGTCTGTTGAGAACGATGAGTGAACATTTGGTATCACGTGTCGTGATTGTAGTTTATGGAGGGCTGATTGGCCGAGCGTGGGACGCTTACCAGAAAAGGAGGACGTTGGAAAATAAATGAAAACGAGGAGTTTTGAGTGAATAAATAAGCGCAAAAGAATAGAGAATAGACTCGTGATATTCAGCGTCACTCAATGTTCTTTCATTTTCATTTCGTAATCATTAAGTTATGCATTAATGCGGTAATGACGAGGAGCTGGTGGAATCGAGGTAAAACCATGACAAATTGAGAACGGAGGCTGTGTTGTTACAAGTATAAATTATAAATAAATAATTAATCAAAAAATTTGAGGCGGAAATCAATACAATAAAACTCCTCGAATCCTTCAAAAAATACTAAAAAAAAAATGATGACGTCATGACATCTATTATTTTCAATGAAATAAGAAGAGATTTTTGTGAATTTCAGTATCACAAATTCCCAGGAGTGAATTTCATCATTCGAACGTCTCAATTTCCCTTAACTGAATGGAAAAAAATCATTCTTTTTTATTCAGAAATGATCAATCGGCCCCAAATGCTTTCCTAACCTCAAAAAAAAAAGGAGGCCCCACTTTTATTGGCCAATTTCGCGTGAATATTTTGGGCTCACACCCAAGGGACAGTGAAAAACTTTTCATGTTTTCTTGTACTCTATTGAATTGAAGAGAATAACCTCGAAAAACTGTTGAAGTAAATTGCGAGTTGTCGAGTGGGAGGGCAGTTGTCACCTGGGGGCGTTGGAAGTCGAAACGTCCCACAGGACTAACAGAATTCACCTAATTGTTTCCATTGAATGTTTTCTCGTCCGTATAAAATGTAAAGGGCGTATGACTTTTTGCCTTTTTACTGAATTTCGGAGTGTCTTTCACTCCTTTTCGTCCACGCGTGAATAGGAGAATGGGGAGTAGTTTCAAATGTACTTGCACTCAAAAAATTCAAACTCAAGGCGGTTCAACGATTTTATTGTTACGACTATTACTCATGCATTGACGTATTTTGACAAGTTTGTTTAGGTAGACAGTTAGGTGAGTTTAACCACCTACTGGCATTTACAAAATAATTCCTAACAATTTGTTTGCTTGTGGGCGGATTGCACGAGGGAATTGTAACGATTAATTTTCGTGATTGTTGGGAGTATGAGATGTTTATTTTTATCTTGAGAAAAAGGGTTTTATGGTTTTATTTTTTTTTTCATCTAAAAAATGAATAAAATTATTAGGGAATAATTAAATGATTAAAAAATTTGAGAATTCTTTAATTTACACACCTGTGCAACAAATGGAGCTCAAAGGCTATTGGCAATACTTCACTCGGGAAAGGATTGGCGGAGTTAGAGAGTCGCCTACGGTTAATTGTCGGGGCATTTAATGAGTACTCTTTGACGTGCCGCAGCAAAAGCACTTGGAAGGGAAGGAAGTTGAAACTTACCTCTTTCTCTTCACGTTCTCTCGTGCATCTAGGTAATAGTTGTTGCCTCAACGAATTTACTCGAAACATTTCACGCACACGAAGAGTTTTAAAATAATATAAAACTTTTGTATGTGCCCCCTTCCCTCTTGAGAATATGGCCTCGTAAAAATCAGTTTATCCTCACGTGCAATTGCCAATGATTTTAGGCGAGTTATTTATCATTTATCTCTTTCACCTGATGTTAATGAAAGAAATAAGGGAATGGCGATTTTTTTAATGTTTCAAGTCGTAAAAATCCGATATTGCGAAATTTTCGATTTAATTACGTTTCTTTTAATTGTGAAATTTATTTGGAAAATAACTCGGAAAATAATGAATTTATGGAAAAATGTCAAGAGACATTTTTTGTAGATTTTTTAATTCTCTATAAAAAACGTCTCTTTACATTTTTCAATAAATCCAATAGTTTCAGAGATATTCTTAGTTCAAAGATTTATGTTAATTGGATGTACTTAAAGTCGTTTAAACACCCGTATTAATGACTCCCTACTAATTAAAAATATGGATATTTAAATACCATTTTTTTATCTCCAAAAATTACCTGAAAATCCAAAATTATTCATATTAATCCTCGATTTATTTCTGCCTCTCTAATTTAAATAAGTGTCACTAAAATCCTTAATTATGACCCATAAAATAAACGTTAACCAATGAATAATAAATTGATTTTATGCTAATACTCGTGCATTACAACAAAAAAAAGGATCACTTTTACTCAATTAAAACCGTAGAATTAACCAAAGTAATTCTCGCAAATTTCTCAGGTGTTAGTACTTGAGTTATGTGACACGAGGTCACTTGTCCTAAAAAAATTTGACACCTTACGATACACCCTCAGTAGCAACCCTATTTTTTTCCCACAGTGGTCAATGCAAGCCCACACACATTTCGAAACTGGAGTCCTTTATATGACTAACTCTTACGGAAGGACACAAGAATGACTGCGGTACAAGAAAGCAACAATCAACCTATTGACAATTGCGGTCACTAAATCAAAATGGCGGCCACTTTGTCGGCGTGACATTTATCGAAATGGTGGAGTTTTCCTTTTCTTATTCGCTTGTGATCCCTGCCGCTGGTATTGTTGTGGGGCCCATTTTTTGGAGGCACGGGAGGACACAATGCAAATGGACAGGATGAAGAATGAATGAAACTGGGTTGAATTCTGTGAGGCACTTTTACTCGAGCATTTCCGCTTTCTTCTCTCGCTGTTGGGGCGTAATTTGTTTATGTTTACTTGAGGCATTGTTTTTGGGTGGAGATTCGAGGGTGAATATCTGCGCAGGGAGTGGATTTATCGGAAAATGGTAAAAGACCTTTTTTGAAGGTCTTTGAATTCTGTACAAAAAAGGTATCCTGGAATTTTTTGATAAATCTAAAGGATTCCGAGATATTCGTAATTTATTACGGGAAGATGGTAAAGCAGGATTATTGGAAATATCGATCGTGGATAATTTACCTGGGATCAGTAACCTCTGTCCCTTTTACCAGGGACAGATAAGGGAATTTATCGACCGATGGATATAGGGCAGTTTTACTCGGTCGGTAAGACACTCGAGTGATATTGGATTCAAATTGAAATACTCCAATAAATCAATTTAGACGATTTTTTAAATTCATTCCGTCATATTTTTTACTTTTGTAATGAGATAATGGGATTATCGGATTTGGTTCTGTCTTTATCAGGATGATTCTAGCATATGACAGTAATGCACACAATAGCCTTATTTGAACTATGATAAAGTGGTACAGGGATCTAATTTTTTGGGTATTTATTCACGTGGCTGAGTCGAAAATGATCAATTCTTATCTGCTTACAGCAGAATTAGCGAACTTCTTCATCGAGGTAAGACTCTTCAATTAAATAATTAAAATAATTATTATTTCATTATTATATTCGATTTTTCTCATACATTTGAATGATTGTGCTTTCAGATTTTTCGAGAAGAGGAAAATGAAACTTCTGTCACTAATTTTTCTCTTCGGAGTCTGTTATTGTTGGGAAATAGTAGAACAAGAAGAACCCAAGGAATACACTGCGCACATTGATGAAAAAACCTTGATCTCTGTGACATTAAACGGAACCGAGGAACCTTTTTTGATCACGTTATCAGATTTACGCATTAAACACATTAACGAAAATGCTTTTGAGAATTTCACATACATAAAAATGTTGGACCTATCAAAGAACAGGATCGATCATCTTCCGCCGCATGTTTTCAGGAAACTGACTAATCTCACAGCATTAACATTGGCTGATAATGATATTTCCGAGACGAATGGATTGTTCACTGGATTGAAGAAGTTGATACTCTTGAACCTATCGAGGAATGAAATACGAAAGCTGAATAAAGGGGATTTATTCGGTTTGACGACATTCGCCAGTGTACTTACGTTTGAAAGTGAATTTGAATCAATTTCATCAAGAATCTTTCGAGATCCATCTGCTGATGTGGTTGAGTTCGAGGATAAATACCAGCCTTATCGAGAATATAAAGAGGAAGACACAAGCTCCGCTGTGCCACTGCCTGAATCTTACAGAGTTCAAGTATGTAACACAACTGGAGGTCTGATGAAATCAGTGGAATACTGGGCAAAAAAGAAGATACTTCCTCAATGTACCATAGCAAAAATTCAACGTAAGGAGCGTGTCCTCGATCTGCGCTTTCAGAATGTGCAGACATTCCAATCAGGCTGGTACGCTTTACCACCGTTTGCTATCAGTGGCATCAACTTATGCAAAAACATGATAACTGACATTACACCAGAACTACTCAATGATTTACCACAAAGTTTGATAGACGTTGATTTATCCTTCAACATGATTGCTATTATTCCAAAAAATGTAATTGTGAACAGCTATATCAGAACATTGTCATTCAATTACAACTTTATTGAAATAGTTGAAGATGGTGCTTTTGAAAGAACCAATTTGACTACACTTCGGATTGGTGAGAATAGAGTGAAGAATTTGGCTTTTGCTAAAACCTTACCAAAGAGTATACAAGGATTGGCTTTATCGAGCAACTCGATATCAGAAATCCCAGTTGATACATTCAGAGAATTGGTTAATTTACGAATGATTGACTTGAGCGTTAATTTGGTGTATAAAATTGAACCAGAAGCATTTGAACATCTGAAGAATCTCGTCGAGTTAAGATTCTTCTATAATATCATTACTGACTTGACTCCTGGGACATTCAGGGGGTTGAGGAAACTGCGATATCTGGATCTCAGTCATAATCAGATTAGAAACATATCCCGGAGGACATTTGCGGAATTGAAGAATTGTGAGGACTTGGAAATTCATCTTGTAGATAATAACATTGAGATTATTGGAGAGGAGAGCTTCTCTAAATTCAAACTCTCGTTGCTTGATTTATCGTATAACAATATTAGTGATAAATCTATAGCCAACAGCGCGTTCAAGGGATGTAGATTGCAGAAACTCTCATTGGGTAAGAATTTTATTAAGAGGATCAACAACGCATTATTCAAACCTATTGTGGGAACTTATGAACTCGACTTGGATAATAACCAGATACATACCATCGAAAATGGAGATGTTAAAGATATGAGAAATCTGAGAAAACTCAACTTGGACAAAAATCAGATTAATGAACTTATTAGTGGTGCATTGTATGGATTGTCAGAGGATAAGGAAGTTGAGATCTCTCTACAGGGAAATCAAATTGAACTCATCGAAGGAGGACTTTTCCAGAATGTGGTCAGGAACTTCACTATCTGAAACGTCATGGAATTTATGGTTGTTATTTTTTGAGCATTTTAATACTTTTCTATGAAGATTGTTATATTTCTCCTTATAAATGAAAAAAGGGAGATATACTATTGATACCTGTTAGAATAATGAACATTATTTTTACCTGCACAAATGTACTCATCCACATCATTTCCAAAAATTTATTTTTGCCTCTGTACACTAAGATTATTTGAACGATGATAAATTTTGAAAAAAAATAATTGAAGAGACTGTGGGTACTTATTCACATGATTTTATAAAGAATTATCAATTCTTATCTATTCATAGCAGTTACAACGGGTCTGCTCATTGAGGTGAGATAATTTAATTGAGCACTTTTTTAATTCTTCATCAGATTTCTTAAAAATTCGATTCTTTTTAATGATCTTAAATATTTTCCATTAAAGGGAAAAAATGAGAGTTTGGGAACTGATTCTAATCCTTACGATTTTATTTCCTCACATCAAAGCAACTTTATACAATTCTCCAAATTACATCTTAAACATCGAGCATCAAACCCTCAAGACTGTGACAATTAAAACATACTATGGTTCTATTTATATCGATTCATCTCGAATGGGAATTAAGTACTTTAATCAAAATATTTTTGATCATTTGAGGAACACAAGAAGATTGGATCTATCGAATAACGAAATTGTGACCCTTCCCACACGGATTTTCTCGCAAATGAGGAACCTCGAAGAATTGTCACTGGCTAACAACAAAATTTCTAACGTGAAATATTTATTTATTGGATTAGCAAGTTTGGCACATTTGAATCTATTAAATAATAGAATCGCAAAACTGAATAGAGGAGACTTATTTGGTCTATCAAAATCAACTGATATAATTATCGAAGGAAACAAATTGGCATCACTTTCATCAGGTGTCTTCCAGGATCCATCTGCTAATTCTCTCAATTTCGGAAGTGACTATCATTCATATTACGAATATCCAAATGAAGCTGCAATGTCTAATACTCCACTTCCTAATGATTTTGAAGTAAAAATATGCAGTAACAATGGTACCATGAGATCTGTTGAATACTGGAGAAGAAATGAGAAACTTGGTGCTTGCATCAGAGCTAATATAGACAGAATAACTCGTAGTTTAGATTTAGCTTCTCTTAAGCTTCGTACATTCGTTCGAGGCTGGTACAAATTAGGACCCTATATTTTCACGAAAGTCGACTTATCTTACAATGATATAATCAAAATTACACCAGAATTACTCAATAATTTACCAGCAGGTGTCTCAACCGTTGATCTAACACGAAATAATATTAAAAGGGTTAGAAAAAATGTCATTGTAAACAGATTCATCACTACATTGATATTGGACGATAATTTAATAGCAACAATTGAAGATAATGCTTTAGCAAAAACAAATCTGATTTCACTCTATGGCGGACTCAATGATTTAGAGAGTCTGGATTTCATTGAGACGTTACCAACGAATATTAGAATTCTAAGCCTTCCGTCTAATGAAATTTCGGAAATGAGTGTTAATGCATTCTATCGATTCCCTGAATTACGAATCCTCAATTTAAATAATAACATCCTGAAGACAATCGAACCAGGAACATTCAGGAATCAGAGGAATCTGTTGGAGCTTCAAATGGCTTCTAATGAAATCACTAGATTAAATTGTGGAGCATTGAGGGGATTGAGGGGCTTGAAGTACCTCAATTTGAGTCACAACGAAATCAAAACCATATCCCGCCACACATTTTTAGAATTCCGAAATTTAAAGGACTTAAAACTTGATCTCAAACACAATGAAATCAATTTTATTGAAGAAGAAAGCTTTTCTCATCTTCACCTCATGTTGCTTGATCTCTCGAGTAATGATATCAGTGACGAAAGTATTGAAGGAGGTGTGTTTGATGGAAGTAGAGTTCTAAGACTTGAATTGAGTAAAAATTTCATTACGGAGCTTGATAGTGAAGTGTTTAAAGGTATTTCGGGATTCTATGAGCTCAATTTGCAGGGGAATCACATAAGATACATGAAAAATGGTGATGCAAAATTTTTGAACAATGTGAGTAGACTTGTCTTGGATAATAATCCAATGGAACGTTTTGAGAATGGTGCTTTGTATGGATTATCAAAAAGTAGAGATATCGAGATTTCTCTGAAAGGTGTACCAATTCAAGTTATTCAAAGTGGTCTCTTTGATTACACAAATTCGAATGACTATTATTAGAATCTGATAAAGTGACAAAATTATCTTCTGTTACAACCAATAATTAATCATGAATTTTGGAAATTGTAATATTTAACAGGAAATAAAGCCTACATTGTGAAATAATAATAATGGTAAATTGCGTAATATTAATCTACACGTGTAATCCTCGAAAGATTATCACGTTCCTTCCACATGATCGAACATAATCTAGCTTTGAATAGAAATAATTGCAACATCATTATAATATGTCTGACAACTTTGTTTGAACGATGATAAATTATCGAAAAAAGAGGAGATTTCGGGTATTTATTCACGTAATTCCATATAGAATTAACAATTCTCGTTTGCGGACAGAGGAATTAAGAAGTTTAGACATTGTAAGGTAAGATAATCCAATTAATAATTTATTACTTTAATTTTTAACGATTTTGACTATTTTTTTTTTCAAGAAAAGAAATGGATTGGGGACTGATTTTAATCCTTGGAGTCTGCGTTCCTCATTGGACCACAGCAGCTCCCCAAACTTTTGGAGATTATCTTGTAGAAATCGATGGACAAACCCTCAAGAATGTCACATTGACAGGATCCAATGATCCCACTCCTCTTGATTTATCAACGAGTGATATTAAATACTTGAAAGAAAATATTTTTGATGATTTAACAAACATAAAAGAGATAGACCTGTCCGGTAATAAAATTAATACGCTTCCAGAGCACATTTTCTCAAAATTGAAGAATCTCGTGGTCTTGTCATTAGCTGATAACAAAATTTCCAGTGTAAAAGGGTTATTCGTTGGATTGGGACAACTGAACAGTTTGGATCTTTCCCATAATCCCCTATCTGAATTAAGAAGAGGAGACTTATTTGGTTTGACTGAATCTACTAAAATAAGAATAACAGAAAGTGATTTAGAATTGATTTCCTCAAGTGTCTTCCAGGATCCATCCATCAGTGCTATCAATCCCGAGACTGAAGAGGATGAAGACTACCTGCCTTATTACGAAGTTTCAGAGGAAAGTGGGTTTGATGTCCCACTTTCTGATGACTTTAGAATAAAAATATGTAAAAGTGGAAGGACTCTAAAATCTGTAGAACGTTGGGACAAAAAGAAGGAGCTTGGTAATTGCAGTGAAGCTGATGTGGACAGACTAGCACGTATTTTAGTGTTGTCCAATCTTGATCTGACTGGTGTCGAACCTGGCTGGTATAAATTACCCCCTGGGACTATCGATGGAATTGACTTATCAACTAATTCCATAGCTGAACTTAAACCAGAACTGCTCAATGATTTACCAAAAGGAGTACTAGCTGTTGATCTTACATTCAATCAGTTGATCAGAGTGAAAAATCATGTTATCAAGAATAGATTCCTGAGGGAATTGAAATTGAATTTCAATGCCATCAAGATAATTGACGACTCTGCTTTCGATAAAACAAATATAACTATTTTTCGTGCTGGTGGTAATAATTTAGTGAGTCTGGATTTTGTGTCATCATTAAGAAATCTTGAAGCTTTATATTTACACTTCAATTATTTGCATTATGTGCCTGTTGATACATGGAGAGGACTCAAGAATCTCAAAATCATTGATTTAGCTGACAATTATCTGGAAACTCTGGAACCCGGATTGTTTGAGGATCAGAAGAATCTTCTTGAGCTCCGATTGGCCAAAAATAATATTAGTCAATTGAAGCCTGGATTATTCAAAGGATTGGAGAATATTAAATTACTCGATTTTAATTATAATTCGATTACAAATATATCTCGAGACACATTTGCAGGATTGGAAAATGCAAAAGATTTTGAAATTCATTTGGAAAATAATAAGATTGAAGTTATAGAGAGCGGAAGCTTTTCTAATCTCACACTTGTCAAGCTCGACCTCTCATTCAATGAAATTACTGATGAATCTATGGAAATGGGTGCATTTGAGAGATGCAAAGTGCAAGAAATTACATTGAGTCAAAATAGCATTAAGAAGATTGATAGTAAAGTGTTCAGAGGTATTTTGGGATCTTACAAGCTCAATTTACCGGGGAATAGTATAACAGATATCAAGAAAGGTGATTTTGAATATTTTATTAATGTGAAGAGGCTTGATTTGGACCGTAATCCGATAGAATATCTTGATAATGGTGCTTTTTATGGATTATCAAAGGATGTTGACATTTCTGTGCATAGGGTACCTATTAGAATCATTCAGGCAGGTCTGATGGAAAACGTGTGAAACTACTAGTATCCAATTAGCTGTACTTAATTAAATTTTTAATAGAAGCAATTACCCAAACGTTTGAAATTCATTTGCAGGTGATTGTAATGTAATTATTACTGTTTAATAGTTAATTGTTTAATTGTAAGTCAATAAAATAAAATGAGCATGAAGTTACCGAGCGCATGCAGCCGATAAAGAAGAAAATGATTAATAAATGTTATTTAATGATGGTAATGTCTGTTTTACTTATTTTACTCTTTTTTATTAGCTGAGCGAGGTGTTTATGGGGAAAGTTTCAGGTTTAACCGCAGGTAGATGATGTGGCGCTTGCTGCAATTTCTGCGGAAATTCAAAAGTCCCTAAACTCTGGACTGCTTTTGGAAATTATTCAAACGAATAGGGAAACATTCTACTTCTTTTAATTTAAT
This sequence comes from Aleiodes testaceus, assembly GCA_963565655.1. Lineage (NCBI taxonomy): Eukaryota > Metazoa > Arthropoda > Insecta > Hymenoptera > Braconidae > Aleiodes > Aleiodes testaceus. The sequence goes on along the minus strand of OY751424.1, from coordinate 3,966,055 downwards.
ACACATCACCGAAAAAATGAAACATTCAATAATATTTTATTTATCATTGAGAAAACTTATTTATTCAAATTTTTCTGCTTATAATCAACCATTTACATTAAACTCGCTTCATCACAGACATATCGCATTTTTTTTAAACTAACAAAAGAATCAGTAATAAATACATTGGTGCTTATTACATGAGAAGAACAAGAGACCATTGAATACTCAGTTTAATGAAATTAATTTCAATGAATTCCTCAAACTTACAAAGTACAATAAATGCATTTGAAACACAAAAAATAACTATTACTCTATAGTTTTACAAATGAAAAAATCTATTTTTCATTTGTGTTACGTAATTAAAGCCACGTACCAAAGTGAACGATTTATTATTACCTCAATAATAATAATGAATAATCTAGAATAATTGAAGAATTATCGAATAACTTTTGGATTATTTCAAAAGTATGAAATTCACTTCTATTGAATTAATTCTAAAAAGTATTTAAAGCACTCATTTTGTTTTATAAAAAATATATAAATGCATAACTTCAATTAGATAACTGTAATAATAAATGTACTCTTAATAAATAATTCCAAAAATAGGAAAAAAAAAAAATCATTGAGATTTAAAGGCTAAATTAACATTTTTTTAGAATCACAATATCTTCATTACCACGGTCTCCACATGGGATCTCTATCATCAACTCTCTCGACATCAATTTCCTCGTCTTCTTCAGAGGCCATTGATGCTATTGGTTCATTTTTTTTTAATGGAGAATTGCACAATTTTTTATTAGGTGGTTCAATTGGTTCCTCATCAGGAACTGGGATTTTCACAGCTACTGATGTTGATGCTGTTGATATAAGTGGGATTTCAGGCGAGTGACCTTGAGAATTTGCATCTGATGATGGGAGAACTGGTGATAGCAGTTCATCTTTTGGCATTATCTGGAATCAAAAGAAAATAATTAGTGAAAAATTGCAATTTCTTAAAATTTCGAATGGAAACTAATTAATTAACAAAAGAAAGTTTTATTGGATCGTAAATGACTGAAGAAATCAACTGAATTAATGACTTCCTCGAGAAAATTAAATTCTCTTAACTTCAATTTAATTGAGATATTAAATACCTGAATATTTAATTTACGAGTTGATTGGAGACCCGAAGCCAAGTGTCTCGCCAATTTTTCACCAGATTCACCGGGCAATGCTGCGAGATATTTGCAGGCCTCAGCAGCACAGTGACCAAATCCAGATTGCCATCGACTCTCACCACTTGAATCATCATTTGTTATTATTCCAGAGGTTAATCCAGATGGCTGGGATGCATGGAGCCTCTGGAGATGACGAACTGTCAATTCCAAAATATCTGCTTTCTCTAATTTGCTGATATTCTCACCCTCAGTCTATTGAAAATGAATAAAAATGTCAATTAATTAAAGAAATCAAGGGAAATATTGAAGATATTTTTTTTCTGATGATTTCATTGGAAAGCTGAGGAAATTTACGATGAAAATCATGTGGCAAAATTTTTTTTTTTCAATTTTTTGAAAATTCGATTTTTTTTCACCCAGATTTGAAGGGGTTTACCTTGCCAAAATTTGGAAAAATCACATTTTTGTTAATATCTTAGGTTCTGTTTGTCGTAGCACACTGGGGTCGTGCTTAAATTAAAGGTCTCGTCATCCCCCACATTTCCCCCAAAAATTATCGATTTTTATTGAAAATTAAGAAAGTTATAGGCCAAAAACTGATTTTCATAAAATAAGCCATTTTATGAAAATCAGTTTTTGGCCTATAACTTTCTTAATTTTAGGTAAAAATCGATCATTTTTAGTGAGAATGTAGGGGATGACGAGGCCTTCAATTTAAGCATGACTCCAGTGTGTTACGACAAATAGAACCGGAGATATTTCAAAAAAACTGATTTTTTCAATTTTTGCCAAGGTAAACCCCTTCAAATCTGGGTGAAAAAAATCGAATTTTTTGAAAATTAAAAAAAATCAATTTTGACACTTCATTCCTATGTAAAATCGTCTCAGCTTTTCAATGGAATCATCAGAAAATCGCTATGTCCAACCGTTCAATCAGAACACCCATTTTACCCCGATATTTAATTAATTGATTAATACGTACCTCTAATGCATCGACCATGAGATCTTTGAGTTCATCAAGGCATCGATTTATTCGTGCTCTTCTTTTCCTCTCCAACAACGGTTTCGTTATCTAATGAAAAAAATTATAATAATGACTTAATCTTCGGTCAAAAGTAAAAATAATTCCGAAAAGTCTCAAAAAAAAAAAAAAATTCTCTATCTCTTTATTTTCGAATTTTATCATTAATTATTCATTAATTCTCACCTTTTTGTACTGATAAGTTCTGGATACTGGATGTGGATAGTCGTACGACATCATCGCACGTTATTAACTCCTGATAAATCCAGAGCACAAAATTACCACTTAATTCCGTAATCACAGGAATAAACGAAGAAAAAAAAAATCAATAAAAAACCGAAATAATTGAGGATAATTCAGTTGAGACTATTCGCCAATTTAATTTGTCACAGGGCGAATTCTAACGAGTGCTCTCCATGGAGTCTCTACACCAACTGACTGGATGCCTCCGTCAGCCATTCCATCGGAGCCCTCCCCTCGTATACTCCCGATCCCTTCGAGACTTCTTGCTACGATTTCATTTCCACCGTTCTCTTCTTACTCCCGAGATTCACGTCTTGCTTATCATTAATTAATTATCATCATTCTATTACTAATAAAATAATCTTTCTATTAAATTCATTAAGAATGAAAAAAATCGAAATTTTATTGTTTTAGAATTTTTAAAAACATAAATAATGATAAAAAAAAAATATTTAAAAAAGGTTTTATATGTGCATATTTTTTTTTTCTTAATTTATGTATTTTTCTATGAATTAATGATGAAGTAATGAGCCTCTATTAATGAATATTATTTCGTTCTATCATTGACACATTTCACACCGGTTTCAAGTGTCCAGTGGTCTGAGACCACGCGCTCTCAACTACCAGGAAGCTAAATAAATGATTAGTGATGTCATTTAGTTGATGCAACAAAAAAAAATAATAAAAAACGAAACATACCTCAACTCATTGACGATTCACCAATCTTATCGTTCAACGCCTTCAATTACGTTGCGATATGAGAGGAGCGTGCGAATGTTTACGGTCTTGCATTAGCAAACTGTCATACGTCCGGTTTATAAATTTTTATATCCGCTTTGTGTATGTGTGTAAATAAAATTCAATGGAGGATAAATAAAGTGGAGGAAGAATAGAGAGAAATAAAGATAAATAATGAAAAAGAGAAAAAAAAAGAGAGTCTGTCCCATGAATGACGCATTCAATGGAGCCTGGAGTAATGATAAGGTTTATTTACGTGGGGCAAAATGGATATCGAGTTCTGTGTCACGCAATCCTATTTCAATAGGGCAAATTACCATTTTTATTAAAATGAAGAAATTATTGAAAATGAAAATTTTGTGAAATCGAGGGAAATATTGAAGATCCATTTTTTATGATAATTCCATTGAAAAGCTGAGAAAAATTGCGATGGAAATGATATGCGGGAATTGATTTTATCGATTTTTTTCAAAAAATCCGGATTTTTTGATTTTTTTTCAAAAATTCAAAAAAATAATTCCGACACATGTTTTCCAGCTAAAATTTCCTCCCCTTTCCAACGGAATCCTCAAAAAATCTTCATCTACCCATTTTACCCCACCTTCTCCTAATAATTAAATGCAATAAACTCTTTTCCTCAATTAATCAACTAAAATGGCAAAAAAATTCCGTAAAAAAGCGTAAAATTCATTGGCAAAGGCCGAAGTGACTTCTCGGACGTGTGCTTGTCGCGTGTAAGGCTCGCGCCTGCGCCCCTCTACCCACTGACACGCTCGTCTCACGTGGTTAACACACACCGCACATTGTTGTGTGCGTTTTGTACACTGGGGCCCTATTGGGCCCCGTGCCGGCTGAAGGGCCCCCGCGTGTGTGGGACGCGATGCCTCGGCTCGTTCTCACGGTAGCCTCGGAGGCCATTCGAAGGTAAGGTAGCTAAAAGGGCCTTACTCCCTCTCTTTCCTCTGTGCGCCACCTTTTCCCCTTCAGCTTCCTCCATTTGTGCGTTTTCGACGCACAAACATACGTATAATGGTGCTGTATTCACTCACGCATGCAATAATCCAGAGAGGGAGAACCGGAGGGTCAATTCTTTGTTTGGGGAGGGGCATTTGTGTGAACACGCGTGTACTCGTGTTTCACAAATCTGGAGGGAATTAATCAGAGGATTTTTTTTTTTTTTTTTCTTTAAAAAATAGGTTTTTTCGGATTTTTTAGTTGTGGGGAAATTCAGAGGACATCGACTCGTTCTGGTAAAAGGTTTCTGACTTTTTAATGGGAGGAAAATATTGACATTGAAGAGTTTTGAAGGCTGTCTTTGATTGCACATATGCCTGGGGAAAATTGATGATAAAATTCTTTGAAAAACAGATGATTTTAGAGACAATCAATTGTGAATTGAATTTTCATTATTTCGGGCCATTAATTCGGTAAATAGTAAAGGGCCTTGAGTCATGAATGATAAAAAAAATGGAAAAACACAAATATTTTCAACTTTTTATAATTCTTTATCATTTTTTTTTTTTAAATCATCTAAAAGTCGTTTTCTTCACTATTTTTAGAATTATGAGGGAATTAAAGCAGTTTTTCGTGATGAAAATAATGGATTTTTTTGAGAATAGTGATAAATCAATTTTCTCATTGTTATTTTAATTAAATGGAGGCGTAAATAATATGATGATGGATTAAATGAGAAAAAAAATGAAAATATTGACATTGGAATAGAAAAATTGAAGGGTAAATTTATTAACGTATTTTTTTAATGAATATTTAGAGATAAGAGGAATAAAATTCGAGAATTCTGGTTTTTTCCAGTTTAGAAAATCGATTAGAAGCCTTGGGCTCAAAACCTAATTAATCATAATCATATTTGAATAGCGACAACTACTGGAAAATCCTTGAAATCATGAAAAATTTATGGAAAATATTCCACCTAAATAAATGAACATTTTTCATGATTTTTTTTCCACTGATAAATGGAAAATTTCCAATGAAAAAAAATAAAAATTATTGAGTAATTCTTTAAGTTTACGAATTTTTCCATTCTTCATTCATAAATATTGAATTATTAGAAATTCGCCAATGAATCAGACCACAGACCTCTTATTACGTAATTATTTAAATATCGATGCGTCATAATTCAATTGATATTTGACTATTGATTATTTATGTCGCCAATAAATAACAAAAATTATGATAATTATTCACGGATAAATAAACACTCGAAACGGCACGTGGAGCGACCATTCTTACTTTTTCCAAAATTCCCCGAAAATAATTAATCACCAAAAAAAAAATCCAATAAATTAAATACCTCAAAATATCTCGAGAACCGTTCGATTAACGAAAATTCATGAAGACACCTTTTTTGTAGCGCACAAAATTCTCCACAAAAAGTGTCTCTTGCATTTTCCTCCTAACCTCATTATTTACCGAAATAATCCCCCTAATTAGCGATAAAGTGCGCCGAAAATCAGAGCACCGTAACAACAATACGGGATTGAATAAAAAAAAAAACAATAACAATAAGAATAAAAATAGTGGCAATAGAGATGAGGAAAGAGGGGTTTCCTGCAACGCTTGGCGGATCGTTTGCGCTAGCGGGCGTTCTGTTCCCACGGGGTATTCATCCGGCACCCGTGTACACCTTCCGTCTGTGTGTTGTAATGCGGGGCAAAAGAGAGGGGAGGAGAAATTGAATGGACGTCAGTGGCCCGGACCATCATCGTTACGGACACTGACGCCCAACGAGTGCGCCGGGTGTCTCAGTTGACCCTAAGTAGACTGTAATAGGTAACACTTTGAGGCAAAGGCATTGACTTGATTTTTTTCGTGCAATTAAATGGCCGATAAAAATCGAGTTTCGATCATTGCGATAAGAGGCGTTTTTTTTTTATTGATTTTAAAGCAAATTCCCAGTAGTAACGGCGCGCCAGAGACTGGCGAGACTCAACTGGTGTGTAAACAGTATAACCACTGAATATACCCATTTAAGAGCCACTGTATTTGTATTTGACGGCCTGGAGGGATAAGCGTGGCAGACACGTGGGCCACATAGATGATAGTTAGTGTCCCCGGATTTAAACGCAATTCATTATTACGATAAATTGTGTCGAGACTATTGTAATTAGAGGGAGTTTAACGTAATTGTTGGTAATTAGTTATTTATGGTGGCGCGACTGAATTTGGAAATTTAAATAATCATTTACCTTAATTGTTTTTGGTAATTAAATGAAAATTCTTAAAACTATTTTTCTATTATAATTTTAGTTTACATCGTTTTTTTTGAGAATATCTCGGTAAATAAGAGAGATAGGGAAAAAATCGTAGACACCTTTTTTGTAGCTCTCAAAATTCCCTACAAAAAAGGTATCCATAAAAATATTCTCAAAAATTGATTTCAATGCTGATTTTAAAGAAATAAACTCGGCTAAACTACGGAGTTAAAGTAACACATGTCAGAAGACTGTAGACATTTTTTTTCACCCAATTCCCCTGTCGTTCATTTAGTTTAATTTTTTTCTATTCTCTCATTTCTTCCTTCTATACTAAATAAGAAGCACTCGAATTCGTCCGTTAGAAACGGTCTCCGAGCGTGGGAAGAAAGATGAGTCTATAATACACTGGCATAAGTTGCGAATCCTTGTAAGGAACCGTTGTTACTTCCTGAAGGCGAGGTCCTTTGCGCACCTGACGTTCTTTATTATACTTTTTTAAACCGTGAGAAACGATTCACACACTCGGAGCATTTAAAGACACCCCGAGGGTCTCTATCCAGCCACCGTAACCGCCACGCGTACAGCACACGTTTATCTCCTTAATCTTTTCCACTATTCTTTTAAAATTAATAACAATCGAATTGCTGATGATTTCGGTGCCTCTTTAAATTGACATGTCACATGCACGATTACGGGACCTTGTGACTGGTTCCGGTAGTCTTCTCCAGAATGCCTAAATAAGAAAAAATAAATAAAAATAAAATGCCGTCCAAAGGAACACATGTTACATAGTATCACGGATAATATGTATACCTCATTGTTTAACACCCGTGACGGGTTTTATTAATACCTCTGGCCAAAGTAATGGAATATCGTCACGCATCAAGTTCCCATAGTATTAACGATAGTGTTTACGTTGATGCATATCAATACATCATGTCTATTAAGAAGAAATGAATTAAAATCTACAGATTTTCCGTGACTTCCTCGTTATCCCAAAAATTCCACAACTCGCAAAAATGCCCCTTCACTTCCGTTCATTTTCAACCTAGAATAATAATAAAACCATTTGATTCTTCGAAGTTTCATTAAAATATCTGAAATAATTGGAATGAATTACTGCATTGCATTTAAGGCATATCCGTTTCTTTGTACGGAAAAATGATCGAATGAAAAATATACATTCGCTCGGGATGATAAGTACAGATAATTTCGTATAAAACGCCGTCTTCCTCCCCCCCTTTAATCCCTTGGCTCAGTTGCACGCATCCGCCAATCAGAGTCCTGTTTCATTAAACCACTCATCTCTCCCTCTTTATCCCTTACAAAATGCGTGTGTGGAGGCATGCGCGGTGCACGTGTACCCCTTCGACCAGTCCCCCCTCTCTTTTCCAGTCATAAAAGATCAGTGGATTCCTAAAGTTCTCTCTTTTTATCTTCTCCAATTTTTTTTTTCCAGTTTCCCACGATATGTGCCAGTGCGTCAGGTGGCTAGCGCGTTCACTCGCTCACTCATTGTACCTCTTTACCCTGTTTTATGTGCACTCTCTCTCTCTCTTCTCTCTTGTTTACTACGAAATTCTTCACTGATGATCACGTACTAATACGGAAACTCATTCACTCTTTTTTAGAAGAATGAATTTGCCTCAAAGTTTACCGGAATATTTACTGCAAATAATCGAATAAAAAATTCTCATAAAGAAAGAGAAGAAGAAATAAAAGAAGAAATTAACGTATCAACGCTAACTTTCTTCGCGAAAAAAATCCATATTTCATACGCGCACGCCACGAGTGTTGGTGAATGCCGATTGGCCAAGTGCAACGGCGTTTTCGGTTGCTCTCTCGCACGAGAGTCCCAGTGTGTTGTCCATACCGACTCGGAAGCGTGGGAACGGGCACGCTTGGGCCTTCCCAAAACAAAAACACCACGCGCACACACACACACACACATTGAGAAAAGTGGGCACGCGACGCACCTGACCACGGATAGAAGCCGTGCCCCAACTCTTTTGCCCGCAGCATCCGCCCCCACCCTACTGTCCTCGCATTTTTTATTTTTTTTTCAATGTTTTTCTCTTCTCCCTCTCTCTCGCTCGACAATCTGGCTTCCAACGGTTTATTAAGTCGTTACCTCTGGACTCGTGCACGCCCCCGCTTCTACACGAGGCACGAGGCTACCTTACACTCTTCTGTGAACATTATTTTTTTTATAATCAATTTTTTTGTGAATTTTTGAATTAAACAAAAAAACACGTTAATTTTATAAATTCTTTTTTTTTTACAAAGAGTTACACTCGACGACAATTTAAAATCTCAACTTGAGTACAAATTCATGAATGGAATAGATTGAGAAAGACGTCGTGGGGAATCGGCACGTACGTAACACACAAACGTACGAGACTGCAATCTTCAATAAGAAAATATGTCTATTATGTTGTTACAATAACGATATCAATTCATTGAATGTCATATGTACTAGCTTGAGTGCTCATTGTCTTCGGGCTAAATTCTATTTCCACGTGTATTAATAATCATTTAAGAAATCGTTTTATGTTACTGAATTATTCGTTGTCTCTTTATCGGGGAATACCCTCATGCCTTCACTTCCTTCGTTTGATTGAATTTAAGACCAACGGAAGCTGAAGAAATCTCTACTTCTTTTGTGAGCCTGGCCCTGTGTGTGGCTGTGAATTAGATGACCCGACTCTTGTCTGACGTTCACTGGGTTCAACAATAGAGACATTAAATTGTCATAATATTTTATTTGGCATTTGTGATGCTTGAAAAATTTTATTAATCATTTTAAACTCAAATTTAGGGTTGAATCACCTTAATACAATTATAACAATGATTATGTCAAATTTAATGTGGAAAAATGTTTATTTATTAATCAAAAAACTTGCATACATTATCAAATCCAATTAATTCTAAAAGGCACACATTGGCGGTTAAAAATTTCCTCAAAAATCCGCCGTCTTCATTGAACAATACAAAATGTCTGAATTTTTTAAAAATTTGAACACAATTTTGTCGCAATTATCATTATAATCTCCAAAGTATAACTAGGCAGAATGTTCGAGATGAATCTTCTCATTGCATAATTTCCTGAGGACTTCAATCCCTTTCTCCCTATTGTCCCCATACTTGCTCTCCCAAGCATCCAATAAAAGATTATAATACCTTGGAACATCGAAAAAGTCCAGATACTCATAACTGCTTCTATTAGGGAAGACTCTCTCGAATTTATCACTCTGGGAGACTTCGTCTTCATGAGCAATCAGATGCCTGACGTCATCAGGCGTTAAATCATCTAGAATATCATCGACATAGTCCTCCCTGTCCAAATTAACATAAAGCGCTTGCTTCTGCTTCTCCTGATTACTCAGCGTCATCTTCTCCAATCTAACATCCTGACAGACAGAATCTAACCCATACAATTTAGCTAATGTCTCAGCCTCTCGACGTGGGAGATTCGTGGGCAGCCTGAACCCCACCATGTTGAAGAGATTTTTAACAAGAGGACCTTTGACAGCAGCGTCGAGTGCAGAGGATGATTGAAGGGACGGTGAGATGTTGACTTCAAGTAGCCAAGGTTTCAGATTCTCATCAAGCAGAATGTCCACCCCAAACAGCTCATAGCAGCTGTACCTTGTGGTAGTGTTGGCTCTGGTGAGAGTGTTGATGGACGGCTCTCCAGCGATCATCGTCTTCACCACAATGTCCCTAACAGAGTTCCAGAGCTTCTTAGTGTTGACCCCTTCTTTCTCTAAATACGTTAGGAACGTTTTGATCGTCCACTTGTGACCAGCGCAGGAATCAGCGCAGTCGTTGCTCGTGTAGTTGGCTGATGTCTTGTTAATACTGTAGTTGGTCAGGTGCATGAGGCGATCGCTGAGGTAGTTGATGTCGTCGATGTACTTGACCGAGGCGAAACGGACCAGTCCGTCCGGGTAGAGGTAGACCTTCAGGGGGTTGAAGCTGGTGACGAGGACGTAGAGGCGAAGGTCGAATTTAGCACCGCCGATGAGGAGCGGCTTTGACAGGTACTGTTGCACAATTATGGGACGCTTCTTTGGGATTTGAGACCAACGGTGGACGACTCTGATGCCAGTGCCTCGTGCTGCTGCTGGCGGCTTTATTATCCACTTCTCCTTGCCCCCGGTTTTCTCCCAGACCTGACGGAAGTTCCGGAGGTCCTGGGGCAGGACGTAAGTACGGGGAACAAAGCCGAATTCTCTTCTGCCGTGCTTCGACATCAATTTGCTGAGGTTCCTCCATAATCTGTCCTTTCTGCCCACTTGAAATGTACCGGGAAAGTGGTTCACTTTCTGATTATCACGGAGGGACTTGAAGCAGTTGGACTTCATGTGCTTGCCCCATGTGCCCAACCAGTCCTGGGACTTTTTCACCAGTCGAAAGCCAGAATTTACGACGGTTTTCTTTACGAGCAGAGGCGTTATTGTACTCAGCTTCCATTTCAAGTGCTTTGTCAGGGAATTCGGGAGATTGTGACTATTCGAATCGTATAGTTGAAAGACAATATATGGTGGCACGTATGGAAATAAACTCTTACGGAATGGCAGCATATATTTATCATCCAAATTATTGGGATCATCTGGAATTAATTGATTATCATCATCAATAAATGGCAGTTCCTCCTGCTCCTCATCGTAATCCTGGTCTACTTCTTCTTCAGTCTCTATTGTTACAATTGGCTTCACCAACTCGTGATGATTGTACGTTATAACGTCCATGTTTGCTCTTCTTGCCTAAAAATTATGAATTCAAGGGCGAATTGTCAAAAAAAATATGGTTTAAGATTATACAAGTTTTTTTTTTTTTTATTAGGCAAGTTTAATTTCTTTATCTTTTGTTTGTTTAATTACCTAGCGTTCTTGACGACCAGTTCTCGGCATTATCGAGGGTCCCAGGTAGTTGATAACTGTAATCAAAAAATAATATTGTCCTAAAGATATTTATCATTCAAATTTTGATAAGGTTCATTTTTAGATTATTTCTAATTCTTTTTCCATAATTTTTTTTTTTCTCGTATTATCTCAAAAATTATAACAATAGAATAATTTCATAGGATTTTTTTCAGAAACAATTATTCTCGGAAATCTTCATGATTACTTAATCGATTCGTAGATTCAGACAAATTATTCAATAAACATTGAATTAATCTGGTGAAATCACAAATCATAGTGGAAATGAAAAAACAAACGATTTGTGCTCTTCCAAATGTTCCAAGTGCGTCAATCGATTGAAATAATTTTTTTTTATCGATACAAGGCCAAAAGGAATTGAAACAAATGATGAAAATCATATGGAATAAATTGATTAAAGGAGAGGAAAGTAGGTAAATGTTTAAATTAAAATGAAAACGAAAAATAAATTATTTAAAATTGAAAAAGTGATTTATTCAAATAAAAACTTATTGTGTGCATTAATTAATCAACTTCTTCATCTAAATCTCCCAACTTCATCTAAAATTAACAAAAATTCTCTTCAATATTCTTAATATCTAAAAATTCATCTTAAACATAACAAAAAAAATTCGTATCAATCTATTCAATTAAAAATTAATGAGAAAACATTGATCTCAGGTACGACAACGAAGAAATTCCCTATCACAGACATTACTTAAAGCTTCATCACCCATACGAAATAAGAGCCATAATAATAAATCTCTAATCAAATTAATTCCCATGAAAAAAACATTGAATTTTAAAAATCAATAAACTGGAAGACGTAATGATTCGTCGTTAATAGCCAAAAAAAAAAAATAATAATAATTCTAAATTCCTAACAAAATAAACTTCTTCACAGATTGAGTTATCCGACGGATTGCAGAATCTCCAACATCTCCAACGACCCCAAACTTCACCAAGGACGCCAAACAGAGCTCTCCGTTGATTCTTCAGACGAGCTTGCAACACTGACTGGGCTCTGTGGTGGTGTGTAGACACCGGAGGGTACATTGACTGGAATCTTGTTGACCTGATGACTTGTCGCTGCACTTGTTCCTTCAAGGCGACGTAAGCACCCCCCAAGGTGTCGAATCAATTGTGCCCCAGCAGCAGGATGAACTGCAGCAGCAGCTGGCGTCGTCTGCAAAAACGTCGAGACTTCCTGAGCACACTGGGTGAATCCTTCCCGGAATCTGTCTGCATAGCTGTTCTCCGGTGTCAAAGTGAGTCTCCTCGCTGCTCTCAATGTATGCAAATGTCTGACTGTCAGCTCAAGTATATCAGCCTTCTCCAGTTTAGCGACATTCTCTCCCTCAGCCTGAAGTGCCGTCACCATAAGATCCTTAAGCTCATCCAGACAACGATTGATACGAGCACGTCTCTTCCTCTCCAGCATCGGCTTCATAACCTTTCTGTACTGATAAGTCCTGGACACCGGTTCCTCGTATTCCAAACCAGCTCCAGCCACGCCATAGGCAGTTGTGTGTGGTGCCATATTGACTCAATAACAATTAATAAATCACCAATCACTTGATCACTTGATCCACAAAAGTCACAGATGCTTCTGCGCTTTGATTATCAAATTGAAAATAAACAAAGTCGTTATTAAGTTGACTCTGTCAGAACCTTGCTCCTCGGAGTGCCGAGTAGATCTGAGCTGTCTTGTGTCTCTGGTGGGGAAGTTATAGGTGTATTTATACCCCCGGATTCTCGCCCCACCACCACAAGACTCGAGTTTGTGCCCCCACTCAGCAGACTCCCTCTTTGGTTATGCAGTTGTTGGGGCACTCGGGGGATTTTTCAGCATGGTAGCTGTGAATCCGAGTGAGACAGCTGCATGGGTAGACCACAAGTAAAGGCTACCAGCCGGAGTAGCGTATCGTGGGAAGCACGGAGGACGAAACGTTCCCACAGTTCGTAACAACACAGGGCCCTGCTGTGTTGGAACGCCCGGTACACCAGCTTTTCCATGTAGTTGTGTATTGAAAAAGCGTATGAGGGAGACGTGGTGGGGTCGAATTAACCAGAGAAGCATCACCAGACACACCTGCACACAGAAATCCCCCTAGTTTTTTCCTGTCTTTGTTTAGTTCGGTTACTCACTCGCTCCGTGAACAGTGTGGAGTATCATGAACTGGTGAATCTCTGGATGAGGAGAGGTGGAGTGAGAGGGCCTAGCACACGCCACGACGCGCGACCAGCACGAGGATACCTCACTCTCTGTCCTCTCTTTTTCCTCCTTTTTTTTCATCTTCCTCTTTCTCACTCGTGCTACTGCGTGAATTCTCGAATTCTCTCGCTCTCTCTTTTGCAGAGGTTGTGCATGAACTATTTGCAATCTCAATGCACACACATTCAACACTTGTTTGACTTGATGTTACTGACGACACGAGAATACCGGTCACGTGTAACACTGGAGCAATTCCTGTAATTGCGATCTCGTGCGCCTCTGAGGGGGAGTAAAATTTTCCGATTGCGTTATTATAGTCTCTTTGACTATAATAAAAAAAATATGGGGATTTCGGTGATTAAATAAAGATCGTACGATAGTTGGAATAATCCAGAGATATGTTAACATAAAACACATCTGGTTATTCGAATTCAAGGACCAGTGGGAGAGGTTCGTGGGGGAGGGATAAATATTTAATTAAGACTGTCGCAATAAGTTGGAATGAGGAGAATTATGTTACGCTACTATTTGCTAGTGATAAATACGAAAAAAAATTGCTCGCCGTTTCTTTTTTTATTCAATTTCAATTCAGGAAGTTAAAGCAGACGCCAAAATTCTTTTATCATAATGTACAATTTACCATGACAATGTAGACGTATTTATCATTATTTAATTTTTCATTATTACCTTATCTCGTTGAATTAACGACACACTGACGCCAGAAAGTAAATTAAAAACGTAACCGAATAACTGTAATTGTCAAAATTTTAGATATAAACTTTGTCCATTCATGTGTATTATGTATATTTGGCTCTCAGGCTTGATTCAATCCTTTTCCCCTTCTTTTTCTTACTCTATTGCGTTTTCTCAGAGACCCCATGGCTTCTTCCACCAAAAAGGAGACTATAATAATAACATCAGGATAATAATAATAAATAAAAAAGAAAGAATTCCTTCGGTGTACTCGTTGGCTCGTGCTACGAAACGTGGGAATATTCTCAGGCTCTGTTCCACCCCGTCAACACAGGATGCCCCCATGAATACACAGTGAGTGAGACAGAGTGTGACAAAAAAGAAGACGGAAAAAAAAAAGAAGAGAATTATGAAAAGGAGAAGTAGAAGATACGCTCAGAGCCCATTGTGCGGCGAAGCGTGAGTCCTCTCTTTATATTACACGCACCTAAAGTGGCTCGGGGTGTATTAGTATGTCTGTGTAGGCTGAAAAAAAGGCGACGACTGGGTGGAGGGGAGGGGGTAATGTAACCTTAGCTGACGACCCATTGCCGTCGCTGTGCACATTATGAGGAGACTATTGTGAGTAGCACGGGCCATATTCTTGAGACGCCTCTTTGGATCCTGATTCGTGAATGTTACGGGGATGAAGAATGCAAATGTCCTTTTTCCGGGATTTTTTGAGGGACAATCAGATAAAATGACTCTTTCATTTTTGTTTTAGATGTATGATGTTAATACTCAATCAGAGACTTCATGATTTTTGATGGATCGAGGATGAAATTATTCGAGATTTCCAAAGAAAGAAGCAGTGCCTCGTCTCGTGCCACAACAGAGGCACACCGACATTGATTAATTGGCCTATCAGGAGCGAAACAACTTATGCACGTGAGCTCAGCGTGATTGCGCAAACGCAATTGCTCAGTGGAAACACCAAATGCCATATTGCCAACGGCTCAATCTCTTTTTCCTCTTTAATTCATTATTATTATTTCACTTCTGTTTCTTTCACTGTATGAATGGTGAAAGTATGAGTGCATTGAGGTAAATGGAGGATACGAGGACTTGCTTCCGCCATTACGGCAGCGTGTGCGCAACAGATGAATGATAATTTGGTGTTGAAGATAAGTTTTTTAGTATTTTTTGAATATCTTGGAAACTAATGGGTTTAAGGAAAAATATCAGGAGACCTTTTTTGTAGCTCTTGAAATTCCCCATAAAAAAGGTCTCTTGACATTTTTTGATAAAACTACTGGCTTCAAAGATAATCACGTCGGAAGATACCGGAGATACTAATCCTTCTTTTTAACATATTTAAATAATTATCAAACGAGTCCGTTAAACTGATCACTCACGAGATATCTAATAACGATAAAATTATGATAAACTTTGATAGACATTCAGAAGCAAATTCGTGTTGGGATATCGATGGAGGAGAATGATAATTCGGTAGCCGGATATTTGATGCTCCATCATTTTCTAATCTGATCTCAAAAAAAAATTCCTCGTTCCACCTGAATGATCTCGAAGTTTCCCTTTTTTTTCCTCATCTCCAATGATCTATCACGTGTAATTAATCCCCGAAATCTTTGAATTAAAAATCATGATAAAATCCCTCGAAATTCTCAATTAACAAAACTATTTCAGTAATGAAATTTCAATGATTTTGTGTTCATTCGGAGTGGATTTTTTTTTTTTAATCAACTCCTTATCAAGTCCATTGAGAAATTCAATTTCCCCTCATCTCGAAAGTCAATTCACTTTTTTCTTCAAATAAAACCCGATATCTCAAAATGGTATCCACTAATTAGGATCGAGTTAAACCACTCTCCTTCAATCTACAAAAAAAAAAATCCCAAAGTTTCTTATACCTCAATCAACACACCCAATCACCTGCTACAAACGCGTATTGTCTCATTATTTATCCAAAAATTATGATTCACAAGAGATCGTTAACCTCTGATTGATACCAAAAAAAAAGCCTCAAATTTTATCTCAATTCTCCTTCACTCTTGAATGACAATAAGTTCGTGCAGATTGCCAGTCATTGGGACAACATGAATAACTAGAGATGAATGACCTAGTGTTAAAGAAGTTTCTGCCCAATTAGCGTTGACTCGAGAATAACCGAAGCATTCCCTCAATTAAAAAAAGCCCCACATTATCATAAAAAAGAAATCCCTAAAAGTGGAAGCATGTCTCCACTATCTTCAGAAGCCCAGTTAACTCCAAAAACAATCCTCCCCCTTTTCCCCCTCAATAACAGATCTCTTAACACCCTCCATGTGCCATGAACAGCTTGAATTCCTATCTAAAGACATGTACGTGTCTCTTTCTTCATCTCGAAAAGAGCCAGGCCCCCCAACACATGCACACTAACATATATATATACACAGGGTTTTAGGGGTTGGATTCGGGGGCCTGTCGTCATGGCACAGGTGGTATCGCCTCGTGGGAACCCTCGTACTCGAATCTTCCCGTGATACCTTGCTCTCTCTCTCTTTCTCACTAAATTTTTTCCTTTTTCATTCCTTTTTCACTTCGTTTCTTTTCACTCCAATGGATTTATTTTTTCTCCCCTCCCCTGTAACCCTCGAAAAGCCGTGCAAGTGTGTCAGCTACCCCGAGTTTTTGCCTGAAAATTCTACGGTAAATAGGCGCCTCCCCCCCTTGAATCTATACAACATTACGAGCCTCGTTTGGTCTCCTTATTATTGGGCCTTTTGCTCCTTTTACATTTTTTTTTCTTGCCTCTCCTTTCTCTATTTCTCTCCGGGGCTTTTTGTGTGTGTGTGTGTGTGCCTCAGACGTGACCGAAATTGTGCCTGCCACGTTTTCGACGTGTGGCAGCTTTATTCAGGGGAATTTATTGAATTTTCGTTTGTTAAATCATCGGAGTTTTTATCCCCTTTTTTTTCTCCCACAGTTTTTTGGGGATATCTTTGAAACCGAAGGAGTTATGGAATTTTTTGTAATTACCTTTTTTGAAGGGCGGAAAAAAAGGGAGAAAAAGTGGGTCTAGGGAAATTTCGATGCGTCATCGCGTTCTCGAGATAATGAGGAAAAACTGGTTAATGATTTCTCACTGAAATTGACACTTTATTATTCCGTTCTTTTTCTCTCATTCTTCACTCATTCTTTTTTTACCTCTCTATTCACATATGCATATACGCTCAAGGTGAGTTCACAGTCCCGTTGAGCGGATGTGCGATAACGTCTCGAAACTTTTTCTTCATTTCGATTGAAAGGACCATTCAACACTAATTCATACAAATTTTCGTTTATTCCGAATTTTCCGTCACGAGAACTTTGAATTAACGAGTGTTCAAGAGAGACTGAGGTGTGTAAATAATCACGTAATTATTTTCTCAAATCGTTTTTTATCTCTCTTACGTTATAATTCGTCACCAATCGTTGATGCACAACACGACACGTCCTCCAACGGCCTCGAGGGAAAATAACACATGCCTTCACACCGCAAGTTCCCATCGATCCGCAATGGCATTGCTCGTCGTGCGCGATAGCTCGTGCCTTCCCTTCGATTATTCCATTCTTTTTTTTTCATTTTATATTCATTTATTTCTTTTTACTGTAAAACTCCCTTCAAATACTGTCATGAAGACCTCCTCTCTATTTACTTCGCGTCGATCGAATTTCCGTGAGTTTGCTTATGCATACTTTGTTTTCCCCACACGATGAATCCATTGTACGTGATAAGCATGATGGATTTTCAGGGGAATGAGGATTTTTAAAAAAAAAAAGGGGAAGTAAATTCTTTTATTGTTATTATTGTTTTGAGGATTTATTCCGTGATTTTGTAAAAAAAATCCTCAGGATTTTTACGAAGAAATAAGTTGAGAATTTAAATCGTCAGTTAATGGACTTCAACGATTGATGAAAAATGCGGGAAATTTAAATGTACAGACATTTTATTGAAGCAACAAGTGGAATCGTCAAAACTCCCAGAAAATCTCAATTTTTCTTAAAGTTCAATTCATTGGAATTTGAAACAAAAAATCGTAATTTACCAAAACTCAATAATAAAAAAAAAGCCTCATCAGCCTTCCGTTTTGCCCCGGGGGTCTGGCTCCTCGTCTCTCCGCATGAACCAACGGAATAAACTCGGCTACAGGTAAGATTGGAGATACGGAGAATCGATCAAGTGTTGGAGCAAAAAAGATTGAGACAAAAAAATCGTAAGTACGTGCCAGTGACCTCTTCCTCTGCCTCTGAAAGAGACCCGGGCGTCTCGTTTCCTCTGGCATTAAAAACCAACAATGTTTCTTTCCATTGGCTCCTTTTTTCCCTCCTTAAACCAACTTCACTCTCTTCTTTTTTTTCGCACCAAGTTAACTCGCTTTTTTTCCACTTCTATTCTTCGACGAACGTGGAAAATGCGGTTATGCACGGTGAAGGTTCCCATCATTCGTAAGGTCCATTCTGTGTGTGTGTGTGTGTGTAAAACATGTACTGCGGTTTGTTTTGAAGACACTGTACACCAACTTGGCTTTCGATTCAGCCATGGTCAAGGTGGAAGTTTACTCTTCCCTTGTTTTATTCTTCTTTATTTGTTCTGCCTCTTTTTTATTCAATTTCACCGCTCGTCTCGGCTCCGAGGAGTGTTTGGAGTCGATACTTCACGGTATCGCTTCAATTGATTCGCCAAATAACGTTTTTTTTTTTTGACTCAATGTGGAAAAAATGAATAATTCAAATAATTGAGAATCTGTTATTTGAGAATTCTTATTGAACGGTTGGAGATAACGATTTTCTGATGATTCCAGTGAAAAGCTGAGACGATTTTACATAGGAATCAAGTGCGAAAATATTTTTTTTACAATTTTTGAAGAATTCGATTTTTTTGGGGAATTTTTGAAGGGGTTTACCTAGGAAAAATCAGTTTTTTGGGAATATCTCGGGTTTTATTGGTCGTAGCTTAAAAATTCCGATTCGAGGTGAAAGATGAGCTCATTTGCGATGAATTCATGTGATTCAAAAATAAAAAATACGATTTTTTGAAGTACTTATGGTGCAAAAACTGATTTTCATGAAATGCCCAAGAAATCACTCAAAAAATCGTATCCTTCAAAAATTATCAAAAAAATCGAATTTTTTGAAAATTGAAAAAAAAATATTTTCGCACTTGATTCCCATGTAAAATCGTCTCATCTTCTCAATGAAATCATCAGAATTTCAAAAAAACCCATTTTTCCATATTTTCATTTCATTAAAATAAAATTCTCCAGAAATCAAATGTCTCCCATGACACGAGGAACAACTAAATTAATCGAATTCATCAAATTACAATCGAATTACGGTAAATGCGGGATTCCGTGTGTTGTTATTGATCAAGCGCACGTTTAATACGCCACAGGATGCAGCCAAAAAGTAGAACAGAAGGTCGTTGGAGGCCGCGTTGATATCTGTATGATTGACTGCATTCGTTCAACTAACCCACGTCTGGAATAAATAAAACTCCCCCTGTTCCTCTATATTCCATCGCATCACGCTATCTACCGTCCCGTAACGCAAAAAAAAAAACCAATGAAACAATGAAGCAAAAAAATGCAATTGCAGATGGTACATTTGAATTGATAAAAATTCAACGAACGATGATCTTGATTTGTTTCGCATACATTCCATTACGCACGTCCGTATTTTTCACGGTTGTTAAAACTATCACGATCAATGTGTCGTCGTCACACCGGGGATTACCCACTTGACCAATCGAGATTGACACTCCCACCTGTTGTGGGAAAATAAAAAAAGAGCGATCCGAGGAATTCTTATGAATTTTTTAAGTCACGATTCTTTTATTTTCTCCGTAATTTCACGGAAGTCGATCAGTTCTTCATGAATATCTCGGAAACTAAGAGAGATAGGGTAATTTATCAAGAGACCTTTTTTGTAGAGAATTTCGAGAACTACAAAAAAGGTCTCTACAAATTTTTCCCTATCTCTAATAGTTTCTGAGATATTCCAAGAAAACCGATGATCAATCGAAAGAAACATTTGAAACAATTTTAATTATAATCAAAAAATAATATGTTAATTCACTGTAATTGATGAGAATAATATTTTCGTCCAAAAAAAATGAGGAATCCAAAAAAAAGCCTGACATTATAAATTGATGGATACACGCTGTCAATCATCGAAAAATCCTTTTGGAAATTCCAATAGAGCGTGACGTCGAAATTCCCTCTTTATTCTAATCGTCCTGCTGCTCCTCTCCCTCTCACCCTCCGTAACCCTCCTGACCAGTAGGATCGAGTTGAACATTGCCGGTGATTACGGCTTGCGTGCTTGTGTATACCAGTCACGCGCTCGGATCGACCAGTATTCTCCCTCCTCTCGTCCCCTTGCCTATCGTGAAACGGCATCCAGTGATGCTTTGAAAAGTATAGACCCTTCGCCCAACAAAAATCCATTTATTTCAATTTATCGCTTTTGTGGGGGCAAAAGGAGAATCATGCACATATGAATGAATCTAAAACTATAGGGGAATTTTTTTCCTCATAATTAATTCAACAAAAATACAATGAAAAGCATAGAGTAAAAAAATAATGTATAAAATAATCAAAAAAATCCATAATAAAATGAAAAAAATGCGTCAATACTTTTGCAAGCACATGCACTTGCTTATGCGTTAATGCGGCACAAGTTATCACGTGGGGTTTTATAGTGTGGTATCTCTGCCTCCCCTCTATCCTCTTTTATTTTCATGAGTGTGAGGGGATAAAGGAGATATATTGCAGTGAGTGGTGAGGCAATGTGACGTCACGTCCGGCGCGAGGGCACAACGAGTGTGGGAACTGGCGGCAGGTGCGCGTCCGAGAGTCAGTACATGATGGCCAGAAGTGAGAGGTGGATGAGCGCAAGAGAGAGAGGGAGATTGAGAGGATCTTTGATGGATTTGCATTGGAGAGGGAGAAATGGAGTAAAAAGGATACAATCGTGGAGAGCCCTATAGCACTTCTCTGTGCCTCCATGCCACGCTCTCAGCGCACGCCACAGACACGCGTTAGTCGTGTGTATTAGGCGTGCCAGAATGAATTTTTAGTTCACAATATTCTTTGAATTTTTTTTTTTCGAAAAAAAAGAAAAAAAATGGAACTTAAATTCTGAAGAATTCTTCATCTCATCACTGAAGTTATTTTCATTTCTTTAATATTTTTTTATTCAAAAATTAAATTCACATGATTTTTCCTCGTTCTATGTTGAATCAAGCTGAATTTTAATGTTAACAAAATATTTGACTACGAGAATAAAGAAGAATTTGAATTTCATTGCGAGTTATTTGTTCTGATACTATTAACCTTGTTTTATGTTATTTTTTTAATTCTGTCATTCTTAGATACGAGGTTACTACTACGTCTTACTTATGATTTCGATGAGTCTACGTGACTGATAGAGAATTAAAATTATATTCATTTTTCTATTGTGTACACTTGTACAAATGTTGAGAAATTCAGATAAACTTTCCGGGTAACGGATTCGTGTCATTTGGGAATTGCAAAAAATATTAAATTCCATTAATTTAAGGGGAAAATCAATGAAAGAAGGATAATGAGAACAATGGCAGAATTATTCATCACTAATGACACAAAAGTGCGGGATGACAGGTGCCTGTGCCTTTGAATGAAGGGCATCCGGATGCACATCGCAAATGATCCACGGCAATCAGTGAATAAACGAGGCGTTTCGACGGTTTTACGTTTGTACATACGTTTTTATGCATGTGTGTATGTGCGTGTAATAACTGCAAAGACACGTATCCCTATGGTCATTAGCCTTCGTCGTTTGAGGCCACCCTGCAATCACACTTGTTACCATACAACCAATTTCCTGACTTTTGTACGTGTATTCAAGTATTATTCACTCGCTCCTTTTTTTTTTCCTCGTTTTTTCCCGTTTTTTATTCTTTCTGTTGGCCTCTTCATGTTGGAGAGAAAAATTGCGGCGATTATGGAGAACGTAATTTCAAGGGTTTTTACGGGAAAGAATGGGTAATTGAAATTTTTTGAAAATTTTTGAATTTTGAGGTGGAACAGTGTGGGTGGTAATACAACCCGTTTTTTCATGAATTTCCAGGGATTTTTCGAATTATTTTTAATGTTTCTCATGTTTCCGGGATAATTGAAAGAGAAAAGGCATTAAATGCTCGATTAAACGTTTTTTATCGTTATCAACACGTTTTTAGATTTCCACGTAGTGCGTCAGTAGTAATTTTTCAGCGAAGCAATAAACATTCAGCTGTTGGAAATTGTCTTGAGACAGTGTGCCTCGGTATGCCATCGTATTTACTCTATTTAAGGGCAATGGTATTTTTATTGTTTTTTTTCCAAAGTAAATTTTTCACTACGTGATAAATTCAGGGTCGAGCCTATATTTACATAGTGCCGATGAACTACAGATGATTAACCTTGTTTTTCGATGAAAATTCTCACGTAGTCCAATTAGACAAATATTTGCCATCGATTTTCCATTTAAAAGATAACAATATCTCAGAAACTATAGAGTTTAGGAAAAAATGTGAAGAGACCGTTTTTGAAGGAAATTAAATTCTCTACAAAAAAGGTCTCTTCACATTTTCCCCTAAACCTAATCACTTCAAAGATATTCGTAGTTTCGCAAATTCGCGATAATTACCCCGAAAAATGATCAGAAACTCGCGCAAGCTTCTGGCTTCGTTCCAATAACACAGAAAGCCCATCTCCTGCTCTCCGGATCGGGCGTCGCGACGCCCGCGCTTTTTCGGTGGCCCTCGACTGCCCAGAAATAGAATGAAATTTATATCTCGCCCCATCGTAAAGCGCAAGCTCGAAGACAGAACAAGCTCCAATAATAATATGCTTTCCTGATGCTGGGGGCTGCTTGCAAGCAACCGCCGGGTGCTTTGTCTTATCGAAAGCTCCCTCATGCTCCTACTTCAGTGCTGGAGAACGGCAAAAAAATAACTTCAGTAGATTATTTTCTTACGTCTCTCAAGACGATGAGTTTCTTCAGTCTGAGGATAACAAGAGTGCGAGGAGTTTTTCTCCCTCCCGCAAATTTTTATTTTTTTCCATTCGTTGGCTTTTCCATATTTCTTTTTTATGCGGATGGATATTGATCAGCCTCCCACACTCTGATGAATGTCCTGGTTTGTTTTTTTCACTGTCTATTGTATACGTTTATTTGGTTTGAATTTCAATCCAAACGCCGAACGTATCTGTTGCCCTGTTACGATGTAACGTGCTGTACCGACCGACGCCCCTTTTTTTTTAAATTCATTTTATTTATCAGTTTTATGGAAAAATAGAGGCATTAATGATTCCCTTGAGAATCTGGTACAATTTTAGCATGAAATCATGTGCAAAAAGTGTTTATTTAAATTTCACACACTCATCGAATTGAAAAAAAAATTCATTATAATTTCTAATAAACGCAAAAAAAATTAATAAAAATAATAAATTCCCACGAATAACCTGACTCAGCCTCCTGCTCTCCTATCGACTGCATGGCAATTTTTTGTTTTGTGTCTGTGCAATGATGCACCTGTTCTCCTAGTAGTCATCAGAGCCGGAAAGTGACCAACGCTCATCTTAATTCAAGCTAAAATAAATTAATCAGCATAACCCGAGCCGATTTAATAAAATATCCGGTGATTTGCTTGATCGATTGGACAACTTCTGGGACACTAATTAATGTGCATGAGGGCTACACACAAGGGACAAAAAAAGAAAATGATAGATAAACAGCGATGGTGAAAGTGACGTCTTCCGGAGTCAAATGTACAAATGAAGGAGGTAAAGGGGATTTATAATGTACACGGTCATAAATGATCCCACTTCCGGTCTTTCTTGTGGTGCAATTATAGTGTCCACTGGAGCGTTCATTAAATCTGACATTGATATAAAGAATCACGAGTTATGTATAAAAATAAAGAAACATAAAGAGAGAGAGGAGAAAGGGACAGTGGTAAATAAATGTGTACATGTATTTTATTAATTCTTGGATGGATCAAGGTATGAGACGTGGAGAGAAGAGAGTCTGAATGGCTCCTGGCCTCCCATGTTGGCCCGATCGCAAGCTCACTCGTTGACGGAATACTGTCACTTCCGTCAGACGCAAGATGGTACTTGTATCCCCTTGAATTCTTAATTATTAAAAAGAATTCATTTATTCTAAGAGCATTAAATGGGATTCAATGAAATGTCCGACGAGCTTGTGCTATTTCTCGACGGAATTCCATCAATTTGGCGAAGGAATAAAACCTCAAAATCCGGGACTTTTTTCTAAGATCGAGTATCTTCTATTCTCGTGTCTTTACAAAAGCTCAATTCAACGTCATGTTCTCTTGTTACAGGGTCTAACGTTGAGACGACCGCAATTCCGTAATTCGCACGACGGCGCAGTAGCGCAAGCACGACCGACGACACTGTGATAGGCGCCTGGTGCGGCGCCAGTGTGTCTCTCGACCTGCAGATTTTGGTACTGGCACAGGTGTGGGCCTCTCGAGGGCTTTCGTACAACAAAGCTCACTTTTACCCGGTGGAATGATGAAAGGAGTCCACTGAGACATTGTAGGAGGGCTTGTTTAGATTGGCTTTGATTGAAAACTGGCCATCTGTCGCTCACCGCTTGTCGCGGCTCGGTCGTGGCGGACTCACTTATGAGGGGAACATAATGAATCGAGAAGTTGGCACGGTGCTTGCGAGACCAGAGGGCTTTTATCGACCGTGAGCTTCTAGTGGCGCCAGTCCTCCACGGATTATTGTGAGGAGCAGGAGAGCACGTTCTGGGGGTCTGGGAGCTTGCGTCTGGCCGATGCAGGGACTTTTACCACTGACCAGTGGACAGTGGAGATGCTTGCGCTTGAAGGTGGAATTCTTTGGAATTTTCTCACTTTGAATAATTAATGTTTCTTTTTACTAATCTCTGGGACCGAAAAGGGAGAATTTTATCGATTTTGTCGAGGGTAAAGAAGAGCTTTCAAGCGAGTAAATGCAATCATTCTCTAAGATTCTCGAGAAAAGAAACATGTCTTGATTTCCTCCCTGAGCTAATGATGCATCGAAATCAGAAGAACTCGAACTGACATTAATCCCCAGGAATTAGCGTTTCTTTCTGCTAATTGAGCCAATTTTAATACTCACTTGCACAAGCACGAAAAAGCGCCCCTGATTGTGCTCCGTGGCGCCCTATTCCCACGACAATTTACCCGGGTATCATACAGCTGTGTGTGGTCTCAAGTTAATAGTCAAGCCCCGGGAAAAAACGGCGCGAAACGCCCTGTCGCAAGCGAAGAAAGAGAAAAATCGCCTGAAGAAGCGAAAGGGATGAAAAGAGTCGCCTCAGACTTGACGTCTGACAAAGCTGCCACGTCAATTGGACGACGCCGTCTGACGTACCACAGTGTCAGGATTACAGGGGCCGGTAGGAGCTTGCGCTACGTCCCGACGCCTCTGCTTGCACTCCGGGCGAAAGCTCGTCAAAGGCAGGCTTTGACGGGCGAAACGAGCGGCAAAGGCCACAGTCCGGCGTCCTCCAGTCCTAGGAGAACAATACGACGAGGATCATTCGTAATTCGTCGACCTCGACGTCTTGACGGAGCCGACGTCAAGCGTCGTTATAACGGAGTTTGGTAAACGGAGAACAGGAGAAATAGGAGGTAAAGGCGTCGCGACGCTCTTGGGTTATGGATTTTTGTTTTAGGTGGGAGAGAGACAGTGATTGGGGGGATGAAAATAGATTGCGGCTGCGCTGTGGGGAAGTTGAGTACGCGCTGGGAGTGTAGAAGTGTAGTATACCCTAACCCATAACCAGAGCTTTCCCTCGGTCTTTTGGGAATAGGAAAGTAGGATTCAGTGGGTGGAGGAAAAGTTGAACGAAAGCTTTGGAGAAATTCTTCGAAAAATTAAAGCATTATTATCATAAAATTCCTTCAAATCAAAATCATAAAAGAATTCTTTCATTTTATTCTCCACTTCTCAATACTTTATTAAACGAAAAATGATTCCACAAAAAAAAACAGGGTTTTAATCGCAAAATTAATCCGTGAGAAAATATCAAGTCTCCATCTGGAATGAAATTGTCGGGCGTGTTACGGCAATATATATTCGCGTACTCAGAAGCAGAGAATTATCATGAGTTTGTATCGGTCAATCGCCTTTGGGCGAATTTTAATGGCTTTCTCTCTCTTCGTATCATTTTTTTTTTTATTTTTATTAGTTACCTACTTGTTTTATGAGCCGACGGGCTGAATAAAGTGCGGGCGTATGGTACGCCCACTGTGAAACATCCGATCAAGGAGTCATGAGGGTGTGGAGGATAATGGGGTTGATGACGAGTCGGCATTGATTTGAAATGCGCATTTCTATGTAATTTGATGAATAAATAATGTGGAATTCCTTGAATTATCATTAATTCAAGGGAAATTAAATAAATTGAAAATCTCATAATTTTGTAGTGACAATTTTAACATTAAATAATAATAAAAAATGATTTAAATGAGATATTATAATTATTTGTGAATTTTAATGGTTCTTTAAAATGTTAATTTTAATTAAATTGAGTTATTAATATTCAGAACAACTAATAAAATTTTATTTCACATTATTTATTCTATAATCAAGGAGAAAACAAATTCCATGAGTATCTCGTTTGATTCTCATTGATTATGCATAATTAATACAATGTATGAGTAATAAATTAGTTTTGAGGTAAAAAAAATATTGAAATGTGACACTATCGAAAATTCAAGAGTGTAGGTGATTTTATCTCGTGATTCTTGCTACGGCTTTATCAAGAATCACCATCTTGTGATCAATTTGAGAGAAGTGGGAATGACGAGGAAAAATAAATGTGAATTGAATTAATGAGATGGCAAATTGGTGGGAAATTTTGCGTAATTATTTATATTTTTGTTGAGTGGTGGAATTAAAATGTTGGCGGCATGTTGAAATGGAATTAATGGAGGTAATTGAGAGGATGAAGTGGGATAATTAATTTTACCGAGAAAATTGAGGTATTAAGATTGAAAAATTACGGGATTTTATGAATTATGAAGACTTCACATGAATAAATTGTGAATATCTTTATAGCGAGTGGGTTTAGAAGAAAATGTGAAGAGACCTTTTTTGTAGGGAATTTAATTCCCCACAAAAAAGGTCTCTTGACATTTTTCGATAAATCTACTGGTTTAAGAGATATTCTCGAAATAATTAATCTCCAAATTAAAAATTCGTTTTAATTCAAAGAATCAACCGAAAAATATTTAACTCTGCATAAAAAGATCATGATAAAACATTACGGAAGCTTTATCCATGCAGTGAGTCCCGCGGGCGCGTGTTACCCACTGGAAATAATTTTTTTCCCCTCTCATTCGCCTGAAATATTTTTATTTAATCTTTTTTTTTAATTCATGAGTTACAATGACTCGAGGCTGAATTTACATGACGCCTGTGAATCGACAGTCAAAAAGGCGAGGGGAACTTTCGAGAGACGAGATGAGCCCGCACGAGGAAAAAAAAAGGGGAGAAAAAATGTATGAACAAGTGAAGAGAAGAGGTTGGGCGAGAAATCGTCTTGAAAGGTAAGGAGAAACACGAGGCCAAGGCCCTGAGGGCTCTTGCAACTGTAGATTCGTTGAATCGAAACGAAAGAAATATGTAGGGTGGTTACGAGGGGAGAGGAAATCATGCGGTTTTATTTTTTTTAGAAATAAAATTAAATAAATTCGAGAAATAAATTAAAATGTGAAATAAAAAGAGCGGAGAAACGTCAGGAAAGGAACTCGGCCAATGAGCGCGCGGGGATTGTGCGATGGGCGGGGTTAGCGCTCCACTGGACCGAGCGGCTTGGCCAATGGGAAAACAGGACTCGGGAGACCCTGAAACTCTTCCAATTGCGGAGAACCGTAAAACTCAATCTTTCTCCTCTTTTTTTCGTGATTTTTTTCACGTTGAAATTGAGATTATGATTTATTTGTGGTTTATTTTCGGGGCCGGAGTTTAATAAGGTCTTTCTTTTAGGAGTCCAGTGGCATTTGGAATAATTTAGTTGACACAGAGGCTTTTTACTTTTGGCTTTTTAACGAGTTTGACCTTATTCAGATCTTTTTGGTAATTAAGATTTTTATTGGGGCTGTTTCGTCACCCCTTTCACTTTAATTCTATTCATTAATGAGGAGAACCATTGGTTTTACGAGGATTTATCAAGAGACCTTTTTTGTAGCTCTCAAAATTCTCTACAAAAAAGACCTCTTCATAAATTCCCCTAAATCCACTCATTTCAGAAATATCTTATTCCAAAGTATTTCACTCCTAAATACCCCAGAAAAATAAATAAAAAAAAACAAAGAAATAAAAAGGACTAACGAACCTCCCAATTTCCCCGATAATGTCATCCCGAAGAGGTGAAAAAAACCCACAAAATTAGTTCCAATTTTTAAGAAAGAACCCACCTGTGCATCATCCAATTTCGATGCTCCAGTCCTCCTTAATGTTCTCCCTCTCAGAGTCACAAACACACACGCACAAAAGGTTAAAAAAAAAACTCCCCAAAACCATATCATCAGAGTCCTTTTTCTCACGGTCTCGCATGGAATTGGGCACTAAAAAAAAGGTAAAAAAAAAAAAAAACGAGAGGCAAAGAATCGATAAAGAAAAAGAGGAGAATTCATTTTTTTCTTATTCACGAGAGAAATGGGGGGAAAAAAGCCATAATTTAGAGAATAACATTGGAAGAAAAAGGAGGTGATTCAAGTGCAACGCTCCCCCTCTATTTACCTCCCATGATTCCCCCATACACGTAAAAAGTATCCCACAAAAATGAGTGAATCAAGCGTTATTCTTCTCTTATGTCGAGAGAAAAAAAGAGAGAAATACACGCCCCTATATGTACACGACATTTATGTATACATAATCCACCTGATGCACCTGCAGTCATCGTCAGTGGAGCCAGGGGAAAATAAATACAATGCCACTTGTCCTGAGGGGTTCAAACCTCACTTGACAATAGAAGCTTTTGGGTTTTTTTTATCCTCGAGATTCCTCTCGCTTTTTTTTTACGCTCTCGTATTTATTCGGCTGCGATGTGGAAAATTAGTGGTGGAGGAAAAGGGATAGGTGACGATTTCGGGAGAAATTTTAAGGTTTTTACTACTTGTTTCAATATTTTAATTAATTCGTGAATAACTCAGAAACTATCAGATTTAGGGAAAAAAGGCAAGAGACCTTTTTTGTAGAGAATTAAATTTTCCACAAAAAAGGTCTCCTAACATTTTCCCGTAAACCTAATAATTTAAAAGATATTTTAAAAATAAGTATGAATGAATTTTTGAATTGATCCATTGTGATTCAGGAATCGATTCGATCCTTGAAAATCGATATTATTGGATGGATTTCACGGGTTTTTGTAGCAGCAACGGATTTCCGTTCTGCGTTATTGATTATTCAAGGTAACTAGATGATTCTCGGGTTATTCCTTCCAATTGAATTCCCTCAGAAATTTATTCACAATTTAATAAAAGAAATTCGATTGATTCCCTTCGCACAATGCTTCCTTCATTGTACGATCAAAGGGGTGTATTACATTAACAAGAGGCGATAGAGAAGAAACGCTCTCTTTATTGATTACTATCATTAAATCCCCGATTTAAGCGTGAATTTAACGGCCGAAGGTAACTAGAAAATCGAGGCAATTGAATGGTCAGAAAAGGGGACAAGGCCGTGGCATTGAGTCCACCAAAGAGCACCATCATAAGGACGAAGGATATCATCAATTCGCAACAAAGAAATTCCCATTAAAAATCCCCAATTAATGATTTTCACAAAATTAAATTTGTCCTCATTAAATATTCCCCAAAAAAAAACGGAGATGAAAGAAGACTCACTCCGAGAGACGAAAAATATCCAAAAATAAACAAGTACCCCCTCCCCCATATTTTGAGATACACACGTGTGCACGACGCCGTGGCGACGGCGGTTTAGTTCACCAGAAATACATATACAAGGCGAAGAAAAGACAGAAGTAGAGAGAGATGGTCGTTGGAAAGGAAAGATGAGGCGAACGTGAGTCCTCGGCGTGGGAATAAGCGGCAGGTGCGCGACGGCGCTACCGGGGAGCCACTTGATGGGGGGAAACTACGACGTGGGGGCCCCCTCACGTATTTTTTTAATTCTTTTCTTTACCTCACCCGCAAATACCTTCATAAAGTAATCAAAATGTATTCGAGGAGAAAAGAAGAAAAAAAAAGAATCGATTGATTCCGGGAAAATAATGAATTTAATTAAAAAATAATGAATTTGGGTTTTTTTTTTTTAAATAAAAGAACTCCGGTGATATTCGTGGCCATTAACACGAGTGCACGTAAATGCTTACGATTAAGAATTTTTATCCGTGCATGAGGTGTGTAAGAGGCCGTGCATATTCTTCACGCGAAATAAAGAGGGAAAATAAAGGAGAGAAAGGTGGGGAAAAATAAACGAAATTAACGGGGGTAAAGAAGAAGCCTGAAGTAATGAGAAACAGGTAAGGCATGTAAGCAAAAATAATATAATTCAAATGAAAGTAATAAAAGTTTGAGATTTCTCTGGAACACATGCACACACAGCATCCTTTAATTTTACCCAACAAAAATGAGGGGAATGAGGTGGAGGGAGAAATAAACTGATGCTTACGGAGTTTAAATTGCGATGGAAAATGTTGAGGAGAGAGAGAGAAAAATGATGGTGAGGTCAAGGACTATCGTCGAAGGGGAGCATCGCCACCCCAGAGGCATCAGGTGCAGCCTTTTTCACTCTATACCGGGCCAAGGTAGCATTTAATTGTTTGTCGTAAATTCAGCCTCGTCAAGGTCACTCCGATAAATTTTATTCATTGTTTTATTACTGAATATTACGAATTAATTAATGCAATAATTTTCTCATTTTTATTCTCATGGAAATTCTTCCTTTTCTCTTAAATTTTTTTCTCAAAATAACTGATGTGCTGTTTCTCGATGTTTTGGGGTGTACCAGCTACTGGTTTAACCGATCGAGAGTAAAGATACGTAATCACGAGAAAGCATCTAAAACGCTACTGTCTCAAGCCTTCGGTCCACTCCATTATTTTCCCAACTATCTTATCTCAATTTCATTAAAAATGAGCGAACCTGACTGAGGGATCCAGGCTAATTGGCAGTGGCCCCTCTCCTCCCAAAAAAAGCGCGGCAAACATACGAAATATCGTAACAAATTCCCAGGCTATCCAGTGACACATCGACTCGATTTAAAAAAAAAAACCCAAAAACCGCACGAATTTCATAAAAAAATAATAATCCGGAAAAAATAAATGACACGATCGTTGACCGTTTGACAAGAAATCCTCCACGCTCGACCGAGCCTCTTTGCCTCTGTCGCAGTATCGAAGAAGCCCGACAATACCCGATCGCTTGCGATCGAGCGAAAGAGAGAGAAGAGGAGCAGAATCTCGTGGGAAAAAGGAGCAGGTGTGACTCGTGAACGAGAAGAGTCTCTGGAGTTCTTCATCGTGTATGTGTATACACAATCTAGAGTGAAATAAAACGAAAAAGCGAATGAGAAGAGAAGAAGAAGAAGTAGGAATAAAAAGAAAAGGTTTGTTGGGCGTAAAAAAAGGACGATGAGACACGCACACGCGTTAGGAGCGTGTGGAACACGTGGTCATGACCAAGTGGGCGTGTACAGTGGTAAAAGAGAGGAGATATTATGAAAAAAAAAAAGGGAATGAAAGGAAGAAAAGAGTGAAGAGGAGATGAAGGAGGGAAAAACTTAGAGATATAATATGTGCTTAGAAGGTAAGGGCAAACGTTACACACAGTTGAATATCATGGGAATTTTTCGTGTGATTGAGGCACTATTATCGGCTACCCACGAAGTTTATCCTCGAGCGGATTAATCAACGATTTGTCCCGAGTGATTTAGGACCTACGCATATGAAACTCTCTTTTCTCCTCTTTTCACTGGCAAAATTATGCCTGCAGTTATCCTAGTGGGTTAAGCGCGGTGGTTAAACGCCTACGCACTCTGTGTGCGATTACTATCTCTTTTCTTGAATAATTCATGAAAAATTTTGAATGAATTTTAAGGAATAAAATAACGGGGTTTCGCGGAAATTTTATTGATCGAGAGGTGAAAAGTACTGCAGAAGATATAATTATGAGGCAAGAATGACCCCGAATGACTCAATAAACCGAGCGGATTTAACCGTCTATTTATAGGGGAAAAAGGCAACAGGTTAACGCCTACATACGAGCAACCGCACGGGTTGTTCAATCGTGCCAAGGGTGTTTTATATGTACGAGAGATGGCTGCAACGATTACGCCAGCGGGGATAGAATTTTTTAACCAATTGTGAATTATACCTCAGTCTTTACCGCTTCAATCTTCCATTCTTCCTCTCTTTCCTTTTTTCCACGAGTCTCATCTCTATTTTATTTCCACCGCAACATGATCCACGTTGCTAGAAGGTAACTTCATATGAACAAAGTTGCCTAGACTACTCTGGTAAACTCAGTTCACTTCTTCCTCTTTATTCTTATTATTCTACGGCGTCATTAAAAGCGAAGGATGATCGGTATCAGGAGTACTTGCTCGAGGATGCGGTTTGAATTAGAGGCGAGTGTTTTTCCCAATGTCCAATTATTATCGAGATGAGAACGTGCCCAGGCAAGTTATGAGAATCTTTTAATAATAAATTCTGCGTTAAAAAATTGTGGAAATGAATTTTTATTGAGGAGAAAGAAAATATTAAAATCGATAATTATTAGAGTGCCCTCGAGAAACTGTTGATTGTAAAGTAACTCAGTAAATTACGGTTTTTATGAATAATTCTCTTTTCCGGGTGATTATAAATGGGAATTTACGAATTACTGGTATTACGAAAATTGCGGAAAAATCTCGGGATTAATTTTTACATTAATTTATTAAATGAAAAATACGTTATGGTAATTAGGCGTAATTTTTTTTTCATTGAGGACATGGAGACAATTGTGAAGACACTCCCCGGGGTTGCGTTTGTTGATAAAAGAAAACGAATACTCAAGACACCTGGTTTTAAACTCATCTCGAGGAGAATAAGAAGAGGTAGAAAGAGAGAAGATGAGCAAAACGATTAAGGGCTTTCGCAGGAATGAGGTTTATATATTCCACTGGCGTTTCCCTCCTCCCTCCCTCTGCCACCCTTTTTTTTTCTTCATTTCATGATATACCACTGGGACACGAATACTCATTTAATACACGCTCCTCCTTCTTCTCTCTTATCTTTTCTTTGTGTGTCATGCTTCTTTTTTGCCACTTTTTTATTTAAAAATGCGAGGGGGGGCTTCAAGGACCAAAAAGGGACGAGAGAAACACTTTCATTTTATTCAATGTGTTTTCGATTTGCCTCATTTAACTCCATGGCGTTGTTATAAATGGAAAACACGTGATTATCAAGAAATTTCCATTGAATTTACGTGAAATATATCATTTATTTTCTTTATGTTTAATAAAAAAAAAACCAAATAATTGTAAATATATTCTTATTTAATTTAATTAAATTAAAAATAAATTGAGAGTAAAAAGTGATAAATACGAGGGTGTTTACCGAGAAAACACAGTAGCTACCTCAGGCACGAATATCGATCCGCTTCACAAACAGGATCATGATTCAAAAAAAGAACTCTCCTTATCCCCCGAGCCATTAAACTGACCGTTATAAAATTCGCTCCAATTTTCTCCTCCCAATTCAACTCGCCCGCACGTCCCATTATCCCCCGAGTAACAATCCAGATCATACTGGTCAATGTGTAATAATTTAACATACCGTTTCACAATCCACCTTTTTTTTTCCACAATATTACATACATAAATTCGTGCAGCAAGATAGAAATCGTGGAATCCATGTGTGCGGCAACGGAAGCTGTTTAATGCACCAATAAAAGAAAATAATGTAGATCATTGATATTGCATGAAAAAATATGTACTCCAATTTTTCCATCCGATTAACGATAATCGAAATAAATTGAGGAATGAGAAATTGGCGAGAAGTGGATTATCACGAATATCTTTTTCCATTCCACTTAACAACCGGAAAAAAGGCAATTAAATAAGAGAGAAAAAAATGAAATAAATAAGTAACATCCCCGTCTCATAAAATGGCGTAAGAAATGCTCCACGTTTCTCGCACACGACCTCCACGCTCCCTGCACGCTTGCCCCCTTTCTCCCCCTCTTGTGCCCCAAATAGAATCCTCTCGAGGGGAAAAAAAACGAGAAATAAAAGGATAGAAGCCCAGGCGTGATTACAAGAAGTAGGGGTGTGTTTCTTCGGGTATGGGGGTACATACGTAGACACACAAACACGAATGAAAATTGAAAGGCCAAGAGAGGGTGAAAGAAAGGGGGAAATAAGAAAAGAAGGGCCAAGAGAAGAGGAGAGAAATATAGTATCTCGAAGACCCGGGCACGAGGACAGGTGGCGACGAAGAGAACCAGGGAACCTCGTAGCCACCAAGTTCTCACGCGCAAAACTTACAGCTGCCACTATATACTCACCCAGAAGCAGCAGCAACTCCACCACCACGTTTAAAAAAAAAAAAAAACGAAGTAAAATGGAGGGGAGAGAGATGGCAACCCTCTGCACAAATGGGATGAAAAGAGGGAAAATAATCGAATGGAAAAATTTGGTTAAATGAAAGAAAAATAAAAAATTCATCTGTGGCACAATGTCCATTCATTTTCATTTTCATGGGGGTTAATGCAAGTAGCATTGCGTTATGTACAAAAGGGCTGAGTGCGCATTTGCATTGAGAGGAAGAATCGACAGATGCAGTGTGCGGTGGGTCAGGAATCTAAATATTGTAAATGGCCAACTGGACATTGCTCACCCCCTTCCTTTTTTTCTGCTTCTTCTTTTATCGCTCTTTTGCAGTGCCATTCATGCAATGGGGGAGTGCATCAATGGAGGCAATGAGCGAACGTTACGAGGGGTCAGTTTTGCATGAATCGGGGCATTTATTTGGGTTTTTTTTTTGGTGGAGTAAGAGGATGATGAAAAGCCAGCAATAATTAATTTCCATTGTCATGAAATAAATTAGCAATTACATTTGCACAATTACCCTTTGAAATATCCAACCGGAACCTCAACAAAAACGCCCTCTGGTCTGCATGAATTTTACCATTTTTAATGAATACGAAAACACGGGTATATTGAATTATTCAATGAATCCAATGAAAAACAATGAGAGACAAAAAATTAAAACGAACAAAAGCGCACTCAAACACGAAACAACCCTGCAACAGGTTAACCTTCTCCGCACCCCGTTATTCTCGTAATGCAATCAAAGCTACTCCCCTCTTTCTCCAACTACCAGCTACGGAATTTCATCCTTCTCTCATTCTCCATCTCTCTCTTATTCATGCGAGTTTAGTGCCTGAGGCTGTCTCACTCTATCGTCCTCGTCCGGCACACGTGCACGACTTCCCCCCCTCCCTCGTGCCGCTATCTAGCCGTGAGTTTCTTTTCAATGCTCGAGCCAGGCTCGCTTCCAGCACAAGACCAAACATTTTATCATCTCTTCCTTGTTTAGCACGAGTTAACGTCGATAACTTTGCTCGTGCCCCGGAAAACTATTGTCCACTTTCATAAATACTTTTCCGTATAAATCTGCGGAAAAACTAGAGTTTTTCATCGGGAAAATTAATTTACCATGGATTTGAATAGAGACGATTATCATTGGAATAATTAATTGAGGAAAAATAATGGATTTTGATGTTAAAAAAAATTGGGAAAAGTATCTTTGGTCAATTCTTTTAAAGCCTAGCTGTGTCGGTTCTTCTTTCTCGTTCGTCACGCGCCGCGCATGCGCTCGCCGCTACCGTGCGCAGCTCGTGCTGCGCACACGCTCGGCTCGCTCCCGACTTTTTCCCCTTAGAAGCCAATTCAGCGGGAGAACTATTGTCCCTCTTCTCAACCCGAAAAATCCTCTTTTCCACTCAAAAATTCGGGATTTCATCTGAAAAAAAAATTGAGGCTCATCTGCAGGGGTTGAGTACACTTTTCAATTGAAAAAATCCTCAAAAATATTCGCAAAAAGTGGAAAATAAAAATGAGAAAAGAACGGAAACTCGTCAATACTTATCAGACTTCATGAAGTGAGTGCCTTTTCTCGCAGGAATGAGACGAGTCCTCTCTCACTCCCACTGCAGGTAGCTAATGGTCAAGTGTATGTGTGTGGGTGTGCTCGTATAAAAATCCATGTGTTTCCGAAGCCCCTGTGCGCATGCGCCACTTCGTAAGGGTATAAAAGCAAGGAGAAGCCCTTCTCAACCCACATTCAATCACACCCACTCGAACACACCGGAATAACCGGTATTCTCCGGGGTAAATAAACCACGTGCACTTTTTCCTGACACAATCCAGTAAAAAGTCACTGAAAATAATTGACAAAAACCACAACACAGACACAAATCAGAGCAAACCAGTTGAATTTAAATAGTTTTGTGATCAATTTAAAGACATAATGAAGACTGCAATAACCATTGTGTACAATACGGCCGAGTTGCTTGCCGCCAAAAACACGAAAGCCACTTTAATCATCCTCCGGAGACTGTTCAAGAAGATTAATTCAAAATCCGACGTTAAGCGTCATGAGAAGGTGTTTGAAGAGAGAAAGGGGAAGATGCTGATTGACGAAGAAGAGGCGAGAAATGTCGACAACGAGAATCTCGAGAATGAATTGAGGGAAATTCAGGCGATGACTTGCAAGTGAAGAACTCAAACTGTCAACACTTCGTGCATCACTTCGTGCAGCAATTCCATGGCAATTGGGAGACGAAGACTTTTAATTTTAAGGTAAACGCAATATTATGTGATAGACGTAATTAAGCTTTAATTCATATGATTTATTGTTATTTGGTTATTTTTAACTCCTGGTAAGGAGCTTTAACTTGAGTTCAGTGCATCGCGTTAGAGTTTTATTGGGTACGTTGCAATATTTCGGAAATTTTATTGATTTAATCAGTTGACAATTGGATCTCGACTACGTAATTTTACGACTGATGAAACTGTGATACATTCATCTTAATTTTAAGTAGGTTTTAAGTAGATTAAGGAAACATATCGAACTTTGATTCGATAAATAGGCCGCCCAGTGCATATTATACGCATAATATGATTATCTGTGATAATTAAAAAATTTAGGATTAATAATGAATTCTCTGTGATCTCAATAGATTTAATTTGAAAATAATTTTGAGGGAATTGGGATGGGGATAATTAGGTAACTGTGATACTCAAAAAAATGTGATTTTAATTTTGAAAATAATTGTGATATTAGGGATTTAAGGATTTTTGAAATCTCATGTCTTCCATGATGAATTTAATTGTAATTTTCGGTGCAATATTAAGGAATTTTTAAACTGTGATAATTATTTTAATTTTTGATTAATTAGGATAATTTAAATTAGACAATCACAGCTCGAGCGATGCATTGTGATATCTGTAGATCAACGAGGATATTCAAGATCGATAGATCCTTGGATTAATCGTTTTCATAATTACAAAAACAATCTCATGTAATTTTTTTTCTAAATTTTAATTTGATTTTACGTTTGTTTATATTATTTTTTCACTTGCACATGTAATACTTAGGTAATTTGCACCAATTAATCATTAATTATCATTTTTTTTATTAAAATTCTTATGTTTGGGTTTTTTTTTTCACAATTATCACGAGTGCATGATTTTTTTTTAGTTTAAAATCAATTTGTGTGTTTATTATTAAGGATTTTTCTTTCAATAAAAATATTGTGTGACAAAAAAATTATTTTTTATTCAATAAATCCCATTCCTTTTTAATTTATCATGGA
The DNA here is from genome assembly GCA_963565655.1 of Aleiodes testaceus. NCBI lineage: Eukaryota > Metazoa > Arthropoda > Insecta > Hymenoptera > Braconidae > Aleiodes > Aleiodes testaceus. Next base: position 3,927,973 of record OY751424.1, on the reverse strand, counting down.
AATAATGATTGAAATAATTACACTGGCTCAATCATTTGAATTTCAAGGTCTAAATCAATAATTTGAGTTTTGAGAAAGAGTAGAAAATTTGCCATTAGTTGGCATTGTTATTATGGGGAAAATATTGTGGTAAATTCATGGTATTATGGAGAGAGGGATAATTATGTGGCTCCATTCATGAAGGATACGGGAGGCATGTCCTTGGTGATGCGCACCATCTGTTAGTTATTTTTTCAACCCCCATGGCCTATGACCTTACGGCATTCTGCGGTAGAGGGCGTCACGAAAAATTCGGGGGTCGGTAATGCTTTCTTCCAAAAAAAGAATTGCCTATCTCCAATTGCCTCAATTTTTCTATTTAATTTATTCATGAAAGTAATTTCAGTAAATAATGCCCCTCAAACTCTTTTTTATGGAATAACTCGGTATATGGAAGAGATACGAAAATTTTCGTGGATACCTTTTTTGTAGCTCTCGAAATTCTATACAAAAAAGGTCTCTACAATAATTTCGATATCTCTCTTAGTTTCCGAGATATCTCGACTTGAAATAAATTTTTTGAAGTAAATCAAATTATTGGGTTTTACTACTTGCTATCCCCTTTCCTTAAATATCTCGAAAACTAAGGGAGATGGAGGAATTTTCATAGAGACCTTTTTTGAAGCTCTTAAAATTCTCTACAAAAAAGGTATCTACAAAAATTTCCCTATCTCTTTTATTTTCCAAGATATTCCACGAAAACCAAAAAAAATTGAGTACAAATTTAATTCCATCAATTGAATTTGTAGTACATGCAACTGTGGGCTTATAAATCGCTTGAAAACCGTTTTTTCCCCTCGAAGTGCTTCACTTGATCGATCAGATTACAAAACACTAACCATCATAATGCACAGGTAATAACCAACTACCTGAAGTCTTTCATCATATTTTGTACACAATTCAATACCAAAGATTCAGAAAAAAGAAAATAAAATTGAAAATATCTTCCATTAAGATTATCGGTTGGATCTAAGGATCTATCCCCCAGTGCAGTCGAATGCCACGTAACTCCGTTGTAAGTGCAACGTGACACCAGTGTGGGTTGGATAAAGAAAACGTTTTTTTTTTTCTCATTTTTTGTCGATGGATTTAACGCCACATAAAGGAATTCCCATTCTTATGAGGCTTTACATTGTATTTGAGTATTAAATTACGTTTTGAAAACTCTGAAAAATGTTTCCAAAATATTTAGCCTTTGAAACAACAAAAAAAATGCATAAATTTAATTTTTCTTGAATTTTTTGATTTTTTTCGAAATTCAAAGTAAAACCTTCGGCTTTTTTTAACAAATTAAAGCGTAAAATTTTGGAAAAATTGGTACTTTGAGGATTTTTCTCGAAACGACGTCCCGGAGCTCTCGAAAGGCCACAGTCTATTGTCAATTGCCAATAAAATATAATGGAGTGGACCAAAGTGCATTTGACTCTGAAAAGTCCAACAATAAATCGAAAGAATTCAAGAAAAAAAGAAGCGGCTCTTTCGCTTCTATTGTGAAACTATTCAAGTACGCATTTGTAGTACCAAAAAATTCGCTTGAAACTGAAAAATTCAACATTTGAAAAAATACCTCAAGTAGAAGAGAATTCGGGAGCTCAATTGTTGTCAGACACAATGAAAGAGACGACAAATTTTAAACTGAATATTTCACCTTCTTTTGACTCTTAAAAGGGACAATTACTGTATTATTTAGTGACGTTTAGAAGTCATTCAAAGAAAATTTTACTTCCTAACGCCTCGGATCACAGATTCAATGGTTCCAACATTCAGAATTTAGGATAAAGTATAAGTGAATGGATTTTCAATTGAAGCGTGATTCTGAGTGTAAGAAAAATAATATTATTCCAGTGATTTTAGAAGACGTTAGTAACTACCTGAATTCTCCAAAGAAAATAAATAATAAACTGGAATTATTATCCTTTTCTCAAATTTATTCAGAGTTTTGCCCTCCAGGTGTCACATGGCTTATTGGCTTCGATAATAGACATATTAACTCAGTATTTGTGAAGCAAATTTTCACGATTTCATGAATGAAGAAGATCGCCAGGTGATTGAGTTTTAGCCAGAGGCATTTCGTCTGTTTGCGTTGTATTTTCGTTCCTGAATATTTAATTAACCAAAATAAAACAAGTAAAAACTCCATTCAGACTAAATTCCTCCACTTTCCAATTTCCCCAATCCCAAAATAATACAAAAGAAATAAATACCCAATATTACCGAATGACTGTTGAATTTAACGAGAACCGACCCCCTATACATCGCCACTTACGTATCGATTTTCCCCCGTTTTCCATCAATTCCCTTGAAAAGGCCCCGAAAAAAATAAATAACGAAAACCCAATGGTTTCGAGCCCTTTTCTCTCTCACTCCAGTCACCCTCCCACGTCCACCTCCATTTCTCGGCCAATTGGCACAATGGTGCATCCCCGACACTCCGGCTCTCTCGGATGATCCTCCGGCTTTTGAGACCAATGATCCTTTGTGAACACGTGCACGAGAAATCGTAAATCTAACTAAAGAAACTGGGATAAAAGAGCTCCTCATTTTTTTTTTCTCCTTTTTTCCTCTCATTCTTGAGCCAATGTGTACAACGTGGGCTCTGAAACCTACACTAAGTGGATAATGGCTCATTGGCGCAGACACAAGTGTTGTATATTAGTTCCTAGGGGTTTTTGGATTCTGAGGGTGAATTTTACGTCTACGACATTGGAAATGTGGGTACCTGCACTTTGGAGGGCCTGAGATGCCTTCAATAGTGGAAAAGAGCTATTGTCGTATTCTTCTATTATGTGGAGTGAATGATAGAAATATTTGTATCGTTGGACACTGAAGGGAGAGGATTTTGAGTGCTTCTAGAAGATCTTTGGATGATGGGGAAATTGATAGAAAATTAAATTATGAGGGATTTCGTTTTTTTGGGGGTTTTTTTTTGCTGTAGTCATTAAAATTCCTTTTTCATGAAGATAAACAGAGGAGGAAAAAAAAGGCATTATGTTATGATAATAGATGAAATTTCTGTCACCCTCGAGTGCACTTGAAAATAAATGGAATTCTTGGATTCCAATTTTCAGTCATCTATCCCCAAGTGATTTAAAATGCTTGCACATGTTTTTGAAAAAATTCTCTCTAAATATATATCGTTAAGGAGCATTTGGCCTCTGTAACAAGCACTTGTGGAGACTGGAAAAATTGACTGAGGACATTTCTTGAGACGAGAGTGTCCGTTTCCTTAAAGGGCCACTGTGACCAGTGTCCCCCTCCCCCTCCTCTCTTTTTGGTTTCGATTTTCAAACCACGTGTGGCTCAGATTACTTCACAGTTTATTTTTCGTTAATTTTTTTGAGGATTTTGCACGTGCAGGGAAAAATCATTTATCATAGAAAAGTGGGGGAAATTGGAATGGCTTTAGATGGATATTTTTAATCACTTTTTTTATCAGAAGAATTGTTGAATTAATAATAAAATGTAGAGTATCAAAATCCCTCGTAATTCAATCCCCAAACCACGACTTCATGATCCTCAAAACATTCGGTCTGAAAAACTGGTTCTCCAGTAATTAAATTACACCAAAAGACTTGGATGAAAAAAAAAAAAAAATATTGAAAAACATAAATTTCTTGGAATGCATACAAAAGGTAAGGGTACTCGTCAAAGGCGTGTAAAGTTACATTTTTTTGCCTCTCAACGCATTTGAAAGAGAGCCAGACTTCTCGAAGATACTTTACACTTTTTTGACACCCCGGAAAAAAATGCTGGAAAAAAAAAAAATGAACTCTGAATGGAGTTTGAAAATGTTTTTGGGGCCACGCGTCTATTAATAGATAATCTCGGATGGATGAAAAAAATTCCGAGACCTTTCAGTCGTTCGGTAAAAAATTCTGGAGATAATAAAGAAAAAAATGAGTAAAAAAACACTGACCACGTGCAGGCGCGCACGTGATGTCGTGGGAAACGCAAGAAATGTCTGACATAAAAGAAATAAAGGAATAAAAAAAAGGGACCGTGGCTTATTAGAGGAATCGTGAAGTTACCAAATCTCTCCACTCAACGATTGGGAAAAAAAAAGTGGAAAAAAAGAGGAGCAATGAAAAAAAAGAACCTGTTTGTCGCTCTGAGATCAAAGTGACATTATGCTCCAATTATTTCCTTTTTTTTTTAAGAAAAAAAAACACGATTTCAATATCAGAATAATTAAGTAGTAAAAGTCAACATCATAAATCAGTCTTTCTCGGACGAATATCTCGGTAAATAATGGAGATACGCCTTTTTTTGTCTGATTGACTTTTGTAGAGAATTTCGAGGGCTAAAAAAAAGGTTCAGTCCAAAATTGCCCTATCTCTCTTACTTTCCGAGATACTCTATTAATAATAAAAAAAATGAATAAATCTCCAATTTAATTAATTACACGAATTTAATATCACCCGATATCACTAACTAAAATTCCCAAAAAAAATTGAATAAAAATAATGATACATTAGGGTTTCACTTGATTAACAACTGCCCCCTCCCCTCAATCTTAAATTCACGTAACACGATATTTACCTGTCCGCTGCAATTTGAGAAGAAATGGTTTCTCCTAATTTGAGTTTGTTCCAATGTAACCAGATCCTCGAAAATGAAATTTATGATACAACCATGATTGCATTGAAATTTCTCTCATTACCCCCACCCCTGGAATACCACACTCGAGGTTAATAAAAATATTTGGTTTAAAAATAAATTAATCAACGTTGAAACCTTTATTATCCCCTAATCGACGATTTATGTTAATTTAATTTCCATTTCCTTCGAATCCATTAATAAATCTATTCCACCAAAAAAAAAAAAATCATTTTTGATACATTGCAGACAGCCTCGGAATCTATTCCCGCCTATTATACACGAATCCAGAGATAATGACTCCGAAAGAAAAGAATATTAATAAAAAAAAAAAACAGTTAGACTGAATCAATAACTCGAGTTAATTATAAGGCACAGCAGGTTGAATTGCCTCAATTATTTCCCATTTTTAAATAATAAATCATTCCCTTTCGAATCATATTAAATTTCACAATTATTAATTCTCATAATCCCAAAAATTCTAATTCAAGATCGAGTATCGATCTTGAATCCAACTCAGCTACTGCAGTTACTCCGAAAATGAGATTTCACGAAACATTATCTCTCGAGCACCTGCTCCTATATTATTTACTCTTTTTTCCACCTTTTTTTTCATTCCAAATGTTTCATCATGGAACGGAAATACCAGAGAGATGATTGGAAGGACAAGAAAATAATATTACACCCATTATGCGTAATGTATTGAGTGACGAGGCCATTCTACAGTTCAAATCGAAATTACCTCATTTTTTTTTCTCCTCGTCTTCAATCTTCGTGTTTAATTTTTTCCCGCATTATCTGACCCGGTAAAATTGGATTCGGACAGGATGTATGGACACAGACAATGGCGCCTTTTTTTTATGACTCTTTTTTTTTCTCGGATATTCGTTTTGCTGGAAGAATAATGTTTCGGCGTCGATTCCTAATCCCAGCATCCGGTTTCGTCTTTCCTGGACTGGTGGACCCCCGTGTCGATTTTCCGGCATTGTATTTCATGTCTAGAAAGGTTTTTTCTTCACTTTCCCTGTTTTATATATTTTTTCGGAATAAGAGTGACGTTGTGTATTATAAATGACTGGAGATTGGGACATTACAGTTGTAAAGCTGGAATGATCTCCTGCTGTCAACTGTTATTTCTTTTTTTTTTTCGGAGATCGTTAATTCCTTGTGTTACTAATATGTCAGAGTTGTTGGGCACGTTTTCCCGGGTTTTGAGAAATATTTTAATTGCGAGGGGAGTCGTTTTGAGTTTTTTTCGAGAGGAAGTGAGGGAAATTGATGGAGTGGAACTTTTCTCGGTTAATTTGTACGGAATTAATTGGGGCGAGGGTGGAAATTTAGGGGGTGAGTGGTAATTGAGTGTTGATTCATTTTTTGGGTGAAAGGAAAATTATTTTTAATTAATTATTAAAATCATTTCACTTCATTAAATGTTCATTTTTCAAATATCTCGGAAATTATGAGAGATAGAGAAATTTTTGTAATGACCTTTTTTGTAGAGAATTTCAAGAGCTACAAAAAAGGTCTCTACGAAAATTTCGATATCTCCTTTAATTTCAAAGATATTCAAAGAAATAAATTCCGTCTGAGATAACGAACTCTATTATCCCTAAATTCTCTTGAATATGATAAACCGCCTTTATTGAATGCATTTACCATTTCTCAACGAACAAGAAAACCCATGCTCTTTACACATGTCCCCGTAAACTAGTCGTCAGTAGCCCTATACATGCCGAACAATGAAAAAATTCCAATGATTCATCGAAAAAAGGAGAAGAGAAATGTCACGAGTTGGGCATTTTCAATGAATGACAATTCAGGCTTCACTTTGAATATTTTTAACGACACTAGAAAAACGTGGCGAGGAAAAAAAAATAAGGTCCCAATGTTTGCTTGTGTTTGGGCAGGAGGGTGGAAAATCTACTGTACCCTGACAACGTAGTCTCTATTGTGGGGCCCCACTGTTGTTATGGTTACCCGAGAGAATATTTTCTTTCGTCTCTCTGTCTCTCTCGTTTTTCTCCGCTGTTTGGGGCTAGAATGGGGGTGTCAAAGGGGCTCGGCCAAGGGCACAGTCAAATTCAAAGACATGTATACATATATTCCTCTTCTATTCTCATTTTATTCAAAATGAAATAAAAAAATATAAAGAGACTCGTGCTTTCTTAAGCTTCAAGAGATAATACCTTCGAGAGTTTACGCTGGAATTCACATTTTTATTGCTTACTTTTGAAATATCGAGTGTCAAGAGAGACTTCTTTGGATTATCCGTTTTATAAGGGGGAATTAAAGGTCGAGGGGAGGGAATTATGATGATTCAAACATTTCATTCAATTAATTCCTTCAAAAATGAATTCAACAATTTTTTATTCATTATTTTCATTATTTCGAGATTATCTGGAAAACTATAAGAGTTAGGAGAATTTGTCAAGAGACCTTTTTTGTAAAAAATTCAATTCCCCATAAAAAAGGTCTCTTGACAATTTTCAAAAAAACCACTCGCTTCAAAGATATTCATTAAATAAATACGTAGAGTCGAATATCACTTTTTTCCACATTTCTTTATCTTCAAAAAAAGGATTTTAATCGTGAAAGTATTTGCCCCACTTCGAATCACTTGTTTTACGACAAATGATTTTAAAAACGCCTCAACTTCACCACAAACTTCACGTGTTACTTATTTCGTGGGCAATTCACACGAATAAAATTCGCAGTGACTCTTAAATGACCAGTTGCAAGTAAAACTTTACAGCTTTATTGCATCCGGTCATGCCTTGTAGGGATTTAGCCAGTGTTCTTAACATGACGCAAGCAATAATTATTATTTTCGTCATATCTCCGTCTTTTTTTTCCACTCGTTCCCTTTATCTCTCATTTTTATTGAGACTGTGAGAGGATTTTGAAAGAGTTTGGTGTATTTTGCGATTATAAAATCTGATGGCAGGCCTCTTTCTCGCGATTTAAGGGACATAAAAAAACAAAGGGAGAAAAAAGGATGAATCGAGGATAATTGGGAGCCTCAGGTGATTTCATCCATTTTCTCCCTTTTTTTTCCACCAACGAATGTAACGTGCAATACGTAATTGCCCCTGATCCACCATATAATGAGACAGCCATCGTAAATTTGCACTGAATAAATTACTGGCTATAAAACGACGGTAGCACGATTCCCATCACATCATGGCACTCTTTATAGATCATTCTCCTATATCCCAGAAGATGCACTTCTTTCAAGAAACATTAAATAATTTAATTATCGAATTAATTGAATTAGAAAAAAAATTGAAATTAAATCCACCGATTAATTTTTTAAAGATACCTCGAAAACCCTGAGGTTTACGAGAATTTGTCAAGAGACCTTTTTTGTAGGTCTCGAAATTCTCTACAAAAAAGGTATCCTCCAAAATTTCGATATCTCTCTTAGTTTCCGAGATATTCTTCATAAACGAAGTTAAGATTTTTCCATTTTTTATCTATTCTCAACAATGAATTATTTATGTTCATCCATGATTTATGATTTTTCCGAAAAATCCTCCGGAGGATGCAATTATTCATGCATCCAAGTCTCCACACGTGTGTCCGAATAATTCCGGAAAGTGTCGCATAAAGAATCCGAGCCAAGGGGAATAGGAATTCTTCCATACATGATCTCGCCCCTACGGTGCATCCTACAAACTGCAACATACCTCCCCGCAGATCAACCCGAGGAGGGTGACAAAGTCAGCGGGTGGTAGTCTGTATCCACAACAATGGGAATGCGTGAAGCATCGGACATTAGTCCAGATTGTGAACACGTTCGCATAAAGAAAAGAAGAAAAAACTCAGACTGAAGATTCCCCCGGAGAGTCAAGAAAAATAAAGAATTCTCAATCTTTTTTTTCGTGGATGATGTCATTGTCAGGCTTGACAATGGGAAAATTGCGAGGCAGACATAACGAGGCTTCTTTCTTGATGCCCTTTTTTTTCGTCTCATGAAAAGGCCCACAGCGTGGCCTCACTCACAAAGATGTCCCCGGTGACAAAAATATTTAACAACAATCGTCGTTGTTCAGGAGACAGCTTTTGTCAGTTGAAAGTTTCGAGGGAATTGGATAGGTGAGATGTCTTGGGGGGTTTTTTTTGGAAGAGGTGGAGTCGTTTTTTTTAGTGTCGGAAGGGCATAAGTGCAGTTGCCTTTAATTAATTCCATTTTTCCCAGTTTTTTTCTGCATTTTTTATCCATTAAAAAAAATATGAGTCTAATTGACTTTCATTCCTAAAGATAATTACCGTAAACTTCACGTTTTTTCATTTCTTTTTTTTTTTAGAAATTGTTTAGTATTTTTCAGGAACAGAAATCTGTTGATGTCTTGAAGCGATCGTATTACTTCCTGACTTCCCCGTAAATTGTTACATCTCAGTGTGAACTAGAAAAAAGCGTGTACATCTGCCTTTAGCTAAATTGAACTATTGACACGAGTGAAAGAGAATAATAAAACGTAAAAACATTTGGTATCTGTTTACGAGATACCCGGAGTCATGCTGCAGTTTTGTTGACCAAAGTTTACCCACTGCGGGTGAGCAGACTATGGGCATTCATTGCTCTTGCTTGTATACAGAGATGTAACGTATTATTTAGAAGATGTTGACCACCTTGGGTGGTCAGGTTCCATTGGATTTACGTTTCTATCGTTTTGTTTGGGATAACTGGGTGCTCAGGGGATTGTGACGACTTCTTTTTACAATGAAAATCGAAAAAAACCGTGTAAATTCCTTGGTTTTTATTTTTCAAAAAAGCAGCAGTTCATCCAAAAATTCTGCAAAAATTCCACATTATTCATTAAAGTGTTGCACGAATTTCTGAATTTTTTGAGAGATCCATCTCTAAAATTACTGGAGTAATAAAATAAATTCTAGTAGCTTAAAGAAAAATAACGTTTTTAATCTCAATCTCGATGCCTCAAGTGAAATAAATTACCATATGAAAGAGCAGCATCCAGAATTGAGCTCTCACAGCTCTAAACCGTATCAGATGATCTGGAATCATCTCCTAGAAGTTTCAGGTGATTTCTCGCATGTGAAGATGCGTCGGTACGATTGAACACTCAGCATTATCTCGCACCCGTAATTTCGAATAAGCCGCAAACGTGTCGGCTCTTGACACCCCCTCAAAACGAGACTCCGAAGGAAGGAAGGAAGGAAAAAAAAGAGGAAGAATGAAATGTCGGCTACTTTGAGATGATCCTAGGCTGTGCCTTTGAGTGGTGACCGCCCCTGTGTCACAAAACCGATAATGTTCCAATCTAGAGGAGGTGCAGATGATGTGCAAGGCGTTGAACAAGAGTTAAGATGATCCAAGTGAGAAAATGAGGGAGATTAGAAGTGTTTCTGCCCTTTTTTTCGGGGGTTTGGGGATTATTAGAGGGATTTTCATGGACGTGGGTAGTTAATGGTGATTATCACACTCTTAAAGAGACTCCGAAAGAACATGTAATTATACAGATGTAATTATTGATTTTCTTTTAATTAAAGGAATTGGGGAAATTCGGTTAATTCAGGGGTTGAACCCCTTTTTTAAGAATACCTCGGAAACCCTTGGGTTTAGGGGAATTTATCAAGAGACCTTTTTTGGAGATCTCAAAATTCTCTACAAAAAAGGTGTCTTCCGATTTTTTGATAAATCTAATGGTTTCAGAGATATTTTTATTCAAAGTGAGATGAATTCTATCGTTTTTAATTAAAATTATTATTTTCATTCTCTGCATAAATTTTCAATGAAATCAGGGAGAATCCCATAGAAACCCATCGACTCCCACTCAAAATCCAAAATTACTCGAAAATTAAAGACACGCACTTAACAACCGCATCCCATTACCAGTAACACAGTCGACTGGTTAATTAACGTTCACAATCTCCAAAAAAAGGAAAAAACGACTTGTTTCATCCAATATTTCGGCATCGATCAAACGTTATTCATTGGCTTCCGGCTTCGATACGCCTTGGAGCCATCAAATTAGTGTGAGCCAACAATTTTCACAAAATGAATCCAACAAACTCCTCTTTTGTCCCTATTCCATCATTATAGAGTAAAGTGAATGGGAAAATTTTTTCAGTACTTAGAAAATGAGAAACGTTGAAGAGAAAAAATGGGCGATAAAGGCCCCGTAAATTGGGACTGAAGGGAATTTCTATGAGACTCATGGGTTTTTGTGGGCGGGGTCCTTGCCCCTGGTTTGCCTCGAAGAAATAAAAGCGGAGGAGAAAATGCCAGAGTAAAAAAAAAATCATAAAAAGGAAAAGAGACGATGGAGCCATGGTTAAATAGAAATGAAAGCTAACTAGTGGTAGTTGGGATGAGGGGGAGGAGCACAGGCAGGTGCAACGTTCCTTCGTTGTATCTTCTCTTCTGAGGGAGATGATTGGAATTAATCATAATTTACTCGGGCTTCTATCGAAATTGGGTGGAAGATTGGGTGAACGTTAACGGTGATTTTATATTATGTGGAAAAATGGGGCTTTTATGGGGATGACTCATGTGATGAAAAATGAATTATCAAAGTGCGTGGGAGGGAAGGGGAAAGATGGATATAATTGTTATGATGAATTTGATTGATTTTATTCAGGAGTGAATCAACTCTTTTTAAAATATCTCGAAAACCATGGGGTTTAGGAGAATTTATCAAAAGACCTTTTTTGAAGCTCTCGAAATTCTCTACAAAAAAGGTATCTTCATAATTTCCCCTAAACCTGACAGTTTCCGAGATATCCACAGGGAAACATAATTAATATTCATAAAATGCGGATCATTCCCCTCGGGAATCCAAAATCCAACAATAATAATCAAAAAAAAAAAGCAAGTGACCACCCAAGAGGCTGGAACACCATGAATACCGAATTCTCTCAATAATAAACTCAATTTTTTTTCACTACCCGCATTGTGCAGAATCGCCGATGCTTTTTTTTGCGGTATTTTTCCCCCGGGGGAGATAAAGTAAGAGGGAAAAATCGCTTCGTTAAATATACTCTGTCAAGCAGAAAAATAGTATTTTGAAAACACGAAACCCTCGATTATCCTCGCGATCTTAACGCCACAGAAGCGTGTGCTTGTGTGTGTCCGTTTACAAATTTCTTTCCTTCAGATAATCTCTATTGCCGGTGAAAATCTGTGGCAGGAAGAATTGAGGATAAAAAATAGGGAAAAAAAAGAACGTCTCGTTTTTAGATCCAAAGTCACACGCATGATTGAACGTTTTTTATTATTTTCTTCATAACCAGGGGCTTACAACTGTATGTACAGGATGATTTGACCCACAAACGCGCAAGCTACGGTGGATTAGGATTTAAAGTGCTTCAATGGGACTTATCGGGCGTTTTAAGACACCTACACAATTTGTATTTCATCTATTGTGGTAGGAAAAGAGAATTCGGTGGAAAATTTCATTGAATTGAGAAGGCTTTAATGCAAACGCAGGAGTGGAAGAATATTCGATGATTTAATTATGAGAATATAATCGGGAAAAATGGAAGATGATGAAATCCGGATTTTTTTCAATATTTTATAGGGGACATCGGGGTAAAATGGGGTTTCTGATTGAACGGTTGGAGATAGAATTTTTCTGATGATTCCATTGGAAAGCTGAGGAAATTTTAGCCGGAAAACATGTGTCGAAATTGATTTTTTCGAGTTTTTTGGAAATTCGATTTTTTTCACCCAGATTTGAAGGGGTTTACCTTGGAAAAATTTGGAAAATCACTTTTTTGGGAATATCTCGGGTTCTATTGGTCGTAGCGTAAAAATTCCGATTCGAGGTGAAAGAGGAGATCATTTACGATGAATTTATGTGGTTTCAAAATTAAAGATACGATTTTTTGAGTGACTTATAAACTAATTTTCAAAAAACACCCCAAAAGTACTTGAAAAAATCGTATTTTCCAAAAACTCGAATAAATTAATGTCGACACATGTTTTCCGCCTAAAATTTCCTCAGCTTTCCAATGGAATCATCAAAAATAATCTATCTTCAATATTTCTCTCGTAATATACAATTTCACACGTTTTCAAAATTTTGTAAATAATCAAAAGTGTCGGAAAAAAATAAATTCTTCACGTCAATCATAAAAACCCCATAAAAAAATCAACAAATATTAAACTACCTTATTCTCAACTAAATAAAATCCAATAAACCCCAAAAATAATTACATCACAATCCTAACCCGTGAATAATTCCCCCGAAAATCCCCAAAACTTCACCTCCAAAGTGCCGTTTAATTTCTCCACTCAACTTCTACTTGACTCTCCAAAAATTATCCAAAAAATTCATATTAGTTCTAGATCGAAATGCATTACCACGGCATCATCGTACCCGATTTCTACGGTACAACCACGTGAATTTTCCACTTCTCCCGCATAACTAAAACTCCAAAACTTATAATCCTCTAAATTTTCACATGCATTGTGATAATAATCCATTGGCGATTAGTTCCAGGAGCGTGCAACATCTTCTATTCAATTTCCAAAGAATAAATTCTCTTTAAAAACATGTACGATTGTAACAAGACTGAAAAACTCAAGGTGTTTCATTGGATTTTATACGAAATGTTAAAATCCATCGTCACGCCAATTTAATTCGTTTGAAAGATCGAAGGGAAATTCTTTTATTCTCATTCCTTCTTTTTTTCTCCCGTTTTTTTGGGTTAAAAGGACCACCCGTTCCGGTGCGTTAGAGTTTATAAAGTATTGAAGCAGGGGGAACGGCTCCTTTTTATTATTTCCTTTGAGGACACGCCGATACGGTAATTTTCTGACTTCTCGCCTTCTTCAAACTCCTATGCAGTACTTCGATTTTCCATTTACTTCGTTTTCCTCCCTCTACCATTATTCTATTTCTCTTTTTCAAGAGAAAAAGGCGGCGTACCTTTGACACTCTTTGGAGGTACATTTTTTTAAGAAATTCGGACGCTACCATTCATCCTTGGACACTCGTAATTTCCGTGACGACAGGTCACTCCTGTTCGGCGGTTTTGTTCAAAGATTTTTGTTAAACTTTTTTCTTAAAACCTGCGAGTGAAAATTGGGAATTATTTTGAGTGAATTTTCAGGTCTCTTCGGATATTTTGGAACTTTGACACGGCGAATTTCTGTTATTAAACGTGAATAATCGGGCAATTTTTGGGGCAAACGAATGAGTCAATTTTGAAATGAAGAATTCAAGAGATTCCAGTGGTTATTGCATTAAAAAATGAATTATCGATTTTAAAAAACGTGCGAGACTCAGGAATGAAGAGAACTACTCATTCTTTATATCATCAATTTTTCCCCTCTTTTCCCCTCTCAAATTCCTCAGGCTTTTTTTATTCCGAATCATTACGTTAATTATTTTTTATTTCCTCAATTTCTCCTCCGTAATTGTCTGCTTCCTCTCGATATCAAGAATCGAGTTGTCATTCAACGAAAATAATTTGCTTTTCTTCTTCTCTTTCATTCTACCATTTACCTAAAGATGATGCCTCCATTAAACAGTTGCAACGAGCCATATTTATTTAATCTCCTCCATTTGGAATCCAGAGAGAATGCTCTGATTTGGGTGGGCTCATTTCACGCTACGATGACTCTCTTCTCGCAGAGAGAAAGCGGCAGATATGCACCTCTGCAAAAAAATCCCAAAAAGCCTAATCCCAATGTTGATAATTCTCGTGTTCCGCTTGCCACCCACATTGACTATTAAAATGTTCACGAAAAAAGGGAGAAATTCCGGGAATTTCCGGTTTTGCCATTTTTACGGTTCATTCAACTGCTGCGTCATCGTTCATTAATTAATTGGAATTTTTCAAGAGAAAATTATGGAATTAATTTTGAATATTTTTAGATTTAGTTTAACGTCATTCCAGAAGTTTTTTGCATTAAATAATTGGGTAAAATCCTCAAATCATTAACAATACATGCACGAAATGAGGAAGAGGGTTATGGTCACTTCTTTTTCTTCTCTCTTGTTTCTCCTTTTTCACTCCTTAATGCTCGAGGGTTTGTTGAGCGTTGATGGGGCACTTGTTCGGCTCTGTTACGACGGTGCACGTGTTCTAATGGACGGCTTCCCCCCTTCGGAGAGAACGGCGATTAACGGTTAAAAAAAAGGAGATAAAAAAACAGGGAAAAAGAGATGATGAAGAGGAGAAGAGAAAAAAAAACGAATCTCTTACTAGTTATTTTTTTAATCTATACGAAAATATCCTATGAAAATATTGGGGAAAAAAAGCAATTCAAAGAGGAGAAAGTCATTAATTAATTCGATTATTCAGAAATAAAAAAAAAATACAATAAAGTGAATTAAATGATACGAATATTTTTTTAATAAATATTTAAAAATTCGAGAAAAAAAAAAAAGAATAATTTATCTGAATCACTAATCTCGGGTCATCTCACCAGGTCTCGACCACCGAGAGTCTCTGACTCACCCTTGCACGTGTTCAATTCTAGCCCCTGTCCAGAGCGAAAAAAAAAATGGGAAAAGAAGAAAAAGAAGAAACTGAAAAGGTCTTCCTGACTGTTTCTGGGGTCTTTGGTTCACCGCTCCGCCCACAACCGAGAAAAGAATCGTAAAGAATGAAATGAAAAAAGGAAGGACCATCAACGGAATTCACATTTTTACAGTTAATGTTACTGGATTTTTAATGTCCATTTCTACCTTCTCTCCTCCATTGAATCATCGTAAAAACGCGGCAATTGTTGTACATCAATTTTACGTATTTCAAACGATTTCCAATAAATCGAGGGGCCATTGTCGATTTTAAAATGTTGAAGTCAATGAATTATGCGATTTTTTCAGATGAAAAGTGGGAGGAGATGGGGAATAACTGTGGGGCTGCTACCGGGCGTTCTGTGGGCCCGACTTGGGTATTGAGAAAAAAATTTGGGGGATGAAACAGCTTTTTTTACATTTTTTTTCCAACAAAAAAATTGACGACTTGTTTTCAATTATATTCAAGAATCATTCTGAGTTGAAAAAAACGAGAATTTATGGAGATACGCCTTTTTGAGATAAAAAAAAGGGGAAAAGGGGAGCATGACTCTATTATTTTGTGAAGAATTCGAGAAATAATTGAATCATTTTGTTTCGCTTTTTTTATAATCAATTATTTTCATAATTCCCATTTTATTGTAAATAGGGGAAAAATCGTTCTCAAACACTCAAATTTAATAAAATAATCCTCCGACTCTATCAAACGTAATTCAACGTCAATTCTACCCCCAATCATCCAAATATCAAATATTAAAAAATCTCTAAATAAATCCCTGAAGCAAACGATCTCAAGATCTCTGCAAGTTTGTTTAAAACCGAGCTCTCGAGGAACGTTCTTCCCAAAAGAGAATCAATAAATAAAAAGGGAGGAAATCTGCCCATTTTACCCCTCACATGAAATTCCATTATGCCGCCTAAATAAACAGATTTTCAGAGGCCGTTTGCTTTCTTATTCTGCACCTAAATAAATAAAAATTCTCCCCAAAAAAAGAGAAGAGAGAATCGATCTCAAATTCATTCGTTCAAGACGAGGGAGAAAAAGAAAGAATGAAAATAATAATAATAATGGGGTTGAACACAGTGAATGTCTATGTACCGGTGCATCCACCGGCACGATTCCCATTCTTAAAGGATTATCGTTATAAATTATACATTTTTTTCTTCACTTTTTCATTCTCAATGCCGAAAGGAGCAATAGCTCTTCCAAATGTATCGCTCCTTTTTTTTTTATCCTCATCTTCTTTTTTTTGGGTTGTGCGTATCGCTGACCGGTAGCAGCTTAGAGATTTCTATCTGGGGATTAGTCGGACCGTGTCATCGGGGTATCCTGTCTATTCGGGTTTCCCTAGTTGGGCCCAGTCTTTTCATTTTGATGATGAAAAAAAAAAATGCTCTGTTCGAGATTTTTTTAGGCCTTTTTTTCTTTCTGTTGCATTAAAGATTGAAACTCGAGGGCTTTTATATGAAATTCGAAGCGTTTTTTTGGGTTTTTTTTATGGAGGGATGACCCATGAGATGGTCCACTTCCGGGCAGATTTTTTTGGGTGGTGGAGGAGGTGGGTGGGGCCGGGGGAAATTACGAGGTTTTTCAAGTGATAAAAGTAAATATTGAATTAAATTAAAGATATCTCGGAAACTATTGGATTTATAAAAAAATATCAAGAGACCTTTTTCGAAGGAAATTGAATTCTCTACAAAAAAGGTCTCTTAACATTTCTTCACAATTGAATATTTGACAAAGAAAAACTAAAAATAATGGAGACAATAGGTCTGTCGAAATATTAACGCAAAAGACATCCTTCCTAGTGACTTCCTGTCTTCAGATCCGGGATGCGTGTCTCAGCATCCAAATGAGGTGTTACACAAGACACGAAAATTCGGTGACAATTCGTTCCAAAAACGACTCCACCCTCACAATAATACTCTCTCTCTCTCACATAACGAAGATAAAAGAAAAGGAGAAAAAGAAAATGATATTCAGACACTTTTGCAATCTCCTTTTGTATCATTGTCCGGACTGTAACAAACTCAGTATACAAGTACCAACTACCTGCGTGCACCAAATCGGCTCGTGCAAGTTCAGACTTGTTTTCGACTCTTTCATAAAAGAAGTCGAACACTTGGGACTTGGTAAAAAAAAAGATGCGGATGATGATGGAAGAAAATAAAGGAAGAAGAGATGATGAGAAAAGTCTCTCACGCAATGCTCCTTTTTTAATGCAGGTTCGTGCCTGCATCATCCAGGTGCAGCCTCAATGAGAGAAACGATAACACAACTGAGAGTTGACATAATATATGAGCAAGGTCAGAGGAGAATAAAAATGGATGAGAAAAAATAGATAAATCCGGTGTATCGAACTGGAAGAAACTTGTCTTTTCGTGTTTTCCCTTTTTTCCAGCACGTGCGAGAATTTTCGAAGGTAAATGTTTGATTTAAGATTTTTTTAAATTAAATAGAAGAAATATTGGATCACTCCCGTTACTCCAACTCTCTGCTCCCTTGACCCACAATCCAACCCTTTACCTGATCCCTGTCCCCAGGGGCCCGTAGTGCCCCCCAGGTGGCCACCATCGAAAGAGTTAACGGAAATACCCAAACAATACCTGTGAAAGGGTTTCACCACTGGGGATTCACCTGTGAAAGGGTTAAACCCCTCATTGACAAAAGAATCGAGTGGAGTGACTCTGAAACAAGTGCAGGGGCTTCGATTAAAGTGCATTAAAAGTGCCGCCATTTTGTGCACGAAAAAAAGGGGAATTGATTTAATAAAAAAGAGCCTTTGAATCCGGGAAAATAAGGATTGAACATCTGCAGGAAAAATCCAAGATTTCACGAAAAATCAAGACAGCTGCGAAAATTCACCTCTGAATTAAATAAAAATGGGAAAAAAATCATTCACGTCATCGAGAACGATCCACAGGTGGTCAGGGAAAAAAAAACGGATTTCAACCCTCTTGGTTTATAAAAAAAAAATAATAATAACACGAAAGAGGTTGCCCATTATTATTGCATGGAGGTGGAAAAAAAAGAGAATCCGTTCATCCAAAATGTCGAATTTCTTATTGTGAAGTAAGTTGACCCTTTTCTACCTGCATTAGTGCGTGGATGAAGAGGTTGAGGTTATTTTTCATGGATTGGTTGAGGGGAGAAAGAAAGTCCCATTGAATTTTATTCAAAGAGAATCGTAAGATATGCATCTGGAATATTTCAATAGAGAGACACGAAAAATAACGAAAAATTCCATTCGAGATTTTCGTGATTTTGAATAATATTGCATCCCCCTTTTGGTACAGGCTCAAAGGATTCTGGAGATGAAAAAAAAAAGGGCTCTTTTCTATTATGGATGGATCATCTCGGACCGGTTCACGTCCGCATGGACAAAGAGATCTAGATGGACAAGCGTGAAGAATAAATTTTTTTCGTTGAATAAATTTTTTGTAAAAAGAATTTCAGTAATTCTGGAGATTTTCATTTAATATCTCGGAAACTAAGGGAAATTGGTGAATTTTTGTAGAGACATTATCTGTAGATTTTTTTATTCTCTACAAAAAAGATATCTACAAAAATTCTTCTATCTCCATTATTTTTTCGGGAATTGATAAAATAAAGTCTGATAATTCATAAATCTTGATAATAAACATGAGAATATTTAATATTCATAGTGTGTAAAAAAGTGGGGAGAAAATAATGGGCCTTTGCAGGCAATAAATTAGAGCCGAGGGAGGAGGAGAAGAAAACGCTCAAGACTTTTGGTCCATCGAGTAAAAGATGAAATTCCAATTATGAGAGATTCTTATCCAGAACCGGTGCCTACCTGCGATTACTACCACCATAAAAGCGAAGAACGAGAAATACAGTAGTCGAGATAATTCTTATTTTATTTATTTTCTTGTTTGCTTGAAAAACTACGGAATGCCTTTAATTTTCCATTGGCGTCACTCTCTTATCCATAAAAAGCGAGGCTTTTAGAGACGTGATAATGCAAGTATCCATTACCTCAAAAAAATTTCCCGATAAAAATATGGAAAAAACAATTTTCCCAAAAAAGAACCTTAAAAAATCAATAATTCATAAGATAATAATCAATGTGAATTTTCCAGTACAAAATCCGATACCTCAAGCCAACCGTAACAAAACCCACACTCGTTCCCCTATCTTGAATCTCGAAAATCGGTACGATTACATGGCCTCGGCCAGCGTGAAAAGAGGCAACAGTCCTCTTCCTCTTTCTCTGCACACGTGTGCAAGAATGGAAGAACTGGTATCCACTGACACACACGCATTCATTTACAGATTACTCCTCTTTTTTTAAAACTCACGTGAAATAAAAGAACTCTATAAACTGAGACAGAGACTTGCACTGCACCTGCCGCTGACGTCACGACTTGGAACTGCTCGTTCACTCCCCGGAGAGCCCCCGGGGGTCATCCACTACTGTTTCATCTCTCATCTCCCCTCCTGCACTTGTGTTTATTTTCAATTTTTTTTCTCCATCGTTATTATTATTCAATGTTTTTCACCATTGACTTCTGGACTTCCAAAGAATTATTTATATGCTAATGAAGAGGGGGCAGAGGCGCATTAACCGGAGGTAAAACGCAGCAACCTCCGGGCCGTGTAGCCAAATAAATTCAACAACTATCCCCACCAATCGCGTCTCTCTTCTCTTGTAAATTTCGTAATAGTAGTCTTGAGGGTGAATTTTGCGGCAAATTGGGATGAAAAATGAGGGAATATTCAAAGCCTCAAAACCACAATTTTTTTTATGACGCAAAGCGCTGATGTGAAAAATAAAAATTTGCGTCACGCAATTTTGTCGTTTCTTTTGTCGCTTTTTGTTACTGTTCTATCTCTGCCACCTGCGGTATGAATGAAATTTTCGGATTTTTTCGGAGGAGAGATGACATTTCAGTGAAATCATAATTTCGGTTATTTAATAATGAGGGGAAAATTGAGTTTTTTTTTTTTTTTGAGGGGAAATTTAGGAGCAATTTTTTCGTGTCAGTGGCTTATTTTTTTGAGGTTTCGTTTTATTGCTGCCACCTGCGTTGTTGAATCAATGAATGAAATTTAAGTTGTGTTTTCATTCTCTCTGCTTGTTTTCGATGGCCCCGAGGGAACGGGGAGAATCAGGGGCACAAGGACCCCATGAATCTATGGATGCACTGTGTTTTTGAAATTCGAGAATTAACAATATTTCGAGAGAGAGGTGAAAAAAACCGGTTGGGTTTATATTCAGTGTTCTTGAACATGTGTAACGAGTGCCATGATGCTTTTTGTATCTCGTCTACAGTATTTCAGGGGAGAGTTAAAGGCAGTACTGATTGTAAACCGGTTGTGAATTAGGTGGAGGACTCGAGTGATTTCAAGTGGAGTTTTTCCATTGGAAATATTTGACTGATGGAAAATGGTGAAAAATTCGGGATTTTTTTTCCTGAAAATAGAGAAGACAATTTTTTACTTACATTATCGCCTCCGCCGGAAGTCCCTGAGATCAGCAATTCCAATGAGGATTGTCTACCTGGTGAGGTCCAAGTCGAAGAAGCTCCGGTCACTGTAAAATTCGTCCAAAGAAACAGAAAATTAGAAAAATCTGGAAATCCTCAGGATGTCACGTAGCAAGTGCAATAGTACGGAGGTCTCAGAGGTTAAAATTATTCTGTCAGGTTATTCGCTTAAACAGGTTGTGTGGGGTCGCATAAAGTTCACCTGCTTAAACAGCGTTGCAAGTGAAAACAAATAACTTTTTTTTCTACCTCTACCTGTGAGGCAGTAGGGGTGTGGTCCCCCTCAGTGTATACCTGGTTCCATCCAATCTACGTAGTTTTACGAGACTCTCGCCCCTCGTGGAACGAGAGAACAGATTAGAGGGAGATAACTCGAGGGGTCCGGAGACCCCAACAGGTCAACTGAGTGCTCAGGTGTACTCTGTAAATAATCTCAACTCTGAGATTCCTCGAGGGTCCATTTTCTCCATGATAAAATTCTGTTTAAATAACTAAATTTTCACGAGAACCTTTTTTTTCTAAACCTCAAAATTATTTCCCCATCAATTCCCCATATACCCTTATCCCCTAATCTCCTCGTCATAACTTCTCGAAAGCGTCCAGAATGTGTGAGAAATCGTTATCTCCAAAAAAAAAAAAAGGAAACGCCAGAAAAACGTGCTTCGACAACTCCTCACGTGTGTCTAGACTCTAGACGAGGGTCGTGTTCCTAGGAGTGTGCAGGGCCACCCCACAGAGCCCACTGTTTTTTCTCCGACTCTTTGGTTTCAGAGAGCCTAGAAAAAACACAAGGGTCCTCTCTAATGATCCGCCCGAGGACTCACTGGCGCAGACCCCCAACTGAGTACCGACGCCGAATAAACATGCATGTCTCCCTCGATCCCTCCAAAACTCCACCAAAGTCCCCAAAAAATGACCCAGAATTACGCGCAATGTATCTGCACATCCTCAGCCTCTTTACGATGACAACAAAGCGAATCTCAAAACGTGTCGCAACAAGTTCAGTCCTGTCTCATCTCGTACACCCCCGCGCTTTCTCCCATCTCTTCGAAAACGTCCCAATCTTCTTTCAATAGAGTAAAAAAAAAAACTCAAGAAACCGGAGAGTTTTGTAGGCTAAGGATCTCTCATTGTGGGGGCGATTTGCCGCTCCTTCTAACTGGGGGTACTAGGCCTGAACAAGAGCGAGAGGCCCGAAGAGCGAGAGGAAGCATCCAACCAGGGTTGGATGGGTTAGGGTGTATTGGGAGAGACCGGCAGATGGTCGGCGTAAAACCCCGACGTGGGAAGCACCGAATTCTCAAAGTTCCCACAGCCAGAGTGCACCTGCCTCTCCCACTCCTCAACCCCAGTCAGTGTTACGGTTGCTATATAAGCACCGGGGTTGCTCGTTCAAAGCATCATTCGCTCACTAGCGCTTCGAGTAGACACATCCCAAAAAACCAATCCTACTATTTCCTTCGAAAATCATCTGATATTCGAAGTTAATCCAAGTTTTCGCTAGTCGCGAGTGTTTTTTATTTCTGTTTTCTTGTGACGTAATCGAGAAGATTGAGAAAATGGCCGATACCATGAGCCACATGTTTGTGTACGAGAACGAGGTCAACGACAATCTTTATAATCTGAAGATGTCGAAGAAGGAGAGCAACAGCAAGAGAGTGAGGAAGATGCTGAAGCCACTGCTCCGGCTTTTGAAGAAGAGGACATCAAAGCTGTCAAAACTGACGCAGAAGGCAGAACCACAACAGGAGATCTTCACTGAGGAGGTCGACAATCAGAACAACTGCAATGAGGCACTTGAACAACGTCTGCTATCTGAATTGGAAAATGCTCAGGAGGGAGCTGCTATCACAGTGTGCCTCGATGGACAAATGACAGTTGTACCAGTTGTACCTGGACAGTGCTATGTGCCAGTACATTTTGCTCACACTTGCGCTGGTGATTTTTATTGGACAACATTGGCACTTGCTGATAGTGATCTATGCTACAAAGAGTGTGCATTCTCACAGAATCAAATGCCAGAGATGCAAGTTGCTTGAATGTACTGATTATCATTCAACTTACAACTGTGATTACTACCTCATTATCAACTTCACGACTGAAACTCGTGGAGTACGAGTTCAATGGACTGATGGAGGCAATTCAACTCGAGAGATGACTTCTTCTCCTGTTTCAACATGGATCTGATACAAATTGTCTTCATGAACATCGAGATACTGTGATTTGTAGTTTAGATAGAATCTGAATAATTGCTCATTTTTATTTCTTGCAATTTCAAATTCAATTTTTATTTTTTTTTTAACTTCAATTTAATGAAAACATTCTTGTGATACATGTACCTAGAATTTAAATTGTGATAAGGGCTTTCATGTCCTGATGATGATGTCTTCCAATTTTTTTTTTATAATAAAAAAACAAATTATATCATATTTTACTGTTTTATAATATTGATCAACCTTCCCATTAGTTATTAAGGCTTCAACATTTTGATTCATTATCTTCTCGATTTCAATTTCATTCGTTTCGCTTTTTTTGTTGAATGGTTCTAACGGTCCCTCGAAATTCGTTGGCTCAACCGACTTTCTGAGACACAATAAATCCTAAGAAACTCTAGGGGAGCCTCGGAAATATATATTGGGGTCCGAGGTCTCCCTTCGACTTCTAACCATAACCGAAATTCCCGCCAAAAGAAGCAGCTTTTCAGAAAGAGTCTTAATAAAAATTAAAGTATAAATCCAGAATCTGATGACTATCGTTCTTTTTTTCTGCCTCGTTTTCTCCCTCGATTCGTGCATATGGGGGCTGCATGGACTCCCACAGAGGACAATGGAGATATCAATGAAGAGATTACAAACCAGTTAACGTAAATTCGAATACGGAAAGGTTTGCACAATGCAGACACGTGTTGTCCATATGTGATGGAGCACATGCTGCATCTATGATGGGAGATTCAGGGGGAGTAATAAGCAATAAGTGAATTTGCAATGATTTTCCATGGGTCGGGGGGTCGCTTCACATCTGGTGATGATGATTGACATTGGAACGATGCGGTTTTATGGGAGGATTCCAAGGGGTTGGGATTAGAAGGGTTGATATGTAAATGTTTGCTCTTTCATTGTAGCAATTTTTTGTGAATGGAATTAAATTGATGGGTCAATTTGCAGCTTTCCATGGGAACATTTTGATCATGACATTCAGGAGTAGAGATTAAATTCCGAAAATTTGTGGATTCTTCTCTGTCCTAATAATTAAATCAGTCTTTAATAATTAAATTGTTAAGGAAAGGGACCCTAATAATTGGCGCGAAAACGCATCTTTCCCGCCAAGTGTCTAACCTCGTCTACTAAATTCCCCCGAAACGATCTAGATGTCGCTCGCTGCAAATTTTTCATAGTAGAGCCCTAGGCTTACCATTTTCCTCCAAAAAGTCAATATTTCCAGGACCAAGTTACCTAATCCTGTCAATCATCCCAAGGTAAAATAGTCGAATTCTTCAGCGGGAAATTTAAAGCCTCAAATGAATAAATAAAATCAAACAAGTGATACTTCACTTTCTCAAGATCACGTGAATGTCTCGTAAATCGTTAAAATGAATTTATTCATTTAATCTTATTAATGAAACCAGAAAAGTCTGATTACTCGTATTTACCCTGAATTTATAATTCCCACGTCATTTTGATGAATGTCCCTGTTTAAAGAACGTGCATCAGGTGCCTCGAAATTACGGACAAAATACCTCAATAATTCATAAGATTGGAATTATTTTATCAATGAGAGATCGATTAATTTCCGGTAAAAATCGAAAACTTCATTATTTCTGAAGATCATGATTTTAATTGCTTTATTACATGAATTTCGGTGAAGAAAACAAACTTTCCCGGAGTCTTTAAAAAAAAAAACGGGGGCAATTTTTTATCGACATAAAAACAATTATTCTTCAAAGCGAAATGATCGAGAGAGATGAAACTACTTTCCTTCTCATCTGAGAGGTGGTCGCTCGTGCCAGGCGCACGATCTCCACACTCAGCGGATTAAGTATTGTCCAATTGGAGAAGTGCATCATTAGAATGAGTCAATTAAGAAGATCCTTAAATAATCTGCAAGTGCTGAATTCGTTCGCTTTTACCCCGCACTTTAATTCCCTAATGAAATGAGAATTCCATCGCTTGGAAAAACGCGGGAAATTTGAGTTTCTTCATGAACTTGTGTCAAAAGTTTGCAGGAACTACAGTGACAGAGTCGCGCGGCTCATTCCCACGGCCCCGATCGGCAAATCCACTTGGGTATACTACTTGTAGACTTCTCTTGTGCCTTCAAGTGAAGAGAGTAGTTGTTCGATATAAGCACGACGATGAAAACTTATGTACACACAAGGACACGCGTCTGGGCGTGGAGGGATTCCAAGTAGAGATCGGCGTGTGCCGGAGTTTTTTTTTTTTCATTGAATCGAAATAATCGTAATTCGAATTTATTGAAATTAATTTATTAATATTTTAAAATTCACGAGAATTCATTTATTTTCCTGGTGCAATTCTTCAGAAGTGAGGAATTTTTTTCTCCGCATTTAAACAACACTTTTTATTCCAAGTTCACTAGAATTATGCAAATAACATGGCTCGCATCTTTGAAGAATGCAAAGAGAAGAAGTTGCGCATGATTATAGCGCTTGCGCCGTTGCGCTCGTGCCTAGCCACACGTTCATGCTGCTATTAGAATTTAAAAAATAAAGACAATTTCGCTTGTGATTTACCTCCTGCGGCTAGATTCCATTGGAGCGTGGAGGAATAGACGCGTGGGCAGCTCGTGCCGTTTTTTTTTTTTTTCGAAATTAATTTTAATTCATTTATTAATTCACAGAAGTATTAACATGTTTTTTTCTTCAATAAATTCGTCGAAAAATTGGAAATTATTTGAGATTCTTCAGTTTATCGTGAGTACAAAGGACTCAATTATGCGAGAAAATAAGGAACACAATGGAGTAAAATTGTGACACGCAAGAAGCCATTCAGGATGTTCTTTGGAATAATAAAAATACAAAATAAATGTAAAAGAGATGATAAAAAAGGAGTAAAAAAGAGAGAAGTCGCGTGATCTAACCGTTTCACTAGTATTACTTTTTTGCAGGATTTCTTTGACTTCTTTGGCTCTCCAAGTGTTTATGTTTCTGAGGAGGTAGAGAGAGAGACGACCGGAAACGAAAGAAGTTGAAGAAGAGTAGAAATTCGAGGTAATTTAATGCCATTCATTTTCACAATGTTTTCAGGCAACTTCCGTTTTATTTTAATCGTAAATATGTTTTAACGGAATTCGTGAGGATAAAAAAAAGTGATGATTATTTTTTTTTAATTTTTTTATAGAGATAAAGTGGATATTTATATGTTTTTACGTTTTTTTTTGGATTTTTGGGGTTGAAAAATCGGTTTTTCGAGGATATCTCTGGTTTTTAGCGGTCGTAGCGTGCTGCGGTTGATTCCAGATGAAAACTGAGATGATTTCCCATGGATTTCATTTTTTGAAAGTCCATTTTCAATGGAAATTACCGGAAATATGAGGATTTCTGTAAAAATCCAATTTTTGGACACAAGTTCCGCGATTTTCGTCGGAAATCAATTCAAAAAAAAAGGAAATCGACGGGAAATCATCGCAGCTTTTATTTACGATAAACCGCAGCACGCTACGACCATTAGAACCAGAGAAATTCATGGAAAAAAAGATTCTTTATAAAAAAAATGAGTTTTTTCGAATGAATTCGAGTTCTGAAGACAAACTTGTTCGTTAATTGAGTTTAAAAAAAATGAACCATAAAATTTAATGTGAAAAAGGAAAGGAAAAACCTTGTATTTTTCATTATCACTCAAGAATTCCAATAAACTCGAAAAAATTCAAGGGAGCAAAGAATTTAATCATAATTGCCGGAGCATTAAAAGTTACAACCGCAAAAAGGCCCCCATGAAACGCACGTGCGAGTCTCGGGCCCGAGACGACCTTCGGGGAGATTTTACAAGTGCCACCGTAGAATTTACGAGGTATGCAGTTCAGGGGCACCAGGGGCTTCAACGCCGCGTTGAAAAATTCAAGCATCCAGTTAAATATCAGCGATTAAATGTAGATGAAACAAGGAGATCAAGCTGTAATTAGGGGAGGGTGGGGTAAAAAGGCCCAACTTTGAAATTGTATATTACGAGAAATCGAGTGAAATATTGGAGATAGAATTTTTTTGATGATTCCATTGGAAAGATGAGGAAATTTTAGCCGGAAAACATGTGTGGAAATTAATTTTTTCGAGTTTTTTTAAAATTCGATTTTTTTCACCCAGATTTGAAGGGGTTTACCTTGGGAAAAATTGAAAAAAATCGAATTTTCAAAAAACTCGAAAAAATTAATTTCGACACATGTTTTCCGCCTGAAATTTCCTCAGCTTTCCGATGGAATCGTCAAAAAAATTCTATCTCCAATATTTCTCTCGATTTCTCGTAATATAAAGTTTCAAAGTGGGGCCTCTTTACCCCATATCTCAGAAACTATTGAGTCTAGGGAAAAAAGTCAAGATACCTTTTTTGTAGAGAATTAAATTCCCTACACAAAAGGTCTCTTGATGAAATCTCCTAACTCCAATGGTTTCCGAGATATTTCCAGATGAATCCGCAAATGGATATTAATTAATTCCTGTGAAATTAAAGAATTCAGTTTTCAAGACTATTGAATTTATGGTCGCATCAAAATCCACTTTTTCCACTTCTCACCCCTCACTCTCTCCTATCTCCCCCTTTTTTTTACCTTCAAAATGTCTGAAACGTTTTATCCCCTGTACATACCGTGGAGATATAATAGCACGGCTCTTTGCTGAATCGCTGCAGGTGCCTTCAAACTCCCTTGACTTCTTGTGCTCGCTTCTACACGCGTATATATGCACAACCCCAGGCACAGTGTTTTATTCTCCCTTTTTTCTTAATCCTCCGTTTGTTTCTTTTTGCCTCCTTTTTTTTCACCTTTTTTATAACTCGTTCGGATTTACGGCCCTCGAGACGCCGATTTAATAACCATCAACGGTAGCCTCCAACTCGGGACCAATGATTTTTTTATCTCCACTTGTTGCATATTAAAACCGAAAGGATTTGCGCTCAGGAAAAATAAAAAAAAAATATTCAACGAAAATTATTAATTTCAGTACTCACTAATCACTGAATATCTCGGAAACTAAAAGAGATAGAGAAAATTTCATAGATACCTTTTTTATAGCTCTTTTTCTCCTCTACAAAAAAAGTCTCTTGAAAAATTTCTCTATCTCCCTTAGTTTCCGAAATAACTCAAAAAAACGAAATCTCAGTAATTAATCATAATTAATAATAATTAAGGGCTCATCTCCTCCTCATTAAAATCAAGTTTAATGAAGAAATTGTGGAAAAGTGAGGACAATAATTTATCGCGGATAAATTCACCGGTGGCTTCTCTCACCGCGTGGGAACTTGAGACAGATGCGTCGCGCGTGAGAATCTCGGGCAGATGCGGGACTTACGCACCTTCTTGAGAGAGTGCCACTTCTACACAAACTCCCTCTTCACCCTGGATTATTTGTATAGCATCCTCATATAGGCATGTGGATAATGTTGGATCGTGTTTTCCACGTGTTTGAGAAATGGCCAAATACTCATGCCAGTCACGTGTCCCCATTTTTTCCTTCTATTTACTCTATTCAATGGCACTGATATTCAATTATTATTATTGTTTCCGGTGAATCTGAGGACATTGGGTAATCGCCCCCATGAATGAACAAAATTCGACACCTTCACTCGTATTACCGGGTAAAAAAATCCGACGAGTAAACATCGATGAAAATAAGATGCAATCGAGTGTACGTCCGCACACACAAGTGTCTAAAATTTGGCCATTCTTTTTTTTTTTATGAAACTATTACGAAGAGACTCGTCTCGCAGGTGGTCTCAATCTTTGGCAAGAGGAGACCCAGCGTAATCTCTATAAACGTTGACTTCCTCATCAACTCATTCAGCTCGTTCCACGTATTCTCCAACGAAAATTTGCATTAAAAATTCAAATCAAACCTACTCTTATCAAGTTGAGGATAATTTCAATTGAATTAATTGGGTTTTCAGTATTAAAAAAAATCATAACTTGAAAACTCCCACTTTTCCGCCCCTCCTCCATAATCCCCTAAACCTGTCAGAAGGATTCCCACTGAATTGAGTCATCACTGACTTCAAGAACCAATTAAGAAAAAAAAAAACGGAGATTCAAGATAATTTTAATTAATTCCGTTTTCCCCAATTATCTCCGAAAATAATAGAGATACAAAAAAAATCATTAATACCTTTTTTGTAGGTCTTCAAATTCCCTACAAAAAAGGTCTCTACGATTTTCTCCCTATCTCTTTTAGTTTCCGAGATAATCATTGAATTCCAACGGAATTTTATTAATGACTGAAATAAAATAAATCCACAAAATTAGAGGAATCGAGAAAAAAAAGCGCGGGAAGCTTCAAGGATACACGTGGCACGTAAAAGGGGAGAAGACACGCGGTCGTCCCCCGCAAGGTGGTGTGGCATGCCAGGACTGTGGGAATCCAGGACATGTGCGTACCTCTGCGCGCGCCCAACTCGTGGTGAGCACACGAACGGCATCCACACACAGGGGGAAATCTTACGAGAGAAAAAGGGAATAAAAAGGACAAAAAAAAAAAGCGGCCGGACCTAGGCCCGAGGCTTTACCGGCCACCATAAGGCTTTGAGAATCCATGGGAATATCGAGCATGTGCATTCACGGTTTTCAGGGCTCGTGGTCTGCACGAGTTATACACAGGGTCATTATGGGCTTCCGATTCACTTTTTGTCCTTATTTTCTTTTTTCTAGAGATTGATCGAGGACACTCTGCACGTGGATAAATAGCGTTACGTTATTTTCTCCTCAATTTCTTATTTTTTTATGAAAACATTAATGAATTATTTGAAATTTCAAAATTCGACTAATTTTAATGCACTTAATTCCACTGCAGACGTCAGTGTTTTAACATTTTCGGGGCATCCGGGAGGGGCGTGGATTCAAAAGAGTTTTACTACATTAGGTGGCTCAAGTGTGGGCGTAAAGAGCCCTCTCACACGTCACTGATTACAGACCGTGCGACTTTACCAACTACACAAGCGTGTCCATTGAAAAAAAGGCATCCTCACTCACGTAACGTTTAACTTTGTACTCGTGCACACAGTTCTTCGTTTTGTCTGAGCATCCTCCCACTCAGTTTTTTAGTGTATCAACGGGGCTTCTCCCGGTGAATGGAGGCTCATTGCAGTTGTATTTGTGTCTCACACGAGTGATCGAAAGTGTAACTATACGTGAGAGATGAGTCACGAGTGTACAAATAAATGAATTTTTCCTGGGAACTGAGACTAATGTTTATTCATAGATAAATCAATTCCTAAATAAATTTATGTTGCATCACTTTTTTCAGTGATATCTCGGAATCCAATGGAGATAGAGAAATTTTCGTAATAACCTTTTTTGTAGCTCTTGAAATTGTCTAAAAAAAAGGTTATTACAAAAATTCCTCTATCTCCCTTAAATCCCGAGATATTCTTATAATAATGTCTCCTTAATTGGATCAATATATCCCCAGAAATAATTGACACAATTAATCGATAAATTTTGATGAAATTGAGCCACGTGTAGGACGTGGGGTCAGTCGCATGCGAGTCACGCGTTTACCCAAGGCTTTTCCCCTTAAAAGCCCACGGGGGACGATAAAGGTGAGGAAAAAAAATATAAAAAGAAAAGAAAAGAAGTCAATCGGTGTGAGGGGACAGTCTCGTTTCTGGTAGGACGAACAGATGAGAGAGGTCCGTGGGAAACCGCTTGATCTGGGTTCCTTCCTAAGGAAGGCGTAGGATTCGTGGCTGACTACACACACACTACACGAAAAAAAAAGAAGAAGGGGGCAGAGAGACCTCTTTGGGACCATCTGCCTGAGTCTCTCACGGCTCGGTGCCAGCTGCCGATATCTTCGCGCGCATAAGCGTGCATCGACCGCCATACACCGATATCTTCTTATTTTTTTTTTACAAACGTGTGCATAAGTATGCTAGTACCCGGGGGTCTTCCCCTGCCTCCTTCAGCGTGACGTCGTCACGATATTGAAGGGAGGAATTGAATAAAGAATGAGTGAATGTGAAAGAGACGGAGTTTCGACTACTTATTAAAGTGTGCGAGACTCGTGGACTGCACGAGTCACCCTGGGGTGCAGGAAATCTCGGAGATATTAATGATTAATTTAATTGAATTATTTAAAGACACAAAACGAATTAATTTAATTCGATAAAATTACACAGAGATCTTTGATTACGAATATCTTTGAAGCGGCTGGGTTTATTGAAAAATGTCACGAGACACTTTTTGTAGAGAATTTAATTTCCCATAAAAAAGGTGTCTTGGAAAATTCTCGTAAACCCAAGCGTTTTCAAGGTACACTAATTTTAATTACCATGAAATAATGTAATTAATTATGAATTCGCGTCACATGTCCAGGAGGAATGTTACCAATTTATCGGAAGGAATGAGCCCTAATTATGGAGAATTCCGAAGGAATAAAGACGCGGGGGTCACGAGAAGTGTCAGGTACACTCCACCTGCTTGTTCGAGAGGGGCCCAACTCCCTCTTGATAGTTTCCCCATCAAACAAACCGTAAAGAGTCCGGTGCAGGTTAACACGTGCGTTCCCACGAGATTTTTCATCTGAATTCCTCGGGAATTTTCAATAAAATGGGGAGACAGGAATTCTTTTATTTGCGGAATAATAAAGAAGGGGTTGAAGGCACTGGGATATTGTTTGGGCCCCCTTCGAGGGAACATTGGACGTATCGGGGTCAAGTTGTGATGCGGAAAAGGTTGACCCATTGAAAATAAAAATATTTCAATGGAGAGGAAAAAAAATAAGAGGAAAATTTGAACTCGTGCATTGCACGAGTCCGGAAAAAGGGGCGGCATTCCTTCGTTTATTTCTTTGGTGTTAAAATGGTATTATAGGGGTGAGTTTTGGCCATATTTGAATAGAAGTGTGGGAATATTTTTACGTGAATACACAAAATACCCGTATGCAGGGATTTTGTTACGTTTTAAGAGGGGTCACGTGTGTTTAAATTACTTATGCATTCAAAGGATTTCAAGGGGAAATCTGTTGAGGCTTTGTGTTTTTTATCCCCACAAATTTCCCTATTTTTACAATTTTTCTTTGAAAAAAAAAAAAGAAGAGAAAATGAATTAATCAATTCTACATTTTCTTGAATATCTCGGAATTAAAAAAAGATAGAGAAAAAATTAATAAAACATTTTTTGTAGGGAATTTTGAGAGCTACAAAAAAGGTTTCTATGATTTTTTTCCAATTCCCCATAGATTCCGAGATATCCTCGAAAAACTGATGAAGAGAAGCCGCTGGATTGCAAAAAATAAACTTGCATCGGCATTGCACCTTCTCCTGTATCATGAGAGCCAATTAAAAACAATAATCACTGCAGACAATTATGAGAGCCGTGATTATGTCACTCTGTGTAATAAGGAAGTTGGAGCAGAGCTGTCAAAGGAATTGAGAGGGAAAAAAATGCTGTGAAGCAAGAGCGATGATTCTCGGTTGAAGGAAATAAAATGAAAAAAAAAAAGAAATAAAGAAGCTCCGGAAGACGTTCTAACGAGCCAATGAAAAGGCTCTTTGTGTTTCTCGCCCACTGGAGTTATGAAAGGGAGCCTATAACTGAGGTTTTGTACTGTCACCATGTGTCAACAATGAAACCCTTTCGAGAATGTAAAACATTGAATTTTTTTTATGATTCAGAAGAATTAATTCTTTCGAGTAAATCATTTTTATTTCACAAATATTTTTAGCAGATTTGAGTAGTCCCCTCATTATCTCAAATTTCCCCAGTTAAATATTGGGAAATTTAAGAAACTTATCTCCTGAAAGCCACATTTCCCTTTCTCCCCAAAATCCCACGAAATCCACAGATTACGAGCATACACATACCTAACAAGAAGCTGTCGCGACACGACCGAGAATCAGTTAGATGGATGTGGGAATGCTATGGTATTAAACCGACATTTCAAAGGGTAAAAACCACAGCGCAGTAATTCCAAATCCCAGGAACTCCGAGTTCTAATCCAAAAAACATGTTTAACCCAATTACAGTTGTTTCCCCCTTGTAAAAATCGGGGAAAAAAATGAAGTAGAAACCGCGCCAGAAATAGTAGGAGAATTACATCATTGTGATGACCCCATGAGGCCCCCGAAATTGCTGAAGATGAAGAAACGAAGAGGTCAAGGGAAGAAGAACTGAGGAATTAAAGTAAATGAGCAGTTGCGTAATTTCTGGCGAAAAAATTTAAAAGTCTTTTTTTAAAAAAAAAAGGACCGCCAATTTTTAACGATTTCCGCAATGTCTAAAAAATTATTTCTCTCAAAGAAAAATAATTATTATTAATTTATAATTCTCGAAAGAATAATTATGAATAAAAATGTAAAAAGAGTTAATGACATTAACTCCCAGAAGTGAGTGAAAAGATAATGCTTCTTAAATGAAGTTCCACTTCCTTGCAAATGTTGAACATCTGCGTACTTCACATTCAAGACTTCCCACCAAGAATCCCCGAAAAAAAAAGTCCCATTGAATGTCAAAGATCGCAAAGACACTGGGGAAAAAAGGCCTAAATTCGAGCCTGAAAGGATAATTTCCGAAATTTAAATTCAATGTAATCAGAACATCTGTACTTCCCTTTAAAAGAAACTTCGTGAAGAGATAAACGGCCAAAGTGAAGTCTAACTTCCCCTTGGACAGAGAGAAGAGCATGTGGATAAATCAGTCTAAACGCCATTGAAAAAGCGAACCTTTGACGTTTCCCTTTCTCTCTCTCATTTATTCCATTTAAAAAAAATCAAAGTTGATGGGATAATGAAGCCAATTGAAGTGTTCCACTTCACGGAGCAGAAAACGAGAAGTGCGCACCTGTTTTGCGGCCCGAAAATCCCCAGATTCTGCATAATTTCAGGTGAAGCTGCAGATACGTTAACTGATTGGCGAAATGACAGGAGTTTAACTTCCAAATCGAAGTGGAATTGCAGAAACGATTGCCATTCAATATTCCCCCGTGTCTTCTGACTCATCCAAAAAGTCCCGTGTGCAAGCACGTGTTCTACCTGACCGCCAAGGCGTCGTGCTCCTTTTTTTTCGCTAAAAAAATCCTCGCTCTCTCCTTTCTCCACTTCATTCGCATGCGCCCGTCTCTGTTTTACCAATTGGAACAACTCACTAGCGCCCTCTCTCTCGCTCCAATGGCCATTTCCCTTTCCCCATGGAATCCCAAAGTGTCTCACTTACTCTCAAACTTATTTCACTTATTTTTTTTTTTTTTTTAAGAAAAGAAGACATTCCCCTCTCGTTTTCTCCTCCAGTGTGCACGTGCACGAACACGGATCCCCGTACGATTTCAGCCTGGAGGAAGGGAGAGGCCGGAGAGGGGGAAGTCCCTCTAGTCTATCTCATCGGTATTCGAGTGGTTCGCGCGAGGCTCGTGGGAAAATGAGGCAGGTGGTAGTTAGATCCTCGAGTTTAACCCAGGTACGGGCGAGGCAAACCCGTGAGCCATTCACGTGGGTATATATATCGTCCGGGGGCCTATACGCACCTCTTTTTTTTCATTTAAACGTATGGTTCAGATTCTAGTTTTTTTTGTCTCATTCCGCTCTGACTCGGCGCCAATTAACCGATACCCTTTAACGAGGGCTTCCGGATGCGATTAGGGGCATCCAGGGGGTGGTTTAGGGGGCAGAGACCAACGGCTCTTTTTTAATTGATATTTTTGGGAATTAGGAGGATGGGTTGTTCATGCAGAATTTAGCGAGAAATAGAATTTTTCTTACGATGGTTCGTATCTCGGAAAGTAAGCGAGATAGCGTGATTTTTGTGGAATACTTTTTTGTAGAGAATTTCGAGAGCTACGAAAAAGGTCTCTACGAAAATTCCCGTATCTCCATTAGTTTCTGAAATATTCATCGATAATTAATGAGGCTTATTGATTTTGAAATAAATTCTTCATTTTTTTAGTGATTTCGTGAAGCAGAGCGGATAAAAACGAGTCAACTTCATTGGGTAATGATTGTCGGGGAATTTTAATCACTTTTTAGATCGTAAAGGTAATTAACTTCAATTACCTGCATTACTCATCGACGCCAGCAACCTAATTACTCGAAATTGTACAAATTATGAAAATCACGACGAGTTTTAACATGAAATTATAAATCCATTCATTGATGGCTACTGAAGCTTGATTTATTTTTAATTGAAGTCTGGCTACCGATGTTTCTCCGTATAATTAATGGACATAATCGATTTGTCGATTGGACGAACAAGTTTCTTAACTTATTTTTTATTTTCTTTCACGAACATTCACTAATAGTGGAATGAAGTTTTGCCACTGAGTTTCAATAATCCGTACTGCGTCATCGACGGCCCAATGACACAGTTAGCTTATGAGTCAATAATTATTAAACCATTTCTGCATTATGTAATTATGAAAAAGTTAATTGTATTGAAAATAACTGTGTCGACATATTTTTCACCCATTAAATGGTTATTTCACTTAAACAGTTGGAGATAGAATTTTTTCAATGATTCCATTGAAAAACTGAGGAAATTCTAGATGAAAAACATGTGCAGGAATGAATATTATCAAATTTTCAAATTTTCAAAAAAAAATCAAATTTTTGAAAATTTAAAAAAATGTTAGGCACATGTTTTCCACCTAAAATTTCCTCCCCTTTCCAATAGAATCCTCAGAAGAAACCATTCTCCATTATTTCCCTCAATTTCCCCCGATTTTCACAATGTAAAACCTTTCCCTCTTAATTAAACAAAAATTAATATTCTATTGGCACAATAACTGCAACAATGACCCAGTGCCCCTTTTCTCCAAGACTACCACCTTACCCCAAAGAAGCTCCACTTTCCCAAAGTTCTGAATTTCCTAATTACGAAAGACTATTAAACATTCACCTACTTTTCCCAACAATGTAAAATATTTGTAAATTGGTAACAATGGAGGGTCTAGACCTACCCGTCCCCAATGGGTAATTATTTGCGGTTGTACAATGACCCAACCGAGGGCATTCTCGACGGTCTGGGGGGTGATCCCGATTTACCTGGAGACTTTTCTCATTAGTATTTCAGGATTAATAAATACTTTTCCGAGATTGCGTGCGGCAAATTGGTGGAAATTATTTGTTAAACCCCCCAAAGAGGCGCCGTTTGAGGCAGAGGGAAATTTCCATTGAGGACACCTTCCTAACTCAATGAAAATGACCAGAATTCGAGTGTAAAATTGAATAAAATTGAAGCAGCAATGTGAAACGCAGTAGAAAAAAACATGAAACCGTCACACAGGTTCAGAGGAATATTTTCGGAGAATACAGAATGTGACTAAATGCTAATGGAATTTAATCTCACTTTATACCTGCTACATTCTCATTTTCTGTCTCGAAAGCAATTTTTTAGTGACTCCAGTCTGAAATAAAATAGGCATTAAGATAATGAATGAAGAAGAGGTAATAAAGGGGCTATTCGCATTCTGCAATTGTTGAAAAAATTCGTGAAAATGAGGCAACATTCGGGATATTTGTGGAGGCTCGAGGCGTTGCGAGGAAGCACCATTAGACCGAGCACGAGATTTTAATTCATTTCCCTCGGAGAAGGCGCCCGTGCGAGTAACACAATGCCCCCCCTCAATCGGCCGGCTGTTTCGTGGACTCGTGGGAAAAGTGAGCACGTGCGAAAGCCCAAGGACCAGCAGCCTGTTATTGTTCCTCCTGTCCTCCGCCCCTTGCCTCAACACCCAAGGCTCTTTTCTCAAAATGTAATCCAAGACGAGAGACTTCTTTTTATTTTTCTGAGGCTTGAAAAAATTGGGATAGGGGTAGAACGGGTGGAGATTTAGTTTTTTCGATGATTCCATTGGAAAGCTGAGAGAATTTGCGATGAAAAGCATGTGTCACATTAATTTATTTATTTTTTTTGAAAATTTTGGAAAATTCGATTTTTTTGAAAAAAATTGAAAAAATTAATGTGACATAGGCTTTTCAGCTCAAATTTTCTCAGCTTTTTAATGGAATCATCGGGAAGCTTCTATCTCGAGGTTTTTTTAAAGTGAGAGACCCATTTTACCCCATCCTCATTTATATTCATTTATTTTTTCCAGAAGTCAACGGGATTTTCATGCGCCAGCGATTTGTATTCGTAATTTACGGTATTCTTTCAAGAGAGACAAATGGAAACGTTAATTAGGTAATAGTGCGTCTGTCGGGAGAATTCGAGAAATGGAATTATCGTATTATTTTTTTTTTCGAGATTTTGTGAAGAGTTTAATGGCCAGTGGACATTAGCGGTGATCGTAAAGGAGATTTACTGGAATTTCTTAATCGAGAGAATGTCTTTTTCATCAGTTTTTTTTTTTTCTTCAATTTCGGTGGAAGATTAAAGGATTGAAATCTCTAAATATTTGAAAATTTCAGTTATTTCAAAGACTCCAAAATATTACTTAAAATTAACTACGGAAATTATAGTTCCACTGTTCCGTTTCTTCTACAATTTTTCAGTAAAAAATTGATAAGATAACGAAACAAATTGTATGCCTATGTAATTTTGAACAATTTTTTTCATTCTTCTATCTTTCAAAAACATTTGTTTCAATATTGAGACATAAAAAAATTCTTAGATTATCAAAGTTGAGGAATAATTTGAGAATTGTTGAATTAACCTTCGAAATTGTGACGCAGTTGTATCTAAGCCCCAATTTTTTGTCCCTATGTAAATTTAATTAGATTGAACGATGAAATATTGATAATTTTTTGTGGAAATTTTGTAAATATAAATGTTGAGAGTTTGATTTTTGTGGAATTTTTTTCCATTACCAAATTAATTCCCTGAATATTAATTGAGTAAATAAAATTGACTAAAATCACTATTCTTTAAATATCTCAAAAACCAAGTGAGATACAAAATTTTTCATAGAGACCTTTTTTGTAGCTCTCATTCCCCTCTTCAAAAAAGCCATCAACAATTTTTCCCCTATCTCCACCCATTCTCAAGATATTCTCAAAAATCAACAACCTTCGCCAAATTTTTCCTCATTCTCCCCCAAAAAAAACGAAGACAACTGCAAACACGTGTCGATACTGTGATTACAGTTTATATTCACCAGTTGTAGACACTGGTTGAGGCCTCAGCAAGTGGTAAAACACACAGTAACACACACGTGACCTGATTCAACTCGCAAGAAGACAGATAGAAAGCTGAACGAAGTTTTATCATGTACAAAATCCTCAAACTTTATATCCGATGGAAAAAAAATTGCAGAAAGAAGCAAAGACTTCAATTATCCCCCAAAAAATCCAAAAAATCATTCCACAAATAAAAACCCCGATTTTTCCTCAATGCCTTTGTTAATCCCGTTGAATTCCCCGAGTAAGTCATTCCAAGAATAATGAACTGATACAAAAAAAAAAAAAAACGAAACGTTTATTGTGACTCGCACGAGCCTGGGAACGCGATAGCACGTGCCGTACACGATCACCCGAGAGTGAAAGAGAGACAGAGAAATTCTGAAAAGCGAAACATTTAAAGGGCCATGTGTTTTTATTCCAGGTGATGTTGACTCCGTGGGAATGCTGACTCTTCACTTCCCCAATTGCCCAAGTGAATAATTCACAATGAGCCCCTGAATTAAACTGAGAAATAATTCTCACCTTTTCCAAAAACCCAAATAACCAAAGAATCGCCCTCAAAAACATTGAATTTCAATAATGAATTAAATACGAAAATTGAATGAACTTTATTTCCGACATTGTGGCATAATGGTTAAACTTCTTAAAGGTGAATTGTTAAGTTTATTTGAATGAAGAATAAGGAAGCCTGAATATCCGAAAGGCATTAAGTACTCAGTGGTATTGGGTCACGTGGGGTGAACCAGCACGAGCGGTATTATTTCATGGGCCCTACCCCCACTCCAATCGTCCCGAAACCCCCCCGTCAAGTTCCATGGTCGACCCGACTCCTTGTATTTGTTGTCAATTCCCATGGTTTATTCTCTGCACAATAATTTCAATGTTTAAATTGACGCGTGCGAACGAATATTCCAAAGGGGGGGCAAAAAGGCGCGGAGGGGTGGTGTATATTTCGTGTTTATGGGGTTTTATGAGAGGCACGAGCGATGGCATATGTTTTTTTTTTAGGGGACAGATGAATGGGAAAATTCCTGAATTAATGGGATTTTTCTTTTTTTTTAATTCAAGGAGAAATGTTAATGTTTGAATTAATGACTCTT
Source organism: Aleiodes testaceus (assembly GCA_963565655.1). Taxonomy (NCBI): domain Eukaryota; kingdom Metazoa; phylum Arthropoda; class Insecta; order Hymenoptera; family Braconidae; genus Aleiodes; species Aleiodes testaceus. The sequence continues at coordinate 3,888,970 of OY751424.1, read as the reverse complement.
CATTAATAAATCGGTATTGACTAATTTCCTTACGATTCTGCTGGACTACTGTATTCGTCCCGCACACGTGTTGATCGCACGTGCTCTCGTGTACATACACAAACATAGAGCAGAGTGTTAGAAGCACGTGAAGGCGAAAAAAAAAACAGTAGTTTTCCGTTTACTGATGCTGAAATTCGTTGGATGAATTAGAGAGGAGTTTTATTTTACGATGCACCGATACACGTGCGGATTAATTGACTCCTACGAAGTCTCCGGGCACGTGGCTCAATTACATTCACTTGCAAGTGTAAACGCTCATTTGCACATTGTGCTTCAACAGAATTATGAATGATTAATGAGACTATTTAAATTTATTTCTCTTTATTTTAATTATTTTTCGAGGTATTTTTGAGGAATTTCATTAATTCGAGAGAATTTTTAATAAATCCACGTGACAGAAGTAATTAATACCACGTGATTAACACAAAAAAAAATAGAATCAATAAAAAGAAAATAATGAAAATCTGTGTTGGAAAGACTGAGAAAATCCTGCGCAGTAGTCACGTAATGCCACTGCTGTGTAAAGAGAGACAGAGGAAGAGAGAAGTGAAAAATTAGCCTCGCAAAAGGAAGCAGTGACTCGTTAATACCCAGAAGCCACGAGCGCAAAGGACTTTAGTGACTGTGAAAAATCAAAAGTATACTAACCGAAAGAAACTTGAAAAAAAATAAATACAATAAAACTCGTAGCAGAAATAAAAACCAGTTTTGCCTCATATTCAGAGTCTTATGAATTGCAAAGAATAAAAAAAGTCTCATTGAAATTTCGATTGAATTCCATTAATTCCATAAATCCAAAAAGAATGAAGAAGAAAAAAAAATCCTTTCTTCCCCGAAAGAAGATGGAACACGTGGAATTATTATGTATTGAGTCAAGAAATAAAAGAGCAAAAAAAAGAGTCTCCGATAATGAGAAGAAATTAAAGAAAAAAAAGAAAAAAAAGAAATAACCAAGCGAAATAAGTGGAATGAGGAAAGGAGAGTAGGAGTCTAAGTGGTACGAATAAGGACAGAGAAACGGTGACGATGGCTTGGTGTGGGCGCGTGTCTGGCAGCTGCCGCTTACAGGTGGTGTGCTTGCTTGGGAACCAAGCTCCACGGCGCGTTCCCACGGAAGGTCCGTTTCCCCCTCTCCGCCTCGTCCCTTTCCCCAAGTGCCAACGCACACAGAGACAGGCTACACTAAGCCAGTGGGCCCCGTCGTCCCCCCGTAGCTTCAGAGCACACAATTCCTCCCCACCACACCAGTATAATGAGCCGAAGCTCCAACTTCTCCCCACATAGGTCTCACACAGACACTAACAACCACAACCAAAGGGAGACCATATAAAAGAACGTACGCTTCACCATCCACCTCACATTTCCACACTGACTCTTCCAAAGTGCACATCAAAGGCACAAAAAGCATTTTTTTTTTTCAAAATAACTTAATAAAATCCAGTTTGGAAAGTGTTTGACAGCGCACACGCAGTCTCAGCACATTAAATTTGTTTAAAACACAGTGAATTGTGTTTAGTGTATTATTAATACTCTGTGAATTGTGAATTCAATAAAGGATTTAAACATGCAGATGCACGAGCAGATCATGATTGTCGATGGACAAGAGCAGCCGATCTCAAGAACTTATCAGTACAGAAAGGTAATTGTCTAAATCCATATACTAAATTAAATAGTCTCTTCAAGAAAAAAACCCCAAATAACAGTGATTCTAATGTTTCCCTTATTTTTGATTCTTCAGGTGATGAAACCAATGCTAGAACGCAAACGTCGGGCCCGTATAAATCGTTGCCTGGATGAGCTGAAGGACCTCATGGTGACAGCACTGGCTGGCGACGGTGAGAATGTGGCAAAACTCGAGAAAGCTGATATTCTTGAGCTCACAGTCCGTCACTTGCACAAACTCCAGAGGCAGCAGCGTTTATCAACAAATCCAGTGATTGATTCCGATAGATTCCGTGCTGGATATACACACTGTGCTAATGAAGTCAGCAGGTGTTTGGCAGCAACTCCTGGTGTTGATGTTGCACTTGGTACCAAGTTGATGACACACTTGGGACACAAGCTCAATTCAATGGACAAGACTGGACCACTCACAATCCACGTAGCAGCACCACAGTCCTCACCATCGTGCAGCGAGTCTTCCATCAATGATGATTACTCAATGCCGTTAACTCCAGCGTCGAGTCAACCATCACCAAATGGATTGAGGAGTGAAGTTGATTGTTTAACGGGACAAACGCATCAGGGACTACTACAAGTCGCAAAACCCATGGAATCCGTTTGGAGGCCTTGGTAAAAGGGACACTCAGACCCCAGAATACAATGCGGGGCAGAATTTATAATCAAATGTCTTCGGTGACTCGGAGGATTATTGAAATGAAATTTCAACGAGTGATCAATTTCAAGCACATTCCAATATGTGACAATGGAATTAAGAAATTCCTGCAATAAACTTGGAAAAATAATTTAATACATTCCTCTGGGTCGAGATCGATAATCGATCACTGTGATTGCGAATGGCGGAAGAAATTCAAGCACTATTATTATTATATTATTCACATTTTCTTCATTCTTTTTTTTTGATTAATTCTCAGTTATTGAAATATTGAGGTTTTCTTCAATTAGGAGAGGGTTAAGACACGATCTCGATTTATTAAACACAAGGCTACGATTAATTTGGGCCAAGTGTATACAAGCTTTAATTAATTTGAGAGTTTCAATGATTTTGTCGATTTTTTTTTTAATTTCTTGAATTCATTGTTTTTCATTGTGAATAATTTTTTAACGAGTTTTGGCAGCCACTAAATGTCTATTATTAATGTGCAATTGAATTTAACTTTGCTCGGTTTTGAGGAAAAAAAAAAAATAATGATTGTAAGACGCCGAAACGATTTAATGCGATTTGTGCCTCATCTCGGTCTTTAATTCGACGATAATATCATTAGATCCTTCATTGTATTTTCATAAAAGAGAGAGAGAGAGAGGAGAATTGTCATAAAAATTTTATATGATTTTATGACCGAGCAGAGGATCTTGTGATAGAGAAACATGTACCTGTGATATTTACTTTAGCAAATTATTGCTAGTAAATGATTATCTAGATTTATAAAAGATGATTAATTAATTAAATAAAAAGATTTCTTTTTTAATTGAATAACTTGATTAATTTTTAAACATTAACCATGACCTTTCCTCATATGAATCAGCCTCTTGACACTGTTTCAAATTAAAATGAATCATTGTATTTTATAATCGATGATTGACGAAAGATTTTTTTAATAGAAGGAATTTGGCACTCATGCCAAATTAATTAGTTGATGATTGAATTAGTAGTTCAAACTACTGATTCATCAATCAAGAAGGAAAATTTGAGGTTTTCGAATGAAAAATTTGAGGCAAAAGAAGATAAATCAATTTTACTTCAACATTTTTTTTTATATCTCGAAATCTATGAGAGATAGAGAAATTTTCATAATCACCTTTTTTGTAGGAAAAAATGAGAGCTACAAAAAAGGTCTCTACGAAAATTTCTCTATGTCCCACGGATTCCGAGATATTCCAAGAAACCTGATAACGAAATTCGAATTTCACGTGAAACCAATTTCTCAAGTCCTCAATAACTTCGTTTATCTCATTTATAATTTAAAAAAAATGGAATCTTGACCATGGCATATCTGATTAATCCCTCAGTCACTCTCGAGTGCACAGGAAATTACTCTGATAGCGCATGAAAAAATAGCGAGAAGAATTTTCATATTAAATTCTAATTAAAACATTAATATCAGGTCAATGTGACAATTTTCCAGAGTTAGACGATGTAGTTGAGTTCGGTGGCACTTTTCTGTACATAAAAGTACACGACGATAAGTACAATTCAGAAACCGGTCGTGCAACTACTCCGATTCCAAAGGGATAAGTCTATTGATTCGCAGAAATTCCCACAAATGTGTTTTTTTCGCTCAAAAAATGCATTAACACTCTCGAATGGCATTAAAACGAATAAATAAATAAATTTTTCCTAAAAAAAAAAATCCCTATTAAATTTAACATTTAAAAAAAAATCCAAAACTTGAAATAACTGTAAAAATAATTTTTCCTCATTTTTTGAGGTTAAAAAACATTAAATTAACACTAATTACCTAATTTAATTAATTAACGAGGTGACCTGAATAAATTAATTGTAATTACGCTATCGGTTTCGATTTGAAATCGTCATGTGACATTGAACTACAAATTCGTGTTGTGGAAGCAACAGTGTTGTGAATCACACGTGTACATTAAAAATAATAAAATTGAAGGTTAAACCTTCATTATTCCATGAAACAATGCTTTCTAAATAATTCCCAATACTTTGCAATTTTTTCCTCCTTATTCTCCGTCAATTGTGAATGCTTAGATTTGAAAAAAGATGCTTAGAATTCAATAATACTCACATTTATGATGAACTAAGACGGCACACAGCTGTAACACGTGCTGTCAGGACAGGTGAACCATCACGCTATGCGGCCATCTTGCGGCTTCTTATACCCAACGGGACAATGGCGTTGGCGCGTTTTTCCGTCGATAAAGAAGGACCGTAAACTAATCACCTTGTCATCATTTTTCCGGGAATATCTCGGAAATTGTGAGAGATAGGAAGATGTTCATAATCACTTTTTTTAGAAACAAATGAGGGCCTCAAGGTCGTCTTTTCCAAAATCTCCCATTTTCCTTCACTCTGACGTCATTTCCCAAAAATGAAGGGACCAATAGGAGCATCTGCTTTACCGACTTCTAATATCTCTTCATGACCGACATTTACCTGCAAAGGGAAATATCCCAAATTATCTTCTTTACCAGAATAATTTTTTTCCCTCCGAAATAATTCTTTAACTCATGACAAATGTCTATTTACCTGAATTTTTTTCAGGCATTTTCGATGAAAAAAAAGTGTCAGTACTGATTCAACTTTTTTTTCCATTGTTTCGATTAATCGGGATCAAAATAAAAATGATACGACCTTGGGTTCTCGAGAATTCTTAATTCTTCTTGAAATCTCCGAATTTACGCAGCGAATTGACTTTACTTTATCGCCATTTTCTTTTAATATCGCGGAGACTAAATAAAATAGAGTAATATCGATTTAATCCTTTCTTTTAGCTCATTTAATGAACTACAAGAGAGGATTAATGATAAACTGCTCTATCTCATGAAGTCTCCTCGATATTCCCGACAAACCGGGACGAAATTCTTTTGTCTGGTCGCTTGGACTAACTCCACGGTAATGCGTCTGAGCTCGAGACTTTCTACTTCGGGCGTCGCCTGTGATTGGCACTCGGGTCGCCTCGGTCGCGCGCCCTATCGATCGATTTGAAAAACTCGGCGTACAATTTTGTGAACGCACGCGGCTGAGTTAAAAACGTCCGGTGCGATCGCCATATTGTCTCATCGTTGAAGCGTAGGAAAAACATTGTGTTCACGTGGGACTCCATAAATCCAAAATAATTCATAAAATAGTTATTAATTAAATCGTTTGCTCTGATTAAAGTGTTGACGTGTTACTCACGCATAAAAATCACGGATACATCGATAAAACCCATTGAAAAGGGACAATTAATTGGTAAGTTAAGAATAACCGGCATTTGCGTTGAGAATTTGCTGAGGCTCCTCGTGTTCTCATCCATCGGCTTTCTTTTTTCTCGTGAAAAAGCCCAAAATTCAGCCGACATTTTGCCACAAAATGGGCGGAGACGATTTATCAATTTTTTTTTCATTAAATTTACGTTTTCTCAGGTGGGTCCGAACGTGCGGATGATTATTCGTGTTTATTGTGACGAATTTAATGGAATATTTCAGCACGAGTACCATTACAAGATGTTGCACAATATGGACGCGAGTAAACCCCCAAAATGCAACACGTTGAACCGGTTTATCATTTATTAATCTCCAGCATTCTCATTCAATGAAAATTTATAATTTCACCGTTTTTTTTACATGGTTTTTATTTTTTATTTCCTTTTAATCGCATTTTCTTCCGGGTTTTAGATGTTTTTTCATGATCGAGACATCTGGCAATTGCGTGAAGGCGATGGTGTGTGGATAACATTCCGCTGGCATGATACTTTGTGAAGACGCTACAGAGTCAATGTTTTTATTCATTGTCTTTGATCAGTTGTGGTATTTCGCATTTGATGATTCATTGAATTTTATTGCTATTTTTCCTTTATTTATTTATTTTTTTCAAATACTTATTTTTATTTTTATCATCATGAGTCTTTTTTGTTTATTTTATTTTTCAGATTATTTTTTGAAGTGAACTTTAAATTCTGGTGAATTTTTTAAGTGCAGTTGTTTCATTGATTTTTTTTTGAAAATTATCATTATAATCAAAATGGCAATGAAATTCGGATGAATTTAATTGATAAATTGATTTTGCGTTATCACACGTGTTTTAATATTGGGTCAAATTGTTTTTCTGTGACCTCTGGTTATATTTATCAATGAAGATACCAGCAGTGAAGTACAGCGATAAGCTCAATTTTTTTTACAGAATTTTATGAAGTTTCCTGAGCGTACAATTCAACCCAGTGAAAATAGATAATCTTAATTCCTCAGTTTTTCCTGAATATCTCGAAAACAAAGAGAGATAGGGAAATTTTCATAGATACCTTTTTCGTAGCCCTTAAAATTCTCCACAAAAAAGGTCTCTATGTAAATTTTCCTATCTCCTCTATTAACCGAGATATTTCCAAAAAACTGACATTGACTCAAAAACTCAATTTCGAAATTCCCAAAATTTCGAAACTAAACATTCAAATATCAAACGATCAACGAAATCAACCTTGAGTGACATCATTCAGCGTTCATTTTTTATTAAAAGAGACTTGACTAGAAATTCCGAAAAATCCGAAGACTCAAGACATTTTTATTACCAGCATCACGTGATAATATTTATGTTACTGTCCTCTGTGCCTTCAGAACAGAAGTCAATGATATAAAGGTCCCTCGCAAGCCACCGGATATTACTAAACTCACGTGACCCTCGTACATAAGGCGTTCAGTTGGATTTTAAAATTGATACTTAATTCTTTCTTCCCTTTCGTTTTCTCTAAATTTTAATTTTATCTTGATGCCCTGTCTGATGATGGATTAGTCGAATTCTTTGAATAGGAGAAATTGGGGTAAAATGGACATTCTGATTGAACGCTTGGAGATAGATTTTTTTTGATGATTCCATTGGAAAGCTGAGGAAATTTCAGGCGGAAAACATGTGTCGAAATTAATTTTTTCGAGTTTTTTGAAAAGTCGATTTTTTTCACCCAGATTTGAAGGGGTTTACCTTAGAAAAAAAACTGTTTTTCGAAAAAACCCCCAAAAATACTTGAAAAAATATTTTTTTTAATTTTAAAACCACATGAATTCATCGCAAATGAGCTCACCTTTCACCTCGAATCGGAATTTTTGAGTTACGACCAATAGAACCCGAGATATCGCCAAAAATGTGATTTTTCAAATTTTTCCAAGGTAAACCCCTTCAAATCTGGGTGAAAAAATCGAATTTCCCAAAAACTCGAAAAAATTAATTTCGACACATGTTTTCCGCCTAAAATTCCCTCAGCTTTCCGATGGAATCATTAAAAAAAATCTATCTCCAATATTTCTCTCGATTTCTCGTAATAATGTAGAATTTTCTGAAAATACTAAAACCTTTTCTTCTTTACAGAATTTTTCCTCTGGAATTTACTGAAGAATTATCCTTTCTTAAATATAGAGCACAAACGAACAAATAAAGTGGGAAAAATCGTGAGAGAGGGGATTCCTATCTACTTTTCTACCTGCCTGTCGTTACGAATGAATAGTCACCGACATACTCGTTTTATTTCCGTTTGTTTTTTATTCTCTTAATATTCTTTTCAGTCCAGTCTTAACACACACAGAAAGAGCAAATACCAACCGGCTCCGAAACCTTCTCCGTGCAGTGTATTACTCCACGATATTCAGTCTGCGTCTGCGCACACCATCTCAGATCAGTCTAGATCGTCCTTTCTCAGCGACCACGTGTCTCCAAAAAATTCCCATAAAAAACCTCAATTTTTCAACTTAAAAACAACATTCTTCGTTGAATTTAAATCGTCTTATCTGTATCACGAGATTCCTCAATTTGTTTGAACAATTTTTCGTTGAAATTGTTATTGCGAGTGTCTGTCGCTGTTATTTTTATTAAAATTCAACGTCACATCTTTCTTTTGTTATTTTATCGTGAATTTTGAAAATTAAAATGGAACCGGTGAGTTTCTTCGATTTTTAATAATTTTTTTCATGAATTGATGAGAATCTAGTGATTCTAATCAATTTATTTCATGCATCAATAATAAATCATTGTTTTTGTCACAAATCATTAATTCAATGAAATGTTTAAATGAAACTCCACGTGTTTGTCGATAAAAATTGATTGACTGCAACGAGGTAGTGAGAGAGATTAAATTTTGATTTATTACGAAGTGTGTAGGTGGAATGAAAATTACAAGTTCAACTGAATTTATTGGGTCAAGTTTTGGATAAGAAAAAAACGAGCATTATAACTCAGAGTAACCGTAAAATGGATTTTTCGATTTTTATTCGATTCTTTTTTTTATAGTAGCGTTGAGAACTGGTCGCTCGCACTTGAAGCAAGTTGTCTAACAAGCCGTGAAAGTTCAACGGCATTTTTCTTTTTAAACATGCGAATGTTACATTCTCCCTGTAATTCGATCGGTGCAGTCATTTTTCAGTTGAGATAAATTTTTGTATGAAAATTCCAGAGGAATTTAAGAATATAAGAAATTTTCTTGTTTTTATTTAAAAGAAAAATGTTAATAATTTCTCATAAACAAAAAAATAATTCTCGTGCACATGAGCCTGGAATGACATAAGCATTCTTCAAAATTACGAGGAAAGTCAGCAAAAAATGTTCTCACGAGCTGATAAGACTACAATTTTTCGCACTTATTATCTACAATTATTTTTGCATTTCCAACAATTTTAATTCTTCGTAAGCAATTCTTCGAAATGTAGAATTATTAAATGAGCCTTATTATATTTTTTATCCTTGAAAAATTATTAAAAATAAATAATAATTAAATTTATTTTCCAGCTATCACGATTCTCCTCATCTAATAACCGTGGACTCTCACCATGTCAATTCGCAACGTTCAGTTGGTGAAGTGGAGCTTCCCTCTGGCCCTGATAATTGGTTTATTCTGGTACAAACGTCGGCGTGTCGACCGAGTTGATCCAGGTGGAAGCCCAAAACAAGAATCCCTAGACTCACCAGTCTCCAAACCCCTCCAGAAGAAATCCCAGCACCTCTCCGACTCCGGGATCATCATCGAGGACTCCCCGAGCCAACAGACTCCATCCTCCAACTGCAGCACATCTCCAGATTCAATCCGAACTGTCCCAAGTCCCCGAAGAGTCAGTGAGAGCCTGGACATTCCGAGCAGGCGCAGCTGTTCCCAGTCAATGTCAACGAAATCCGGTAAATCCGGTGGCAGTCCCTGGTACACTGAGGTAGAAGACCTCCCAGAGATGAAGAGCATCGTCCTCGGCAGCAATCCAAAGTCCTCGAGCTTCGACATGATCTCGAAGGGCAAAAAGCCGCTGGAAACGTTTGTCGAACCTGAGGAGAAGCCCGAGCACTTTGATGAAGAGGCGATGAGGTCTCGATCAATCAGCATTGAGAATCACGTAAAACCGATGAATGTTAATGTCGATGAAGGGAAGGGCGGACGGGCCATTTCAGAGAGAGACTCTGCCAATCACAGCCCAGTGTCTGGGGTGCTTGATGGGAGTGTTAATGATGAGGTCAGGAGCGAAGGCAGCACTGACAGTGGAAAGGGTAAATTATTTTCCTCTTTTTCCCCCATGAATTCAGCACTCTTGGACATTATTATCAATTTCTTTTTTTTTTTTTAGGTGGAAGCATTAATGGACAATTGATAAAAACAAAGAGCGTAACAACTTACGACTTCATAATTCCTCATCATTACGTTGGCAGATTGATTGGCAAACGTGGAATTGCGATTCAACAATTAAACTCAAAGGCAGACGTTAATATCGTCGTCAAACAGCATCCAACATCAGCTGATTTACAAATCTGCATAATTGAGGGCTTGCCTGAAAATATAAGCACTGCATTGGACTTAATCAGACAAAAGTTTCCGGTTAAGAAATTTCCAGAATTAACACTCGAGCAGGCTAATTTGTTATCCAATAATCCTGAGGAAATACCATGGGTACCAGAATTAATGCAATTACAATTAATTGATGGTGTTAATAATGATATTATGGTTTGTCATATACTTGAGCCAAATAGGTTGTTTATACAATTACCAACGCATCCAAGTTTTCCATCACTCAGGTTATTAGATTATAATATGACACAGTTGTATAATTTAGTTGAGTCACCGCCAGTTCCAGATCAATTAACTCGTGAGTTTTCAATAATTTAATTTAAAATAAAAGAAAAGGGATTTTCATTAATTTTCTTTTTATTTTCGCAGAGGGAATGCTCGTCGTTGCAAAATGGTACGACAAGTGGGTACGTGCTTATGTAGAGGAGCCTGATCCAGAGGGACTAAAAAATTTAGTTAGGCTCGTTGATCACGGTGGTTTTTGGACTTTTAGTAATGCAGAAATGCGCAAAATTAGATCAGATTATCTGACATTGCCCTTCCAAGCAATCGAAGTTTCTCTAGCAAATATTAAACCTAAAAATGGTAATTATTTATAATTGCTTATTTAGATTTTGGGATAATGGAAATAATTTTTTAATCATTTTTTCATTGTTCAGGTGAATGGCAACAAGAAGCCTATGATGTCGTAGCCCAAATCTGTTCCAATAGCGTTGGACAGGCTCAAATAGAGGGATACATTGACTCAAGTATTTTTATCAGTTTGTATATTAACGTACCGAAGCACGGGGTAAGTTTTCACTTTTATTTATTAATAATTATTTAAAGAAAATGGATATTAATGATTTTTTTCTCGTTTTTTCTTTCAATAGTTAATATCGGTGGCTCACGAATTAATAGCAAGAGGCCTCGCTGAATCAGTGTCCTTCGAGGAAATGATACCAGAACAGCCATTGATTCAATCATAAATTTATTTAACAAAAAAAATTGAAAATGTGTGATTTTAAAGGCTTTGCCCATAATTCATCGTAAGTCCAGTAATTTCAGTAGATGAATCCCGATAGAAAACTGGTGAATAAGTGTGTCGAGTGTGTGAGTTATATTATTTTTTTTTTCTATTTTTCGAAAAAAAATATGAAAACGTGTGTATGACTTCGAATTTTCTAATTTCATCGATTCATTATTCTTTTTTTCCTATTTTCTTTTTTAATGAAAAAAAATTTCGGAATATTTTCCAAATGAATCCTTAAGGATTCGATTTTCAAAGGAAAAAGAAATGATAAATATCAACAATTTCTTGCCCATCATCGGCCATCACCGATAGATAAATTCAATTTTTTCTAACAAATTTAAAATAAAATCGTTCAATTTTTTTTCCCCTTAAAAATTTGGAAACAAACCCAAAAACTTGAGAATTCTTTCTTTCATAGCTTTTGTATATAAATGAGTGTGTGAGGAGTGGCATTTTAATTTCATCAGTGCATGTAAAATAATTTTACTCGCCAAATGTTGCATTTAAATCATTATATTAAAAGGAAAAATCGTTTCTGCAATTACGTAAAAATGGGAAATTAGTCTTAAAATTCTCTGGAGTTTGTTCAGCGGATATCTCTGAAACCAGTAGGTTTAGAGGAAAAATTCAAGAGACCTTTTTTGTAGAGAATTCCAAAATCTTCAAAAAAGGTCTCTTGCCAAATTTTTCTCAACCTCGTAATTTCCGAGATATTCGCAGAATAATCAAACTCCAATTTTTCGACTCATTTTTCATGAATTCACTGCGGAATTCCAATTGAAAAAAAATGACTGATTAATTAATCTTCACAATGAATCATTTCTGAAGAATAAATAAATCACAGAATCAATAATCACCAAAAAATAATTATTTACTTCTACAGAGAAGTAAATAAACACTGGTGAGTGTCACTTTCGTATGAATGCTTAAAAAAAATCAGGATAAATTTATTAGTTTTCTATTTAAGAGAAAAATTATAAGAATTAGCAAAAATTTATTCAGCGGATAATTTAACGTTAAGATTCGTAATTTTTTTTTCATACGCCATTGAATTATCCCTTCATTAAAATAATTAATCATTATGTACAACGATTAATGCATTTTTTTTCTCTTTATCGAATTTCAAACATAATTTTGCCCATTTTTTTTTCTCTCTCTTATTTAAACGATTATTTCTGCATTTTTTAGGCTGAAATTCTGGTCGTATTTCTGTAAATATTGTAAACATTTATGGTTTTCACATATTAAAGAAAATATTTATACAATTTAAACAGTAAGAGTGAAGGGAAAATTAAAAAGAAAAAAAACAAGTTAATAATAAAAGTTAATAAAAGTTAAGAGTTGATAATATGACAATGGAAAATAATAATAGAATTTTCACGTTTTCCAGATTAAATGAAGAAAAATAGAAAAATATAATGAAAAAAAAAACAAAGCAATGCAAAAATGAAACGTAAAATTTAATCATTAATAACTAATGGAATTAAGAAAATATAAAAATTGAGTTAATTTTGTTTTTCACAATAGAAAATTGGAAAATTCTTTTGAAAGATTTGATTTCAATTATTAGAAGATTAAATGAAATCAATTCTTTTAAAATTAGTAGTGAAGAGATGAAATGAAATTGTATAATTTTAATTTGCGTTTTTTCGGATTATCTCAGAATCTGAGGGAGATAGAGAAATTTTCCTAGAGACCTTTTTTGGAGATCTTTTCACGCTCTACAAAAAAGGTCTCTACAAAAAATTTCCTATCTCACTTAAATTCCGAGATATCGACGGAAAACTGTAGGATTAAATTGAAAACTCGTTTGTTCTCTTCACTTTGGAGTTTTCCAATGACATCATCAGCTATTATCGGAAAAATTGGTTTAAAAAATTATCTACTCACTCTAATTGATAAAACATGATTAAAGGGACTATAATGTCACTTCTTAATTAATCTGCGAGGTTGTAAACGATAATTTAATAGTCAAGTGGTAATTTAAGACGACTCGAACGTATTTCTCGACATTTTTAGATATATTTCGGTAATGCGTGGACTTAGAGGAAAATGTTAAGAGTCCTTTTTTGTGAAGAATTGAATTCTCTACAAAAAAGGTCTCTTGCAAAATTTCCCCAAACCCCACCATTTCCCAGGTATTCCAAAATTAAGCATCACGTGATCCACTTTCCTCATCAAATCATTAGATTTATCTTAATTTACCACTTCACTAATCAATTAAATGATTAATTAATTTCTCTGTGGCCACTGGGAGCTGGGGATCCAATGTCGCGTTATGAACAATGAAAAACAAAAATTCAATTGTTAAACAATTTTTTTCCATAATTTTCATACAAAATTTTTGATATTTTCTTCTACAAATTTACATTTCCAACAAAAAAAAAAAAACAATTCAACCGAAAAAATAAACAAATGAACTGACTTTTTAGTACATAAAAATAGAAATAATAATAACAATGAGAGAAAAAAAAAGTTATACAATTTTTCATTAATAATTATTTGTCTGCCGAATTTTTTCCGAACTTCCAAAAGAAAAAAAAAAGAATAAATGTTAAATGTTGAAAATACTTGAAAAAAAAAGAAACAATTGTTGATTTCCGAAGTGAAAAATAATTAATAACTACTAATTAATAATAATAATAAAATAAATATTTTTCTAGGAAATTATTGTTAAGACAAAATGGCCAATAAGTCAACGTAAATTAATAATTAAGAAAACGCGTCATTATCAAGCGAGATGTTAACGTAATTATTATTTTTCTCATTAATTATTTTTTCTAAAAGATTTACGGTTTATTACATTATTCATTAAAAAAAAAAAAAAAACAATCTGATTATCGATGAAAGCAATTGGAGTGAACTGCGTGAATAGAAAAGGGCACAAATTATTATTTTGTCTTGGGTCTCAATTGCTCCATTGTTTTGTCTCCTTTTTTTTGTAAATAAAAGAGAAAGAAATTAAAATTTATGTAATGAATCGTCTCGATGATAGAAGACACCCAGCTGTCAGTTAATTCGATAATTAATAATGTTTTTTCTCCTTTCTTTTTTCACGTGTCATTTATCGGATTATAAAAAAAATGATGAAAATGAAACATAATAGAATTTGTATGTAAATATATATCAATGTAATGTCTTTGGCGTTTTCATTAAATTTGCACCATTTTAATTAAGTTAATTGTGTAATTTATTATGTCAAACTAAATTTTTGGTTCATTGAAAAATGTTAATTCGTCTAATAACCAGATAAAGCGTTGATGGATGGATAAAATGATCTCATTAGTCTACATCGTTCTCGATCAACCCACAGACTCTTTCTCTTAATAATTATATCATTTTCCAGTCTCTTCCTCAATTTTGTTAATGAATCCATCGAATCTTCTGCGCTCTTCACTTGCCCTGAAAGTGCAGTTACACCTTCGGAGATGTTCTTCACTTCGTCGATGAGACTGAAGACATTTCCACATTTTAATGAATTATTTTAATTAGGGAAAAAATAAATTAATGAATTTTACCCGAATTGAGAGTCATCCCTGCAATTCTCAACATTCTCCCGACTCAATCTCGTGGCTAAACGCGTCTGTGCACATTTCATTGGTCCATCGAGCCTCTTCACAGCTTCATTCACTCTGTTTATCAATATTTCATTGTCTGCCAGTCTCTTCAAGCACTAAAAAAATTAATTAAATCAATAAAAAAAGTGTATTTCAATTTTTTTGAGGTCTAAATTAAGAGATTACGTTTTGCAATGAATTCTCGAGGTTTCTGCAAGCCTCCAGATGCTTATTAATCTGATCAGCAAGAGCAATGTCCACTGAAGCCGCTTGTCTCCTCAAATCCTTCACAGATTTATTAATCGTTTCCCTCAAATTCGCCCGGAGAATTTCAGAACGATTTAAGGAGATTTTCGAATAAATTATCGTTTCTTTAACGAAGGATTCGTGAGTCTGTGGAGTTGATTGACTGAAAGTATGAAAATCTCAGTTAATTAATTTAGAAAAATTAAATTCAATGTTTTTATTTACTCTTGTGTTAGTTGAGCAGATCCTGGCTTCCACTGCAGGACTTCTGACGTATTTTTGAGGCCAATGCAAGTGGTATCAGCTTCATAAGATGATTCTTTATCAGACCAATCGTGCTCCAGTCGCTGTTTAGCATTTTTCAACTCAGTCAACTGCATTTTTGTTTCATCAATGCAACGAGTGTAAACATTGAGAACTTCTTTGCACAGATTTTCTTCCTGAAATTATTAAAATCGCATTTTTTAATGTTTTAAGAAGATTTTTTGATTTTTCCTCATTTCACCTTTATTATCTCCTCAGCAAGATCATCGTGCACCAGATCAGTGCTCATTCTCATGTTCCTGATCTTCTGAATGTCGTTATCCATATTTTTAATGATTTCAACAGCCTGTGAGGCTTTCATTAGTCTTTTAATGTCATCCTGGACTTTTACTATTTCACTTGCAATTTCTTTGTTAATGAAACCCAATTCTGTTTTCCAGTGGAAAATCGTGCCAGCTCGTCCAGTCAAGTGCAGAGTATTATCAAACTGCTGTTTATCAATTTGAGTGCAAATCTGAGCCTCGAGGAGCTTTGTTTTATAATCAAGATTACTGAAATTTATTTATAAAAATGAAGAAATGAAAAAAAATCTTGTTTGTATTAGTTTTTGTGAAATATCTCGGAAACCACGGGAGATAGAGAAATTTTTATAGAGTCCTTTTTTGTAGAGAATTTCAAGAGCTCCAAAAAAGGGTTCTATGAAAATTTCTCTATCTCGCTTAGTTTTCGAGATATTTTTGAAAAACTCACTTGGCTTCCCTAACTTGATGATTTGATCTCTCCAACAAGGTTTTCTGATTCTCTGCTGATTCCTCGGGGCTGTATCGAGCTATGGTGAAATTACCGACGGTGGGTCTTGTTCCAGTGAGTCCAGCGAGTCTTTTCCAAGTATCAAGGGGTGGTGAACATTCTTCAGATGGTACAGTCGTCGAATTCTCTGGATTCACGACAATTTCGTCCTGAACAATGAATGGAAAGCCTGTAAATACACTATCTCCTATTTTCCAAAAACAATAAAATATTTTCACCTTTTGGGAACTTTTCTCAATCTCATCAGCACACTTTTCAGGACAATAAATCCTCTTTTCACAATCACTCGGAATTTCCCCCAATTTCGTTTCATTTTCCCCTGAATTTCTATACTTTTTCACTTCCAAAGTGTTTTTAACTTCGCAAACAGTTGTAATTCCTCCCCCTTCCATTATCTCGTCTCTTCACCACAAAAACCAGGAGAATAACTCCATCTTGAAGAAATAAATGAAGACAAGAGGTGAAAACAAAAGAATTTCCTTTTATTTTCAAATAATTTTCATTTATTCATGAGACAATAAATCATAAACACATGAAAAGAGCATAAAAATGTGAGAAAAAAGCGCAGAGTACTTTAAATTCACGACACAATAGAAGCGAAAAGAACAGCTATGAAAGGTGATACTACTCGTGGATTTAATAAAAAAAATAATGCAATTGTCCAAGTTTTTTCTCCTCTCGTTCTCCTGGATTTATACGTAGCCAGATAATACCTCGGCAGAAGGGTAGTAAGAGCGTAACAATTGTCCACGTTCTCTATCAACAAAGAGTGTCTTTCTCTTCACAATTATTTCACGTTCCAGGTCACTTCTGGATTTTACCAAATTCGCTTGTGTTATTTCTGCTCTCTTCAATTGTCCCTCCATAATTGATAGATTTTCACCAATTTTTTTCACCTCTTCGATCAATCTGAAATAAAAAAAGGAGTTTTCCTATTCTTTTGTGAATATCTTTGGAAATATTGGGTTTAGAAGAATTTAGCAAGAGACCTTTTTTGTAGAAAATTAAATTTTAAATAAAAAAGGTCATTAGGTCAAATCTCCTAAACCTAATAGTTTTCGAGATATTCCAAGATTAATGGATTTCATGGATTTTACCCATATTGAGGCTCATCTCGACAACTCTCCACGTTTCTTCGATACAAACGCTCATCTAGACGAGTCTGTGCGACTTTCATAGCATCATTCAGACCCTTGGCTGCTCCACGAAGCTCCTCGATCAATTTCTCAGTGTCTGCCAGTTGGTTCAGGCACTTGAATCCAAATAAAACATGAAAAAACGTGTTAATTTCAATGAAATTAATATTTTTTACCTTCGAAAGCTCTTTCTCCAGCTGCTGACAAGCCTGTTCAGTCTGTGCCACATTCTCAGCCACTGCAGTATCAACCACAATTGCCTGAGTCCTCAAATCCTTCACAGCTTTCGATAAAATTCCATCAATTGTCCCTCTGAGATCAACTGATTTCTTCTTCAGTCTATCAGAGTCCCCAAGAATCTCATTGCTAAAGTGATTATAGCTCTCAGGAGTTGATTGCCTTTAAAAAAAATAATAGAATCAGTTTTATCCATTATTATCACTTTTTTTAAACGAATATTCATTGAAATAATATTTTTTCGCAATTTTACAGACTCTGGGGGAATTCTTGTGGCTCCTGGTTTCATCAGGATCAATGGAGAATCATTGGTGAGTCCAACGCAAAAGGAATCAATAGCATAAGCATCGATTTTATCAGTTAAATCGAATTCTAATCTCGATTTCACTGATTTCAGCTCCAGAAGCTGATACTCAATGGACTCATTCGTTTTATTCAGAGTATCTCTGACTACGTCACACAATGCAACTTCCTAGGATCAAAAAAATCATCGGAATCTCCTAATTTTCTTTTTTTTTAATTAGAAAAAAAATATTCATTTTGAGGGGAAATATACTTTGACCAATTCCTCTTCAACTTTATCACGAACTAAATCAGGCTCCAGACGCTTACATCGAATATCCAAAAATTCACCGGAAATCGATTCTGGTATTGTTAATATTGAGAGCGATTGTTTCACACGACGATGCTCTTCCTCCAGCAATTCAATCTCATCTGTTATTTCAATTATTGCTCTCTCAAGTTCACTTTTCCATTTGTGTATCAAACTTGCACGTGTACTTAATCTATCACGATTGTCCAATTGATTTTTATCAGTTTCTTTGTAGATTCTTGAATTATTTTCACGAGATTTCTTCAGAACAACTCTAATAAAAATTACAAATTAAATTATCTTGGAAATGAGTGGGTTTAGGAGAAAAGTTCAAGAGACCTTTTTTGTAGAAAATTTTTTGTTCTACAAAAAAGGTTATATCAATTTTTTTCGTAAATCTCGTATTTATCGAGATATTTATGAATTAATGAAATTATGTATTTTTGGGGGAAAAATGATAATTATCGACTCACGATGCTTCATTGATTGTACTCGAATTCCTATCGAAAAATGTCTTGTTGTGGGCTCTCCATTGAGCTGGACTGTATCTAGTAATTGAATAACGATCCACTACTGGTCGTAAACCGGTGATTCCAGCCGTGGGAGTTAAAACTACACGACCAGTTGCCCATGGGCCAATTGGCCCCATTGGCGACAAACTGCGACAGGGAAGATCGTCACCGGCTTGAGGCAAATACGCTGGTGGAGACTTTCCCATCTCGTTCATGCGGTTTTGGAGTACATCGAGCCTTGGATCAGTCCTCGACAACTAAATCCATTTGGAAATTGAGCCCCGAGAATTTTTTCAAAACCAAATGAAAAGATTATCAAAAAAAAAGAAGGAATTGATGATTTATTTTTGGATTATCTCGGAAACTATTAGATTTACGAAAAAATGTCAAGAGACTTTTTTTGTAGAGAATTAAATTTTACACAAAAAAGGTCTCTTGTTTTTTTTTCGTAACTCTAATGGTTTTCGAGATATATTCAAAACAAATCTCTTTTGATTTTTGAATAATTCAATTAATTAATAAAAACTAATTTTTTTAATTGTACCTGAGCCTCAGGAAAATGTGCAGTCCCACAGGGTTCAATTTGCGGCTGTTCCACCCCATTTTCCCCCGTCGGACGCTCGTGAATGTCACACCGTTCATCCCTGACTCTCCCGGGATCGTTAACCGTGCATCTCTCATCTAAAAATCTTCTCTGCAGCATTTTCGTTATTTTCACGAGATTTTTCACGAGAGAATTGTGGCTTGAACTTTGTGCTCGAGGGAAACAACGAAATTCAAGGGATGCAGACGATCACGCAGAGGTTTTGTTAGTTTCCCCGTACACACGCAATACTCCCCTAGTTCTCTTTTATTATGGAGGGTGGAGAGAGACGTTACCAAGGTGGCCTTACACCTGGAGAAGTTAAACAACTGTCTTATTGATCTCAGAATTCGAGAAACTCCAAAAATTAAATTCCCTCAAAAAAAACCTAGATTTTCCAATTTTAAAAATATTATTAGGTTAAAAAAAATTGACAAATGTCAGAATAATTAAAAAAAAAAAAAATACAATAAATTCATGCTTTGGAATTACAATAATTTAAATATAACAGCGTGAAATCTGTTTAGCCAAGTAGTAGAGGGGTGAGTTTAGTCGGGCGTAAAACCCAGAGTTGAAATCCAAATCCTGGAAGCGTCGGTGGCAGCGGTTACTGAGGGATTCGAGGCGTGCCTGACAGGGTGGTCAGGAGGCCTCGTTGAGTTTGTTCAAGCGAACGAACGCGGCTCAACAGAGCACACACACTGACCCCATGCCTAGGAGTACGAGCGTACGCTTTGGGACACAGTGTCATCCCAATCCTTCCAGTTCTCTCCTGCTCTTTACAAACCGAATCAAAACCCTTAAACCCAAACTCAAACCCCATGTGAGTGACCCGGGGACACTTTTATCAATTGTAATGTAAACTTTCTCTTTGTCTTTCAATTTCATTGAAATATCAATTTTCCACAATTTTATTCACAATTTTTTTAAACATTGAAGAAGTTTATGAAAAAATTTGAAAAAATTTGAGAACATGCCCGAATGTATCAACATTATTTCCCCATTTTTTTTAAAAGAAAAAAGTAATCAATAAACCCTTAAAATTCTCAATTATTTAAATAACCACTATAAGCCCCTTGAATTCTCAAAGCCCATTGCCTCTCTCCACCTGAAAAAGCCCATCAGACCCTGTAACCACGATTTTATGATGCGTTAACAAGCTCATAATAAACCATTTAAGTACGAAAACATTCCACCCGAGTGGCACCCAAAGCCTCTCAAAAAAAACCCCTCATAAAAGATCCCTATCCACTTACAAAAAAGCCCGAAGAAAGTGCAGAAGGGCGTGTTCTATAAATCGCAACCGGGCTGGCTTCTCCCAAAGTCACGCCCCTTTTCCCATCTCGCTCTTTGGACTTTACACAGTTAACGCATTAGTAGTGGTATAATAGTAACAAGCTTTTCATCCGATGCGATGAGGTAAAAGTGGGCGGAGCCAGTTAAAACCAATGACATAGTGGTGGCGAGACTGTACGACACGAGTCATCTGACAACGTGGCATTAAGGTTTCCGCCCCCTCTTTCGGGTTAAAACTGGCTAACTAACGCGCACACTACCCTTCGCCCAAACTGGGTGGGGAGGGGGGGGGGGGGTGGATAGCCACTCAGCCAGCAAGTCCCGTTCCATTCTCCCCACTCTCTCATCCCCGATTATTCTATACAGTAACAACTGCCTATTTTTTTTCACCAAAAAGGTGTTAACTCCCCGGGAGTTATACCACCCCCTTTCCACCCGCATCCGTGTACAGCCTCCACTGACATCAAGGACACTGACAGGGGCAGCTTTACCAATTGGTATTTCACATTTCTCTCTCGTTTCTAACCCCCCTCTATCGCACCATACCAGGTCTTTGATGACGGCGGACGTTTCGGGGCACTTGTGAGTGAGTTGCCGAGGTGAAGACGTTCACTGGAGACACTGGCTTCGAGTTACTCAACCCCCACCATAATTTTCCCCCGGTGAGCCTGGAAACTGCTACCGGGATCCATGGTTGACTTTTAGAGGATACGGAGGATGGGCACAGGTCAGTTGGGTTTTTTTTTTTAAATTGTGATTCGGTGATGTTTGAAGAGTTTTCTTTGAATTTCAGGATTTTTTGAATTAATAGTTTTGGTTAATTCGTTAATTAATTTTTGAACAAGTGGAATTATGGTGAAATGAAAAATTGAGTGATTCAAGATTTTTTTCGGAGGGAAGGAATTCAGGAGAATTTTTGAAAAAAATTTGAGAAGAAAGTCTTACTTAATTTTGTTATTTATGAATTTTTGCAATTTTATGGAGAAATGTCTTCACTCTGAAAAGAAATGTGAATTGTTTTGTGCAAGGTGTCCATTTTGCCTCGATTTTATTTTTAATATAATCTGTGAAGAGATCGGGTTAGTCTCGTTTTCAACAATGAGAGACTTCTGGCATTTTCATTGTGGGGAACGAGAAAGGTGTGAGACATTTCTCAGACGTGAAAAGGGGAATTTCGGGTTGGCTTAGGCAGCGTGTTTTTCTTGCCGCGGATCATTAGGACGATTAAGTGTAGCCCACGAAAAAGGGAGAGAACAGATTAAGGCAATCTTCCCCATTCGTCTTACCACTTAAGTTTTTTCATTCTTTTCACTTCAAGTGAAAAAAGTCTGCCTGATTATATCCGATTTTTCTACTTTATTTGGGTCTCATTTGATTTTCTACTTGTTGCAGGTGACAGGCTACTGGACATTGCCTGCAACGTGTGCGAGGATCGAAGCTCAGGAAAACACTATGGCATTTACAGTTGCGATGGTAATTAATAATTAATAATTAATAATTAATGATTAATTAAATTCGGTGAAAAAAGAGGAATGAAAAAATTGAACCTTGAATATCTCGAAAACTAAGAGAGATATCGAAATTTTTGTAGAGATCTTTTTTGTAACTCTTAAAATTCTCTACAAAAAAGGTATCTACAAAAATTTTCCTATCTCGCTTAGTTTCCGAGATATCCTCAAAAAACGCTCCACCTCTCCTTTTTCATTAATTAAAAATAATTAATTTTTTTGTTTTCAATTAAAGGTTGTTCGGGTTTTTTCAAACGCAGCATTCACAGCAATCGTGAATACACCTGCAAAGCACAGGGGCCAATGAAAGGCCGTTGTCCAATCGACAAAACTCACCGAAATCAGTGTCGCGCTTGCCGTTTAACAAAGTGTTTTCAAGCAGGAATGAACAAAGACGGTAAGTCCACGAGAATTTTCCTTTATTCCGAAACAAAGAAAACCGGAAAATCGATTGAGCTCATTGCTCCTTTCTCAGCGATGAAAAAAGGGGCAAATTGAAGATTTTAAAAGACTTTACGATTGAAGGGTACTCGGAAATCCTATTAATTCCTTACTTCCACGGTTGGCTCGTCTCCTGGATTATATACACTTCAACCCTTTTCATCATCTCAGGCCGCCTCCCACCCTCAATCAATATTCCCATCAAATACCCTCAATAATAATTCGTAAAAAACCCCCGAAAATCCAGAAATACATCTGTCAAAAAAGCGCAAGTCATTCAAACTCACTCGAGCCCTCAAATAATGACATCACAATTACAATTCCACAAAATCAGATTCACAATTTTTTTTCATACTGAAAAACTCCTTAAAAAATTCTGAAAAAATTTCATCATATGCTCGAACTAATTTCCATAATTTCTGAATTTTTTCATATTTTTTTGAGAACTCCTTCACACTTAAAAAAATTCCTGAATGAGCTTACAACGGCGGTCCATTTTCCCTATGAAAAAAAAAAAAAGAAGAGAGAAAGCACTTCGTGATAGATCGGATGGGAATAAGGAGTGTGGTTGCTCGGTTTTTCATAAAATGATAGAGTGCAGAATGCGGGGAAAGGGCAGAACATCAGAGATGAGGAATGAAATGGGAAAGAAGGAGGTGAGATGGGAGAACTGTGAATATCTGAAGCGCAGGAGGATTGGGGCGGGGCACGACCGCTTGTCATGGATGAGGGTGCCTGGGTGTTTCGAACGAGGGATGGGAGGGGGTGTTTAATGCAGGACGGGTGCTCTGGTTCCCAAGCAGCCCCAGGGCCAGGAGATTGGAGAGGGGATGGCTGCAGACTCGAGGAGATTCAATTAGTGGCGCAGAGCTTCCTAACGTTAGGGAGTCTACACACGCATATACAATTGTTAATGTATAACTATGGTTTTTTTTTTTTCCTTCCGGCAACAGTCGAGGATGCCGAAGAGTAGAATAACCCCCATAAAGTCTGCGGAAAAACTACCTTTTGGTCTGCGCGTTTACCTGACAAATTACATCAAACGAGATTAATTATTTTCCCTTTTTTTTTAACGATTTTAATTGATTTTTCATGATAAAAAATGGGAATTAATTGTTTTCAAGGAATTTAGTGATTTATTTGGTTGAAAATTATGGGAAAAAAATGGGATTTTACTTTTATTTTAATCAGACATTTCTGCGGGCATGAAAATACCCCAAAAGTGAATACAAAAGAGCACACCCGTATGATCATGCTAATGCCCCGGAAAAACGCGTTCTGTAATTCACAAATAGAATTTTTTTCTCTCATCCTCTATTTCAATTATAAAATGAGAGAATTACTCGAGTAATTCCGAATTTTATCTGGATTTTACGCTTTTACCGCATAACAAATTCCATCCATTATGCCACCGTCGACCTCTTCCCGAGGAAAAGTCCCTCGGTATTATCGGCATTACCACGAAAACCCCAGGTGGAATCTTCGGAGAAGTGTATTTTCGCACGTACACGTATTCTATTAGTACTAGTAGTCACCATTTACTCGTAAATTTAATTATCCCAGTATTTTACAGTTTTTTTCATAATAAAATCATTTATTTCCCAATTTTTCCCTTAAAATTGGAATAATTATTCTTTAAAACTGTAGAGAAGGGGCAAAAAGGGTCATTGATGTTCTGATGAATGGAAATTGTTTTAAATATTTCAATTTGAAGATTTTCAATTATTTTTTGGGTTTTTTTTCGAACTAAATTGGAAAAAGCGTAATTATGTTTTTCTGTTTGCATAAAATGGATTAAAAAATGATTTTATCACCTGTACACAGACGCGTGTCAATAGACTTTCACATCGACTATCTGCCCGATCCATTTTTATATATGTGCGCATTTTTTCATGACTCGAAACGGGTCAACATCATCCCCCCTCATGTACACAGCATCGGAAATCCATCTGATCCCATTTATACACTCACAAACTCACAGTTTTAATGCTCAATCACTCTCGTGAACTTTTATCATAAAACTTTACAAATCCTCCCCATCTTCTCCATTTCGTCGACATTTTCGTGTCGTTTAAAATCGGGAATTCATTGATCCATAAATTTTTGTTTAAATTCAAGAAAAAAGGGGAAATTTTGGGTTTTTTAATGAATTTTTATGGAAAATCGGGAGAAATATTGGAGATACATTTTTTTTGATGATTCCAGTGAAAAGCTTAGGAAATTTTAGGTGGAAAACATGTGTCAGAATTTTTTTTTGCAATTTTTGAAAATTTCGATTTTTTGGGGCAATTTCTGAAGGGGTTTACCTTCCCAAAATTCGAAAAATATGAGCCAAAAACTGATTTTCATAAAATGGTTCATAACTTTTTCAATTTTTGATGAAAATCGATGGGAGTTTAACGAAAATGTGAGGAATGACGAGACCTTTAATTTAAGCACGACCCCAGGGCGCTTCGACCAATAGAACCAGAGATACTCCCAAAAATGTGATTTTTCCAAAATTTTCCAAGGTAAAAGAAAATTCCATCTCCAACCGTTCAATCAAAACCCCCATTTTCCTTAAAAAAAAAACCATATTTTAAAGTAAAAAATGAGTTTTTCCACAGAAATCCTCTTCAACCATTTCCCCGTCTGTTTCCCCATCCCTCAAAATTTCCGAGACATCAAAGCCCCGTGGAAGAGACGATTACTTATGATTTGTTGGCATAATGCCCGTAAAACCTTAGTCGTCGAGTTTTTTAAAGACGAGTTGATCGTTCGTACGTTCATGGAGCTTTCCGATGGACCCCCCATCGGGGGGGAGGCAATGTGTACAGTATTTCCGGGGGTAAGGGATGATAGTTCGCGTGGGAGTGGACGGCTGGTAACGCAGTGGAGCGAGGCGTGCCCTACAACGCGACGGACAGCATCAATCCATCCACATAAACGACAAACTCGACTGTACGACAAGAAGGGTGTAGAATGTAGTCTCGAGGTGACAGTAGTACAACATTTTCTTCCATATTTTTTTTCCACTTCTCTCTTGATCCCCCGATGTTTCAAGGTGACAAGTATTGGAAAACATATTCTTGCGGTTTCACCAGAAAAAAGTTAAAAAAAATTCCCAAATATTTCTATTGATTTTTTTCACATTTTATTTTTTAAGACAATTAAATTCATTTATTTCCACTCGATTCCATTCTAAAGAAATAATCAGCAGTGAAGTGGTAAACGAGGTCAAGTATATACCCCTATGCGACTTAACATCCTTCACCACTTCACCACTGAATTAAAAAAGAATTATCTTAATTTACTTAAGAATTATTCAATTCATCTTTGAATCCCCAAAAAATCACGTAAAATTCAAATCCAATAAATCCAACAATAATCCGAATAATAATGATAATTCCGGCACGTGTACTAAAATAACTCAAGTGTATCCCCGATGACGACCTAACACCTCTATTACCCAGCGATTACCAGCGACACGTGTCGTCCAAATGGGACGAGAGGGAGGATGGGACAAGTGGAATTCAGTTGACCAGTAGTGCACTCGTGTTTCAGTATTTCCATAAACATGTAACGTGGATATATGATAAAAGCGCGAAAGGGAGGAAGGTAAACATGGAAACAGGGAGAGAGAGGTGGTGCATGTGTGTGTGTGTGTGGAGAAGGGCAATAGGTGAAATGTATTCGGAAAAGCCCAGTGAACTGTTGGGGATTAGCTGCGGAGATCGGTGACTGCTGAAATGTTCACAGATCGGTTTACCGTTTAGCAGGATAGGGAGTGTGATCTCTCTCCCTTGGCCCGTGTGCGTTTTCCATGGTAAATCGGGGGGGAGGAGGAAAAAATGCGATTGGAGAGGGATAGAGGCTGTTTACGTGTGGGAACTAGCATTGTGCCACACACGTGCCAACTGGTTTACAAACACTAGTGCAATGAAGATGGAGAATAAAAGATGGAAAGGGCACACAGGGCGCGGTCCATTCCAGCGCATGCGGACGTAATCCTGCACTCATCCCATTTCATCCCTCTCTCTTTCTCTTTCTCTCTCTCTCTCTCTGATTTTTTAAAATTTCTTTTTTTTACCATTTTACAAGTGCAATTGGAGAAAACTGAGAATATCTCGGGAAATATTAGAGATAGGGAAAAATGTCAGGAGACCTTTTTTATGCAGAATTTAATTTTCTACAAAAAAGGTCTTCTTGAAAATTCTCGTAAGTGTAACGGTTTTAGAGATATTCTTGAAAAACTCTCGGAGTTTTTAAAAAACTCTTTTAAACTCGTTTTCACGTCTTTTATGGGGTTTTCTATTTTATTGAATTGCGTTCACCATTCTCGGGATGTTTGAATATCATCTGTATCGATGCAGGAGAGTAAATAAGACTTACAAAAATATTCACGATATACCGGACAACGTAAACACAGTCATGAGCGTTCGTGCGAGAGGGGATATGTTAAAAATACTATCCTCCGGGCTTTGTTATTTTTTTATCTAACCACAGTTAGTTTTCTCCGCTCCATCGTGATTACTAAAAACATGAAGATATTATTTGTATTTGATTACTATTGTCAATGGAAATTTTAATTAGAAATTAAGAATTCATGATTTCCTTCGTTTTTGAGCTTCTGATTTTACTTTCAAGTCGAAAGTAACAGTATCAAACTTTGAAATGGGTTAATCCCTATCTCACCAAGTTCATCCTGTCTCTGAGGGCTCAGTGACATCTTTGAGTGACTAGTATTTGAGTTTCTCGTCTTCATCCCTTTTTGGGTAAATAAATAAACTTGAGAAGTTCCTGAGGCCTTTGACCCTTGTAATTTTATTGTTTCTGGACTAAACTAGAGCAAATGAATTTCATGGGAATTCCAAAAAAATTAAATTAAGAACAATTAATTTTAATAATTATTTAAAAAATAATAGAGAAAGTGTTAATGTTTTTTTTTGTGTTTTTTCAACTTTTTGAAGAATGTAAAAATGAAATTTTGAGAGAAACGACAATGCGGTCAAGCAGGATAGATTTTCGTGTGCTCACAGGGGATGAATTGGATATCGTTTCGACGCCAGTGTGCGAACGTGAGAACAAACCGGGTGGTATCCGCTCAGCCTCATTAATGATGATGTGCCTACCACCCAGTGGCAGAATCCAGAGCTGAAAGGGAAAGAGCGAGTAGCTAGAGATGAGTGAGAAAGGGAATAACCCCGCAAAAGCCTGGCCAACACGTCCCCTGACACACCCTCACAATTGCCACCTCCGAGGTGTATATATCCTCAAGACTTCGCCTCAACAACAATTCCCTTCCACATCGTGTCGTCCAGCTGCACTTGACATTTTCATTTCTCCTCATCAATTTTTGCCCCTCTGCTCCTCTTTTCTCATGAGAGATCATTTATTTATTATGAATTTTTGGGGAAAATCGAGGGAAATATTGGAGATAGATTTTTTTTGATGATTTCAGTGAAAAGCTGAAGGAATTTTAGGTGGAAAACATGTGCCAGAATTATGTTTTTGCGGTTTTTAAAATTTTTAGTTTTTGGGGCAATTTCTGAAGGGGTTTACCTTTCCAAAATTCGAAAAATCAGGTTTTTTTGGAATATCTCCGGTTTTATTGGTCGTACCGGAAAAACTCGAATACCGGGTGAAAGGTGGCATCACTCGTCACATTTCCGTTAAAATTTCGTTAAAATTTCGGGGAAATTTTATCCGGGGAAATTTTTTCCGGGGAAATTTTATCCGGGGAAATTTCTTCCGGGGAAATTTTATCCGGGGAAATTCCTATTCATCAATTACCAGTTCCATTAATGAGGCTCATTATTAATTGATATTTAGCAGTGCAACACGAGCGTGGACCAAGAAAGCCAAAAGTCCACCCAGTATTATCAGACAAACATCATCAAACACAGCAATCAATGGTTACACCATTGTCCTCACATTCAGGATCGCCTGTACGTCACGAGCCCAGAGTTGAATTAAATCCTCATTTATTTCCACATCACAGTCCAGTTGTTAATCCATTGTCACCGCTAAGTGCACCAACTGGTCATCATGACAGAGCCAGAAGAGACAGGACTGCATCACATCTACTATCGATTCACAGGTTTGATGCTGTTGGCAAAAGAAATTCCACAATTTAGCAGAAAAAAAAATTAAATTAAATTCTCTATTTTAAAAATAAAAGTATTCAATTTTAATTAAATCCTCAATTAAATGATTGAATGTTTTCATACTTAATTTGTGGCACTCTGTGGATTTATGACAAATTAGCAAAGAAAATTCCTTTCAGGAGATTAAGGTATGTACCCTATCCCCAACCAACTTCATTAATGCAAAAACCACCGGATGATGGTACTTCGCCGGTATCATTTCCCCTTCAACTACCACCACCAAATCCAGGGCTATATCATTCAGCATCTGTTGCACTTGGACAACAGCCACCGCTTCTGCAAATTTTGATGTCTGCTGAAAAATGTCAAGTAGGTGAAAAATACACGAAATTCATTACAATTAAAATAATTAAATTTATGAAAAAAAGAAATATGAAGAAATTCATATGGATTATTTCGTGAATATCTCAGAAATGATGGGAGTTAGGAGAATTTCACAAGAGACCTTCTTTGTGGGGAATTAAATTTTCTACAAAAAAGGTCTCTTGATGAATTCTCGTAAATCTAATATTTTCAGAGATATCTTTGGAATAATCAATTTTATCCCATTTTATTGATGCGAAAGGAATTTGTATGGAGCACTCGATTGCAGCCCGACGGCGAGGCTTCTCTGGACCAGACGGAGACTGAGGCGAGTCCGAGTCCGACGGGGACATTGCAGAATTTCAGTCCCACTTGGGAAATGCTTCAAGTAATTTTCCAAATTAATCAAATTAAATCGACTTTGAAAAAACAGAAAATTCCCATTAAATTGCCTCTCTCTTTTTTATTAATCAGGAAACAACTGCGAGGCTTTTATTCATGGCAGTCAGGTGGGTGCGCTGTCTAGCGCCTTTCCAGACATTATTCAAAGACGACAGACTCGTTTTGCTCCAGCAAACGTGGACGCAATTGTTCCTCTTGCATCTGGCGCAGTGGTCGGTTTCATGGGACATTTCTGCACTTCTGGATGACGAGCAAGTGCGGAGAAGACTACCGCCTGATGACGCATCTCGTCAAGAACTTCATACGATTCAAGTACATAATTAAAACCGAATTATTTAATTAAATAAATAAATTTTCTAAATGATTTTTTTTTGATTTTTTGCAGGAAATAATGTGCAGATTTCGGCAATTGTCACCTGATGGTGGTGAGTGCGGGTGTATGAAGGCAGTTGTCTTATTTAGGCCAGGTAATTTAATTAAACAATTAAAAAAATTAATTACACTTAAACTACTTAAAATGCCTTTTTTTACATTTTCCAAGATATCTCGGAATCTATTAGAGATACAAAAAAAATTATAGATACCTTTTTTGTAGGTTTTTTTTTGTTCTACAAAATAGGTTCTATGCAAAATTTTCGTATCTCTATTAGTTTTCAAGATATCTTCAAAAAACTGGAGAAATTACGAATTAAGGGATTTTTTTCGTTTCAATAGAAACTAAAGGCCTGACTGACCCAAAACCAGTGGAAATGCTTCAGGATCAGGCACAGT
This sequence comes from Aleiodes testaceus, assembly GCA_963565655.1. Taxonomy (NCBI): domain Eukaryota; kingdom Metazoa; phylum Arthropoda; class Insecta; order Hymenoptera; family Braconidae; genus Aleiodes; species Aleiodes testaceus. The sequence goes on along the minus strand of OY751424.1, from coordinate 3,858,961 downwards.
GTATTCTCGGTGATTACATAAGATCACGTTATCCACGTCAACCAGAGAGATTTGGACGTTTTCTTTTATCACTGCCAATGCTACATGCAGTGAAACCAACGACAGTCGAACTACTATTTTTCCGTGAAACAATTGGTGAAATTCCCATTGCACGATTACTGGGTGACATGTATCAGATGGAGCATCATTCAACAGATGGTGAATAAACATTTCCTTTTTTTTTTCCTTTTTTTTTAAAAAGCAATTACTTCTCTATTCGGTTAAAGTGTTGAAAACAAAAAAATCACGATTTTTCACAGATTTCAAAGCTGACTTTGGATTCGGCATGATTAATCATCAGAAAGATGCTGATACTAAAATTACAGAGAAAAAAATTAATGAGCCATTTGATAAGTTTTCAAATCTCAATTAATCAAGTGTCGATGATTTTTTTTCTCTGTAAATGTGAAATTAATGTCGTTAGGATTATTTGATAGGAAAGTGGTACTGTGAAATTAGTTTTCATTGGATATCCCGCAAACTAAGGGAGATAGAGTAATTTTGCAAGAGACCTTTTTTGTAGCTCTTGAAATTATCTACAAAAAAGGTATCAACAAAAATTTCTCTATCTCTGTTAGATTCTGAGATATTTAACACTTTCTTATCGAATTTGCATAAACTCCATTATATCGTTATTTAATTATTTATATAACTGTAAAGTAGTTTAATAATGAAGAATTCTTCTCTGTAAAGTCAAATGAATGTATAAATGTCTCTTAATAATTAATCAATTAATTATAAGGATAGATAATCAATGAATGCACATAAGAAATCCCCTGTAATTAAAACCAAAATGAAGAAAATAATTGAGAAAACTTTGACTTGAGGCGTCTGTGATAATTAATTTCCTGTTAATTCAAATAATTTTTCATTTCACGAATTATTTATGTTTGTGCACAAAAGTGAGTGTTAAAATTTTTAGATTATTAAATTAATTAATGTTAGAGATAATCATAAAAATTGTAGAATAATTAGTAAATGTATATTAAAAGCTCATTAACCATTTACCATAAAAATATTTAATGAATTAATGACCATTTCTTTCTTTATTTAATTTTATTTTCTCCCAGTACATGATTGAAATTATTAACATTTATCTTTAGATAGTACAAAAGTTGAGACATTTATAGTCACGTAGATACAAAGATTTTATTTTTAACATCCATTTTTTTTTTTATATGGCCCATAGTGAATGTGAAAAAAAAATAACGAATTCAAGAATCCTTGAATCAATTATTCTTATCCTCAATGGAATTCATTAGTTTTCATCGATAAGGAATGAATCATCAGTGTTTCCAAATTCTCAGACTTAATTACGACTAGAATCATAATCACGAGAATGAAAAAACTCGAGGAATTGACAAAAAAAATCTTCGAAGACAGGATTAAATGAATAAATTGTGCCAAATTTGCAATTTTTCCTCATTTCACCAATAACTCAGAGAACTTAATTTCTATTTCAATTGGAAGCACGATGTTCCAGAGATTATGATTCAGTTTCAAAAAAAACCTAATTAATTAAGTGATCAGACGTTCGTAAAACCCCTGACCCTTCTTGCCCCTCATAATAAGCACCTTCAAATCACAGTTCATCGCGTGTGAGTGCATGTTTGATAACGAAATCAAACAGATCATCAAGAGTCCTCGACCCATTATAATCCGCAACTTTCTTCCCATCTTTATACAACAACAACGTGGGGAATCCATCAACTCCCTCATTATTGCAGAGACCCTTGTTGCTGTCCAACGTGCAATCGACCTTAACAACATTGACCTTCGTGGTGCCTATGAACTTCTTCCCCAATTCCTCCCACGTCGGTGCAAGTCGTTTGCAGTGCCCGCACCAAGGTGCCATGAATTTCACAAAAGTAATACCCTTCTCGATACCATGCTCAAAAGTATCTCCCGTTAGTGTCAGAACTGGCGAGACATTCTCCTCACCAGCATCTTCATCCCCTACATCATCCGAGCTCTTCCGCAGCATCTTGCCGACGTATTCCTTCAGATCATCGTCCGTTCGTGCTCCAGAGTACTTGTCCACCTTCTTCCCATCCTCGATCCACAAAAGCGTCGGGTAGCCTTTAATATCAAACTGTTCACAAACTGATCGATGCTGAGTGCAGTCGACTTTACTGATGCTGACGACTGTGTCGTGACTGTTTGATTTAGCCAGTTTCTCCCAAGTCGGCGCTAGTTTCTGACAGTGTCCGCACCATGGAGCGTAGAATTTTACGAAGTGACTGCCGGTGGATATGTGCTTGTTGAAGGTCTCCTCCGTCAGCTCGACGAGACCGTTCACGGGCTCTGGGGCTTCTGGTTTCTCCTCTGATTCCTCCTGTTTTCGAATAATAATTTAAAATTATTATTGAGTGCATTTTGATGGGTAGAACGGGGTACTCACTGTTGGAACGCTTCCTAGCTGCTCGTTTATGAAGGCAGTGAGGGATGGGAGGTCTCTGGTGCCTCGGAACTTGACTCCTCTTGACTCACCCAGCTTGAAGAATTTCAAACTAGAAAATTGACAATTCTTCATTAATTGGGAATTTTATGGTTTATTTTTATTTAGTCTTAAAATGAGGTGTTAATTATTTACGTTGGATATCCTGTTACGTCCTCGTTACTACAGACTGAACTGTCAGTCGTGCAATCAACTTTGGCAATGCGAACTCTGCTGTCTTCCTCTTCATTCAGCATCTCTGCCAGCATTTCCCAAGTGGGACCGAGTCTTTGACAATGTCCGCACCTTCAAATGAAAAGAAGGATAGGGGAATTATTTTCCTTATAGAATTGTCAGGTAAAGCGCAAAAATATTTTAAATAATTTATTATTCAAGATTGGATACTTACCAAGGTGCATAAAACATGACAAAGTGATTGTTTTTAACAACTTCGGTGGCAAAATTTTCCTCGTTGTACTGAACCGTGTGTACGTCATCCTCGTGAGCTGAGCAAGCATGAAGGAGAACCGAGGCTCCTAAGAAAATGACTGCGTGGCGTAGCATCATCAATTGTGTCCTTGAGATCTATAAAAATGAGAAAAATTATTACTCTCTAATTATCTTAATGGATTCCACTGGAAAAATCTTGATAAGAAATTAATTCAATTTCTTCATCAGTTTTTTTTAAATATCTCGGAATCTAAGCGAGATAGAGCAATTTTGCAAGAATTCTTTTTTGTAGAGAATTTCAAGAACTACAAAAAAGGTCTCTTGCAAAATTACTCTATCTCCATTAGTTTCCAAGATATTCCCGAAAAACTGATGATAAAATACTCAATTTTATAAGATAAAAAAAAATCTCAATTTGTAGGAATAAAATCTAAAAACGATGACGTTGCCAATTTTTTCCGGAAAACCCCTGTAATTAATTTAATAATTAAACTATTCAATTCATCACCTACCGGTTAAAATTGAGTTTACTTTTAATTACAACAATTACAATGAATTCTTGGAGTTAAATTGTGATTTACCTTTTACAGGTGAGCTGCGCCTGTCGCTTGATATCGAATGTAACTGAGTAACTAAAACTCGTGAATTTTGATAAAGTTTTTGCTATTTGCCGAATGAACGAATTTATGGGACGTTATTCAATGGTTTATCAATGGGTTAGATATGCTGAGTCCGCCCTCGAGCATGATAGAGACTCGGTCATGAACAATTTGAACCAAGAGTCGCGTCATTCCTTCTCTCGACAACAAGATGGCCGCAACAAAATGGCGCCACTGGTCGAGACCTAAAATTCAATTTTCCAAGATGGCGGTACTGAATATTCCATCTTGCTTTCGAGTTGTGCGTTGACTATTGCCATGTTCTTAAAATAGGTGAATATTAATAATTGTGAGGAGTAATTACGTTTTAATTAATCTATCATAATCCGATTGATTTGAGTATCGAAAAGAAATAATTGTGCCCATTGTTGAAGACAAAGACTCGTCAATTTCATTGGAAGGGAGAGAAGCGTGTGTGGCGGCCAGGACTGACGCCATTTTCATTATTTACACATAAACTCCAAAAGTTTTTTCACCAATAAATTTTGAAGGAAAAAATAAATATGTGAGTATTAATTCATTAAAATTATGAGGATTTTATTGTTCTCAATTTTTTCCTCCTTTTCTAATGGTTTTTTTCCACAGGGCCAAAAGCAGAAAGGACAGTACAGGCAAAAGTGACTCTGAGGCAACAGACAAGGACACTAAACGTGATAAAGTGAGGGAAAAAGAGAGGAAGAAAAGAGCTGCCTCTTCTTCAAGCAGTGGTAGCAGGTAAATATTGAAGATTATGAATAATAAATTCCATTCATCTAAATGATGGAAATATTGTTTAATTGTTTAATATCCCTTCAGTTCCTCCGACAGTAGCTCAGGATCCTCAAGCTCCAGTAGTGGCAGCAGCTCTCGATCAAGCTCCAGCTCGAGCACTTCATCAAGCAGCTCAGGAAGTTCATCAGGAAGCTCCAGAGACAGAAATCGCAAACGCAGTCGCAGCAAAAGTGCGGATGGTTCGAGGAGACACGATAATAAGGAGAAAGAGAGGGAAAAGGATCGTGAACGAGAGAGGGAGAGGGAAAGAGAGAGGGACAAGGATAAGAAGAAGGGGAATTCAGTTCCTGATAAACCAAAGCCAAAGGGTAGATCAAGGTAAATTTAATTTAATCGCTGAATTTTTTATAAAAGAGGTAAATCTTGGAAGAAAAATCCTTCTCACATCTCTACAATTTCCAGGTCACCATCACCACGTAGATCTCCATCGCCTCGTCGTAAGCGTCGTGAACGTTCTCCAATCCCACGTCCAACAAAGATTCACATTGGCCATTTGACTCGTAACGTGACGAAGGAGCATATAATGGAGATTTTCTCGACTTATGGACAGATCAAAATGGTCGATTTCGCTATTGATAAACTGCATCCAAATCATGGCAGAGGATTTGCTTATGTGGAATTTGAGACTGCTGATGAGGCAGAGAATGCAATGAAGCACATGGACGGTGGACAGATTGATGGACAGGAAATTACAGCAGCACCAGTGCTTCTGCCGAAACCAAGGCCAATGCCCATGAGGAGAATGTCCCCTGGAATGGGCAGGAGAGGGCCCATGAGATGGGGTGGTGGCGGTGGCAGGAATTCGTCGCCACGCTATCGAAGACGCTCGCCACCGATGAATCGCCGCAGGAGCCCGAGACCACCTAGACGCAGACGGGGCTCAAGGTCAAGGAGTCCAGTCAACAATTCACGTCACAGGCACAGAAGATACACGCGATCGAGCTCCAGCAGTTCACGATAATTATAATTATTCTTTTCTTGATTAATTTCTTTGGGCTTCTCCTTCTTTAAATTTTGATTTTGGAATTGAAAATTTATTTATTATTATGATTGAAAGAGTATCAATAATTTTTATATTGAATTTTTCATTTCCAAATGCTATCACTCTCAGTTAAAATTTTTTATTGGCGAAACTAATTAATAATATCGTGAAGATCAAAGAAACTTTATGTAATAAAATAATAATCATTCTCGTAATTAACTAATTCGACGAAGTGAGAATAAATTTACACGAAAAATGTAATTATTAAGATGATTAATGAAAAAAAAAAAAAAGAGAAAAAAATGCCAATTATTGTGTGTGTGGCACTTTTTTTTGAAAATAAATATTATTCTGTAAATGTGAATAAGAATAAATGAAGTGAAATTAATTATTTTTGCTCTTAATAATTTTAGGGTAAAATAAACAAACACATTCTTTGTTTAATTGTTTTTTTTCCTTTTTTTTTTTTTGACAAGTTGGTACTTTGATAGAAACTATTGATTATTGGATCCTTTTACAAAGAATCAATTTGTTTTTCTTTTTCTTTCTCATTTTCATGTATTTGTCACTTTTGTTTTTCTTTTAGAAAAGAATCTATTCACACAAAACTTTCCATTATAGTCGATTTATCTACAAAAAACAAAGAAAAAGTCCATTGCATCAATTTAATTAAATTATTAATTGGCTTTTTTTTCTTTATTCTTTTCTTTCATTAATTTCCTCAGTTTTTTCTTTCCAGTAATTATCATTACTTATTAATTCTTTTTTCTTTAATCATCGATGAAAAATATCTACAATCTTTTTTAGATGTTTTTTTTTTTTATATATTCACTAGAATTTTTCATATAATTATGTTAATATACAATTTCACAGTCACTTTTATAATGTGAACAAATCAATGGTCATGAGGAGGAGAGAGGGGGAGGGGTCTAGCAATTTGTTTATTTATTTCTTTTTTTTTTCCTTCATTTCTCTTTAATAGCAAAAATTTCTAATTCTTTGATTCATTCAACGACATTCGTTTTGTTCTTTTTTTTTTAATTAAAAAAAAAGAAACTGTTTATTTATAGTTTTATTTTGCTTTTCTGCTTTTGAATTTGCGCATTTTTTTGGCACTCGCCAATGTCATATCATTCAAAATAATTAAATGGCTCTTAATTAATGAAAATTCATCGTGAAATCATTGGAAATTAATTCATCTAAATTCAGTACTTTGAAAAAATTTAAAATTTCTTCAATCTTTAATTTTTTACGCCTCGATAAGGAAGAAGATTCATTAAAATAATTAAACAAATGAGAAATTACTGTGGAGACACATTTGTTTTAAAAAAACAATGGAATTGATGTTATTTTTGGAATTTTAGAAAAAAATTTATATAATACAATAAATTTCAATGCAATAATAATTGAGATAATTAAAAAACAATATAATCAGTCAATTTTAATTGTCTCATTATTCTCTAAACTATTTACTCAAAAATAAATTGAATTATATCATTTTCTGCAATTTCCAAAATTCCAAACAATCAATTACCAAATCGAAAATTTTCTTCAATACTTTATCACAGGAAAATTCTCGTGTCACCAAAGAAAGAACAAAAAAACTCAATAAAAAAAGTCCTAAAAAGAAAGTAAATCTTCAAAAAAAAAAAAAAAAAATCCCCGTGCCGCTTCGTCCACGAAAAAAAAACTCTTAAAAAAAAAACTTTAAAATTTATATACTTCATCTTTATATTACATCAATTAAATTAAAGGCTGAACCTTTTTGACATTATCCATACGTCATTTAACAGAGATTCAATTCATTTATACGCTCGCAATAAATAAATAATTAAATAATTTTTCTACCCTCAATTAATAATAATTAAAAAAAAAAAAAGAAAAGAAAACTTCCCCTTTTTCAATTTCTCATTTTTTAACACTAGAGATCTGTTAAACTCACTTCCTATTACATTCACTCTTTCATTCTCTCCCGAAAAAATTGAAAATGAAAATTAATTGAAATTAAATTGTTCTTAAAATTCCGCGTTTCTCTCACTTTTACCTAAAGTAATTTGTAATATTACACACGATATTAACTTTACTCGTTCTGTTTACTTAGTAATCGTAATAATAAATTGTATATATAATATATTCTATAGACAGTCAGATCCGTATGAGAATCCCATCCGAATCACTCAAAAAAAACTCCTCTCTCTCTCTAAATTCACCTCAGAAGAATCTCATTGCAGTTTTTTTTTGTCTCGTTAAAACACCTCCACTCCACCTCTAAATATCATTACTCCTATTTACAATTTTTCAGTTTAATTATTAATTATCGTTTCATGTGGAACAATGAAATCACAATTTAAATCGGGTCTTAATTAATTACATAATTATTAATTGCGACAGATAATTCTTTTTTTTTTAAAGATATCTCGTAATCCACTGAATTTTCTTATTGCCCGAATAATTTGTTCAATCCTCAAATCTTCACGCAAAAAACTCCGGAGAACCCCAAATAAATCCAAAATTTCACGTTTCCACATACAAAAACTCGCACCTTTCCACTTGCATAAAATCCGAAAAGTCTCCCCTCATCATCGTGACTGTGAAGAGTCTTCTTTCTTATGTAAATCCCCATGAATAATTCCATCCACCTGTCTAGATCCAGCCCCGGGACCTGGTCCAGCCCTATGATGCATATGAAGATTGCTAAGTGGTCCAGGGCTGGGATCCTTGGCCCTCAGCCCAGCGGATTGCTGATATCCAGCGTAGATTTTGGCTCTCTCCTCTTCCTCAGCTCTAAATGCAGCTGCAGCCATGAGAGGATTGTACCTGAGCTGCTGCAGTGGATCGTACCTATATGGATCCCTGAATGGATCAGATGTCCAGGGTCCTCCAGGCTGTCCACCGGGACCAGAGGGCGGTGGAGGTGGTGGTGGTGGTGGGAAGTGCTGCATAGTGTGACTGAGTGTTGGCAGCATATTGCGAGACATGTGCGATGTCTGGAGACTGTGCTGATGACGTGCAGCAAGATACGCATGATGTGGATGATGATACCGAGGATCTGGTATCGGTGAAGGACCACCTTGTCCAGGTCCAGGCACTTGCGACTGCATTGGACCACGTGACAGCATGACAACGTCATCATCCTTGCTGCGAGGCTCCTCCTTAACCCGAACTTCACTTGGATCCATTGTTCCATTCCTCAGAGGTGATCTCTCTCTTCCCATGAGTGCATTCTGCCTGTTCTGATGCATCATCCGTTCTCTCTCCATCTCCCGCCTCTCCATTTCTCTCCGCTCCTTGTCCCTCCTCTCTCGTTCCCTCTCTGCCGCCTCCTGCTGCTTACGTTTCTCCTCCTTCTCCCGTTCCCTCCGCTCTCGCTCACGCTGCTCCTCTCTCTCTCGCTCTCTGCGCTGGCGCTCCAGCTCCTCTCGCTCCCTGCGCTGGCGCTCGTGCTCCTCGCGCTCACGCTCTCGACGCTGCCGCTCCAGCTCCTCGCGCTCACGTCGCTGACGCTCGCGCTCACGCTCACGCTCCTCGAGCTCTGCACGCCGATCGATCTGCGGAGGCTCTGGTTTTAAATTCCAGGAGACTGTTGTCGGGGGAAAACCAGGATTAGCACGTTGGAGACCTCTCCAGGGGTCGTGAACAGCAGAAGTCAGGCCGCTTAATTGAGACATCTCTCGAGTCGGGGGAAAGCCGGAGAGTGTTGGGAAATTCGGGTTTCCACCGCCGAAAGACGCAGGATAACGACCAAAAGGCGACATTCCAGTTCCTGGAATTGAAAGGTTTTTTAAAAATAATTCTAATGGTTTAGTCAATGAGATGATTAATGGGAATTTATGAATTTACCTAAATGAGAGGCTGACGTGGAGAGAAAACCAACTGGATGCGGTGGTGGTGGAGCACCTGGATGATTCTGAGGCATATTTGAGGGAAATGGAGGAGCGAGAGACGGTGCTCCTAGGCCTAAACTACCACCAGGACCACCTGGATATAAATGCCCTGGTGGCCTCAATAGCTCCGTCTTGGAATCGACGACTCCACCACCTTTTGCCTCTGTTTTTTGCTTGTGATGATAAATCTCCCAGGCTATTCTCACATGCATGGCGTTCCACTTTCCAGTCTTCTGAAAAATTAAGAAAATCGTTAATCACTTGAATTTTCATGATTAATTTAAGCAGAGTAGAAGGTTGATTTTCAGACTCTTAAAAATTCCCTTCATTCTTTCATTTCACTGAATTTTAATTTCTTAACGGCGACTCAAGTATTTTAATATTTATAAATCAGTCTCATTAATACTTACTTTTGGTGCAAATGAAGTTAAATGATTTGGCGGTACAAATGGCGTTGATGGCCCCATTCCAGGATGCAGAAGTCCAGTATTGAAGCCTGGATAACTCGAGAGGTTGAGATTGCCACGAAAAAATGGTGAATCAACACTTCCCAGCTTTGGAATGTCCTTGAACTGATTATTTAAATTAATTATCATATTATAATGATTATGGTAATGATTTAATGTATAATACTAACAATTGGGGGTGGAAATAACGTTGTTGCAGCTGGTGGTGGTAACAATGGTGTCGTGTGCTGATGGACGTGGGTGTGCTGATGCTGGTGATGATGCATCTCAGTTCGTAAGTACGGTGGCGGTGCCAAATTACTTACTGCAACATTTCTATCTTGAGATGAGGCTAAAAATCTGTTGTCCAATTCTCGTCTCAGCATGTCGGTCTGACCTGTTACATGGGTCACCCCTTGATAATTCTCATGTCAGTGATATTTTTAAAATTGTGAACATCATTAATGGAGCGAATCATGAAGAAGTAGAATCGATGTTTCGAGTTTTTAAATCTTGCATTAATTCATTAAATTAATTTGGGAAAAATGAATAAACTTACTTGATTGAAAGAGTGATTCGGCTGAAAAGGGATTTGGATTTGTTGTTGGTGGTTGTAATGAAGGCAACGAAGTGTGTGGACTGGAACTTGATACTGGCGGTGGCAATGGGGCAGCAAACATTGGCGGTGGAAAATTGTGCATACCGAGGGCCGTTGATTGGGGTGGTGGGGTTGGCCTTGGCACTGATGTACCAGTCGCTGGTGACAATTGGGAACTCGTGCTACTACTAAAACAAAATTGAATAAATTCCCAAAATCATTAATTACCATAAAAAAAGATGAAATAAAGATAATTGAGATCGAAGCTGACACATCCCCTTTTCATAATTAAATTATTCTCTCACCTGATCCATCCTTGAGCCTTTGAATAAGCGGGTAGACTAGAATTGGCTGGGGATGATGTGTTTGGCACACTAACTGGCGTTATACTTCCTCTGCTCAATGTACTGACGTTACTGCTGCACATTAATGCAAGATAGTTGCAAAAGAAAACACGTGAATTATCAAAGAAAATAAAGAGAGAGACGAAGACAGAGTAATTGAGGTGAACACGAGAATGATAATGATTGTTACCTGTAACTGTCACGCTCGCGATTAGGACTGTGTCCCCTTGGGGAATTATTGTTATTGATACGTCCAGCAAGACTGCACGTTACGATGTCCCTGTGTGCTATTGTATTGGCTGTGGTAACTGTATTTGTTATCGTTGACACGCACGTTGTTGTTGCTGCTGATAGGGGTGTAGAGCTGTTGTGATTAGTTACGTTATTTGTTAATGGGGGTTTCGTTATGCTGTTCGTGTGCGGCGATGCTCTGCTGCTCCTCTGTAAATTATTAAATTAATTGTTGAGATAATCATTACGTAGTAGAAGAAATAAGAAAATTGGTGAACTTACGACATCAGCTCTTGAAGAGGCAGAATGCGAGGGTGATGGTACTGCAGGTGAGAGGTATGGGCTGTGATTCAATGAGGCGTAAGGAGTGTAGAGCGGAGGATAAGATGGTTGAGTTTGAGGATAAGCAGCCATTGGTAATGATGGTGGATAGCTGGTCGTAGCAGCACCATTTGATGGAGCCGCTGGTGTTACACCGAGGCTAGCAACAGCTGGACTAGTTGTATTGTGACTCGACGATACTAGTGGTACATTGGGTGGATGTAATGCTGGTATTGTCGTGTGGGGCTGTTGGGGCAGTGATGGCGGTGGATGAGCTGGTGATGCTGGACGCTGTTGAGGAGCTATTGCACGAGGATTCGCTGCTAGCGGACTAGTCATCTGCAAAGTTAAGGATAAAAATTAATACAGAGAATTGAAAAAAATCAATTATGAGAAATTCTCTTTCCCTCGTTTTTTTTTGTAGCCTCTAAAAGCATTTTTCTGTAAAAAGGGTGTCTGTGAAATTCTCTCTATTCCTCAGTTTTCCAGATAATCCAGAAAAAAACCGATAACGCAATAAAATCACTCCGCCTCAATTTTCCATTCAATTACCAATTTAATTAATTGGAATAGTACTCACGGGTGGTTGGGATATGTGTGGTGGTAATGTAGGACTTGGTGGACTCGGCGCCGTTGGTACTGGTGCTGAGGCAGGCACAGGTGGGGGTATTGGTGCTGGTGCATCCGTAGCTGGATTTGAAATTTGTCCCCCAGTATCCGGAGGCGATCCACCAGCACCATTAGCTGGTGGTAATACGTGTGGAGATGATGATGGCAACTCGTCTGTACCAAAATAATAATACAATTATATTATTTTAACTCATCACGTACTTAATTTAATAACATTTTAATTCAATTTCAAGTGATTTTAATTACTTATTAACGATGAGATAAATCAATTGGTACTTACATTTACGTGGAAGAGGTGGGGTAGAAGATTCAAAGAGAATCGATTCTGCATCTGAGCCCTGGAAAAAAAATTCATTATGTCGTTACATTGATTTTTTTTTTCATTCAATTAGCTAATGCATTTTTTCTTCTTCATTTTTAAGTGCAGTTTTGTGGAACATTTATGTGATTATCTGGGAATTGAAGAGAGTTACCGGTTTTTTTTTTTAAGTCTCATTCCATTGCACAAAAAAAGTCTCAAAGTGAAAATGAATAAAATCTAATTATCTTGAAGAATTAATAAATATTTTCTGATTTTAAATCGAACCTACCTTATCGTCTTCCCCTTCACTATCACACTGCAAAAGAGGAAGAGAAAAATTCATTAATTCATTAATTTCTTTTTTTTAGAATCAAAGTTTGTAAATTAATGTGAATCAATAGAGCAATTAGATACTTACGATATAACCTTTGCCCGAACTGCAGTGGCTGCTGGCCTGTAGGTTAAACAGATAGTTGTGGTGAATCACAAACAGTTAATAAATTTATAGAATTGATGGAGTTTTTTGTAATTGGAATAATTTGAGTGAGGAAAATCAGTCGTCAAGTGGTGAAGAAGAGGAGAATGCAGACTTTATGAATAAAATATGAATTTGTCATTGAAGGATTAATTGCACGTACATCACTAAGGTGGTCCCTGGAACTGTCGGCGTCCTGGCTATCCCGAGGGATGCCAGGGCCATGCAATTGTTCCGACGCTCTCCCGCTGTCGTCACTCGTTCCTGCATCGAGGCCCTGAAAATCGAATTAATTTAATTTATTAATGATTCTCAATGCAATTAATATTGTAGTATGTATCCATTAAATTATTTGAAAATACCTGATTGAGCGTAGAGGGTGTCAGTATGGAATTATGGGTGTAATGGTTGTGCTTAAAGTGATTCTTAATATGATGATCGTTGTGACGATTATTCTGACCGGTATCCACTTTTGGTTTCTCCTCTATTGTCAGAAGCGAATGGAGCTTCTTCAAATTATTTTTACCAGCTAACTTTATTGCACTCTGTGAACATGAATAAAAAAAACGAGAATTAATTAAATTCATCCGATAAAATTCAACAATTTAAAAAATTAACAGCATAAGAAAGTATTTCACTGGAAAAAAAAAACTTTCTCAAATTATCTCCAGAGATCTTTCACCAAAAAAAAAAAAAAAAAACCATTATCTGTATCAAAGGAATCAGAAATTTCCCCGGCTTTCCAACGAAACACGTTTCATCAAGAATTGCACTTTCCCAGATAGCTTTTTACACAAAAAAAAAAGCGTATAAACCTCTTCATGAAGAAAAAATCTAAAAAAACGAGGGAAATTTCTCTTTTTTAACATAAAATATATTCTCATAAAATCCTCAAAGTAATTTCCCTCGAAAAAAACCTTCTCATAATCACTAACATTTTTTCGCTCCTCCAAAACAAAGAAAAAGAGTACAATGCTGGCATCACTATAAAAAATCCCAAAAAAATCATTGAATGTAATAATAATCCATTAATTAAATCACTCAATAAATCACAAATCACAAACGATAGTAGACACAAAATTGACTTTAAATAAACCAATGAAAATTGATAAATTCATAAAAATAATATTTCATGTTTGTGTACTGGTGAGGAGGCGACGTGGTGGCGACAGTGTCGTTACACCTTGATACAGTTCAACACACAGCCACCGTTGATGTTGTACTGAAAGAGATCCCGGGCTATGTATTCCCTCGCATGCAGTGAAAAAATGAGAAAAAAAGCGCGTGCGATAGAGGCAGCCCTCGATGAAGAGAGGAGGGATAGAATGGCGGAATAAAAAATTGTCGGAGAAAAAGGGAGAGAGAGAGAATAAGGTAGCATCGAACGAGTCGAGAAGACGGGGAAGGGGAGAGGAGGCGCGAGAGGAGGGGAAATCGCGGAGTCGCGAGAGAATCCGTTTTGGAGGGAGGCGAAAGAGAGAGGGAGTTTTAACAGAGTGCGAAAGAGATGGAAGAAAGGAGAAGACATTGACCGAAGTTAAACAGCCGCACACGACAACGGGGGGATATCTTGGCCAGCTGGGAACGATTCTTGTCTCATTCCTCCCCTCCACAGAAAACCCTAACCGTCTATTCCCATACCTTTTCTTTTCATTTTTTTTTTTGTCAGCTTTTTCCTTTTTTTCCACTCTGCGTGTGCTTCTTTTTGTCGGGTAAGGGGAGAAGGGGAAATGAGGGGAAAAGATTAAAAAAACACGTTGTACAAGATGCCATGGCCGAAACAAGGCAATACACCTGCGGGAATTGATGTTCAGTGCTTGGGTTGAGTAAGAAAAAGAAGTAAATTGGATTTTTTCGAGGGGAGAGAGGAGTTTGGGAAATATTGGGAAAGTTTCGGGGACTTTTTGCGGTTTTTTTTCGAGTTTTTAGAATGAGATAATAAATTTTTTGTAATTACATATCTTTACATTCTAGTAAAGATCATTGGAAAAGTATCGATCAATGTGTCTAGAATAAATTCATTAAATTATTCAATGAAACAAGAATAATCGAATGATTACCAAGTGATACATGTAAAGAATCATTAAGCATTCATAAACGAAAAAAAAAAAAAGAGAGAAACCTCTGGTTTTTTTCGTCTGAAATTTTCCACTTCATGATAAATTATTTCTCTTATTTTCTATATTTAATGCAAGTGAAGAATAATGATAAATATTCACGTAGCACTCTCGACCCGAGGAGAATGACCATTTTTTCTCTTTTTTTTTTTGCAGATAAAATAAATGAGAAAAAAAATGAATTTTTTTTATTTTTTTATTAAAAATATTTAATCATCAAAAATAAATAAATGCCTTTAAACATATTCGTAATACTCTCATCTTTCCACACACACACACACACGCAGAATCCGAATAAAATGAGGGAGAGAGAAAAAGAGAGAGATGGATGAAACAGCAGTAAAGTTACAGTGTTGCCACATTGTTGAGCCCCAAGTGAATTCACAACTACAAGCGAATGCCTCATGTTTTTGGATAATCGCTTACAAATGTGTTGGGTTTTTGATGACCATATGATACATTGGCGCGTGCTCTAATCAAAACTACCAATTGCAGAAGGGGAGGGAAATTATGGTGGGTGGAGGGAGAGGATAAATGACAGAGTGGGGTGAATATAAAACGGATGATCCGTTGGTATTAATCAGCTGAAAATGCTACAGATTAAATGCGTAATGACAATTTAATTAGGAATTATTTAATACTCATCGTTAATCACTGATTCAATGGGATTTTTATGATTCCTGATGATTTCATTGATGGATTATTGAAATTTCAGGTTTAATTAAATGAAAATGATTTTTTTTTAATCATTAAAAAAATTTCGGGCAAATTAATTACATTTTGTCATCAGTTTTTTGAGGATATCTCGGGAAGTAAGAGGGATAGAGGAATTTTGCAAGAGACCTTTTTTGAAGATCTTTGAATTCTCTACAAAAAAGGTCTCTATGATTTTTTTTCTATCTCTCCGAGATTCTGAGATATTCAGGGAAAACCATTTCACTAATTTTATCCTCGTTATTTCATGTTTTTCTATAATTCAATTCTGTTTTCTTTTATTAATGATTCTTTCGTTTTTTAAATATTGGATTTTATTCAAGGAGGATGGAGGTAACTCCAATATCAATTTCATAACACTTGTACTTGTAGAAATAATACTGTTTACTCTTTATAAAGTTGTATTATCCACTCTTCCTTATTTTCGTTTATTTTTAAATTTTTTATCATTTCTTTTCTTTCAACTGCAAGCTGAGGTGGGGGGCGTGTCTTAATATAGTCAGAAAACCGAGATAATCCGTGGATGGAGGAGGAATATATTTGTGGGATTTTGTGCAGCACGCGATGATAGCAATTTTTGCATACACAGGATGAACGAAGAAATTGAAGTTAAAAAATTGAAAGATTTGAAGAAAAAGAATTGAAGAAATTGAAATATGAGGATTGAAAGAGTTAATGTAATTGCATATTTATTTTACATGATTTCTCGAGTGGTAAAAAATTCTGGGGCTTTGATAACATATTATTTCAGAGGATTAAACTCAATTTTTTTCATCACTGAAATTACAAAATTGAAATAAACAAAATTCTTCATTACTTTTTCTTAAATATCTCGAAATTGAAGAGAGATAGAGAAATTTTCGTAGAGACCTTTTTTGTAGAGAATTTCAAGAGCTCCAAAAAAGGTCTCCTGCAAAATTCCTCTATCTCTCATAATTCCCAAGATATTCCCAAAAAACTGGTGATAAAAATCGAGTACATATTAAATCAAGTGCCGCAACTAATTTAATCAATTCCATCTCTCAATTAATGCATAATGAAACCAAATGAATTCACTTGATATTCCATGAAATTAAACCATCAATTAAAGTCCGATGAGAACTGAGGAAAAAAAAAAGCATGAAAAAAACTTCGTGAATTATGAATTTCATTTTTTGCAACTTTTTTTATGACTTTAAATCGCTTAGATGGTAATAAAATGTAACTGTCAAATGACGTGCACGCGATACATCGTCAATTGCCACTTTACTTTATGTTTACCCTCAACTGTGTGAAGCGTCGGAACAAATAAACTTTGAAATAGAATAAAAAATAATGTTTGAGAAGACCTCGGGAGAGCAAAAAATCTCTCAAGAATGAGAGGAAAAAAAAAGGAAGAAGAAATGAAATCAATTTACTGCAACTCTAATAAACCATGTCATATAAACTGTAGAAAACTCCTGAGACTGAAATGGGGCGGTATCGTTGCTTTCGGAAGGTTAAACGAGGATAGAAAATGTTGAAAAGAAGTATAAAGAATCGCCTGTCCCATTCCTACCAGTGGCAAAAAGGATTTTTCAGTAGAAACACGAAGAGCAGAGGGACACACAGCAGAGGATCGTTGAAATAAAATAAAATAAATGTTTAAAAAAAGAATGAGAAGATTGTTTGAGAACAAAAATTACATTCTTGGAAGCGAAAAATGTGTGTGCATGAGAGAGATAGAGAGAGAGAGAGGGATGAGAGGAAAAAAGTACAAAGTAGATAACCAGTTGTTCCGGAATCTCAGAGTCATTGGTAGAATAATAAACAAGTTAAATAAATTAGTGATAATAAAATAAATAAAAGTTAAATTCAATAAAGGAGGAATAAAGTGGAATTTAATTCGATGAAAATTGTTTGAGAGTAAATAAAAAAAATTTGAGCAATTTTAATTGAATTCTTTTTTTCTTTTCTTTTTTTAGATTCTTTTGAGAAATAGAGAGCGTGGAATTTTCATTTGATTTATTTTTTTTTAGTTTTTTGGAAATATCGTGGAATTGAAGGGAGATAGGAGAATTTTTGTAGATACCTTTTTTGGAGCTCTTGATTTTATCTACAAAAAAGGTCATAAAGACAATTACGCTATCTCGCTTAGTTTCCGAGATATTATTTGATAATGAAGAGTGAAGAAATTGGATTATTTTAATGCATTTGTCAACATTGTTATCAGGAGTTTAATTGCGTGATAAAAAAATGATAATTGAGATGCCAAAATTGAGGTACAAATTGGGCGAAGGGATTTAGATTGAATCTGTAAAGTGTCATCTTGACACTTGATGATATAATTCTATCGTCTCATCAAATATTAATTGCTACTGTTTTTCTAAAGATAGTATCTCGAGTGATTCTTGTGATTTAATTGGAGATTGCGAAATGCCGGAGTAAAATCATATCACTCAAAATAAATTCTCCACAATTGTCATTTCAAGTAGTATAAAATAATTTTAGCACATGAAATATTTAAATTATCCTCTTCACAAGAATGAATTATTGCAACTTTGAAACAACTCAGTGAATCCTCGATGAATTAACAGTCTTTATCTCAATTTATTGTCTCCAAGGTTTTTCATTATTTTCTGAAAATTTTATAATCAAAGAAATTTAATAGACATCTACTTATATCTTGGAAATAACGCGGAATTAACTCACAGACTAATTTTCTGTTTTTATTGTAATCAGAAAATTTTATGATTGAAATAATTACGGGAAATTCCAGAATCCTTGAATTTTTTTCATCATTCAACAATTCATCTCATAAATTCCTGCCAAGTTTTATATTGAAATAAATGTAAAAATTGTAAAAGAATATTCACCTCGAGGTCCTCATAAGTACGAAACGCAAGTATAGCAAAACCATCGATAATATCCTCTTCAAATGGTGGCTCTTTAACACTATTACCAGACAATGCTGATTTTTTACGTGGCCTTGGTGGTCTTGGTGGTCTAACTGGCCTCTGATGATTATCCCTTGGTCTACTTGATCTCGATAAACCCAATTGTTCATCATCATCACCACTGTGACTGTCCTCATCATCATTATTACCAGTTCTCTGTCTACTCTGATTATTATGATTATGATGATTGTGTAAATTTTGTTGTTTAGCACTAGCTAAACTTTCACGCTGTGCCAAAATTCTCTGTGCACGTTCACGTCGCCTATTGCGCTGGCTATTTCGTTGTTTAACCTCGATCTCCATTGTCTCGCTCGTTCTTTATTTATTCAATTAATTAGCCCTTCAATTAATAAATTGAATCAACGAAATAAGGAGAAATTAATGACAGGTACACATTGTAAAATTCCATTAATCATCGTATCAACGTAAATTCGATGATTCCTCAATTTTTTATGAACAATTTAAAAAAGGCAGAATTTGCACAAACGTTTTTCCCTTTTTTTTGTTACTGTTGTTCCGAGGATTATCAGGATTTTCACAAGTTTCCAGCATCGATCGGCCCCTGTTGGATGGAGACAACGCTTAAACTCTCTGTGTCTCTCCACGTTAACTCAAATGGAACACAAAAAGGCAGGGAAAAAAAAGAAATCCTCAAATTCACGTGAGAATATTACTTTTTAAAATGAGATTGTCAGCCACAATTATTACTCACGCGTTTAATCCTCAATAATAAATTATTGAGGAATCTTTAACGCGCGATTCTGGGGCTCTGTACGTACGTGCATACGTATTGTACGCACGTACGCACCTTCACGATTGCTCACCGTTCTTTACGCTCCATTTTGTCTCATTATTTAACCGCTAATGCCCTTAAAATAATTTAATTTTATTATAAAAATTCACTGATTTATTATCGTCGATAAAACCACATTAATTATCATCAATCACAAGCAGTTTTATTATTATTATTTTCACTTTATGAGAGGATTGGAGTACTCCTGACCCTTCTCGGTCCACCAGACACTTCAACTGAGAAACGTCAATTTTTTTTTTAAACAAATTCCCTTCACCACCACTATTTAACGACTTTTTTTCATGAAATTAAAGGCGTAATTTGGAGGAAGATGTGGGGATCCTCTCGTGCTTCTTGTTCACGGGGAAGGCTTGAATTTTTGTGCTTTTGTAACTCGATGCAAAATTTTTTTCGTTAGTAGAGGGCACGTACACCGATTGTTTGGAATGGCGGATCGAACAGGCACGCACGGTTGCCGCATCGTGTGGTGTAAAAATGGCCGTCCCGCAACCACACACACTAACAATGCAGCTTTTTTTTTTTTAAATTAAAAAAAACGTTTGTATTTATTATTTATGATTATTTGGGGATTTTTAAGGGTGATGATGAAGGCAAGAGTCTCTGCATTTTTGGGGTGAGGTTTAATTTCACTATTTTATGAATTTATTTAATTTTTTTAAATTGGTCAAATGAATGGAAAATCACTTTTTTTTCAATGCTTCTTTGACACTTTCATGAACTTTTGGCTTTTGTCGATGATTTTGAGTGATTTTTTCAAGGAAAATGGGAATTAGGTGGTTCCTCCTTTGTCTGAGGTTCGGAGGGTTGCACTGGGGGAGGTGAGAGGTATTTTTTTTATGAGTTTTCTGTCACGCAGCGCCGAGGGAGCCCGTTAAATCTCCAACACTGAAACATGGCGTATTTTTTCTTGTTTCCTCGGAGGTTTTTGGACACACGCGTTTTGTTACACAATTTTAATTGCAATGGGTTAATCCAGTTTTTTTTCGGGGGTTAGTCCCTTTTTTTTAGTCCAGCGCGATTACTTTGCGGGGAGAAAATAATTGTTTTTTGAGGAGCCTCGGGCGGCTCACGGCGGCTGCTCGAGAACTGGACTGAAGGGTTTTTTTTTATTGTTTTTTTTTTACCTCCCCGCGTGTGTACGTGAGGCTGGTGCGTGTGTTGGTGCATGCACCAGCGCCTCAAAATACTGAGGACAGAGACGGCGATGCCGAAACGCAGCGGCGACGCTCCTTATGAGAGGGAATTATTGGAAAATGGTTTATGGTGAGGAATTACCAACTTTCGAATATTATTTTTTGCGTAAAAAAAAGAGACTTAACATGGTAATTAATTCTCCTGATTTTTCCTCTTTTTCTGCAGGGAAAATTAAAGAAATTCATGAAAACCTATGAATTTTTTTGAATTTTCCCGGATTACCAACAAGTCTGTCGATAATTCTCACTCCTGGATGACAGATGTCGCTGCAGGATATTTTTGTGGCGGTATTTTGAAGGAAATTTGAATGAGTAAATATATTTATTTAATATAAAAGTAAAAAAATAATTGTTCTTGGCTTTGTCAACGCTTTGACACTTCTGATTCATCGGCTATCATTTTATCCACTGCCAATTGCATTGCTTGTATCATATCATCAAATTTCAATGTACCAACGTCATTAACAAAGAGTGCATGTGCTAGGAATGGGACTTTCCTCAGTGCCCTGCCACTGAGACCAATACTTTGATCAATTAACTGAAGAAAGCTTCGTTTGCTCTCTCCAAAAACATCGTCTCGTTCGCAGTATTCAATATCTTCAAATTCCACGAATTTTGCCTGAATTAAAAAATTAATTATTTCTTGTGAGCCTCATAATATACAACTCGGTATTAAATGAATATTCACCCTCATCATCTCCTTCAAGCAGGACCAATAAATCTGGAAGATAGCCTTGGGCTCTGGATTGCCAATAAACTGCTTAATATCCGCACGATCAACAAAAGCAAGATCAATAGCCTCAGTCACATTGCTCGTTGTTAAAATAACAACATTCTTGTAACGTTTAATTTGATCCAACTGTGTTAACAATGCATTAACAACTCTGATAGCATCACCAGGTTCAGCACCACTACTACTCGCTTTTCTCGCATGTGCCAATGACTCAACTTCGTCAATGAGAATGCAAATTAATGCCTGTGGATCTTCTAGCAAGCGTTTAATCTCGTTGAAAAGCTTCATCACCAATTTACCACTCTGAAAGACAATCATTTCCTCGTGAATATCAATGAAAATGGTTAGAATTTAATGAAAAAGTGAAGTTTAATTAAATTACCTCAGAAAACCACTTGGAAAATAAACTGTGGCTATTAATCTCTACTAATTCACCACGTGTATAGTATTTATTCAATCTAATCGCAGCTTTCTGTGCTAGTGCCTTGCATAAACTCGTTTTTCCAGTACCAGGTGGTCCATGAAGCAGCACCATTTTGTTCCAAGATATTATATTTGGATTTACGTTTTTATCGGAGAAGAGCATTGCGGTTTGGATGTAATTCAACAGCTGAAAAGCGAATTTTTGTTATTAATTCAGTGGGAATGAAGGAATTGGGAGGTTCTTTACGTTTTCTTTGATGCTGGATGAGTAGCAGAGATTTTCCCAGAGTCCATCGAGTTCCTGGGCTGGTAAAATCCAGTGTGAGGCTACTGGGAGCTCTTCAGTGTCATTCTGCATCATTTCCATCGCCACTTCTTCACTTGCAAGACGATAAACATAGTATCTGAATGTTGAGAGGGCATTGATCCTGACTTTTCCATTTTCCTGTATGAAAAAAAGGGAATTACTTAATTTTTTTAAAGGTATAATACGTATTTTAATTATTTGTTTTCAAATTCGTTGAGAAAAATGGAATTACCACTCTATTCTTCAAGGAACAGCTGATGAAAGCAACGTGGTCCTTCAGGGTTTCCTCCAGGGAATTTTCAGTAGGGATTCTGACGTCCACGTCAAATTCACCAAGTCTCTTTAATTCCGAGGACACATATCCTATGATTTTTTCCTCTTCTAAACCACTGAAAATAATTAAAGGAATTTGAATAAAATAATTAATTTATTGAGGATTTTTTGGGAATTGAACGTACCTCTCACTTCTTTGGCATATTTCCACGTCCACTACGTCACTTGACATTGCAATGATCAAATCCCTTCTTTTTTTTTAAATTCTCAATTAATAAATTCACTCGTTAACTCTTGTTTATTTACAAATTTCAATTACTTTTAATAAATGATGAAATCGGAGGTTTGGGATTGGCCCTCTGGTGGCCATTGGCGGAGGAAAAGATGGCGCCACTAGGAAATTCCTAAAACTAGAGATTTTTAAGGATTTTTCAATGGCGCTATCACTTGGAATTCTTAAGAACTAAACCGAATTTAGCGTCTCCTGGGCCTCACATTTATCCGCAAAATCGGCGGGAGGGCGCACAGTCTTCGTAGTGCCCTCGTCTAAATAGCATGTACTACGATGTAATTTTTATTTGTGTTTGTGTGTAAATGTATTGAGGCTACCAACGGTCAAAAAGAAGAATTTTATTCAAATGAATTCGTTTAATTACCGCAATTGTATTATTTCAACGTTTAAATAATGGATGGGGACGAGAGAAGATCGTCAAAGAGGCGTTCACTCGAGTCTGCACGAGAAATTGTGAGTTTTTTTGCAATTTTTTAATTTTTTTCAAATTATCACAGTTTTCTGGAGATTTCAAACCGTCGAGGCTTGACCCAATGTTTATGCTGCTGCTTTTTTTTTTTTTTTTTCAATTAAAAATAAAATTATCGGGGAAAATCCGGGAATTTTCACTCGAATTTTCTCTATTTCTTGGAATATTTAAAGGCATTTTCCGGGAATCAATTCTTTTTTTCCTTGGATTTATGCTACACTCAGTAGGTATGACCTTCTAGGGTTAAGACACCCGAAAATATACAACTGAAAATAGTCTTGAATATTATTTCATTTTCTGCCTTATTCAGTTTGCTAAATACAAAGCATCACAAGGACGAATGGATAATCAAACAACTGATCCATCTGATGGTGAAGAGCTTGGACACAATGAGACTATTGATACACAGAATTCCAGTGTAAGTTTGTGTTCAATACACAAATCATATTTTTTTTCAAAGGCAATATTATCACTTTAATCCCTCAATTTTTAGAAGGGAAAAGTAATTAATTTTTTTCCTCTGTTTCCTTAGAATATCTCTGAAATCATGAGAGATAGAAGAATTTCACTAATAACCTTTTTTGTAGCTCTTGAAATTCTCTACAAAAAAGGTCCTATTAAAAATAGAGCTATCTCGTTTAGTTTCCGAGATATTCCCAAAAGAAGATCTCTTCACCCTCAAACTTTAATAATTATTAAAAAAAATGGAATTTTAGATGCTGGAAGACACATCCTGCCGAGACACAACCCACAGCAGCATGAGTGTCTCTGAAGGTGAGGGTGAAGCAGACATCGAGAACATGGCAGGCAGAGTAGCCGAGCTGAAAGAGCTTCTCCAAGGTAAAGAAGCAGTTATCGAGTCCCTGAGCGCCGAGATTGATCACATGAGAGCCGAGGCATGTTCTCCAAACTCTTCACAATCCCAAAACAGCACGCAGTATCGTGACCTCCTAGTGACCTACCAAACAAAGCTCCAAGACTTCGAGGCAGCGGTTCACCAGCGAGACGGGCTGATAAGCGAGTTGACAACATCATTGGAACAAGCTTTAGCAGCGAGAGACGAGTTCAAAGATAGGCTCCACAATCTATCCTCTCTCCCGATCTTCACCCACTCCCCGGACTCGCCCAATCAGGCGGAGGCCCTCCAGGAGACGGTGAAGCAGCTAACAGAGAGACTCCAGACTCACGAGTCGGAAAAATCCCAAATAATCGCAGTCTACAACAATCAGATAACAGAGTTGAACGAAAGAATCAAATCTCTGACCCTCGAGCATGAAGAGAACCTCGAAGAGAGGCAGAGAGTGAAGACAGCGTACGATGCCCAAGTCGAGAAGATCCGGAGGGACATGGAGACGATAATCGACAAATTCGCAACTGAAACGAAGATGAACTCTGCCAAGCATCAGCAGGAACTCAACAAAATCCGGGAGATTCACGAGGAAGAGATGAAGACAATGAGGAATAACGTAGTTGAAGTGGAAACGAAGCACGCTAAAGAGCTGAGTGTCTTCCAGACCCAATTGTCGGCTTACAAGAAGACGATTGACTCTCTAAAGTCTCAGATGACGAGTCAGCCGGAGAAAGAGACAGCATTGAAGAACCAACTCATCAACGCGCATCACGAGCGTGAGCTTCTTCTCGAGCAGATCAAATTGCACAAGGTTCAGGTTGACGAGCTGACTGCAAAGTGTCTCGCAGCTGCTAGTGTCTTCGACTCAAAGGAGAGCATTGAAAAGTCTCTGGAAGAGGCTCTCTGCAATGTTGCCCAATTGAAGCAGGAAAACGAGACACTGAAATTCAAGTGCGACGATCTATCAGCACGTTACTCAGCATCCCAGGCACTTATTGAGAATAATCAGGCGCATGAGAGAGCAATGAGCTCGAAGATTTATGAATTGGAGAGATCGATCGGCCGAGTTTCGGGGATTAACAACAGTATCTTCAGTGAATTCAATGAGACTACTTATCAGACGTTCGATGACATGGCTATTCAGGTGCAGCTGTCCAAGCAGAAGTTGGAAGAGAAGGAGGAGTTGGAGAAGCAGCTGGTGGAGCGAATTAAAGGCCTTGAGGAGAGCGTTTCAAGAGCAAATTCTGAAC
This sequence comes from Aleiodes testaceus, assembly GCA_963565655.1. Classification (NCBI taxonomy): domain Eukaryota; kingdom Metazoa; phylum Arthropoda; class Insecta; order Hymenoptera; family Braconidae; genus Aleiodes; species Aleiodes testaceus. Next base: position 3,834,043 of record OY751424.1, on the reverse strand, counting down.
TCGAGAGAGTGAATTTCGAGAAGAAGTCGTTTGAGAAAGAGGTGAAGGATCTGAAGAATAATTGTGATAAGGTGATGTCGGAGCATCAGGCACTGGAGTCGGAGAGGATTAAGCAGTTGGAGAAGCAGGTGGAGGAGTTGAGGGAGAAGATTAAGGGGAAAGAGGCAGAGTTTAGTGAGAAGTATCAGAAGCTGTTGGAGAAGAACAATCAGCTGCAGGCAGATTGCAAGCAGTTGGTTGGAGGACTTCAGTTAGCATGGGATCAGTGTGCTGAGAGAGAACAGAAGCTCAATGATTCTTTGCTTGTTAATGAGAGCAGATTTGGGGATTCTATTGGTGGGCTTGGGTTGAGCTACAGTTTGATGAAAGATAATCTAGTCGATGGAAATTGTACGAGAGCTAGTGGAGCCATTGCATCTAGTCTTCTTGATGGTCTTAGTTCAACATTTAATCGTTATGATATGATTTTACAAGAGTGCGTTAAATTAGCTGAGGAAAATGAGCAATTGAGGGAGGATATTGAGGGATTGAAGGAGAAACATGAGGAGGAAATTGGGAGAATGAAGAAAACGCATCTGGATGAGGTAGAGGCTATGAAGAGATTGTTTGAGGACAATGGATTCGAGAAGTTTAAGGAGGAGATTGAGAAGAAACATGCTGAGGAAATGGAGGAACTGAGGATGTACTTCGAGGAGAAGGTTCTTCATGTTGAGAAACAGTATTCTGAAGAGATTTTCAGCCAATCGAAGAAATTGAGTGATGATAGCTCAGAGGTAGAGGATATGACTGATGATTTGTACTTTGGTGGTGCTGGTGATGCAGAGAGGATTAGAGCTGATGTTAAGGAGAATCAGAGGGAGAAGAGCTCTTACAGGGAGAGACTAGTCCCTACGAATAATCAGGTAAGTTCTTCCTTTATCATGATGAGAGAGATGGTGAAAATTTCGTTGTAATAGAAGGAGCACATTCTCGTTTCATCATTTCTGCATTATCAAAAAATAAGAATTGTTCTGCATGATCACTTGTCTTGTCCATAATAATTCCTGATAAACTAATTATTCTGTCTTTTGATTAACCCAAATAATCATTAACTCAGTGTGTTAAATTATTGTTGGCATGCAGCATTGTCAAACAGAATTGGACGTAACTTTGGAGAATGGTGAATTGAGTGAGCTCAGAGCAGCATACAGTATGCAGTTAGAGGAGCAAATTGCTCTAGCAAGATGTGATATTGTCAACGCACTGCAGGAGCAGATCCAGGTAGTCCTCTAATGCTCTCCCTATCCATGCCTCTGCCTTATTCGTATCTATGTGTCCAATTTAATATACGTTCTTGATTGTGAATGATGAAAAATTGTTACAGGCACTTCTGGCTGTTGAGGAGGACACAGAGGACAACTGGCCCCCAGAATTACTCCAATTGCGCAATAAATTCACCAGCAATACTAAACGAGAAATTGAAAAATTAAAAGAAACTCATCAACTTGAACTATCAAAGCTCAAAGAGGATTACACAAAGACTATTGATAATTATGAAACTGAACTCAAAAGACTTAATCAAATAACACAAAGTAGATTGAGCAATCAGTTTGATCTACATGTGCCAATTTCTGATGAATTAATCAAACAAAAATACGAGAATTTGTATAGAATGACATCGATATTGAAGGGATTATTAGTTGATTTAATTAAATACATCGTGACTTGTGAAGAAGAATTAAATAATACATTTATAAGTGAAATTATTAAGAGACAAGTTATCGCAGATACACAAAATTCTTCAGTTGATGAAGTAATTGAGGACAAAGACGAGAATGAGAAAATTCCGAGAAAGAGAATTATCAAAAGAGTTCATTTTGCTCCTCAATCCAGAGAAATAACGTCAATTATTAATTCCGACTCTGAATCCCTCCTTGATCTCATTGATGAAGAGGAGAATATTGCTGCTAAACTCAGAGAAGAATTGGACAAGTGTCTGGTGAGATTGAGGACTGAATCTGCTGATATTATCTCAGTTTCTGCTGCACCTGGTGATAGTATGCTCGAGACTCTATCCAAGCAGGTATTATGGACCACGAAAGTGAATGAGGAGCTCAGTGCTAAATTAGCAGAGGCTGAGGGAATTATTGAGGACTATCAGGTTGAGAGTCAACAGATGAAAATGAAGATGATGGATTTGCAGCAGAAAATTGCTATTATTGAGGCAACTAAGGAAATTATTTCTGAGGGCTATGGAGAACAGGATGAGAATGGTGGAGAAGTTGTTGTACAGGATCTTTCACAATTGCTTGATAAAGGTTAATAATTTTTTTTTTTTCGAGAACAAAATAGGAAGAAATTGAAGAAAATTTAATTTTTTTATTTTTCAGCACGTTTGGCCATCGTCAATGCAACTGGAGATCCAGCCTATCATCTTCAATTAATAGAGGAACTGTGCAGATGCACAGAAAAAATTCTGGAAGACTCAAAACGCGAGAAAGAAGATCTGCAGCAACAGGTAGTTGAATTAATAATCTTCAGGAAATATGAGTTAAAAGATATTAATGCACTGCATGAATACACTGATGTTTTTTTTTTTTTTGAAATGGGATGAGCTACTTTTCAGAATGAATTTTGAAGTCATTCCAAATGTTCATCATTCAGAGTGCTTGATTATGATTTATTTCCTTTTTTTCCTGTTTTTTTTTTTTTTTTGGGAATTTTGATGTATTGTAATTGCCAGCAGGTGTCATTAGATCCCCTTCCCTCCCAAAGCATTCACAGGGTGAGACGAAAGGTAAATTATTCACCTAATTTAATTTAATTTGAAAGAAATTCTAAAATTTCCCGATTTTAAATTTATATTTTTAGAATTTCTTCAATGATCCATTACTCAAATTCAATTATTTTATTTGCTTGTGCATGAGAATTTGCATTTTCTCGATTGAGGTGTAAATTGAGCTTTAAATACATTTTTTAAGACTATTTATGAATGTTGAATAGGTTTTAATGATTTATTTAATTTCAAAATTAATTAGATTGATGCCGCTGATAAGCAATTGAGAAGCACAAGAAAATTCCTCGAGGAACAAGCGAGTGAACGTGAAATTGAGAGAGATGAAGCTGCTAAACATATTGAGTCACTTCAAGAACAGCTAAAAGAGAGAGAACGTGATAAAGAGAGAGATTTAAGAATTACATCAGAGGTAATATTATTATTCAATTAATTAACATAATTAACTCGATGGTTTAATCACTTTTTGGTGCAGCTATTCAATAAAATCGCAATAATTGATTAAAAAAAAAGAGCAAAGGGAAATTCAAAGGAATTTCATCTAATTAAATCAAAAAATTCTAACATTATTCAATGGTTTTCATTTGGGCTCGAGGATTTTCTAATTTTCCTTACAAATTAATGCGAAGTTACATGATAAAACACACGCCTTCACTATTTCAATTTAAACAAAATAAATTAACACTGGTGTTTTTTTTTCTGCACTTTTTGGGCTTGGTTTTTCTCACAATCAAAACACAATATTCACATAATAAAAAGTCGCCTTCACCAATACCCGATTCGTCGCTGGTCACTCCAAAGCTTCAAACTGACTACAAAGCAACTGTGAGTGTTTATTTTAATTAACAAATCCATTTATTTGATTACCGAATATTTATTTAAAATTTAGTCTAGTGCTTGAATAAACTTCAAATCTAACCCCATCCCCAAATTTTCAATTTATTAATCCAAGAAATTGATTCAACAGGTGGAAGCCCTCGAATTTCAGATGCGTGAGATGACATCTCAGATAACCGACACCGAGGCAAGAAAATCCGAGTTAGAATCGGAGTTACGGGCAGCAGTGGAAAAAATCTGGATGCTCCGTGACATAATAAGAGACCTAGAGCAGCAGCTCCAATCCAAAAGCGAGCAAGAATCTGCTCACTTGAATCAGATAACGAATTTGAAAGAAGTAATTTCCGCACAGACTCAGAATCAACAGGAATTAGCAGAGGAACTGAGCCAATTAAAATCAGGCGCAGAGAACACTCACTTGAGTGCCCACATAACTCACCTGCAAGACGAGTTGCAGAAGCACAAATTGAGCACAGAGCACTTCAACGTGAACTCATCGGCCTTGAAGCAGATGCGAGCAGAGCTGCGAGAGATGCAGAGCCACTTGGACAAGCGCATCAAGGAGCTGGAGGCGCTGCACATGTGTGGCTCCAATCTGAGCATCAGCCAGCCATCCGAGGACGTATCGATCCGGGATCAAATAGACGCAAGCAGATGCCAAAGCCCAGAAGAGGATTCAAGCCCTCCAACACTGCCTCTAGATCTCATTCTGAAATTAAAGGAAAAACTTCTGAAGCACTCGAGAACGGAGGAGGTAGCCTTCAAGAAGATCAAGGACTTGGACATGCAGCTGACAGCTCTGAAGAATCAGAACGAAGAGTTCCAAGAGGAGCGTGACCTTCTCCAACAAACGACATCGGACCAGCTCTTCCAAATCGAGCAGATGAGAGGCAGACTCGAGCAGTACAAGCAATCGGCTCCTTTCGCCCAAAGACAGGCCACATCACGCCTTGAACTGGAGCTCCACGAGGTCAATACGAGGATTCAGACACTGGAAAAAAGGATCGCTGATAAGGATCTGGAACTCAGCGAGATGAGGACACAGTTGGAGAGGGCTAATTTGTTGCTGAAAGAGACGCAGGAAGAACTCGCAACGGCTGTTAATTCAGAGGACAATGTTATTCAGGAGCTGAAGAACAAACTGGAGATCTTGGAGCATGAAAAGAAGATGCTGGAGTCGAAAGTGTGTCATCAGGAACGTGCGCAACAGGAAATTCCGCAGTTGCTTGATTCAATGCTTGCGGATAAGAATGATGAGATTGATCATTTGAAGGAGCAGTTGTCGAAGAAGGAGAAGCAGTTGGAGGCGATGAATTCTCTGAATGAGGAGAACAAGGTAGAGCCCAAGAACTCGGCGAGGACTCTTTCCGACATTGTTTCGATTCATTCAGAGTGTGAAGAGATGCCTGAGGCCATTAGGGAGACTTCGAACGTGAATTTGATACAGAATATATCGTCATTCAGAAGAGGAGATCATGAACAAAAGTCTGAGCTACTGGTGCCTCTTCTTGACCTCGGAACTTCACCAAACACAACTCCAATTCACGAGAGACGAGTTTCTATGATCGGGGACTCTATGATAAGTGGTGTGGACCTTAAATCACCGTCCTCTGGGAAATCTTATGAGGATGCATCAAAGGTATCACCACCTGAAGTCCCAAAACACCAGAAAGCTATTCAGGATCTCGAGCAGAAGCTCAAGGAAATTTACGAAGAGCTTAAATCAAAATCTTTAACACTTGATAAACGTGAGATTGAGCTGAATGAGTTGAAGAAGAGTCTCGATGAACTGCGAGCAGAATCGAAGGACTCAATTGACACATTAACACGTGATAAAGACTTTTACAAGAGCCAATACGAACTCTCTCAGGAATCGGAGAAAAAAATACGCAGGGATCTCGATGAGGTTGAGAATTATTTAAAAATAAAAAGCGAAGAGTTGGATCTCTACCGGGAAAAAATTCAGGTCAATGAGAAGCTACTGATGGAAGTGACTACAGACAACAAGAACCTGAATGAGCAAATATCTCAATTGAGAGAGATTAATCTCAATTACGAGGTGAAATTGCGTGAAAAAATTGAGGAGTTGAATAATTTACGAAAAATTATTTTCGAGAAGGATATAACCATTGAGACAGTGCAAACCCGGAATATTGAGATTGAGGACGAGAACAAGATGCTCTACGAGTACAAAACAAAGTTTGAACTCCTGCGGAAGGATTTAATGGACAATCAGAACGAGATAAAGAGACTGACTGATGGTATCAATAGTAGAGACGTTCTCATTCAGAGACTCGAGGAGATGGCGAGAAGAACGAGCCTCTCTTCCCCAGAGGACATAAACAAGGACCAGGAAATTTATCACTTGAAGGAACTGGTGAAGGAGAAGGACAAGATAATTCAGCAGATGACGGAAGACAGTAAGAGTCTTCATCGAGAGTTGGAGACGGTTCACAGAAAGATGAAAGAGCCTGGTAATGTCGTTGAATTGCGGAAGAAACTTCAGCAAGAGAAAAAGTGCAATGGAGACTTGGTGAAGATGGTGACGAAGCTATCAAAGGAGCTGGACGCTCTGAAAGAAGACTCCCTTCGTCATCCAGAAGTCAACGACCTCGAGGACATGGTGCAGAGGGAATTAAATTTATCTGCAGATCTCGATAGGAAAATAATGGACGCGATTGAGTCGGAGAATGACGAGATGTCGATGAGGAAAATAGAGATGCACTCCTGCAATTCCCTGACGATAAAACCAGTTGAACAGGACCTTGAAAAAATTATGGAGCAGTACATGGACCTGAAGAGTAAACTAAAGCGACAGAATAAATTAAACGACGAGTTGAATCATCAGAAGAATGAATTGGAGATCGAAAGGGAAATGCTGAAATCACAGGTTTGTGAATACGAGGGAAGAATTTTACAGTTGAAATCGGATTACGAGAAGGAGTGCAAGAGAATAAACAATTTGACTGATGAATTAGAACTGAAAAAATCAGCCATACGTAATCTCGAGGTTCAGATAAAGAAGGAAAAATCAGCGCACAATAATTCGCAGCTTGAGGACTCGAATTTAATTGAAATGCTGAGGATTAAACTCACAGCTTCAGTTGGTACTGAGAAACAATTACGTGAGAATAATAATAGTTTGAGAGAAAAAAATAAGTTATTAACATCCCAATTATCTGCACTGAAGCATCAAATTGAGACCCAACGTGTTGGTGTCATTGGACAATTGGAAATCCCACCAGACAATTTATTGGACAACGACAAGTACGAGAAATTATTCAGTGAAAATATGAATTTAAAATCCGAGAATGAAACACTGGAGGCAGAAAGAAATAAGTACAAGAGAGATCTCGAATTAACCATTGAGGAAAATGAGAATTTACTGAGTAAATTAGCTATTGTTGAAGGAGACAAAGAGCATCTTGATATAACAATGAAGAGATTGATGGAGACAATTAAAATACGTGAGGATGAATGTGTCTGGTTACAGAAGAAGATTAAGACAATGAGTGACGCGGATGATAAGAGAAAACAGAAGAAATACGAGGATGAGAATGAATTGAAGAGCTTGAGACAAGAGATTAAAAATGTTAGAGAGGTAATGAATGATTGGCAGATTGACACTGATCAGATGCGTCAACAGTTGACTTCGTCGTTGACTGAGAGAGAGCAATTGACGCAGGTTGTGATGGCGCTCCGTAAAAAAGAAGAGGAAGTTAATAAGAAGATGGTGGAAGGTAAGAACGAGGTGGAGAGGCTCAATGGAATAATCAGTGACCTGAGGGGACAATTGAAGATTGAGAAAGTTCTGCATAATGAGGACGCTGTTGATGGTGGATTTTTGGGAGAATTGAAGGATAAATTGGAGAGATACGCAGAGGAGAAGGCGATACTGCATGATAAATTGATGCAGGAACGTCAGGAGAAGGCAAAGTACATTGATCGAGTGAGGGAACTCGAAGTTGTTAATGTGCAGAAGCAATTCGATGATGGAGAAATGAGCGACAAGTTTCAGCAACTTTATGGAAAGTATATCAGGGTCGATAGTAAGAGGAAGGCACTGTCTTTCCAGAAGAGATATTTGTTGTGCGTCATTGGTGGATATCAGTTGTCTGAAGAGAACACGCTCTGTGTACTCTCGCAATTGACGAATACAGAGAGACATTATGCCAATTACGAGGACAAGAAGAGGGCAAAGCTTAGGATGAAGTCGGCAGTGCTCGTTGTCATCTCGGTCATGAGGATGAAGTGGTTAGTGAAGCGGTGGAGAAATGGGGTGCGGAAGGCTGCGGGGAGGGTTGTTGTGGAGGCGGAGAAGAGCTTCGTTGGGATACAGAGGGGACTGGAGCACTCACCACCCGTCAGGGAGAAGAGGACGCACAATGGTGGGGGTATTAATTATGAACATTACTTGGAGAGAATTTCTTGTATTCAGGAGAATCTGGGACTCGCTATGAGCCAAGCGGGGAAAAGGGAATAGGCTTTGAGCTTTTTTCAGCTTCCTTCGGGGTATTTCTCTTTAAATTTTTTTTATCTCAATTAATTTTAAAATGATTGATATATAATTAGAGGACCAAATATTTTCATACTCAGACTGCTGAATATTTGTATAAAAAACACAATACACACAATTCGTTTTTAGGGATAGAATTAGTTTTTGTTTTATGTAATTTTAACTTTTCTCACTTTTTTTTAATTAAGAATCAAAGAAATTGTGTGAAATGTAGAAAATATTTTTTAGAATTTGTAGATTGTAATTGAGAAGAGGAAAAAAGAAATATGTGAGATAGATCTTCCGTTTGTGCACGATATTATTCACCAAAGTTTTGTTTTTTTTCGTCTCTTCAGTAGATTTTTTGTCGATGGTCTAAGACCAATTGCCAAATTATTTTTAGGTACAAAGAGAAAACAAATAGAATTAAGATTTTTTTTTCTGATAAAAAGAAAACGAATAAATAAACCCAGTGCCTTATAATTGTCCAGTATTTATTATCTTGTGGTTTTTTTTTACACTTGTGAATAAAAATGAAATGTTACCTTATATGAATAATAAAAATGGAGTTCAATGACAATAATTCTCATTATTTTTCACTTTATAGATTTTTTTAATTCGTTGATGAGTTCGGCTATTGACGATTTTTAATTTTCGTTGATGAGTTGATAAATGTTTTAATGATTTTTGAATCAGCTAAAGTAGAAAGAGTGCCTGTGTGATCTATCTTCAATAATTATTCATAAGAAAAGAATTATTCATATACTTTCGAAAATAATCAACAGTTTCTCATTGATCCGAAGTATTTACATATTTACAGATAGAAATACTCAGTAATATCTAAAAAATATATGAACTGTAGGTGTGTGTCTGATGGGGTTTTTGCAGATAAGACAATTTTATTTTTAGTGATAATTAAATAATTCATACGATGAAAAAAAAAAATTACTTAATTATCCCAAAAATAACTTCAGCTAATAGGCAACATTGATTAACGTCCTGTGCAAGCATCCTTAAAATTACTAGAATTAAATGGAGCAAAATAATCGTCATGCAGTTGCCTGATGATTGATTCAATTGGACAAAGTTTATAATCTTTCCTGAACCATTCACCATCATCATTTCTATCTCCATAACTAGCACTGTAATAATTCGAGTTTTTACAGAATGGAATTGTCTGCGTGACATCTCTGCCATTAACAATAACCCGAAAATAAAAATCATTAGCATTGTGATTTTCATTTTTCGGATTAGCTCGACATATTTCAATGACAAATCTCGATGCATAATGCGGTAATACTGAGTTTTCAGTAGCGATACCAAGTGCAATTGCCAAATACTCGAGTGTCTTATCGTGCCCAGAGAATAACACAACTTTTGGCTTTGATTCCGACACAATTTGTGCCATGTGAGACACCACATTCTTCAATAAACCATAGGCACGTAGCAAACCGTATTTCCTTCTGCTCAAACTCTTCACGTCCAACCGAGACTCCCAATCTGTATAAGCAAAAAGGCCAGTCACGTGCTCAGGCTTCACGCAGCTTCTCTGGGCATTATCAATGTCAATACAGGGAAGTGATGCACCATGGCAAATATAAGTCAGGAGAGCATCTCGAAGACTGTATGGGTGATTTGTTTGGACTTGGTCTGGCATCTCGAAGACTACACTCGATGCCTGCTTTATCAGATCCGTCACTGCTGGATGAGACTTCAGACGATCTCCAATTTCCTGATGCAAAAAAAGGAATGCATTTGAATTGATCTATACTAAATGATTGCAGTTTAGTGAAATTTCATTTACCTTGTAATATTGCTTGAGATATTTATCAGCAACGGGACAAGCACAGTCAGTATTACAAAATGAATAGCTCGAGCTTTCTTTTAGATTAATTTTACCCAAATTTTGGAAAATATTGTCCTCTAAAAATGTGTACAACAGTGCAATAGCACTTTGAACAGTTCTCCTGTATCTCGTACTGTGAGCAACAATATCCTTCGACGTTAGTGTAGAATTTCCAAATTTTAATTTATCGTAGTAAGCATTTTTCAGGAGTAATCCAGTCTTCAGTAATTGTCCAATGCCCAGTGTCGTTAGTTCACCGATTTTGCAGTCTTTTGGATTGGATGGTAGCATTGGAAAACCGTGGAAGGGCCCGAGAAATTGGGCCCATGCTGTTCTTGAATACAGCGTTGCATTTTCTATGAAATTCAGGTAATTTTGATAGACTGTCTCGAGTCGTGGATTCATTGAGAAGTCACCAGCACAATTTACTGTGCTGATGTTTCTGATGTGAGATAATGGACCTCTGTCACCGTGTCTTATGAAGACTAAGATTCCTTCTAATGTCAGATTTGCATCGATTTTACCTGAAACCAAGGAAAATTCAATTAATTGAGTTTGTTTTAATTTAATTGGGTTTTTTTTACCTTCAGCACCAGAATTAATGTCATCCGGAGAATTACAGAGACGGAATATCCTCTTATTTTTAACATCTGGCTTCAAATGACGTGCAAATTCACGAACTGGAAGATCACTGCTTAATTTACCCTGAAGAGAATTCTTCTCGTCGGTGCCGATGTACTTGTACATACCTAAAAATTATTCTTACTAATTATTCATGAAAATACGTGAAAAATTATAATTAGAATTGATTTTTCACAAATTCGTGAATATCTCAGAAGCAAAGAGTTTTAGGGGAAAATGTCAGGAGACCTTTTTTGTAGATAATTAAATTCTGCACAAAAAAGGTCTCTTCATAAATTCCCCTAAAGTCAGTGGTTTTCGAGATATTCTAAAAAATGTTTCAAAACATGAGAAACTTGAGAAAATCATTAGAATCTCATTATAGCAATTAAAGTAATTAAAAATAACTCACCAGCAACGAGTAAAAATATCCATATGCTGAGTATAATGTAGCAATAAAATGCTCTGTGCTGATACGACAATCTGACCATGTCTGTGAGCATTTTGTACTCATTGAATTAATATTAAATAATTTATTTAATTCCAGTGAATTTGAGAAATTGATTTTACATCCCGGCACAGGTGGAATCATTATAGCTTCATGTGGCTGACGTTAACCTGACCATTTCTACTTGCACTCTGCTGTCTCGTTCATTTATACACTCGCGAACTGATTCGAAAAAGCACGTTTAACTTTTGTAAAAAATTCCGTAATTTTTATTGGGAAAAATCGTAGAAAAATTTTGAACTCTGAGATTAAATGAAAATTCTTGTGGGTTTTAGTGTCATTTTCGTGCGTCGTAGCGACACGCAGGTTACGAGGTGACCGATAAGGGTAGTTGTATGTGTTTATTAAATGCGCATGCGTAGTAGATTCTGTGTTAGGGGATAAAATAATACGACAGCGGCGGTTTCCGAAGTTTTGATTATTTTTAGAGATAAAAAGCGGAAATGAGAGAAAATTGAATTAATTCTTGAGGAAAAAAGGGGAAATCGTTTAAAAAAAAGGAGAATTCGATTCATTCATTTTTTTACGTTTTTTTATAACAATTATATATTTTTTAGGGATTTTTGTTTTTTTGGAATCGAATTTCCGATTGAATTTAAAGGAATTCCCAAGTGAATACTATGGGCTATTTTTAGAATAATTTTTTTTTCCTTCTCAAGTCAATGATATCGTAATACCGAGAGGCAGTATCGTTTTTCTAGCTGAATAAGATGAGCCTCAAAATACAACTACTATAAATTATCCTCGTAACATATATTTTGTATTCCCGAAAGAACATGGGGAGTATCGTAACGCGAATCCTTACGCGTCAAAGGCATCAATGAATTTTCTCTTCATTGGGACTCGAGGGAATTTATTCTTCAATTACGAAGATTTTTTCTATTTTTAGATTTGAACGAACGTTGCAGTTTCTGAATAAATATATTTGAAAGAATTCGAGAGTTTTCACCGAATTTTTAAATATTTTATTGGAAAACTGGGAAAACTGATGGAAAGCCTCGAAAGTTCATAAATAAAAAGAATTCATAAAAATCCCTGTGACCTTTCCTCTGATTCTCCGAAAAAATGTGCATAAAACTGTGAAATAAAAGCAAATAATCGAAAGGACTAAATACTAGGAAAAAAGCGAGTGATGAGAACTTAACACCCACGTTTTTCCGAAATAAACTAATAATCCCATGCACATGGTGTCCTTGAGGGGGTTTATAAAGTCCACCCAGAATGCACATTAGCTTGTTGAAAAAGATTTACCCGAAAAATGCAATAAAGTCGTGGGAAAAAAAAAATTAAAACGTCTATTCGATGTTTCCCACAAAAAAAAGGAGAAAAAAGGGGCGAGGGGTTTTGTATACTCAATCCTTCATTTCTATGACAGCACGATGCTTGCACTATCACTAGAATATCACGTACGAATATTTTCAACTGAGAATTCCGTAAACTGGAAAAACGCCTGCGCAATCTCCATTTCATATCACTTGGCGCACTATATAAGCGAGTTAAACGCCACCCAAACTGCTACTCACGTACGGAAAATCGGTGGATCTTCGTCTCACTGGATTTCCAAAAGATTTTTCATCTACATACCTGAAACAAAAGAGACAGAAGATAATTAGTAAAATAGAGGAAAAGGGAGAAAGTTTAAAGGATTTTATTCGGTTATTTTTTGGGGAAAAGTTTTCGATTTCTTTTTTTAATCAATTAATTTTGGAAATGGCGAATTGTAAGGAGAGAAGCTGCTGCCTATTTATGCTGATTCTTGTGATTGTCGTCGATCAACTGCAGATTCCTTCAGTAAGTTCAATTTTTAATTAATTTATTCTACTTTTCTTTGAAGAGTTTCTTCTTTTTTTTTTTAATGGTTATTATGGAAGTCGGTATTATTCATTTCTTTGGGGATGAATGACGCTTTTTTTAATTAAGGGAATTTTTCTCAGTACTTTGGTGAATGGGGATTAATATTGACATGAAAGGAAGGGAAAAAGTTTTCCTTTTTACACAAGACAAGATACCTGTTGCCTCCTTCTCACAAGGATCTCCCAAGTGACGGATCTTTTCATACTATTCAAGAAGAAAAAATTACTCTTTTATTATATATATTTACTGTCTTATGAAAGCTCTTTGGATCTTATTGATCGTAACGTTTTTTGTGGCGATTTTATTTTTCAATGTGCAGTTAACGTTTACTCTTTAATCGATACTCGAGGATTTCCTGAAGAATTTAATCAATTTCCTCTTTTTATTGAGATTTTTTATGAATTATTTTAACCACTAAAATTGAGTCTCATAAATTTCCAAAATATCTCCGAAATTATTGGGTTTAGAGAAAAAAGTCAAGTGACACTTTTTGTAGAAAATTAAATTCTACACAAAAAAGGTATCTACAAAAATTTCTCTATCTCCCTTAGTTTCGGAGATTTTTTAAATTAAAAATGAAGGTTCTGTATATTTTTATGAATCAATTCAACAGATGAAAGAAAAATAATTTATAACTCAGTATTTCCTCTCTACCATGAAAACCCTTTGAATAAATCGATAATGAGAGATAAACACTGTCTCGAAATTTGAAAGACACAAAGTGTTCTCTATAGCAAAATACGTTCTATCACAAATACAAAAGACAGGCAGATGCCTTCCAGGTCTTTACATTAACTTGAAGAAGGAATGTCTGGTAGTGCCTTGATAAACACTCAGCATTGTTCGATCAAGTACCCTTTTCTTTATTGCGAAAATGCCACATATCAAACTGTCAATTCTCCCCTTTTATATCTTTAATTTCTCTGTTTCATTAAATGTTTTATTTCTTTGGATTTCTCTCGTAACTCGAGTACTTTAAGAATGTCATTTTCTCACTTATCGCACATCAGTAATTTCCTTTTGATTTTCCCCAGTAACTGTTTCAATAGATGGAAAAATGTCTCTCAAATGAAAGAATAAAAATCATTCAAAAATTCCTCTTCATTCTCCTTCAAATATATTAATTATCAGTACGTTATTAATATCAATGAAACATTAAATAAATGTTATTCTGTTAGAAAAGTTAAATTTCCTGTCACTTCCATTTTCTCCGGCGTCACATTCCACGTAAATGTAACACACAAACCCGCAGTGTCTTTCTCACAGCAGCATTTGCACAATTAAATGCAAAAAGTCTCTCCCCAATGAGTTTAACACAGAGATGAAAATACCATACAAGCAGTTTACCACAGAACTTTGTTTGTAATTTGTATTTATAACTTAATTTATATTAAGCAACAATTGTTTAATGGTTATTTTGAGAATTGTGGGGATAAAAATGGGGAAGAGTGCATTGGGTTTTTTACAGTGCAGAATGCATTGTGTTTTCAGATTCCAGCTTTTTTATTTTGATTTTAAGAATTTTATTCTTCTTGGCAAATCTGTTTGGCTAATAAACTGCAGATGCTACTCAGGCTTTTCACGAGCTTGAGAAATGAACGGAAATACGGTTCTGTAGGTACAGATTAAGGGGATTTCGGTGGGACAGATGGACTGAGAATAATTTGTCTGTATCAAAGGAAATCCACTGTTTGCCTCAATATTTTTGGGTGGATGGAGTGAGTAATGGGTTTTGGTAGATGGAGAAGAGAATTTGGAGGGTTTTTTTGAAGCTCCCTTTTTTTTTCTTCGATATTACTACTTTTGTCAAAAGTGTATATTACAAGAAATCGAGAGATATTGGAGATAGATTTTTTTTGATGATTCCATTGGGAAGCTGAGGAAATTTTAGGCGGAAAAAAACATGTGTCGAAATTAATTTTTTAGATTTTTTTGAAAATTCTATTTTTTTCATCCAGATTTGAAGGGGTTACCCCTTCAAATCTGAGTGAAAAAATCGAATTTTTTGAAAATTCAAAGAAATCCATTTCAATCCCTCATTCCTATGTAAAATCGCCTCAGCTTTTCAATGGAATCATCAAAAAAAATCTATCTCCAATATTTTCCCAAAAAAGTGTTTTTTTTTTCGAATTTTGGCAAAAAACCGAAAAAAAATGTTTTTTTCGGGTTTTCGCCAAAACTCGGAAATTTTTTTTTCTTTCGAGAAATATTGGAGATAGATTTTTTTTGATGATTCCATTAAAAAACTGAGCCGATTTTACATAGGAATGAGGGGTCAAAATGGATTTATTTGAATTTTCAAAAAAATCGATTTTTTCACCCAGATTTGAAGGGGTAACCCCTTCAAATCTGGGTGAAAAAAATCGAATTTTCAAAAAACTCGAAAAAATTAATTTCGACGCATGTTTTCCGTCTAAAATCTCATCACCTTTCCAATGGAATCATCAGAAAATCGTTATCTCCAACCGTTCAATTAGAATGTCCATTTTACCCCGATTTTCCCGACTCATTTTTTTAAGCTACTGCGTTATTACTGATTACTCGAGCATGAAATTCAACGGATAAATATTTGTTTTTTTTGGTTCACTTGATTTTATCGAGAGATGAGGCATCAATGATGCAGACACCATCTCGTCACAAGGGTATTATGCTCAGAAGCTTTTTGGAGTCGACCATCTGCGAAATTGCATAGAAAATTTCATAGAAAATATTTTCATTTAAATTTAAATAGTTTCGGTGGTCAATGGAATTTTAAAATAACTTTCATTACAATTTCCCAGGGAATATTTCAAACATTTTGAGGAATCTCGGAGAATCAGAGATGGAATTTATCATACAAAATTAAGTAAAATTTATGAAATAGTTGGAGTTATTGGTTTAATAGAATTTGTTTGAGTTTCAAAGTTCTCTTTTGAAGATATCTCGGAAACTGTGAGACTTAGAAGAATTTATGAAGAGACCTTTTTTATGAGGAATTTAATTCTCTACAAAAAAGGTCTCTTGATATTTTCCCCTAAAATCACTCGCTCCAAAGATATCAAAGTATTTCTAAAAATATTCTGATAATTGATTCAATTATGATATTTTCTATAATAAATTGATAGTAAAATATAGTACGATGGTTGATGATTGCATGCGACATTTAGAAGTGTTATCCACGTGAAGTGAATTTTAATGGAACACAAACCATGGATCTACCATGAAAAGGACAGATAATCCAATACACCAGTTGGCCAGATTGCTCATTAAATCAGTGACATGCCCGTGGCATATGGTACATTATTATTACACTCCTACACTCATCCAACAGTACTTGAGGGATTTTCGGTATTAAAACTGGATGAAGAATTCAAATGAGATGAATTAGTGCACCAGTTGATACCATCCATTTTCCTCAATCCTAAAATGAATTTAATTCCTTCCATTATCAGCTTAAGTATTAATTCCTCAATGTTTTTAATTTTATTTCCATTTTTTTTCTCATTAATTTAATGGCAAATGGAAGAATTAAAAAATGGAAAAATTCTATTTTTCCTCGAATGGAAATTTTGAAAAATAATAAAATGAAAAAGAGTAACTTTCTCTTTTCATTAAAAATCCTCAAAGTTTCATCATAAAGTATGTTTGATCCTCCTCCAGTTAATAATCCTCCATAAATTCATGAAAAACATAAAACTTTGTACAAAGTAAAAAGTCTACTTGGGGTAAAATGTTGGAGTTTGAAACGATTCATAAGCACCATTGTTTTCAATCTGTCCAGAGAGTATTTTCCATGGATTGAGCCTGGAATATATATATTTGAGCTTTCATTCATTGACATGAAAACCTATTCTTCAAGCATCTCTCTTGATGTACATGATATTCGTGGTATTAATACGCCCAAACTTGTAAAGCACATAAAGTGAAATTTCAGGCAATTCTGGATGAATAATTAGGGCAGTTGATGTCATGAACATTTCAGTATGATGACGTCATTGGGGGAACTTTGGAATTGAGAGAAAATAATTTGTCATTTATTTAATTAATTAATTGAATGAATTTTTTTTGTTTTTCTGGAATATCTCGAGAAATAATGGAGGTACGAAAAAAATTATGGAAACCTTTTTTGTAGATATTTTTGTTTTCTACAAAAAAGGTTTCCATGAAAATTCCTGTATCTCTATTATTTTTCGAGATATTAAAGAAAAACAAAGTGGAGATTTTTTTAAATTAATTAATTAATTTAGTCTATATCAAAAAACTTGATTAAATTATTCTATTTATAATAAAAAAAAATGTGAGAATCAGTGTGAATTATCAGACATTCATTTTGAGTTTAAAAAAAAAATCCCTTCAACTTTTTATCCTCAACTGCAAAAACGATATATCCTGCGGTGACGACACACGTGGTATGAGTGAGAATTAATTGAATTTTCACTCGAAACACGAAAAAATGTGGTAACGAATCGTTTTATTCGAGCTTTACCATAAATGAAAAATTCAGTACAGTTGTATTACAATAAATTGTGGAATTGTTGCGTTGATAGTTACTGAGTGAATCTGACAGTCGAAACAATTCGTGGGATTATTGCTGATTGAGTTTGCATCACTCGTGAAGGATTTATTTCGACGATGAAAACGAAATTCGATTGGATTTTAATGGAATTATCTTGAGTTTCGTGTTTCATTTGATAAAAGTGATTGTTAATCACTTCTTCACTAGAAAATTTGTAAAAAAATAATTAAAACATTTTCCAAAAAAAAAAATATAATCAACATTTTCTTTTGCTTTTTTCCTCATTTTCAAAGGTATCATGTCAGGTGGACGATTCGACCCGTTGCTTTTCCCGTAAAACATTCGACGCATTTTTACGTTTACCAGGAGTAAGCTCCAACCTAGCAGCTTACTCAAGAACAGCACGCATCATCCAGGACGCAAGGAACGATTTCATCCACTTGAAGAACTTGGGAGCCCAGAATGACGATAATGATGACGGAAAAATATGCATACCATCGATTGTCTACTACGAAATATTCAGTGACCCAACAATGCAACCACATCTCTTTGAAATCGCTCGTGCCCAAGGAATATTTGATTCTGAGAAGAGGAGTATTGCGACGCTTGCTAAAAACGGAGATTTGCCCATTTCGATACATGACAGAGGACAGGAGGGTCAGGAGGACGGTGAGAAACGAAGCGAGGCTAGGTAATTAATTTAATTAATTATTAATTTATTAATTATTCTAAAAGCCCTAAAAACGTTCACAATCTATTTTTGTGAATATCTCCTAAAGAAGTGGATTTCGAGAAAAACCTGAAGAGACCTTTTTTGTAGAGAATTTAATTTCCTAAAAAAAAGATCTCTTGATATTTTTTTCTAACTCTAATAATTCTCGAGATATTCTTTAAAATACAATTTTTTCCCATTTTCCCAATTAGCATGTCTCCAGAAGATCTCCTGAAGCTCTACGTTGGCGACTCGTTTGAAGAAAGAGAGGACAAGACAGCAGCCGATATAATAAGTGAATACACCCTACCAAATGGTGAGCTTGATGTCGAGTCATTGACACGTGATTATCACAGTGGTAAGAGGAACGTAGCAGCATTGGCACGTGATTACGCATTACCATCAGGACGTCGCAATATAGCAACAATGGCACGTGAATTGGCACTGACAAATGGCAAAAGAAATGTTGGTGCATTGGCACGTGATAGAATGCTGCCAAATGGCAAGAGAAGCTATGATTATCCATTGGATAAATTCTATGTTCTTCCAATGTACGCTGGAAAGAGGAATATCGCATCAATAGCACGAGATTATCCAGGAGATTATTCATCAAGAGGCTTTGGGAAAAGGGGCATCGCTAGTCTAGCCAGAAACAGCGATTTTCCTTATCCCAAGAGAAACGTTGGAACTCTTGCGAGAGACTGGAGTCTACCACAATCTCGTCATGGGCGTTCGTTAAACGATAACAATGATAATGCTGGAATTAATGGAAACGGATTTAATCAATTTGAGGCACAACTCACTGATGTCAAGAATAAGTCGAGATCAAAGAGACAGGCAGACTACAGCGAGGAATATCCACTTCCAGTTATGCAGAATACTAATGTTCTTGATTATGATGATATTATAGAGGCTATTGCAAATGGATTCCCCATTGCTGCTAAAAGATTTATGGGTAAGTTCATTCATTGATTCTCGGATTTTGTAAAAATTAATTTAAAATGAGGGGATTCTGCAGATATCTCTGAAAGTAATGGGTTTAGGAAAAATTAGCAAGAGACCTTTTTTGTAGAGAATTCAATTTCCAATAAATAAGGTCTCTTGATAAATTATCGTAAACCTCATAGTTGTTCAATTATCAATGAAAAAGTAATTTATGAATGAGTGGAGAATGAATGAAACTAATTTGGGTAAATTAGGTGAAATTCTCCTTTTTCATGAGAAAAAGAAAAACAAAAATATCTGTAAAAATGTTAGGAGCAGGTGCCTCATTGGACGATTGGCAGGATGATGATGATGATACATTGCCTATGGGTTATCACGGCTCTTATCAACCAAGTAAGAGACATATCGGGGCATTGGCACGCCTCGGTTGGCTACCATCCTTCAGGGCAGCACGATTCTCGCGCTCCCCGAGATATCTGGTCGACAGGTCAGACCAGTAGGCTTGTCCATCACGCAAAAAAAAGAAATTAAACTAAATGATTGAAGAAAAATGCTAAATTCAGACTCATTTTAAAATCGTGTGCTATTTCTTATCGATGTTTTAAACCTCTCCCATTACCTGTAGAAGCAAAAATCTGATAAAAATATTGCAATTAAGAATTCAAAGAAATTAATGATAAAAAGCCTATTTGTCCGCCGGAAACGATCACATTGACTCCGAGAATTATCGACATGGTAGAGATCGGTGTTAATTGTTGATAATTTGTTTCATTTAGATTTGTGTGTAAAATTAGGTAGAATGTGTGTTGCTAGTTGATGTTTCATTTATTTATTTCTTATTAAAAAGATTCGCAAAAAAATTGGGATAATGGTGCATTATTTATGGGGATTAATTGCACAATTTTATCACCAGTTGATTAAAAATTACAGCAATTAATAATCGAATAATTGGATCTTTTTAATAAAATACGAGGTGAGTAAGTAGGAAAGGTCGTTTCGGGTTCTTCCAATTAATTCAAACTTAGCTGTTATCTGTTACCCACCCACAGACAACAAAATACCAATTAAGGAAACAAGAATTGCATGGAAAAATAAAAGAGAATCCTGTGATTAGTCTATTTAAATTGAGGAGCAGTGTAAACAATTGTTGTTCACTATTTTTTTAATTAAAAAATGAGTAATTTATCATGATGATTAATTAGCAGTGAAATATCTTGAAAAAATGGAATTTTTTGTTTTTTGCGAATAACTTTGAAGCCATTGGGTTTACGAGAATTTATGAAGATACATTTTTTTTAGGAAATTAAATTCTCTACAAAAAAGAATCAGCAATTTTTTTTCGTAAACCTCATGGTTTCGGAGATATTCGCAATTTCATTCAGACCCAATTTTTTAATTTATTTCACTACTGTAATTAATTAATTAATTAATTGTTCTAGAATTTAGATAATTGGCAAAAAACATTATTCGCCTATCTGTCATAATTTCTGTCAATTTTCCCACGAATTATTATCACTATTTTCCTGACAATATCGTGATTAATTTGCAGGGAGGATTCCGCAGATGGGACCACGTCCGACAACACCTCCAACTCGTCGACTCGGTCGTTAAATCCACACAGAAGAGGAACAGGGACCCGCTACGCACAATCCCTAAAGGGTGATTGTCGACATGGCTTCAGGCGTTATTTATTAATACCAAAAAATGATAGATTTATCGATGAAAAGCTCCGTTATTCAACAATCAATTTTTAATCATAAAATGAAGGAAAAAAGACAAATAATTAAATAAATCAGAAGAATTAATTTCGTCATTAATTATTTTAAAACCAGAAAATCATTAAAAAAAGAAGAATTAATTACAATTTTTTCATTAATCAGAGATTGATAATCAAATGTAGATTAAATAATCACGAAAAATTCATTAATTACTGTGTGTAAATAAATATCAAATTTTTCAGTCGCATGAAGGATTATTTTCTTTTTCTTTTCTTTTCATGGAACAATATCTCTGATATTTAAGAAATAGAGAATCTGTGCTTGTGCTCTTTTCTTTTAATTTTTTCCATTCGCACATTTTTTTAATTAGAAAAGTGTCAGAGACCGTCGTGGCGGGTTCTTGTGGTTAAATGGGAGCAGAAGTGAATCAGAAAATGAATAAAAAAAAATTGAAATAGAGAGAGAGAAAGAGCAAAACACATTTTTACTCCATTACATTAACAGAAGAATTTAATTAATCGAAATATGAAAAATATATTATATACGAATGAAAAATAAGGAGAAGAAATGCAGGAAGATAATTGAATAAATAATTATTCAACGATTATTGAGCGGGAATCAGACGCTTTCAATTCGTTGATAAAATGAGTGAAATATTTTTAACAGAATATTGAGAAGAAATTTTTCCTCAAATTAAAAATTAAAAATACTAAATTTTCCTCGATATCAAGTAGTAGTGTTTTAGTAGATAATAATTAATTATTGAAATATCATTGGAGAATGTGAATTATGTGTAAATTTTAGAGGTGAATCACAATTTTCGGCTGGAATTTTGTGGTCACACGAATTTTATTCATTCTGCGGTTGAGTGTAATGGGAAGATAACCGAATTTAGAAGAAAAATTAGGGATTATCGGGTAAAATTGGAATTTTTTCCGATGGAATGAATTAATGGAAATGGGGTATGTGAAATTCAGGGGAATTTCCGATTTTAAATGGTATAATAAAGGTATTGGAAATTATCTGGATGAAATTGTGAATTGTAATTCCGGGGTTTTAAAAGGAAATTTTGAAAATTTACGAGCATCATGAATTCTGATGATAAATCCTCTTCTTAATGCATTCAATCACAGATTCTTTGAGATATGCTTTTGAAAACACATATCGCACGCGTCTTGTAGCTCTAATTCCTTAGGATTAAACTTAACTGGCATTTAATAATTGCTGTGAATGACATATAACAATTTTCTGTGGATAATCTTTGTGTTTACGTGATAATTTAATTTCTCCTTCTTTAATTATTGAAAATAAAATAAAATAGACAATAACGTGATTTATCTGATGACAATAAACGGCTAAAATTATCCAAATTGTTTGAATTATTAATTTCCTAATTAAAAAATTAAAAATTTTCTCAATGCCCTATTTTTGGAGAAGACTTCTTTATATTGTCGCATAATTGCCCAGGATTTTTTTGAATTTGTCAAAGAGGTAAAGAGGAAACTTTGGAAGGCAAAGTGGAAATTCGCAAATCGTCAGTCGCCGATTTATCATCAGTTGAACTGCAGCATTTAATGTTTCCCTAAAGTCCCTAGATGGAGCAAACAGTCTCCTTTCTCTCCTCACACAATTCCTCTACTTTACCACTGAATTAATTAATTTAATTAGCAAACTTACCCGTCGCACTCCCGAAATGACCAAAAAACTCTTCAACTCCATCAAAAAAATCTGCCTCAAACTCCAGAAAGCCTCGGAACTGTTCTCCTCCAATTCACCCTAAAAAAATGTAAAAAAAATTAAAGAATTATCTGTGAAAATATCTAGAGACACGTCAGTGCAATTAGTGAAATCGAAGTTCTTCAGTCATGAAGTCTGCAAAGTTTAGTGAAACCAATGGAGTAAATTATTTCACCCCTGTCTCAAAAAAAGAGCTAAAGAACTCCTTTTATTTTTTATTTATTTTTTCTTTTGGGGGAAAAATAGTGGGGGTTCGACCTCGCGTGATAGCTCATGCCACCTTTGCGTGTCGAACTCTGATTTGCTTT
The DNA here is from genome assembly GCA_963565655.1 of Aleiodes testaceus. Taxonomy (NCBI): domain Eukaryota; kingdom Metazoa; phylum Arthropoda; class Insecta; order Hymenoptera; family Braconidae; genus Aleiodes; species Aleiodes testaceus. The sequence continues at coordinate 3,811,194 of OY751424.1, read as the reverse complement.
GTTGAATCAAGTGTATACCCTACTCTATGGTTCACGAAAAAAAAAATGCAGAAAAAGGAATAAAAAGGGGGGATGGTGCATTTCTCTTCTTTTTTTTTCATCCGCATTTTATTTCCCTTTTCTCATCCCTTTTGCCTGTATTTGTTTACTCTGTTTATACGTTTCTCCCTGTTATTCTGTTTGTTTTCTTCAGCATGATTCTTTTATTATTACGAAGACGATTAAATTGCCGGATAAGATTTACTGCTGTCATACATTTAATCATGTTACCAGTTCAATAAAAATGATGAAAGACGGTTCTATATCAATCGTTTAAGTTTAAAAAGCTTTTTCATGTGATGAAGAAAACAATGCATTTACGGATTTATTGAGGCGTATGATTTTTGCTTTATTGATGATTGAAGGGAGGAAAGTATTGAGAAGAGATTTGTGAAATCAGAGAATATTGAAAGAATATTATTTTATTTATTTAATTATTCGAGAATATGAAATTGTGATTTATTAATTTATGTCAACTCACCCTCTTCATAAACATTGAAGAATCGTAGAAATATATTTATCCTGCGTTCCGGTGTTTAACCCAAACAATCGGAAATACGTCGACCAGTTGGAGAGCAAATTGAACACCTTGAGTGGAATGGGCGGAGACATTTGTATTAGATTCACGTAGCGATAGTAGTTAAATTAGTTTCATCAACTTCAGCGTCGAATGCTTACGGTGAATCGCGTGGCTCTGATTCCGACTGAATTATCTGAAAGCAGGAAAAAGAAAATCCTTGAAGAATTTAACAAAAAAATTGAATTGTTTTGTGGGTATTGTGAAACTGATTAATTTTTTTTTCATTCATTCTCCATTTTAGTTAAATGAAGTAGAGAAATTCTTCAATTTTTTTTTTGGAGAAGTTGAAAAATCGCATGAAGCTTCTTTTGAAGATATCTTTGAGGCAAGTGGATTTAGAGAAAAATGTGAAGAAACCTTTTTTGTAGGAAATTTAATTTTTTACAAAAAAGGTCTCTTGATAATTTTCGATAAATCTACTCATTTACGAAATATTATCATTCATTTTATATACAAAAGTTAGTTCTCATGAATCTCCTCAGTTTTTATTTAGTTTATCCACGTGATACGTTGCAAACGAAACCGGAATGAAAATTGACGGTATTTCCTACTTTAACTCAGTCTGTTTGGTGAACGAATGAACTGCATTACAGTATGAAAAACGCAAATCAAACCGTGACTAGCATATATACTGTTTACGAATCCAAGAATGTTGGGGAAAACCCATTGGCCCTCTGCTAACATTTTTACCATCAAAAAACTGAAAAAGTACAGTAAATCCCAGGGTGACTGTATTTTCCACAATTTTATGCAGTTCGAGACGATGAAGATTCTCTCTTTTTTTTCCAATATTTCCATGGGGGATGTGAGTGCATATAAACTGCACTCAACTTGGTTAAGAAAAAAGAAAGAGACGAGAGGATGAAACATTTTTTTTAAAGAATGTTTAGGAGACATTTTGGGGGTGGTTTCTCACGTTTAAATATTTATCCGGAGCAATGGTAGACTGGGGAATTCAAGAGACTGGGGAATCGTCACTTTGGCTGAAGGATTTGTTGAAGTTATTTTCAAACTTTTCGGGATAATTTTATGTGATGCTTGAAAATTGAGTTTTTATTGAATAATGAAGCCAATAAATTTGATAAATTCCATTATTTCAATGTAAAATAACGAAAAAGAACCTATTCATGATCACACGTGTATGAAAAAGATAAGCACTAATTTATAATTAATTGGGCTTTTCTAACGATAAAATAACGAATTTCGACATTAATTGAACACGTGAAATTGACAGGAAGCAAATAAGATTATTCTCTACTTTGGATCAAGAACGTTATCATTTTTTTTTTATCAATGAATTACGATTCTAGACACGAGGAGACAGAGTTACTCATTCTATCACATTGCCAAGCAACAGCAAGAGTTTCCAACTATGAATTTTTCATTTATAATTTTTTCATTGTGCCTCATGCTTCTGATTGACAGTGAGTGAAGATATCTGAGAATAATCCAAATTAATTGAACTAAATTCTCTTTTTTATTCGCAGAAAGTCATCAAGTTATCGATGGAATTCTTGCTGATCCTAATGCATTTAAGTATCAAGTGGGATTGGTCTTATCCAATGCTTTTGTTTGTGCTGGTGGAATAATTGACGAGTATCATGTCCTAACAGTGGCTCATTGTGTCTGTAGGTATGTGAATCGTGATATAAAAGTAATTGCAGGAGTTTCCCATCTTTTTGATGATGGAGCAGTTACTAGGAACGTTCAGAATGTTCAAATACATCCAAATTATGCGGATGCATTCTGCGCAAACGATATATACCAGTCTCACTTCATACCAGCGATTCATGACATTGCTGTACTCACAGTACGTTTTCCAATGCTTATTATTATTATTTTAATTAAAAAAAATTCAGCAGATGCTTTAGCATGTTTCTATTGTTCTTGAATTTTTTCACATTTGCTGGATGGAGTTTTTACTCTTAAAAAAAATGTGAATCATTCTGTACCATGCTAAAATAATTTTTGTCAAATTCATCAGGTTTCCAAGAGCTTTCAGTTGGGGGATAGGCTCATGAAAATTGATTTACCATCGAAAAATAATTTTTACTGTAAACCCTGCACTGTTGCTGGTTGGGGCCGAAGAAGAAAAGATGGTCCTATACCTGACAGCCTTTCATTTGCGGTATTATACCTTTCAAGTGGAAAAATGTGCGATGCAGCGAAAGTTCCATATGCATTTCATGAATTCTGTGCATATGATCCTTTTCACACTTCTGTTCCAACAATAGTAAGTAATTATTTCAAATAAACGTAAAGTTCTCAGTGTAAGTGATATTTTTTTATTCAGGGAGACAGTGGAAGTCCTCTGAATTGCGGTGGAAAAGTCGTTGGTATCAATGGATGGGGAACAACTGATACAACCTTTCCCACAGTTTTTGTTTCCGTCTATGATCATCTGAACTTCATCAAGAAATCAATGTCTGATGTTGAATCCACTGGAGACGATCAAATAATAAATCAGTAATTATAGAACAATTGGATGACTCTTATTTCCTGAATTAAATCCAAGATTTTCTAGGGTAATTGGAATTGATGCAGTCAATTGCCAAAAATATCAGATCTACAGAAATAATATGATGAAATTGAGACACTAATTCCCATTCGTCTAACTATTCTCGTTCTTCTACCTATTCTCGTGTCACCCATTCTCGTTCTCGCTTCGTCAACCCAGATATGCATTAATAATCGAAGATCTCTAGAACAGCGCCGGAAAAGAGTTGAGACATTTATTTCTAAGTCAAGAAAAAACTAATAAAAATAGGGAAAAGTGGGAGAAATTTTCATGGTATCCACAATTTATCATCGATCAAGTCTGAGCCCCGGAAATGTCTCGTCATGCTCACGCAGCAACAATGAATAAATAAATTCCCATGTTTTGATTGAAATAATTCAGTTTTTCGTGGATTCAGAGGGACTGTCTTCTATGCTGATTGAATTATTGATATTGTGGGGGATGGAGGAGAGTCGCGGATATCCGGCGGAAGCCGCTGATACAGGTCCTGGGATTTTACTTATCAATCCAGGATTAAGTTCGCACCCGTGAGCCCAGGCACCACGCTATCTCTCGGCTAATGGTTCTACTGGTAAAATAGGAGGTGGGGTGGTAGAGTTAGGGGAGTACGGGTAATGAACGTTACTCATCAGCGCACGTCAGGGGTATTATAACGTGGTTGAAAATGCACTATGTTCAATCGTTGTCATGTAAAATAATCACATGCTGAATAATCTAGTTGTAATTAATTAAGTTTACAATCTGCTGCGGGTAAAAGGGAAACGCTTAGCAATTCTTTTTTTTATCCCGAGGGAAATGGAAAAAAAAAGGGGGAAATTGTTGGCTTTAGTTCTCAAGTGTTCATTTAATAAAAATAGGAAATTCATTTTAATTTAAAAATGATTTTTCATTGTTGAATGAACGATCGATTAATTTCTCATGAATGATGCACTTGTGTCACCTTTTCTGGATTAATGCGTAGGTTCAATATTGATTAACAGTTTAGTGTAAAATTACTCTCGATTGAGTTTCTAAGCGATGACGTACAATGGAAGGTGTAACGGGTACACGGAGGGAGAGAAGTTGTGCTCTGTTCAATGGGAAGGTTTGAGGCCAGTGATTGTGTGTTGGAACAACGTGTGGCCTCTCTCATTCACAATTTTCCCCCCCTTTTGTGCGCCTGTGTCAATTCTTACGGATAGTAACCAGTGGCACGTGCCCCCCTTCCCTTTTGCCAAGTTGTTGCCACGTGTTTATCCTTTTGTTGGAGAATGATGGTCGATTGCCAGGGATCTAATGAATGTATCTTCATCGTTCAATCGACTCTTTTTTTTTTTATACGCCTACGAATCAGTATGACGCATTGGGAAAATGATTGTGCGGATTTTTCAATGGAAGAGGGGAGTTTTCTTTTTTTAATGAAAAATTAATCACACGTGCCTCCATTTTTATCTGCTTCTTTTGGAAGCGGAAATAATCGGGGAAAAGGTCATACACCAACCTTTTATGACATTAAATCCTGACATTTTCTGGGGAAAAACAAATACTTGGTTTTTGCTTTTCGAGGAGTTGGGGAAATATGGATTTATGCGTTAATTTAATTTCTCGAGGCACTGGCAATTGAATTGCCCTCGATTTTTAGCCTTCCTGCAGCAGCAATTGAGGAAGTTTCGAATACACGATATTTCCATGACTAGATTCTGGTTTTACTCGTTTTTGTCCAGTAGGAAATCCAGGAAAACTAGTGTTAGTTGTGTTTTTATTTTGAAAACAGTTGAATTCAGTCACAGTTCAATGGTGGAGATGAAAAAAACTAACGAATTACTTTTTTATTCTTTTAAAATATATTTTTCGTCTTTTTCGTCAATCGAATGGGGCAATTGTTCATTTTTTAATGGAGAAAAAAAAAGTGGATTGGAAGAATTGTACAGTAAAATCAAATATTTTTCATGTTCTATATAAAAAAATTTGATTCCTCGATGAGTTACATGTCACATTGAATTTTAATAACGAAGTGGATGAGGGAAATAGATTTGAATGATACTTTTTATTTCGAAACCATTAAAATTAATAGTTTTTCCGAACTTCATGGATTTCATTTATGGAAACTGGGACAGCTTCAATAAAAAATCCGATGGAAAATCAATTTGACTCCGACAATTTCCGAAACAATTCGAGAAATAAAAATAGCAAAAAGCCCCTTTAACTAAAAATTTTAATTTTTAAAAATAATCTATGTGCATCCAAAACTCCATCTACCTGGTGAAGAGACAAATCGACGTGTGACAAGATTCGTCAGAACAATAACCATGAACAATAGCGCCAGCAAATTAAAATGCAAATGGAGATTTGAAGAGGAATACAGAGATAGATAGAGAGAGAGAGACAGAGACTTCATGACTCGCAAACATTTCCCTCCCATTCCCCCCATACTTATGTATGTGTACCATTGTCATCTCTATAAGCATCAGAGGGTGAGAGGGTTTTGCGGACGGTGAGACAGGGGGTGACTGACTGAAGGTACGCCATGCGGGAATTAGTATACGGTGCCCTGGAATACATACTGACAGAGATTACGTGCCTCCGGGTGACGTTTCAACGGGATCGAGGCCAGTGTGCTACTGTGTTTGCATATCGAACAAGTTTCATTTTTTTTTCCTCCTCTGTTGTCCCTTTTTTCGCTTTTTCTGCTGCAGAGGGATCAAGAGGTTAAAGTGCCAACGTTTCGAGATATGAGAGAGCGTCCAATCGCAGCTCAAGGCCGAAGCGAATGATCCATTTTAACGTTTTTTCTCCTGTATCTCCAGATAAGAAGAGATTTCTCTGCAGAGTTGACGGATTTTCGAAGAAATATCGAGTCTATTGGATATATCACAATAAATCCCTGTTTTTGAAGTCAAATTTCCCTCAATTCTTCCACTAAAAATAATAAAAACATTAAAAATTTCCATAAACAAATGATGCATTTATACTGATTAAGTGTTTCGCAATTTCTCTGATTTATCTAATCCACAATAGAAACTCTCAATTCATCTCTTTTCATGAGATAACTAATTTCACTAACACCAATGCCTATGATGCCAAAGTTTGATGGTGATAAAGTTGGATGGCTTGAATTTAGCCTTTGAGAAGCTAAAATTTAATCACTCGAGCTCCTCGGCTTGTACAGCACACACAAGAACACTCCAATACTAGGAATCTTGGAGACCCTGGGTGATTCAGGTTGGTTTCAGTGGTTTACTCCAAATCAAACTGGACGTTTGAATATATTCGTGTGGAAATATACGTGTATATAAGAGATAGGAATCTGTTTGATCTATTTACGATCTACGTCTTTCAGTTGTGTGATAGTGAAATACGTAAACGTGTGTCATCAGGTGTGACAATTATTCGTAATGAAATTTAGTGCTGCTCTGATTGTCACTGGTTTGTATCGAGATTCCGATTGATTTCAAGTGATTCATTTAATTGGGAATTAATGGAAGTGAATTTGCCTGTTTCGTTTTATATCTTATTTTCCAATTTCATTAATTCAATTATTGAATCAATTGTATCCTCATGAAATAACAATGACAAAGAGACTTCAATCTCTAATTCACTCATTTGCATTAGTAATTTCAGTCAACAATTTGATTACATGTGATGCATGTAACTGCAGTCATTGTGAGGATCGTGTCATGGTGATTGACACTGAGAATCGACTGGATGAGGAGGATCTTGATGGTGATGGTGGCAGAACTATATGCGCTAGGGATAGGGATCATGAGGATCAGACATTTCCGAGTATATGTCACATGAGGTGTTACAACAGATGCAGTGAATTTCATTTGAGGAAACATGAGGAGTTCAAGCACGAGGTCAATGTTATTACAGCAACCAGAACTAGTGAGTTTATTTTTAATATTTTTTTTTCCATCGTTTTCTACTCATTGACGAGGAAAATTTGAATTCAAAATGAGGGAAATTGTTCGATCCACGTGAGAATACGAGGAAAAATGCAAATTGAGAATGGGAATAATTTTTTAATGATATTCAGGATTAGATGAATCGATTCAGCAGTTTTCGGGGCAGTTGAATTCGATTACATGGGTTTTTCTCTGCTCAATCTAATCAATAATTCAATGGAAAAATTTCAGATTACTACAAGCTCCATAAAGGCCCATGTCCAAAGAGGATGAAGAAGATTCACACTTGAAATGGATTGAATATAAAAATAAAGGATTTTTATCAAAAAATTCAGCACTTGTGAAAACAAAAAATTGCCTAAAATATGCCTGCAATAAAATACTAATAGATTAGACTGAAATAAAAAATAAAGAGAATTCAATGGTATCGATTGAATATTATAAAGGGAGCCAAGAGTATACGGAAACATTCGCCCCGGACAGCAGCAGCACATTAGACGCTTTGACTTGCTAAACGGGTTAATTTGAATGTTTAAATTCTACCTCCGTACAACTCAATTTGCGAAGACTCGGTGTCTAGTTAATTCGTTTTTTCTCTCCTACCTTAATTTTTTTTTCCTCTCTAGATCCTTTTTTATTCGCTCTGTTGCCAGCAACGTATATAGACACAGGCGAGGCCAACTGGACCCAAGGAGGCTGAGCAGGACCAGCCAATTCTCACGTATTTCACTATATAACCCAATTAGTAATTGGGGCATTATTAGCAGCTTATGAAGGCATTGGTTGAACGCCATCTTCAATGCTTCTCCGTTAATTTAAGTTCGATCATTCTATCGTTTCACCTGAAATGAGATTTTTTTTTTTTTTATTTAAGTTCATACCTTCAGGGTTATTTTTATGGGAGAAATTGGGAATATTAAAATTATGGAAAATCAAGGGAAATATTGGAGATACGGTTTTTTTAATGATTCCATTGGAAAGCTGAGGAAATTTCCGATGAAAATCATGTGGCAAAATATATTTTTTTAATTTTTTGAAAATTCGATTTTTTTCACTCAGATTTGAAGGGGTTTACCTTCCCAAAATTTGGAAAAATCACTTTTTTGGGAATATCTCGGGTTCTATTGGTCGTAGCGTAAAAATTCCGATTCGAGGTGAAAGGTGAGCTCATTTGCGATGAATTTATGTGGTTTCAAAATTGAAAATTCGATTTCTTTTAGTGATTTTTTGGGTGTTTTATGAAAATCAGTTTTTGCACTATAAGTTACAAATTTTTCCAAGGTAAACCCCTTCAAATCTGGGTGAAAAAATCGAATTTTTGGAAAATTCCAAAAAATCAATTTTAACACTTGATTCTAAGCTAAAATTCCCTCAACTTTTCAATGGAATCATCAAAAAATCTCTAAAACGAACCGTTTAATAAAAATCTCCATTTTACCCCACCTTCGATTTTTTCTCGTTGGAAAAAAAAAATGGTAATTGATTTTTTTTCCTCTTTGTTCAAAAAGGATTTTCCCCTCGGGTTTTACGAACCGATTGTTCTATGATTGACTCGTGATATCCGGAATAATGATTTTTTTATTGGAAAAAAAGAAAAAAACAAAATCAATTGAAAAAGGAATTAATCGTCTAGATTATAAAAAAAAATCAATTTTTTTTCAAAATATTTCTGACTATTTGTTTGCGTTATAATTCCATACAACTCTCAGATTTCCTAGTATTCCAAGAGAATACGAAGGAGTAGAATCTCCCAGTTGACATGGCTTCGCTTATTCTTACTTACACGACTCACGTGTCGTATTTCTTTCACAACCCCAATGCCACAGAACACATGCCATTTGTCTGGCTTGACTGCTTCAGTTAACTACGTTTCCATATTCTTTGATCCAAGAATTTTTCCGAATTTTTCCGTCATTCCCAAGAGATAAAACCGCAAAAACGAATAAAAGAATAAAAAAAAATTATTGAGTTGAGAAGCACTGTTGCCTCCCCCTAACATAACGCATGACCTTGGAAAACAAAGAACGCTCGAGTGTAACGTTCCCCCTAAAAAAAATCCTCATTTTATCTAAATAAAATAAATTCTTTATCTCACCTCTCGAAATAATTTCATCAATGCCTCCCGTGTTTCTGCAGATTCTCCAAAAATTTATGGAATGTGAGAGAAAAATATACAGAGTGAAACGAATCAAGTGCACTTCAATTTAACATAAGAATTTTCGGAATTCCGCTCCCCCCGCGCGACGAAACAAAAGAAAAATACGAAACAAAAGAAGATCGCATGCAGCACATAACTGTACTTATTTTGAGATATTTTACTTGATAATAATATCGATAAGTCTGTGTGATAATTAATAAGTTCGTTTGTAGTTTAATTTTATTAAGATTTACTATTTAATTGATTATTTAATGCAATGGTAATTCTCACGTCTGTCCCGGCGAAGAAACAGTTGAATAATGCGAGGAACCGGTGGTGGGGGGTCTGAGGTCTACGGCAGCCGAGAGCCGTTCCCCCACCACCGACTGACCCAAGCCTCCCATTGAACCGCAGTAGCGCCACGCAGTCTGCCGGTAGTCCGCTCACGGAACGGAGGATTAATTAATTCCTCAATATAAAATAAAATATTCTCAAATAATATAAAATTTTTTTACGTAAAATAAAATTCATAACACTCTCGTCCGTATGATAATTTAAAAAATTGTCAGCAGTTAAAATTCAATGGGTATTCGTATTTATTTATTATTTAATTTAAGAGTATTTTTTACTTGTATTTTGACAAAGAAAGAGTTGAGGTATGAGGTATCGGTTAGTGTTGAGGAGTTCTCGGAATTCGGCAGCCGAGCTCCCTTCCCCCACCGTAGACGGACCCAAGGTCAGTATTGTAGCGCCACGCAGTCTACCGGTAGTCTGCTTACAGAGCGGAGTATTAATTAATTCCTCAATATAAAATAAAATTACTTGCATAAAAAAAAAATTCGTAACGTCCTCGTCCGTGTAATAATTAAGAAAATTGTCAGCAGTTAAAATTCAATGGGTATTCGTTTTTTTATTATTTAATATCGATCGTATTTTTCACTTTTTTTTCGGGGAAAAAGGGTTCAGGTATGCGGAGGATTCTTGGAATTCGGCAAGCGAGCTCCCTTCCCCCACCGTAGACCGGAGTATTATTTAATTCCTCAATATAAAATAAAATATTCTTAAATAAAATAAAATTCGTAACGTCCTCGTCCGTGTGATAATTAAAAAATTAATTAGCAGTGAAAATTCAATGGGTATTCGTATTTATCTATTTTTTATTTCGATGGTATTTTTCAATTGAGTTTTGGTGAAAAAACAGTTGAGCATCGGTGAGTAGTGGGGGGTCCCGGGAATGCGGCAGCCGAGCGCCTTCCCCCACCACTGACTGACCCAAGCGTACCCGCCGGCCGGTGGCGCCACGCAGTCTGTCACTAGTCCCTTTATAGAACGGAGCGTTAATTAACTCCTCTACTTTAACATAAAATAAAATTCATAACATTTCCGTAATAACTCTCTCTCCAATCGTAACGAAGCGGGTATAATCCTCGGGAATAAAAGTCCATGTAAAAAGTATAAAAATAATAATTCTCCGACACAAAAACCTTTGAAATAACGAACCTCCGTCTGCACTGTTGCATCACAATGTAGAAAAGAATATAAAGAGCGAATGGAAGACGAAAAGAATTATAACGGGAGATCGACGGGGATGACCTTTAAAAACAAGCGGAAAAATATGAGAAAGAATTTTCAACTCAACTGAAGAACCCAAACACTCTGAATTATCAGTCGGAATTTTCTACAGTGGTAAAATTAAATAATTGATAAATAAAAGAAAGGGGGAAACATTTTTTTTCATTCTTGCGAGGAGAAAGAGGTTCTCATTCGATTCATCGAAATGAAAGTGGTTCTTCAACTGTTTATATTGTTATAGTGTTTGTGGGATTATCGTTGAACTGATATCATTGACAAGGTTTGAATGTGAGTTGACTGGGTCACAACGAGGGGATATTTGCGATCCTCTTTAACTCGTACGAGTCTCGGGTTTGCAAACGTTAGGCGTGGAGTGAGAAGAGGCTACATGATAAAGGAGAGGGGGGCACAGAATGGATGGCGCGCGCTGTCTACTGATGAGAGAGAAAACCCTTTCCTCGTGTTGCAAACATTCCATAGTGCGCGTGTGGTGGGGGGAGACGTTAGAATACACGTTCGCGCCAAGTCGGAACTTCAGTCGTGACGCGAACGACACACGCGGTGGTTGCTCCGTAAAAGTAACATAAAGTTTGAGTTTTTAAATAAATATTAACAGTTTTTTTTTGGTTTGTGAAAGAAGTTGTTTTTTTTTTTTTTCGTGAGTTCAGTTTACTTTGTTTTCATCATGATCATGCAGTGGTTTTATGCTCTCGCATTTTTGTGCATCGGCAGCAATGGGCAGTTTACTGGTGAGTTTTTAAATTTTTTTTATTTTTATCATTTTTAAGAATGTGAGGAAATGATTGTTGAGAATTGTTTATTCGCCTCATTTTTAATTCATCAAAGTTTGAAGTTCTGCAATAGAAATTTCGTCGTTTTTTCCTCTCATTCTATCTACGTTGGTTTGTTTAATCCAATTGGTTATCGACAAGTAATTTCCTACAAGTAGAAAGGAAAGTTTTGTAGAGAAACCTTCTCTCGGGGCAACTTCATTATTTCAAACAGGGCTCTTTATCAGTAAGTCGTCTCGCGTTTCTCTGATATACGAAGAAAATTTTCAAGTTGGAGATGCAATAGTTGATAAATTAACTGTGTCAAAAAGTTTTGTATTAATTTTAACTTTGAAAATTTCTGAATTTTCATATTTTTTTTCAATTGCTGGCTTATGGCTTGTTTTTCTTTTTTTTTTTTTTTATTTATAAATTTAATCTCAGGAGTTTTTGGAAGGGAGAAGAAGTTGAAGGTGCTATTATGAAAGTTTGCTCTAGATTTCATCTCATTGAATTTCATTGTGAGATAATTTGAAAAAAATCAAAGGCAAAAGTTTTTAATTAGAATAAGAAAATGAAGGGATAAATTAATGAGTTCTAACGGAGTCTCAGTGTGTGGAGGTCGTGGAAGTGTCAACAAGATTTTTATTGTCATTGCGAATAATTATTAATTCTTCTCCAGAAGCTGAGGCAGAATGATTCAGGATTTTTTTTCAAAGTGAAAGAATTCCCAAAAAAATATGAAAAAAATTGAATAAATGCCAGGATGCCTCTTCATTGCACAGAATTTTTTTCATATTTCTCAAGCATCGTGCTGATTAATTAAAAAAAGAATTCACACGGATAAATAGGAGCATTCTGAATAATTCGTGATACTTCACTGGAGTGTGCTTAATTTACTTTAGTAATTATGAAGTTTCACTTTTAAACAAATTTCCTAATTTCTGTTTTCACTACCTCTATACCCATGATGTTCCATGGAATTTGATCCTAAGCTCAAAGGGAAGTACGATAATGTTTTTCGACATCATGCAATCGTGTTTTATTACGGGAGAGAGAGAGAGAGGGTAACACAGGGATGTTGGTATATGTGTGTAGGCATCGTACAAAGTTTGCTTATGGACTTGGATGTGACGAGGGTGTATCTAGTAAACAAGATGCATAATTTCTTATACAAGTTTAGTCAACCATAGGGGACAGGAGGTATACAGTGAACATATGATAGTTTTCAACTTGAAATTGAATTTTATCACTTCTTCTGTTTCCTTATTTTTTACTTGACAAAGTTTTAATCTAAACTATTTTTCAAATATTAAAAATTTAGGAAAAAATCATTTTTCTTGAGAAAACTGAAAATTCGGAATTTTTGTCAAATCATTTCTTTTAGAGACTCCTTGCAATTGTGATTTTTATTGTATTTTATATTATTTCTCTTCATTCCCGTTTCTTTAACCAATGACAAGAGAGGAGATCTAATAAACGTGATTGAGTGTAGCGAGCTGTAAACTGGGCTTGATTGAATTTTCACAAACTCAAGGACACGTTGGATTTTAGCCTTAGTAAACATTCACATGGATTTCTTTTTTTCCTCCTATTTAATCGGATTGAGTGAATTCAATTTCCCCCTATTTTTTTATTCTCCAGTTTTCATAGAATATCTCAGAAACTCAGGGAGATAGCGAAATTTTCACAGAAGCACTTTTTGTAGAGAATTTCGAGACCTACAAAAAAGGTATCTACGAAAATTTCCTCATCTCCCTTAGTTTCCGAGATTTCCCCAAAAAATAATCTTCCTTGTTCATCGTCTCCTCATTTTTTTTCCGGAGTAAATCCTTGCGATAAAAAAGGGGAAAAACAAACGGATTATCTCCGGAATTCCTCAGATTATTTTAAAATGAAAATTTTCCTTCATCCCCTCTCATTCAGAGAGAACAAACTCTTCAGTAAGTGCCAATTCTCTTGTGTACGATTATTTCTGCAATAAAAAAGCGTACGGTCTTACGCGCAATCGAACTTGAAATGGTTTGTGAAGAAAAGAAAGGAAAAAAAAAGAAAAGGAATATTACTTGACAACGTAGACGCTGGGGTAATACATTGGGTAGTTGGTAATAGCGATATTGGACCAGATGGTCCAATGTTGGAAGAGGAGAAAACGATATTTTTCTTTACCTCCATTTTTTTTTCCTCTTTCAAATGTTTACAATCGATTTTCTGCGCATGTCGTTGCGGCAAATATCCGTGAGATGTAGAGGCAAGTAGAGGAAGGGGTAGAAGTGGTACTAGAGAGTCGCATACACTATTGCCACTACTCCGACGCTTCGTTGAATGGTAAACGATCAACATTCTTCGATTGGAGGACCCTCCAAGTGGTAATTGCATTCCTATTTGCGATGATAGTGAGTGCTATCTTGATATTGAAAGCGATTAGAGCCTTTTGATAGTTGGGATGAATTGAAAATCTCTTCAGTGTCGAGTTCAATCAGAGGATGAAGTGATGAATTAATTGCGAATTATTATTTTTTACTAAATAGGATTTTAATAATTTTATTAAATATAATGCCATTGATTTCCGTTAATTTTTGGGGGAAAAAGTCTGGTACAAATTATCCAGAAGTTGCTAACCGCAAAACAAAAGCATCCCACCATATTCCGTTGAACTTCCCCAATATTCGAAAAAAAAAGATTTCCGAAACTGCCAGAATGACCACGAGATCGCAACAGCTGCGCTCCGACACAGCGTAACCCAATCCTTTTTAATTGCACACTCGATCGACTGTACAAATCGATCAATAAGTGATCCAGATCAATTGGCTCGTATAAGGCAGTAAAAAGAGGTAAAAAGATATCGTTGGTTAACGACACCAGCTGCAGCGTCAAACTGAAGAACATCTTCACGAGACAGACGGCACACAACAAGTTTTCCATCCAGGGACATTTCTTCCTCTCTCATTCCCTCTCTTCATCATTCTCACTCGCAGAAAGTACTTGGGCTTCAGTGCATCTATACGTGATATACAGTGGCTCAAGTATTTTCACATGAAATGCGAAATGTAGTTCCCGAAGGATTTGAATATATATTCAGCAAGAGTCAACGGTAACCAGCAGTGATATCGATTCCCCTAGGTAAAAGGAGAGTGGGAAAAAGGGGGTAGGAGTTTTGAGGGGGTGGAGAGGCTAGTGAAACGTTGGCACGCGATCGAAAACCCGTAGGTAACACCGTATACACGACCCTCCTGTCAAACAGTCCTTCTCCTTGCCACCTCTATATTCACTGCTACCCAATTCGCGAGGTGGAAAGGGGGTGGTAACGTTTGAACTGGAGAATTTTATTTGTGGCCTGTTTATTGTCATAGAAGGGCTTTATGCAGGGGAAAAATTGCAGGAATACTGCGGATTTCGATTATTTTTTTTCGGGGATTAAGGAGTTTTGCTAATTTATTGAATGGATTAGACTGGAATATTATTATTATTACGTGACAGTTATGAGAATGCATTTTTCATGAATAATTTCATGGGAGTAAAGTACATTCCTCGATTAATTAGAGAAATATGCTTTTTTAGTTTATTCTCATCTTGTCTTTTCATTTATTCATTCAATTAATTTTCCAAGAATTGTATTTTTTCCACTTGACATTTATTTCATCTTGTAATGAAAATGAGAAAAATAATACCTCAAGAGATAGGAATATATGAGTTTTTTTTTTTCATTCTTTTGTTGTACAGGGAAAATGGGAAAAAAATCCTCTAATTAATCATGACAAAAATCCTACAACTGCTCTCAATTATTATCAACTCGAGAATGTCTGATGCTTGATTAAAAAAAGAAGTGTATTTAATGGTTTAACCATAATTAGAAAAATTCCGGCTCTGTCATCTACAGATTTACCTTTTTTTTCTTCTTTATTATTGAAAATGTCTATTGCAATTAGTCCCTTAATGTTGAATCGTTTTTCTTTTTTTTTAAAACTCAATTACTCAACGTCAATTGCATTCACAGTGAATGCCTCTGATTACGACAAGTTCTTTCGTATTATATCGATGAATAAAAAAAAAATGAGTAAATGAATTCACTTACCACTGTTTTTTTTTTTTATTCAAATTTATTCCAATTGAAATACAATAAAAGAGTGCATAATAATTGAGATAAAATTGCGATTAAAAAAGTCAGTGTGAAGTGGAAACTTGAATTTACTCATTTAAATTATCACTTGTTTTCTCCTTGAATTAATTACTCAAATAAGAATTTAATTAATCTTGATTTTATTCTTAGAAATAGTCATTGACTTTGTTTAAATGAATTAAACTGTTATTTTTTCTTCTCTTTTTCGTGTCTATAATTAACGATTGAAATAGTAAGAACATGAAGGATACTTTAAGCTCCTTAGAAAATCAGAATCCTTACTTTCTTCGAGTTTAATCGTTTTTCCATTAATCCCAAGATGAATTGCAGTATTGTATTCATTGTCCTCTTCTCTACAATACACTCGTTTGTATCCAATTCATTTTCTAGGAAATAGACATTTGAATGTCGTAATAAACATGGAAATTCAGGACTTTTGTTGATTGCATAATTAATTGAAAAAAAAGATGCAAAAAAAGGGGAAGAATGAACTTTGACTTATTGAGAATAAATAACGATCTGTTATTCACTCTTGGAAAGTCAGAGTTCATTTTCATGTGATTTTCTTTGAAATTTCAAGCGTGTCGAGGGAGAGAGTATTTATAATTTTTATTAAAGTAAAGGACTCTGTGAAAAAAGTGGAAAAAATTGAGGAAATGCTCTAAGTTGTCTCTATTGTTGCTGAATTTTTTCAAGAAAAATTACTGTGTTTCACTCTAAAAAAAATAATAATTTAATCGATAATTTATTGTTTGAGATTTCCACTTTTTTCGCGTCCGAAGGAAAAGGAAATTCGTTTTCCTCGATCTGTAATTATTTTTCTACGAATCTACATGGAGGCAACTGACGATTCAAATCCTTGAAAGACAATTCGCCATGGGCAAAAGGGACATTCTGAGTTACAGAATCCAGAAGCCCTAGGGCTCGTCCCGTACGACAGTCGATGATTGGATCAGTTTTATGAGTTCCACTGGGACAATCTCTATATCGATCGATCTTCGCCTTTTTTTCTTTACTTTATTTTCTCCATTTTTCGCTTCTACATTTACTTTTCCCTCCGTAAGCCACACCAACACAACGTTATATGCGAATCAACACAGGGTCCGGATAGGATGCGAATTGTTATTGCGGGTTGTGTTGAATTTTTTCATTCAACTTTTCCCTTCTCTCTATTTTCCCCATTGGGTAGTGGCAATACTGAGGAAATTGAAATAGTTTGGAATTTAAAAATACATCAGCATCCTCATAACTCGAGTTATTCCGTTATTTCCTATATTCTCCATCAGTTTTACCACTGAGTTAATTATTGATGCTTCTTTTCGGATTTTGTCTCGTTCTGATTATTCCAGAGTTATTTCATTTTTTAATGTCTTTTCAATTGCGTCAAGAGGTCATTAATTGGGTCAGAAAATTTTAAAGATAATTTTATTTCTCATAGATAATGAAATTGAATCTCTTTAATTGGACATTTAATATTTTAATCTTGAAATTCGATTAAGAATCCTCAAACTCTCGGTGAAAAAATATCAAGAACAATATATTTTGCGGTTAAATTATGAAAAAATGGACACCGAGGGTAGACAGTAATTCATCCAGAAAGAAAGTAACTTCGAAGTTTGAAAGATGGCGCTGTTATACCCTGAATCTCCAATTTAATCCATCAAGACTTTTTCCTCCCTTTTTTTCATACTCTTCCTACCTCAACAATTTTTTTCCCCATTTTTTTTTTTATATATTTTTCTTTGCCCCTCGTGTTTTTTAAGATCATCCACGAGTCGGGATAAAAAGTTTCTCACGGTACATTGGGTCAGAGGGTGGGTGGGAGGGTGCGAAAGATTGGAAGTGGGAGGGATGGTTTGCAAGTACGTCAAGACAGTTTATAAGACACACAAAAACTATCGTGTATTTATTTCTCTCGAGATTTTCGAGAATATCAAATGTAAGTTTGTCATGATTTTCAAAGTAAATCCTTATATAACGTACAACTTGTGAAGCTAGTGCAGGTGCAAGAACTTCTTGAGTACATACATGAGGAAGGAATCGCTTGGAAAATTCTGCACTTTTTTTATTTTTACGTTAAATTCACTAGAAATATCTTGCATGATACAGTATAATTCCTCGAATTTTTTAATAGTAAAAAATTGAATAAGAATGTTCTTTTTCAAGTTTTTTTATCACTCAAATTGTTGAACTGGGAAATTTTTTGAAAATACCTCGAAATTTAAGGGATAGAATTTCTTGCATTCACAAAAGCCTTCATGACAAAACTTTTTCCTTACTTTCTCCATTAAAGCCTGATTTTAAAGTAAAATTGACCCATTCCATTTTCTCACTTTCCAACTCAATTAATATCTCTATTCGTAACAACCGGAAATTAATGTTTCTCCAGTATTTTTTCATTGAGGATTTCTTTAGTATTTTTTAATGAAAATCGTGGAGAATTATTTTATTCGAGCCACTGCCTCAGGTTCATTAAAATTTGTATGTATTTCATTAAAAATCGTGATGAAAAATGGAAATATGAAAAATAAATATGTAATTATTGAAATTAACGTGACGAAGAATTAATTCGAAAAACCGAAACGATTGCCTGTGAATTATTAATAATTCGTTGATATACCTGCGAAATTAAATTAATATTCCATTTCCTTGATTAAATATCATTGATAATTAATAAATAATGATGAAATGTCAATCAACGTCTATGTCAGTGTAATATTCCCGAGAAATCATCAAATTAAACGCAGCTATAAAACATTGAATTTAAATATACATTCATTTGCTATTTCGCTTGTAAACATCTGTTTTTTTTTTCCAATACTCTGTTACAACTTCATTCTGACAATTTCACTCAATTGCGGAGCAAACAAATACTTGTATTCTCGAATACCTTTTTTTTTCAAATCGATTTACGAATAAAATTAACGTGTTTATGTGTAACTACAACGTGTACACCTGTTTCCAGGGAATTACTGTGCTAATAGGATTGTTGAAATGCATCCATTAAAGCTATTCAATGGGAATCATGTAATTTCATCAATTTTTTGTTGTACTCCCTAATTATTATTTTTTTAAACGTGAATTTGTATTTTTTGCTGAGGTTTCTGTAGGGTCAATGGAGATGAGATGATTTCACATGGATTTTCTAATTTTGGGAAATCATTCTGACGGGAATTGACAGAGATATTCGAGTTTCTAAACTAAATTTATCTCATATTCTTTTAATAATTAATTTATGATAGACAGAATTGATGGGTATTATCCTGGGGTCCATTAATATTCACGAAAATATAAGAATAATGTTGAAAATGATAGGATAATGAATAAATTGAGAAGATTGAATTTTTGAAGGGTTTTAATTGCGTAACACATTCGAATATTTTGATTCTTTCAGTCAATATCCGTTCTATATTTTTACAGTGACTTGTGACATTTAAAATTGCAACTGGAGGTAATACTCAAGTGCATGAAATGTCTCAGCTAATTCAGGAGCTGTAAGTCCTCTGTGACGTGCGATAAAATCAGAAATTCTGGGAAATGGATTGAATGTTATAGAAAAAAGGAAATTCCCTGATACTCATGCACTTTATATCGAAAAGTCAACGGATTTGATCTGAAAGAAAATGGATTCCTATTTTTTCTCCCATTTCCTCAAGCGATTTTGTTGAAAAAAAGCTTTGAAAATTTAATTCACGATATTCGCCAAAGTAGGAAAATCAATGATACGAAATAATGAGGGAAAATGAGAAAATTGAGAATCTTAAATAATTGATAGTGAATTATTCAAGAATTATCGATAATTAATTCTATATATTTTCCCCATAACTGCAAATTAATTAAAAAAGATTTAGAAAAAAATAACGGATTATTTTACACTAGAAAATTCACCAATTGTCTCACACACTTGTTCACAATTCACCCCTATACTTCTCCCCATTGCAAAATTATTTATTCTCATATTTTCACGATTTCCCACTTATTTTTTTTTTTCTATTTCTACAACTTTTCTCTGGGATATGTATATGCACGATGAAAACTCACCGGTAGTTGAATGCAATTTGCCAGAGCGTCAATGCCGTCAGTTCTCATGCCCCGTACTTTTCCTATTTCTCCTGAAAAGAAGCGAGAGAGAAGGATTCAACGTGAATAACACTAAAGTGATAAAAAAAAAGGGGGGAGAAAACGTGAAAATATGTCTACAACGCGTTTGCCGCATGAGTTGACACACGTTACGACGTTCTTTATTTCAGAGTCGTCAAGTTTCCTTTTTTTTTTTTTTTTTTTTTTGTCACTTCGAGTTTACCACGTGTCATCTGCATTTGCATGACAAATTGTGGTAGATAAAATTCTTTTGGTTTTTGTCATAAAATGAAAAATACTTTATAACGTTTTTTATTTTTTTATTCTCGAGTTTTTCTTTCAGCAAGAGCTTTCGATGATGGAAAATAGGGCTTTATAATATTTCGTTCAGAGAGAATTGTTAATGAATTTAACTCTCTTTTTACATAAAGCCATTAGCACATATGTTTCTCACTTGCGTTTGACTTTTGAATCGGAGTAGAGCACATCAGTTGGTGCATGAAATTTGTAGTGAGCCTTTTGCGGCTACAGGACTCGTCGAGCCGTGAAATTCGTCTCTGGGACTTTTGAGCTGGCTGAGTGAGACAATCCAATACAAAATGGAATTGAGAGAGAACGGTACGTCCTCGGACAAATCCGATTCGTGTCCATGATAACGTTCACGATGGAATAATCTCACTTTGTTTACGTACATGGCTTTTGGCACGTGCTTGAGATGAAGTACTCTGCAGGCTCATGTACCCTTTCCATTTTTTTTTCACGTGAATTCCTGGCAAAATAAATATTTTGCCATAATTCGAGAGAATTTTTTTGTGACTTTTTGAAATGCGAATATCTTTGAAACGAGTGGATTTATGGAAAAATATGAAGAGATCTTTTTTGTAGAGAATTTAATTTCCTACAAAAAAGGTCTCCTCATAAATTCTCGTATCTCCAATAGTTTCCGTGATATCTTCAAATGAAACTAAATTACCAGAATAATTAAAAAAAACCTTTGATTCTTTCTCCTCTTGAGAACACGAAAATAGCATTCTTTCTGTGGCGGGAGAATTTGAAAAATCCTGAAGCATTCTTCTGAACTTTGATCGTTTGGACAGAAAGCGGGACGGTATGTCAACTTGGTTGAAATAATAGTACTCAAAGGTAGCAAGAACCTTCTATTTTTCTCTTTTTTTTTTTCTCTATTTCCTATTCTTCTCTGTGGTAAAAGGGAGAGAGAGAGAGAGAGAGAGTGAAAGGACAAAAGAAAGCTTGAGCAATTAACCTGAAGAATAAATTCCATTCTCAAGGAGAGTTTCACTGGGTGCTTTTAATTAACCCCAGAGCATCGTTTAGATTTTTTCTTCTTTTACTTCTTTTCTGTTGAAAATTAATTTTAAAGCTCGTTGGTACGTGATGCAAGCATTTGAGACACTTTTTTTTGTTTAAATTCTTCTCTTCTCTTGATGATTTGAGGATTGTAAGTTATTTTTAAACTGTTCATTAATGTCGCCATTTTTTTGTCCAGTGGAATGTTGATAATTAATGTCATTGAATAATGCGTTTAATCCCTCGGATTAATTAAAATTAATTAAATCCCAAATAATTGATGTGCATTTTTCCCTTGAAAAATTGCGAAAAAAAAGGATTCTTCATAAAAACCATTATTTCAATTCATTTTTTATAATTTTTCCATGAAAATAAAGTAGCAGCATCATCATTCCTCCTTTATTCCCTCGGTCGACTCATCTTGGCATTGTATTTCGTCGTTTCGTAAGCACTGAAACTCGCAATTTGCATAAATTTGTAAACGTCGCTCGGACGAGCGAAAAGATCAGCAGGCTACTAGTCGTATAAGTGAGTGAGGGGTTGGATGAAAAAAAAAAAGGAGTAGAAGTGTTAGACCGGGTGCAAATCTCGTTTTACGAGCCTCGCCCCTGGGCTGAAGACAAAACTACTATATAGTGTGACCAGGAAGTACAAAGAGACAGTGGGAACCTCATTTTACTCCGCGTGCGGTAGACTACTTCTTTTTTTTTTTTTTCTTTACTTTGCTTTTTATTTGCACTCAACTTTAGATTTTCATTCCTCAGCCATTCAAATATACTGCACTCTTCTCTAGTTAGTTTTAAATCTTTTCAGTTCACTTTGAATCCTTTATTTTTCATTTCTTTCAGACTTCGAGTGCATTTATTTAGCAAAAACACAGAATAGTGAATTTTTCACGTTACTTTCATTGATTAATTTATTTTGCACAATTCATTTGCATTTTTAATTCAATGACGTGAATAAAGTATCATCAAACCCGGAAAGACGTGTCCAATAAATAAAAGAAATTGAGATGAAGGAAACCGAGTTTTTTTACTCCAATTTTAGAATATTCCTGACACATTTCGCCACAGAAAATGTCAGTGTATTTTCGACACACTGCACCAGTCTCTCTCTCTCTTTCTTTCTATTTCCTCTGTATTAAAGAAAAATAATAATAATAAAAGTTGAATAAAAATTGTTGAAAAAAAAAGAAGCAGGTTGAACGTTCTCTGCAATTCTAGCCACCTGTCGTATATGGAGACGGCCAACTGACCCTCCTGCACTCTTCTGTCTATTATGAAACTGTACGTTGCAATATTTTCTCGGAAATTCTGCGCTACGACCGAGAGATTCAGAGATATTTCAAAGAAACTGACAGAACCAGGGATATTTCGAGAAAACCGATGTTTTTCAGTTTTTTGTCAAAATTCGAAAAAAAACACTTTTTTGGGGAAATATTGGAGATAGATTGTTTTTGATGATTCCATTGGAAAGCTGGGGAAATTTCAGGCGGAAAACATGTGTCGAAATTAATTTTTTTGAGTTTTTTGAAAATTAGATTTTTTTCACCCAGATTTGAAGGGGTTACCCTTTCAAATCTGGGTGAAAAAATAGATTTTTTTGAAAATTCAAAGAAATCCATTTCGACCCCTCATTCCTATGTAAAATCGGCTCAGCTTTTCAATGGAATCATCAAAAAAAATCTATCTCCAATATTTTCCCAAAAAAGTGTCTTTTTTGGGAAATCAATTGCGGAATAATTTATTGACTTATTTCTTTGGGAAGAAATGTCGGTTGAATTAGGTTAATAAGATTTTATTGGATTTTTTTTTGGTTATCTCCTGAGAAATAATGGAGACTCTGAATTCCAAGAATTTAATATAAAATCCGATTAATTTCACTTGATTAATTATTAAGGCAACTCAAATGCATGAAATTGTCTGATTAAATCATGGGGAATTAAATTTTCATACGTCATGAGCTGCAAGAATAATTTCTCTCTTTTCTTTAATTGAAAATCAATTTTTTAAGTTGATAATAAATTCCATTAATAATGGCTCATAATGTGGCTAAGAAAAATAGCGTGTAACGAGTGTTGCGACAGAATAATTATCCCCAATTCAGGGATTTACGAGGTGCTTTAAAAATGACTAAGTCCAAAGGGACGTTTTTCCTTTTATTATTATTCACCTTCCATGAAAGCCAAAGAAAGAGAAAAAGTCCACAGTGGACTCGGAATAATCACGCGTTAAGAACTAATACAGAGGTTAAAAAATAGCTCCTTTGAAAAATAAGAATTGTGTTGCAGACGTAATGAGAAACCGAAATAGGGAACAAAGAAATGGAGTCAAAGAAAAAGGGAGAAAAAAGGGGGAAATATGAGCTGAGTAAAGAGGACAAAGAAAAAAGGGCGGATAGAGTAATTTTTTTTTTTTTAATGATGAAAAAAATCGGGAAGAATGTGATTAATTTTAAAATACAATTTCTCCCAATTTTCATGATAAAAAAATATCAAAACGAAGATGTGTCCGTGTTACCTCACCAATGATAAAGAGTAAAAGGAGTAAAAACACAACCACGTAGAGAACAACTGGGGCGACTCGTAAAAATAACGATTGCGCGCGTTGCCACGGGGTCATTAAAGACTCGAGAGACTCCTATAACACTGGAAAAGGCAGAGGGAAAGGAGGTGGGGTACACGAATGGAGAAGAAAATGGCTGTGAAGAGGAATAGGGGAATGGGTGCTTGGATAGTGAGAAGGACACATCGCGTCCAGCATTAACGGCTATGAGGGGGTTTGGCCATCTCCTCCGGATCGGCTAGATTGTGCGGTGAGTAGCGGGTTATTTGCCCTGGAAAAATCGCTCGAGAAAACGTATACACAGGCTAACGCGCCAACTGGACGATTGCCCGTGAGGGAGAAACGTGACGCATCTCTCTGCTCGTGGAGTCCTTTAATCCACAGGAAAATTCACAATCACAGTTACATTGTGATAAGGTGAATTTTATGGAGGACATCTAGAGTTGAAGTGTTTGGCTTGTTTCGAAGGGTCCTCAACAGGAAGTCTCGATTTAAATAAAACCGAATAAATTCATTCTATCCTCAATTATCTGATAATAAAAAAGGAAAAAAACATGGAATAAACTGTGGCTCGAGAAGCGCCCGATATCACAAGAATGAAGAGAGTGTTAAAATCGAGCCCCACTCCTCGCGGGGTGCATGCACGACAAGACCAAGTGGCTGACCATCGTATATATGGTTTCTCAGGTTAGGTACAAGCCCCTGATTTATTCACCTAACCTGTGACAATGAGATGTTATCTGCAACGACTCCGTGTGGCACACCGCAGCGCGCCAACACACAGTCCAAGGGGTCTAACTCACTTCCATTCCAGCACACCACCCTCCATCCGCCCGCCAAGTCCTCAACACCCACGTATCGCTTACTAGACGACGTCGACACCGGCGAAAGCCACCTAGCCTCAGTTAAAACTTCTCCGCCTCTAGGGCCATAGACCGTGTGTATAATCTATTATAACAGAAAAGGGGAAAGACAAGCTCCCTGCAGTTACTCCCTGAGGGGCAAAGGAGGAGAGAGAGGCCTTGCTCGTAGGCTTGTTTATAGGGACGAGGAATAGACGTACCACCTTCGAGGCACGCCACCTATATTCGTTTATCCATGACACCCTGCAATATCCATTCTCAAGCTTTGCCTCTCGACTCCCTCACAAAATACAATTCCTACCTTTTGCCCTTTCTATCTTTCTTCGCTTTGCTCGGTTGGGAATGCATTACGTCAACATAACTCTTCTATTCTCAACAAAACTAAAAGCTTTCTGCCTGAGGAAATTCATTATGGCTTTTGCGAGATTTTTTTTTTTTTTTTTCGGTGTAAATGGAATGTTGGTAAATCACGTTTCGGATTGGAGGTATTTCGGATTTTTGGAGATATTCGGGGAGTTTTGATGAATTCACAGTGGGGCTTGCAACTTTTTTTTTGACATTGTGAAAGGCAGGAATTAATTGGGGTATTAAAGGGGGAAAAGGTGGGGTTTTTTTTTTACATCATTTCCACTTCTTTATATGGGGCACTTAACCACAGATTTCAGTAGTTTGGAGAAAAGTAATACGAGGTTATGGGCTATGTAGAGTAAAGGAATTCTTGATACTGGCGCACCTTGCCAGGTTCATTCTGACAATATCCCGTTTTGTATAAATGAAAGGGGTGAAAAAAAGAGGATCTGGTCGAAAACACTAGTATATGGTGAATATACATACATTTACTGCATGCACTCTCTGTATTCTCACTCAATGTTTTTTATTATTATTTTTTTCCTTCCTTTTTGTTACAAGCGTAAAAAAGCTTTTTGAATTTGTATCCAGCACGAACCGTGAAAATATCTGCGTACATGCATAGTCCGATAAGCCTTCGAGCGAGTTTACCAAACGGATGTTTTCATTTTTTTTTTTTCCTTCTTTTTTTAGTATTATTCGTATTTCTATTTTCTTCATGCACAACACGAATTTGTTTGGGATGGTTCGAGCCCAGTTCTATTAACGTTTTGATGATTCATTTGGATGAGAAAAAAAAAAACGGCAGCTCTCCTCTTTTTTTTTAACTCTTTTATAATAGAGTTTCATTGCAATCAGATAAATGGAATAATTTTTCTATTCAAATTATACTGGGAAAATGAGAGATGAAAAATTATTAACGAACTGATGAGAGATTTTTACGATTGAGTAGTTCGAAAACATTTCCTCATTGTATTCTGTGTCTGTAATTTTTTTTCATCAAAAGATAAAAATGGATACCCATGGGAGCATGTTCTCAATTTTTTCCGAATTTCTCAAATCTGAAAAAACCTGAATTTAAAAAAATCTGACTAAATTCATTTAAAAATAACCCAAAGAGTATTTAAGTAGTAAAAAAGCATTTTATAAACGACAAAAGTTTGCTTCTCCCGGCATCTTAATCATCCGTAACATAAAATTTCTTCAGTAAACTTCGCGAAAAAAAAAAATCCATTACATCTCTTAAAAAAGAGAGCGAGAGAAAGAGAGAGAGAGAGACTGGAAAAAAGTTTAAAATCAAGTAACAAGATCTCCATCACGAGAGTTTCTACAGAAAAATATTTTATTAGCCTGAAGGTACTATTTCCTTTTTCTCCACTCGTATATCCTTTTTTTTTCGTATACTTTACAGTTGGAATGGCAGTTATAATGTATATATCGTTTATACCAGAGTAAAATGTGTTGCGTAGAAAGCGGATATTACGAGGTGCCTCAATGGATGTTGCATCTTTACGAGTATGTGGATATAGAGGCCAGGGAGTTTCCATTCGTCATTCGAGAAACTCCGGTACTTACGATTGCACGAAACTTGGTTAAAACTGGTTTACTTCGGTTGTTGTGTCTCCCGCAGTTTTCCCATTGTCGAGTGTCTGCCTGAGGGCCTGTGCCTGTGCATCAGGTCTCCTCCAAGATATTCTAGCATAAGGAGAGAGGGGCAATGAAGCTTCCTGTATTCATGCGTCATTGCCAAGTTCGGTATGGGGACCAAGGGATGAAGTGCACCCTGCAGATTTCTATGGTGAATTGCGCTAGTAAATTCCCAACCATTACCAGAGGTAGCGTCTATTCACGACGCCTCTGGCTCTTCGGGTGACATTTGGCATTCAAAATTCTCATGCATACACTATGGATTATTGGTTACTGCAATAATAACTCGGAGTTTACGATCGCGTCTCATCAATATCGTATTACGGGAAATCGGCATTGTAAATTCATGGAAATTCGGTAGATGGGCTTTCGGGAAATTCTAATGGTCGAAATTAGATGGATTTTACTAAAATATTTTTTTTTCGAGTGAAGAAGCTTTCGGAAAATTTTGAAAAAATTACACAATAATGCAGACATGTTGAGGAATCTTTCTGATTTTTTTCACATTTTTCACGAATTCTTTTAACACAATTCTATATTTTACATTGAAAAAAAATGCAGTGGAGGCATTAAGACTCATAGAGGATAGATTTTCAAGGAGGTTATCCTCTGTCGTGTCAGACTAGAGTGAAGTGCACCACGACTTGGCTTAGAGTCAGTCACAGTATATAGCTAAGTGTCGCGCCTTAGCCTGTACATCGTGGCATGAAGTTACAGTGTACCTTAATTATTCAATTAAATAAAGGAGCTGAGAGACGGACAGTGCGGCAGGCCGATGTCGGCTTGCTACGTTAATCACTGGCATTTCAAGTCTCCTTCAGCTGAATAGAATAGACTACACAATTTCCTGACACATTGTGGCTCGTGTGGTCAGGACATTTCAACTATTTTTTAAAAAAACTTTTTATACTTCTTGATGCCGTGAAAATATCCTCAGACATATCAATTCCCTGTATTTTATCTTCCCATCTTTTTTCTTTATTACAGTACATAAAAGTATTGAGGCTTTGAAGATGAAATGAATCTCCTTGTGAAGAATATTTCATGCGGGAATGATGGAAAAGTTGTGAATTATGTAATCATAAATTTTCTTATGAAAAATACCATAAAAATCATCGATTTTCTTGTAAAACTTTGAGCTTAAAAAAAATGCAGTAAAATTCTTTGTTTCCTCCGTTGATGATTTTTGTAAAATAATCTCTCATTCAATGAAGTTGACGAGAGAAAGGTGAAATTAAACTCATAAATTCCGATTCAATGGCATAAAGAACACAGGTTATTCTTCTTTTTTTCGTGCTGCAGAGATTTTTCAAATGAACACACGTGACATGAGTATTTATGCACATTTCAGACTCTGTCTAAACTCCTGATTTTGCAGATGATATACCGTTTTAATTTTCATATACCCCTGACGTGCCTCAGTAAAACATCTATTGCCATTGGATTGATTTATCGTGACGGCTTGCCACATATGCAAAATCCCGATCCTTTATACAGTCACCATTCTGCCCTTTTCCCCCCCACGATTTCTCGCTCCATTCTTGTTTCTCCCTGTGCCTTTTCAATGTGAATTACTTTGAGGAAGAGAGAACGAGAGAAATGGATATATATGATGAAGAGGTGGGAATGGAAGGAAACCCGCATGACTCGCGTGCCCACGACTTCATTTCCACCCGTCATGATCGAGCTGGAAGTTTCGACGTCAGCCACCTCCCCCTCCTCTCCCAAGCGGCTTTTACCCTCTCCTGAAACAGCTTGCGGAAGGTGAATATATTGCGGATGGAGGGAGCAATTTATTAAATTATTTCAATATCGATTTAATATAGAAATGCATAAATTTTCGGGGAAATCGAAATTTTGAATTTCCGGGGGTGGAGGAATAAGTGTGTAGAGGTCACTAAACGATGACCCCGGAGGTCAGCTATTCAAAAAACATCGGATCAAGTCTCTACGTCTATTAGTTTCCGAGATATAAGCAATTTCGATTTCAAGGTCATATTTTTCGATTCTTCGTATTAAGGGTATGGGTGGGTGTAAGTGAAGTTTGTTTGAGTCATTTTCATTGCAAATTTTCTCAGCTTTTCAATGCCGCTAATTTCGTTGCATTATCTCTGATGATTTCTACGATAATTTGATTTGTTTAAGTAACAATTTTCCCAACGATTTGAAACGGAAGCAAATATTTGTATTTCATAACTGAAATGTTATGTAGAAATTATGTTAAATCACTTGTATGTGTTCAATAGGTAAACTTCTCATATTGTTTGAACTAAACAGGTAACCAGTGTTACTTTAGCTATTTTCACTCAACCTATGTTTGTGTAATGGCTTCCTCTCTAAAGCTACATACTCTGTATACAGAACGAAACTTGGCTGTTGATTGAACGGCGCAGAAATTACGGTGTAACTGATCGTTAACTTTCTCAGCCGACGTGAAAGACTTGTGTTAACCATGTAAAGTAAAACCTCGGTGAGAATAGAAGGAAGAAAATAAAAATAACGAATTAGGAGAAACCGGGAGTAAAGTGATTTAGGATTTTTTTTCACAGTGAAATACTTCATTAAAAAATCTGAAAAAAATTGAGAAAATAGTCTAACATATTTATCTTGCTGTGTAATTTTTGCAAATTTGTTTGTGAATGCTTTCGATCTTTAAAAAATTCCAGTTCACCCGATCAATTAATTTCGATGGAATAAATTCCTCTGAAATTATCACAATCTTCAAAGGAATAATGAAAAACTAATTTAAAACTCTAATTACTTGAACTAGTCAAGCTGTGTTCTCTTTCCCCTTTTATTTTATCATCAATGCCATTCAGAAATACGAAATGACGATTCTATCATCCCCCATTGTATTTCACCTCTTTGTTTATCCCTTATTCGCTGATTCCCCCGTGAATCGTCAAACAGAATTTTTAACAGTAAAACGATTGGATGGCAATGCCAGTTTTTGGAAAACGAGGATTCAATCAGAGATTGGCCTGTTATATCCATTGGGGATAAAAGTTATCTACCCCTGGCAGTTTAAAGGGCTGCCTCGAGCGTGCGAACGACAGGCCTTGCTACTGGCACTCACACGCAATCGGTTTGGCGCCTCGTGGTACAAATGACTCTTTTCCTATTTCTCCATTTCTCTTTTGTCTCACGCGCTTCAATGTCGAAGAGCCACGAATGCGGGAGCGGAAAAAGTCGTACGCAATTGGAATTTCCCTCGAAAATCGCAATTCCATGTTTAACTACCCTCTAAA
The DNA here is from genome assembly GCA_963565655.1 of Aleiodes testaceus. NCBI lineage: Eukaryota > Metazoa > Arthropoda > Insecta > Hymenoptera > Braconidae > Aleiodes > Aleiodes testaceus. The sequence continues at coordinate 3,781,516 of OY751424.1, read as the reverse complement.
AGAGCAGCAGCTCTATGAAAAAAATTGAAAAAATTCAGAAACAATGTAGACATGCTCCAGAATGTTCTCAAATTTTTTCCGATTTTTTCGTCAACATCTTCACCCTGAAAAAAAATATTTTATAATTTTTTTCGGACTTTTATGATTAATGTTTTTTTTTTTTAAAAAAGGTGAAATAGATGGAAAATAAGTGGTACTGTATTACTGCCTAATTACTACCTCTCGAGGTACTCGGAATAAATTAACCAGCCCCTTGGTAATAAAAGTATCAGGATTTTAATTAACTCCAAGTGTTGTTTGGCAAACGTGAGAGAGTTATGAGCTTTTCAAGTGAAAGAGATAGAGGAAAGGGTGAATGGGAAAACTCGATGGAAAATTCTACTCAAACATAATAATTTACCCGAATTTTCCATATTTACATGCAGAATAATTCGAGAAGATGAAAAAGAATAATAATGATAATAAAGTTGTAACAACCGTAGGAGATACGCAGAGTCGTGGCAAACATTTTGTGGCATGTCTATTTACTCTATGACGGAGCGAATGCAAAAGCTGATTACAAATATTTACAACTTTTGCTGTGAGACGTAGGGCAGTGTGGAATACTGCCGTTGGCACGTACGAGTTAGACATTAGTCCCTTGAGGTCATAGGTCATCATCTCTGTGGTATTTTGCATACAATGTTTGGATGTTTCTAACCAGTTACAAAACATAAAGCTCACTATGTTTATCAAAATTTTGGACTTTGATTGATACAATCCGTGAATTAACTTTGTTTCTCTATTTGCATTAATCCAGAGTTTTTTATTTAGAATTAATTTTTTTTAGGGTGAAGGAGCTGAGCAAAAAATCTGAAAAAATTTGAGAACAATAAAGACACTCCAGAGCTTTCACCCAATTTTTTTTCAGATTTTTCCCACTTTCTGCTGTTTTTTTTGCAATTTCCGGGAAGAAATTAATCCACAAATTATAACTTCTGAGAATTTGAAGTTATAGTTTCATAAAAATTGATCACATAATAATGTCTTTTATTTACCAACTGTGCAGTCACACATCCACTCGATTTCTATAATATCGAGCGTTATTTCAGGAAAGAAACTATAGTTACGTGGATTCTCAGAAAACTATTTGGATCGTCCCGGTTACTACTTTAATTCATGTGTTAACATTCTTTGGAAATTTACATTGAACTTCTTTCTTTTTCTGTGTAAACTGGAGCTTAGCCTGAAACAATATTACTTTTACATTGTATTAATTTAATTATTTCTGAGAATTTCTATTGAAAGGAAAATTTCCATCAATTATTCATGAATTAATTGGATAAATTTGATTAATTATTTTGAATGGAGGAAAAAAGGGGGATTAGATTGGTAGAGATAATGAGTAATTAAAATATCACAAATTACGATAATTATTCAAATGATTGAATTTATTAAAAGCCATTTGTTTCATTGAGCACTTTAGTTCCATTTGATTCATCGTTTTGGCTCAACCGAAATTCACTGATATTCCTTCATCCAGTTTCTATGAACTTTCTGGCTTAACTGATACGGAAGGAAGATTAAACTTGTACGATTCTCAAGACAAGATTCACAAAGTAGAATAGAGAGAGATAGTTGGCAGTCAGAGAGAATGGATACTGTACAAAATGTGGAATCATGTACATGTGTTATACTGAAATTCTGTAGGTGTGAAAGTTGGATTTGAAATTAAGCTACCACAAGAGATTTCACTCATGGTGGTAGTGGTACTTGTATTCTAGTGAATATTCAATGAACAAAGTTTTAAAGTGTATAGTCATATTTGGTGTAACTTTGTAGTTAAACTTTAGCAGATTACTTTGAGTTTGTCAATGGGATGATGCAATGGGGATGTTGACATTTGAATTTTTTATTTCATTAATTTTGGCATTTTTTTTGAGAGCGAAGGAGTCTGAGAAAAATTCTGAAAAAATTGGGGAACATGCTGCGACATGTCTTCATAATTCCTGGATTTTTACAATTTTTTTCATAGCGATGCTTTTATTTTAGAACAAAAATATTCATTTCTCATTTTATTAATTGAATTGATGAATTTTTGAGAATATCTTTGAAGCCGTTAGATTTATGAGAATTTTTCAAGAGACCTTTTTTGTAGAGAATTTAATTCCCAACAAAAAAGGTCTCTACACAAATTCCCATATCTCCCTTCATTTCCGAGATATTCCCAAAAACGTGAATGCAGATAACTCTCCATCCAATTCTCCCCTTTTTCGATTTCCATTCTCCCTCAAAACATCCACAATACAAATGTCTATCTCTTCCACTGATTGAGCCCGTTGGAAAAACCAATAGAGTCCCTATGCACACGTGAAATTGGCTAAATAGATGACAGATATTTCTATCAATAACCATAATGAATTTCATGCGGTAACGGCGTTACGAAATCGAAATTCACGTACACCGAAATTCAGCGGTTAAACTTAGTGGTTTTGTCCCACAGTATAAAAAAAAAGGACAATTTTCAATTCTGTCCTTTGGTTGTCACGTTCTTTCATCATTCTCCCCATTCAATTTCCCCTTTTTTATCCGCAATTCATTGAACACATTGATGATTTTTTCAAATGATTGAATCAACGTCAATCGAATGATTCTCTTGTATTTTGTTGCTCATCAGTCTTGAAAAATCACAAAAAAAGGTGAAAAAAAACACATAGAAATGAAGGAAAAATGGAAGTAACGCCCATTCCCTTTTTTTCCTTTTTTCCGAAAGAAAATATATGGATCATAAATTATAATTTTATTGATTCGAGGACAAGAGACTCTGTGTCACAGAAAGGAACTTCATAAAATGGTTTATTCGACAGGATCAATAAAATCACCAAAGAATATTCTCCAGTGAAATATAAATTCGTGTATTTGCACAATAAATTTGAAGCTTCAAAATAATTAACGATCGATAATTGTAATTCTATTTTTCTCCATTTTTTACTCTCATTTTTGAGAGAACAAATGGGCGGAGCTTTGGAATGATAAATGGGTTTGCTCGATACCCGGGGAAAATTGGGGAAAATGCGGTTTTAATTCGAAAAACGGAAGAAAAATATATTATGATATTTTTTTAAATTCATTTTTATTCATCTCAAATATGGAAATTTTATTTTCATTATACAAAACATCGTTTTACCCCTTTTTTTAAAGTGTTTTCAACAAAGAGGATGTCCAGGGGTTACGTAATTGTTATGTTTTGAGTTTAACGCTGCACTCGTGCACTTTTAGATGATAATCAACCCCTCCACGATGATTGTCTCGTTGTGCAGTCATGCGAGGGGACGTTTGTTGATGCCGCTGTTTAATTGTCGGTGCCACGAGAAAACAGAGGCACACATACACTTACACGTCATTTAATGAGTAGAATTTTAGATAATTCTGTAATTATCAGAAGCATGCAACGAGAATATTCTTTAATTCTCTCATTAAAAATTATCGTACCATTAAAGATCGATTCTCCATTTTCTAAAATTGTAGCAGCTCTCCAGGAAATTTAGAAAAAATTCAAGAATACGTGGAACATATCAGAGATTATTCTCAAATTTTTTCAGATTTTTCCAAGCACTCCTTCCCTTGGAAAAAAATCTTCAACCTAATCATCTTCTTTGGCCGTAAAAATGACGTGAAAAATGAGGAAATCTCATTAATTAATTTTATGATGAAATTCTGTGTGTAAAGGCTTGTTAGGGCTCTGGCGAAAGCGTTACTGTGATTGACATGATACCGTTTGCTATTCATTCTCACAGGCCACGCTATCGACCCCATGAGCCCTAACTCCACGTAACATTAAATTAATATTATACGCAGTCCGGAAAATTCTTTAATGAAGCGGAATGAAGCGATAAGTCGTAGAAATTTCAGTGATAAAGAGAAAAAAACATGAGAAAAAAGGGGGCTGAGATTTGCGTTAATTTCTTAAATTTACCTTCAATTAATTTCTTATTTCAATGAATAATTTTCTTGGCCTTAATTTTTCATAATAATTCACACGGAAAGATTTAACAAGCGTTATAATTACAGCGTTTTATCCGCTGTAACGAATTATCATTCCACGTTCGTCTGATAAACCCGTCAATCTTCTTCTCATTCCACAACGGAAAATGGTTGAGCTATCATTAATGTGGGAAAAAGCTCAGCTGAGCCAGAATGTTCACAGCGAAACGACGAACCGGAAGGGAATACCTCCCAAGCGTTTTCGCCCCATTCCAACTGTTGGCTAAAAAAAAAAGCCGTTGTGGAAAAATCCCTCAGACTTTCTCGCCTTTAAAATTCTCGAGATTCGGCACAGTCATCCGTATCACCTCAATTCTCAGATTAACCGGTAAATAAACAAAGTTCATCGATGCCTGACTGCACGGAATGATCCGACTTATTTTTTTGCAACAATTGGACTAATCGGGATTAAATTCCGGAAGAAAAAAGAGAATTAATTCCGTTCTAGTTTCGGTTTTTTGGAGATATCTTGGAAACTAAGGGAGATACGGAAATTTTTGTAGATACCTTTTTTGAAGAGAAAAAAGAGAGCTTCAAAAAAGGTCTCTACGAAAAATTCTCTATCCCTCTTAGTTTTCAAGATATTTAAAGATCAAGTTTTAACAAAAATAACAGAAAATTCATTAAATCCTTTATTTATTCTGAGGCTCATAAAAAATTCATAAAAATGCATTTTTAAGAGATAAAAACTTTTGATTCTCATCCTTGGGACTATCGAAGTGACACGAAGCATCAGAAATTTTCTTGGCTTTCCATTAATAGCACCGTAAATTTTTTATCCTTGTTTTCTCAAAGATAATGACATTTTTCTGCAAAGTCATTAAAAGGGAATTTTGAACGGATCTTTATAAATACCTGAATAAACGAGAGTGGAATTTTCTAATGAAAACCTCCACTGTATAAAGAATCCCATTTTTTTAATACCAAAAATGCAAAAAAAAAGTGTCAAGAATTCATCGTGAAAGTTTGACGAAAATTTTCTTAATAAACTCCTAATTAAATTGGCGCCAGATGGCAATGCGAAGTGGAATGTTATAACCACCTCAGTGAACTCCCGAAACGGCATCCCTGAATGGCCAAGCATATACTCTCTCAAACTCAGGACCACAGAGCATCCTACTATCGGTATTGATTACATATGCAGATAGTATAGCGAACTAACAGGCGATAATTATCCCATTCCACTGGGATCACCACCTCTGCAAACGATTGAATCAATGGTCGATGAGGGTATGACCCAGGCTCTCCTCATCCTCCCCACGACCTAATGTCCTGAATAAGGAAATCCATTTACCATTATGGAGAGCCACTGTGGCCCATGGTACTTGGAGCATAACATGCAAATTTCACTGTTGTTAAGGAGGTAGCCCATGATATTGCCACGAAACTATCCGATACAATGCTACATATCGATTGGTCTATTGACAAATCCGTTATGATTGGTGCATTACGAATTTACATGAAATTATTATTGAAAAATTCCAGACACTTCACTAATTTGAAGATCAAACATTCTCTATTCTTTGCATATCTCGATAATTCTTCAGTATACGAAAATTTATCAAGAGACCTTTTTTGTAGAGAATTTCAAGCTCTACAAAAAAGGTCTCCTCCAAATTTTTCCTAAACCCCAGGGTTATCGAGATAATATTCATTTTTTGTGATGAAAAAAAAGTTTTTTGACCTGAAGTTTTTTGGGTCAAGACCCAGAGCCCTTTTCATTGTTTTTTAGTATAAAAGTTTTATATTTTCCACGAAATTACGAGGGAAAACGGTGAAACATGGTCTTGGGAGAACGTCTAACGAACCCATTTTTCATAACGCCCACTGTACTGTATCCCGGGGCTCTCTTGCTCTATCGTCCGTTGGCCCTGTGGAAAAAGAAGTAAATTCGTCTGCATTTTATATACAATAGTGAATATAAAATTCACCTTACAGTCTATCATCATTTAAATTGATTTCTCGTTATTTTTTCACTAAAAAAATGGGGAAAAATGGGGAAATGACCCAGTCCAGCTATCAGTTGAATCCACAGGCCAGAGAATCCACTAAACATCAAGAAAATGTATTTCTCTCGGTGTTCTGGTCGAAGGTTGGCAGGTGGTGCCAGTTTCGGATTACATATCGTCTATTCTATCCACTCAAACTCTCATACATAAATGCATCCACATACTGATACGAGATACACACTCACAGGCACATTAAAAATATATACAGAGAGATTATAACAGTGTGTGCTTGTATTTAGCAGTGTTCAAATACGTATATATCGGCCATGTCTAACCAGTTGGCACGCCATGCGTTATGTTAAGAAGCGCAGTTAATTACGAAGATAATTTCGAGTCGTGTGTTTGCGTGCTGCACATAACGAGCTTCCGACTCTGGAGGCTTTCCTCACTCCCATGCAAAACCCAATTCCTCTTAACGGCTCCACCCTCTCCCGAAAAACAATTCTGGTCTAATGTTATCTTTCCAGATTTTGTGGAATTAAATTGGGGAAAAAATTATAATAGGTTAATTAAATATATTTTACATAAAATTAAGGTTAATTTTTATTTCTTTTTTAGATATCTCGGAAACTGAGGGAGATAGAGAAATTTTCCAAGAGACCTTTTTTGTAGATTTTTAAATTCTCTATAAAAAAGGTGTCTATGTAAATTTTGTTATCTCATTTAGTTTCCGAGATATTGTTGATAAGTTATTTCAAAGTTCAGGGATTTTTTCGATGTGTAAAAATAGAGAAATTATCGGCACTTGAATAAACGAATAAAGTGCAATTACAAGAAGAATACTAGAGGATTTCGCGGAAGAGAATAGTAGAGACTGACAAGCTGCTATATGCAATACTGGACTTATGTGTAACTTGAACTGGATTGAAGTTAATAATTCAACGTCCACGGTCGCCGGGCAGTCTGCCGCCTGCCAGAGCCCTTCTGTGTACTGCCTATTCGTTGTCTGCCTCATTGTAGACCTCAATCACTATCACGCTCTATCACACTAACATTCGATAATTGAATTTTCGGTAGTATTTAATAATCCATGGTTTTACGTGTCCATTCTCATTTAATATTTCAGGGAAACTTAACACGGAAATCGTGTCTTTTAAATTAAAACTCAAATCTCTTTTTTTTAATCTGTTTCAGGTGAGTCAAAGAGCAATAAACAGCAGTGCTACCGAGAAATTTGAAAAAATTCAAGGGTAATGTAGACACAACAGAGAATATTCTCAAATTTTTTCCGATTTTAGCATCAACTCCTTTCATTAAAAAAAAATTCCCAAATAAGTGTCCCCACTCGAAAACAAACTATCACATCTGCGGAACATAATCGTAAAGTTTTCCCTCTGAAGTAGAAGTGTCACGCAATTAAAAGTTTTATTGAACGACTATACTATCGTTAGATATACACCTTTTCTCGTATACTCGAGAAAAACAAAAGGAAAATATATTAAAAAATAAAAGAACATTGTATCCCGTATCCTCCCTTAACTCAGCCAACTGTCCACATTTTTATGAACGCAATTTCTCCCTTTTTTTTCCCTTTCACCGGCATTTTTTTTTTACAACCGACATGAAATGCTGGTACATAACTGTTTGGCTTGGTTATAAACGTACGAGTATTTTCCACAAAAATACTAGACTCCTGAAAAACCAGTGGATACATATGACTAAATGTATTTTAACGTAGCACCTATTTATTTCGTCAATTAAATTCTCCCGATACGTCAGGATCCGTTAGAATTAAAAGGAAAAAAAAATATATCCCAGTACTTTCATATTGTTTCAACTCGATTCTCCAATAATTCGAATTTTTATTTCTTGCCTTTTATTAATAGGCATTATTCACTGTTTACCTGTGGGAATTTAAAAAAAATTGGAAATTCGGGAGCTTTTGTTGAGTTTTAAATATTTCAGATTGTTAGAGTTACTCCATTGGTTTTCATTGAATTTTTCCCCAATTTTTTTTATCGTTAATTAGAAGCTTGTTATTTTTTAAATTCATGGATTGGTGAAAATGAGAGAATTGAGGTGAATTAATGTGGAAAAATTTCTTCGTTGATATTTCAATGCATTAGAATTGTAATTTTTAGTAGTTGAGATTGTAACATAGCATGCGACACTAATGGTGAACTCAATGGTCTATACTCATACCATTATACATGTGTATTCGTGCGGATAAGTGGTTTTTGATAGACGCACTCCTTTATTACTCGTGGTTCATTCGTTTTGTGTTATTCTTGAATCGAATGACGAAAAATTACATAATTCTGGAGTTTGTGATGGAATTTATGTTTAAAATCACTGATTTTTGAGAATTATCTCCCATGAAATCTTAAAAAAAATTAATTCTTCACTATTTCATTGATTTTTTTGGGGGATTTTAAAGGCTTCACTTCATTATTTTCAGTTCCTTTGAAACTCAATTAACCGAAAATTTCATGAAAAATTCTAATTTCACAAAATCAAACGTTTCCTCCAATCAACTCAGTCCTCACGCCCACGTGGATTGATTGAGCCCAGAGGAGTGCTCGAGTTAATTCAGATGAAAAGCGTGTGTCACACACGACTCCTGCCCCTCCACCCAAGCACCCCAACAGCATTTACAAAAACTCCCAAAACCTCCTTGCACAAGTGTGAGATGTTACAATTGCCTGAGGGACGAATGTCTCACGTACTTTGAGGTATCAGATTGGTCAGCGTTTTTTTTCTTTTCACAGACACATGCCCAGGTCATCTATCAAGAGACCCCTCCGGCAATCATCATAAAGTGCTAAAAATCGTATTAAATTCAGGCGCAGAATAAACTCTTGACAATGATAACAAAAATTGAATTTTAGGGAAAAAAAATCTCGCACAATCATCAGAAAAAAAGTATTTTTTTTTTTTAATTTATCGTAATTTTCATGAGAATATAAAGAATGAGATGTATCCATTTTACCCCACAATAAATAAAAAAATGCGTTAGTGGTAGAATGAGGCTATGGGCGGATGTATATTGGACTTAATACCAGTCCCCATGAAATTTAGCCTGAGGGGGTAGATCTTCGTCCCTACTAACTTGCGGCTACAAGAAAACCGATAAAAGGCCTGCGTTGAAGTTAAATAGGTGCATAACGAGGGCGCCTGGCATTATGTAAATTCTCTCTGCTCTCTCCACCACTGAAAGGGGCTCAAGTCTGAGAGAGGATGAAAAAAATTGATAGCTCAGTCCTTTTTGTGTATCTTATCACACTCGGCCTGGCCCTTTTTTCTCGGGCAAAAAAAGAAACCGAAAATCGCACCCCAGGGAGACAACGGGGTGGTTTAAATTGTGCAGACAGAGGATTGAAAGGGATAATATACCGGGGAGGTAGATTTCAAGAGCCTGGGGATTTGGAAAGAGACGGTTTTATTGTTTTTGAAGGTAAAATTTGGGAATTTCAATTTTTTTCACACTGGCCTTCACAATTCTGAGGATTAGGGACAGGAGAGTTATTTTTTTCTGCATTATTTAATTTCTCGGGTCATAAAAACGGGCATGAAGAGGCCATTATCAAGAAAAATTTGAAAAAATTCAGGGATAATGAAGACACTTTACATCATCTTCTCAAATTTTTTCAGATTTTTTTGTAGACTTTTTCTGATTGAAAAAAAATTATTTCTATTTTAGAAAACGTGAATGATTCTTTTTTCCTCAATTATTCCATTCATTGGATCATGGAAATGAAAGCAAAATGATTCTACTGAGTTCTGCTGCTAACCTACGGATTTCACACTAGTTTTATCGTGCGACAATCGCTATTAGTCTTGGCATGCAAGGTAAAGTTGAGTTACAGGGGAGATTATGCCCCTTATCGACACACTCAACTTTTGTATTTTTTTTTTTTTTCCCTTTAATATCCAAGAGAATTATCGTCGAAATACTGATATTAAGTCTCGTAAACCCCAACTTCAGAGTTGGAAAAAAAATGCCCTCAATCTTCTCCTTCTCTAACGAAATCCCTCTTCGCCCCCTTCTACTGCTGTAACTCTTCCTTCAGCAATGTCGTTGCCACGGCTGACGTCCTTTTTCATATCATTGCAGGCGCGCACGAACTACGAGCAATTTTTTATTTCTCTTTTTTACTTATTTCTGGATTTTTTTTCTTGGACGATTTTTTTCCTCCTTTTTTCTCTTTCGAAAGGACTTGACGGTACTCTCCCACATCTCGTAAACAACGGCGTTCGTGATGGGTTTGTTAGTAGTAGTATATTTTTCTAGGAAATGTAATTTCTTCCGCGTGTTTCTCTTCCGTCGTTCATAAAACATTGAGCCACGTTCAAAGATCAGAAGAGAGTAATAAGAATCATACATTTTTTTAATTTATTCTGAGATTACTGAGAAATTTATTTTTTAATTAATTCTTTCTCTTCAGAATATCCCGGAATTGAAGAGAGATACGAGAATTTACGAAGTGACCTTTTTTGTAGAGAATTCAATTCTCTATAAAAAAGGTCTCTTCTTATTTTTCTCTATCTCTCTTAGTTTTCAAGATATCCTCGCAGAACCAATGACACCTCAAAATTACTTAACTCATTCACACGTCGGAATGAATAAAACTAAAATCGACAAATTAAGATATAAGTTGAGGTGAAAAAAAGGCATCGAAATTTGCATGGTTTTTAAAATAGCCACGTGGTCACTCAAGAGTCACTTAATACTGAATTCATAATTATGCGGTCGATTTGGCGTAATGTTACGTTGGCCGCAATATGGAAATCTCGCAACTGCGTGGGGATAATACCCTGTCATACTCGTAACCCCGGAGTGGTGCATAATATCATATTGCAATATATTGCGATCGTGAAGGTGCCAGTCTACCCCTCTCCCATCGGCCATTCAACCCGTCTCATTTTTTTTCACGTACTATATTTTCCCTATTATGATTATTATGATTTTGTTGTTTTTCTTTTCGAAGAAACGATTATACGTGAAATGTTGGCGATCATTATCGCCAATGTTGGGTAATACATAAAGGGAGGACAGGTACTTGGAGGGAATTTTCTTTTGAAAAATTGTCGAGCGCTTTTTTTCCATTTTTTTTTCACATTTTCCGAAATATTTATTTCACCTGAATTTATTGCAGGAAAAAAATATCAAACGAATTGCGTATTATTTTTTTTTAATACTCGAATTTTTATTCGAATGAATATTTTTATTTGTTTAATCATTATTTTTTATTAAAACTCATTATTTACATTCAATAAAATATTGATTGATATCGGAGATTAAAGTGCTTATAAATACAGAAAAATAAATATTTTTCATTTATTTTTCGATAGATAAAAATAATTTCGCATTGAAAAAAATCTGCTGTAACAATACTGTTCCTCATCTTCTCATTCTCGTAACGTGCGTCGATCCGGAAATTCATTTTCAACGATAATTCATCCCGCGCCATGTAACACTACCCATTCATAATTCAACTATTTGCTGCGGCAGTGATATTCCTACTAATTGAACATTTGACACTTTGATTAATCATCACGATTACAATGGTGATCCGGAAAATACGAAAGTCATCTCTTTTTCTGCAAAAAAATGTAATTGAAGATACGATAAAAATCATACAATTTAATAAAACTGTCGGAGTTACATTCTCTATCATTTTATCCATTACTCATTTAATATAATTATTATTTCCGGGTAATGAGTATCAATGCATTTGTCATTTAAAAGAAAGAAAATTACTTGACATTTTTCTTTCAATGAAATAATTATATTAAAATCATCAACTCGTTACGTAATTTTAAATCTTTCAGTTGAATTAAAAAAAACAGTTTTTGAGTGCCACTTTTTATCAACAGTTAGGATAGACTAATTTACGTTGTGTTGATGAGGGAATTGAGATGGTTCTCTTGGTAAAACTTAATTTAAAAATCAAGTACTAGTCCTTGTGAGTTCAACTGAATCCACTGAATTGCAACTGAGTTCAAACGAGTCTCTATTTCTTTTTTTCTTGTGGAATATATTTTTTTCTGTCCTTTGCATTTTCTCATGAAAAAGTTTATGTAATTAGGTCTTAATGAATCCTTTAAATTTCCTCAATTTTTTTTTTTCATGAAAAAATATCAATAATCATAAAAGAAAAAAAAATTAAAATATTCTCTTCTCAATTAAAATAAAAGAAAGACTCGAAGAATTAAACAGAAGCATAAAATTACCACTCAAGTAATTTTCCAAAGCCTTTAGAAAATTAGGTAAAAGAGTATGTGAATGAGAGAAAAGACTTTTATGAAAATTTCACTTCAACAATTCACCTTGAAGCACTTGACTATCATGTGCATTCATATTCACTGCATTTTCCAAAAACTCAAAGGATAAAATAGAGTGAGACAGTGAGAGAAGATGTGGAAAATTCTATTATTTTAATTTACAGTAAAAAGTAACTCTTTGTCCTACATTTTCATTGTCTTTGTGTGTGTGAAAAAAAAACATATTCACATGATATAACATACATGATGATGATGTACTTGTTCAAAAGAAATTGTTTCATATTGTCTACTTGAATATATTCATGCTCTGAATATCGTGAATTCAACAGTTTTCAATCAATTGAATTTCATTCCTTGGTTTTACTTTGTATTCGTATTTTTATTGAAAAAGCTCATGTCAAGTTTCTTCAAATATTTCAAATTCAGGAAAATATTGAATCAGAAGTATTCCATTGTGCCTGGATTTTTTCGTTCTAAATTCAATGAAATTCAGTTGCAAAAATGAAAAATTGGATTTTTTACTTCAAACAAATGTTCACTTTACAATTTTTTTCATTAATTATCAAACAAATGAGGATTTCAATGCAATTTAAATAATAATTACAATTCTCATTATCACAGAATTCTTAACATGAGTTGAAAAAAAAAAATCCGACAATTTCAACATTTTCTCTGAGTTCAACTCTGCAATCAGTGTCAATCAATGAAAATAATGAAGACACGAGTCATCTTGGACAGAGCTGTGTATCGTAACACATTGCTCGTTAGTTGCTTTCATTCACTGTACGTACTCTCCTGATGCACGACACACAACTACGTCGTATATAAATGGGAAAAGCCCCATGTTGGTACTTTGAGTGTGTCCCTTGACAGGTGATAATGAAAATTTAATGGATCACTGAGGCACTTTCTTCCGGGACAATGAATGAAAGAGGAAAAGACGTTGGTTCACGTGTTATTTCATAATAATTGAAGGTTAATGATTAAAAGTGGGGGGAAGGTGGGGATGCTCATTTTAAAATTGTATATTACGAGAAATCACGGGAAATATTGGAGATTTATTTTTTCTGATGATTCCATTGGAAAGCTGAGGAAATTTCAGATGAAAATCATGTGCCAAAATATTTTTTTTTCAATTTATTGAAAATTCGATTTTTTTCATCCTGATTTGAAGGGGTTTGTGATTTTTTTAAAATTTTCCAAGGTAAACCCCTTCAAATCTGGGTGAAAAAAATCGAATTTTCAAAAAATCAAAAAAAATAAATTCAGACACTTGATTCTTATGTAAAATCGTCTCAGCTTTTCAATGGAATCATCAGAAAATTGCTATCTCTGAGCGTTCAATCAGAATAACTATCATAGGCCTTTTTCTGAAAATTATGAAAATTAGAAAATCACAGGTAATCGAGACAGATAGATAGAGGGCGTTGTGTGGCTTTTCCGGGTCGACGAGTAGTGAAGTTACTATCCACTCCATCATTTAGGACAATCTCCCGACGGAATTTTACACATGCACGCTCGGCCAACCGAATCGTTTGCTCTGGGGAGAAGAAAACTTTGAACTTTCTTGATGGCGTGGAAAATACATCGTTATCGTTGTTAAACTGGGGGGAAAAGAATCTTAATGATAACTGGGACATGAATGATGAGGGGAATTATTTTTATAATGTCAGAACGTTTAAGCTATAGATATCTCCGAAAATAATAGATTGAGAAGAAAATGTCAAGAGACCTTTTTTGTAGAAAATCAAATTCTGCAGAAAAAAGGTCCCCTGACATTTTTCCCTAAACCCAATACCTTCCGAGATAATTAACAAAATAAAAAATAATAAAATTATTGTGGAAATTATGAGTTTAAATTTCCCACACATTTCCATTACTTTTAATCTGCAAAAAAAATATTAATCCAACTGACAGACTTTATGGTGTCAAGCAGATGGATTCTCTCTCATTTCTCTTCAACCTCAACGTATTGTGCACTACAGCTACAATTTTTCGTATATGACCACGGCAAAAGGTTGTTAACTTTAATTGTGTACCAGTATATGTATATATGTATACATATATACGTGCCTGAAGCCTTTCTCTACTTGTGTAATAGGGGCAAAGGGGATCGTTAAAGTTATTAAAGTCAAAATGCTCACAATTCTCACGCGAGTCTAAACCAAACTCTCTTAACCAAATAAAAATATTAGAGCAATGTCTTTATAAGAACGACAATGATTCTATCGTAATTCAGGTTTTATGTTTGTCAGTATTATTTTTATTTTCCATAAAATTAATTAATGATTATTCTCATAAAGAATATCTCGATAAATATCAATTTTACGAGGATTTATCAAGAGACCTTTTTTGTAGAGAATTAAATTCTCCACAAAAAAGGTCTCCAAAAAAATTCCTCTATCTCTCTCCATTCCGGAGATATCCTCGAAAAACACGAGAGAACACTAAAAATTGAAATAATTCACTTCAATCTCTCCTTTTCCATATTCTCCCATTTCCGTTGAGTAGTTCGAATCAAGCACTGTTCCGACACACGAGCCATAATACGATACATATGAACCCGTTACGAGCATTGAGGAAGCACTCCACACTGAATCCATCCGACTGCCCCTCGAAATAATACAAAATTTTCAGTACACATGTATACGCTAAATGCAGATGAAGTTACGAACGGATTCGAACTACAGATTTAAATAACCCACCGATGCTGAATCCAATGTACAGGCTACAGATATACCAGTCAAGGGGTTTCATGGATAAACCCGTAAATCGCTGTGTAGAATTGCCGAGTGACCTCTCTCTTTCTCTGTGTGATGCAACGAGTAATTTCAACCACTGAAAACAGAGTAGAAAAAAGTACGAAATAACATGAAAAAAAGGGGATTTTTGATGGAAAAAAAAGGGGAGGGCTTCAATGTAACTGGGTTTATGAAAAATACATACATGTGGGGTTCACAGAGGGTCACTTTTTACGATCGTACGACTGGCCACCAAGTTCTCATTAACGTGGTTCGGGTAATGCGAATTCTACACTGTACTTACTCGATACTTTGGGAAAACTTTTATGCTCATTTCAAGGATTCCTTTGGTTACCATATAAATTCAATGAAATTCCGGGTGATGTGTGTTTGTATGTGTGAGAGGAAAATGAAGGAGTAAAAATGAAAATTACGGTTTTCATTTTTGTAATGAGGAATAATGAAGGATTTTATTGAATTTCTGGGGAAGATTGTGCTTCAAGATAAAACGGAAATTATTGGGTTTGAGGGAAAATTTCAAGAGACCTTTTTCTTCAGGAAAATTTTATTGGCCACAAAAAAAAAGAAAGGGGCTTCATGCTTTCCCTCAAATCCACTCATTCCGAAGAACTTTGAAGACTTTTCATCGTAAATCTCCGGTTTTTTATATTATTTTTTTTATTGAAGTATGTTTATCCTTGGGATTTCAAAAAAATATCCTCAATTTTTTCGCCACCTTTTTCTCTCTATTTTCTATTGGCACAATCACGATTTACCAAACGTCACTTGGACAATGGCAACAAATGAATCCGCTTTAAAACGGATTTTACGGAGTCATCGCCAATGAGATTTTTTACTCTGCAATTTTTTTACAAATGAATATTGATTGAATTTTCTCGTTTATTTGGGATCAACGGATTTTTTTTTTTCAAGTTGATCATAATTGTCATTCTCTCTTTTCCATTGGTCTTATCAATTATTTTCCGTTCGGTTTATTCCAACGGTTTATTTCTGAAAAAAATCAATTTTCCTCTTTCAAAGAGATGAATTATTTCTGATTTTAAAATTAATGAAGCTGAAGGAATTTGAGCGATTTGGAAAATTCATTAGCTCGAAAATTCCATTATCTCATCGGAAATAATGAAAAAAAAGCTGCTATTCATATTCTACATGATTATCATGAAGAATCGAAAATTCGGGGTCTATGTTGACTCGAAAAAAAAATTCATAGAGCCAAACCATGGCAATAAAGCGAATTACCCGGGGCCATTTACAAGGACTCGGGTATTCGCTGATGGAATTAAAAATGTGTGATGCATTTTGATTGACATACACACGTCAGCTTCGTTCGCCTCACGCATATCCAATACACCGACGTAAAAAAGTCCTTTTTTTACTCTCACCAAAAGGGAAAGAGAGAGATGAAAAAAATCGAGTAAATGCCACGGTCCCGCTTTTTTTTCCAATTTTGTTTTTCCACCTTTATTTTTTAAATTCAGGAACTGAAATTGCATTCACCTGAATTCAGCGAAACAAATTGCAGTTCCATTTGAAATTAAGATTGAAATTGCATTGGAAAATGAATGAAAAATTGGATCTCATGATTTTTAACTGATATAAATGATCACTCAGGATCATTTAGGATGGATAAAAAAATGTGAAAAAAATTGAGAGGATTCTTTGAAGTATCTCTATGATTACCGAATTTTTTTCAGAATTTTCCATAAATGCATTTACGTTTTAAAAATTATTGAAATACCCATTTAGTGAAAAAATGTGGGAGTAGGATCGAGAGATTCAGTAGATTCTTGCGCCAAGTCCTGGTCACGTGACCAACTCCATCCCATTGACCACAAATTCCCATTAATTAATAGTACTAATTGTCGATGCTCATTTGCCTTTATGTAACTTTGTTTAAATATTAAAAAATTCCATGGAGCTTTAATGCTTAAACAATTGGCACTTGCATGTATTTTGATTAGTCTCTTTGACAGGGCAGATCGTCACTTATACAATTCAACAAAGCCCAATTTTCCCATATTTGCCTCTCAAAGAGTGACGTAATTCTCGTTCTCTCCATCATCGCAATTTCTGGGTAAAATCAAAAACAGAATAGTAACAGTGAATGTTTCGAGGATTTCTCCTGCGTGACAAATCATCAAAGCGATTTTGCCCCAGAGGTAGAATCAATCGTCCGTTATATATCTATCTGTTTGTTGAATACATAAAATGTATAGACTCGGGGCCTTTATATATACAATATAGATGAGTATTGGCTATTCACAGCGATACGTTGGTACACTATGATAATTGGTTTTGCCCCTTTAAACTCATCAATTCATCAGTAATCATTAATTCTATTTATTTTATTCTTTTTCTCGTAGACGTATTATGTAGGACATTCCATTTAATTTTATTGACAATGGCAACAGAGATGAATCATATTTTTTAATTTATTTAAAATTTCATTTAATTTTGTGATTGATGTACTTTTATTGAGGGTGAAAGGGTCTCTTAAAAATTCACAAAAAAAAGAGAGTAATATTAAAGAATTTTTTCAAATTTTTTAGGAATTTGTTTTTTTCACCTTTTGAAAAATTCTGGATAAAAGTAACGAATTAATGTCTTAAAAAATTTAATTTTCCCGTGATTATTTGATGATTTGTTCGGTTTAATTGGAGAATCAATTTACCTCGGGGATTTTCTGTGGAATAAATAAATTCTATAAAATGTTTTTAATTTAGCCACTATCTCAGCGATTATTTACAACGTAATACCAGCAGAGTCTACTCTCGGTGTCTCGTAGCACTATATATATTTCCTTAAGGCCCAGAATGAAGAAAAAAAAAGGGAACAAAAGGGTACAAGGTAACTGGAGAAAGAGAGGAAAAGAATAGTGCCACCGGACACTAACTATCCAATTAAGTAGCATTCTAAGTTATTAGATTCTGCACCAGACTACAATGTAGTCTCTATTTTACGTCTACCGATACACATGGACTTATTTCAGTGTAAGATGCTACGACACATCAACAATCTTGGATTTTTATGGCTCGAGTGTGCATAAAGATAAAGAGGAAATAAAAATTCACGATTAAATTGTTACGAACTGTAAAAAAAAAGCAGTTGAGAGGTAATGAAGTTGATGGATTTTTAGATTTTCGAGAATTTCGTTGATGTGCAAGAGATTTGATCAACGAAAATAGGACATTTCATATCACAAATTTATTCATAAAATAATGCTAATGCCTCTCGCAAAAAAAAATGCAAAAAAAAATCCTTCCAAGTCGACAACTTTTTAACTTCAAAAATAAATAAAAAAACACAATTATTATAATTACAGCATCTGGACTGAAATTTCTTTAATTGAGTACTTTCATAAACTCAATTATCACTGAGACGAATATTTTGCTCGAGCATCAAGTTCCAGCATCATCAAACTTGTTTGCATTGAGGAGATTCTCCCTTCAATTTTTATTAAAAAAAAAAAAGAACTGAAGAATTCATTCGGAGCTTCTTCTGATCGACTATCGGATTTTATTGGTAATTGGCTACTTCTGCATTTACTGACCATTAAATTGACGCTGGCTCGACTGCTAAAGAAGAATCGAGATACGATAATTTGCCTGATGACGTCACATGATAATTCATCATATTAAAAAAATTCAGTTTAATGTTTTCTCAAATTATCTTGAAAACTAAGAGAGATAGAGAAATTTTCATGGAACCCTTTTTTGTGTAAAATTTCAAGAGCTACAAAAAAGGTTCAGTGAAAAAAAGTCGTATCTCCATTATTTCCAGAGATATTTAATAAAAACTGACGGGGTTATATGAGTTTTTAAAAACTCGTATTTATTTGCACTGACAAATGGCAGCGAAAAGATCATGCTGACGTATTATAAGTGAGCCAAGTACATTGAAGTGCTTTGCACACAGTTCAGAGGCAATGGAGAAATGCTCCTGATTATTGCTCAAGTACACATAACCTGCGTGCGCATTCTCTCACTCCTATTTTCCCCACACAAGAGTACGAGAAGGGTGGCTTGGCATTGGTTTGAGAGTCTTCACTTATCATGGAACCGTGATAACAACCACCTCTTCTCATTCTCCTCTTCTCTCTCATTCACTCTACTTTTCCAACATGATTCCTCTTTATTCCGCATTCTCTCGTGATATTCAGAGGAATTAATGAAAATTTATTGAACTTTTTTCCTCCTGGGAATATTCGGAATTATATTTTTAATTATTTCTAAAGCATTTTTATTTCAGGGAATTGTGGGTAAATTTATTGGAGAATTTTAACCATCAGGTTCAATCAATTTCCATTCAAGAATACACTCGATTCCTTTTTTTTTTCGGGGGTTCAATGTGAGCGGGTTTTTATTACTGTGCTGACATTTATCGGCACTGTAAAAAGTACGTTAATATACAGTTGGGTGTGCCCTCCCTCTTTCCCATTAAACAACTTTTTCATTTATCTTTTTTCGCAACATTATACTCTCGGCACTTCTCTTAATGAAAATATGTACAATGTTGATCGGGGGATTATTGTGAAAGGGTTTTATTTCGGGATGCAATTGTTCTCATTAGTTTTTCGGACTAAATATTTTTACGTGAATTGTAATATTTTTTTTAATTGTTTTTTTTTTATAAATTAAATTGAAATAAATTAGTTTGTTGAGTGCAATGTCAGGCAGTGTCAATTCCACGTTCAATCGATTAGCTTCAAGTCTGAATATTTAATTAGATATCATTCATTACTCTCCCATTTGTTATTCTCGAGGAATCAACATTTAAAATTCATGAATTTATTCCGATTCCCCGACAATTCAATTTCATCTCGTTTATAAAATCGAAGAATATGAGGAGTTTTAAGGGAAAATTAATTCAATTAGTTTAAACGTTTTCCGGTGATTTTTTAAAAGCAAAGTTATGGATATTATTTTAGTGGAACTGTAAAAAAAATCATTGCCTCGAAAAAACCGCGAAGCCGAACTGCAGTGGATTGGATTTCGGTAACTTTAGTTGGCTTCTGTATTACACAGATCCCATTACCAAAATCGATGGTCGAAATACGAGTGATTTTATTATTTTTTTCTATGGAAAATGAAATAATTGAAAAATAGAATAAAACTGAATTTTTGATAAGTAAAATTCCTTTGGATTTTTTTTGTAATGAAGGACTTTATTGAAAAATCTCAAAAAATTCCAGAATATTGTCCAAGAACTCTCCGTTATTGTGTAATTTTTTCAGATTTTTCTAGAGACTCCTTCACTCCCAAAAAAAATCACAAATTATTGATTAATTTTTAAGTTTTTTAAATTTTTTAAAAAATAATTATTTTTCTCTCTTTTTAAAAATTTATTTTCTCCACAAATTCAAATAGTTTCTTTGGTTACGTTATATGCTATCGATTCACTCCTCGTTAGAGAAACAGACGGCAATCAGTTTGACCCAGTTTTTTAACCGATCATCTACAAGCTCCCACTAGAAAACTAGTAGACGCCGCACAATCATGGCAGGACAATTGCCTCCGGAAATTGAAAAGTGCCGAGTTACAGGAAGAAAAAAAAGAGGATAGAAAACAGAAAGAAAAAAAGAAAAGTCAGTTAGTTAAAACGCACAGGGCAGAGGTGAAAGAGGCATTTGTACTGAGCTGCTGGATTTCTTATTGCTCTTCCAATTACTCCGAACCTGCAATTCAAGAAATTCGTCAATTCCTTAAGAAAAAAAAAAAAAACGTAAAATTGACTCATTACAAAATTTACACAAAACTTTAATAATATTTTCATTCTCAAACTTTTTATCGTCGAATTCATGAGAGTAATTTCGATTATTTTCATGGATAATGTAAAAAGTTTAATAATTCAAAAAATTCACCAATGAAATTCATTTCAAGTAAAAGCTTTCTTCGATTAATTAAATTATTAATCGAATAATCTCGAATTTATTAATGAAAAAATGGATTCAAAGTGCAAAAAAAATAAAATCTTATCCCACATTGCATTACAGCATCTTCATTTCCGATGTAACTTTTACCCTCAAAAGCGTGCTCAGCTAACTTCAGACGACACACTTCTTCTTCTCGCCATTTTCTCTCCTTTTTTTAACATCCCCTCGAACATATTGTCTCCCCAAAGACACTCCCGAAGCGCCACTTCCCTCTGCCATTCTCAGTTGACTCTCTCCCTCTCTTTTACCCGCGAATACACGTTTTGAAGAGAGGGTGGGTACGAGCCACCCACATAACCCAAGTGCAAGTGACTTTATATGGAGTGAATGCCTTACAGCTCCGCACGTTTTATTACTTTACGTGCTTGAATGAAAACCAGACGTTCGAATAGTGGCTATTGCGAGTTATATTACCCTTTTTTCAACTCATATCAAACATCCTCTCGTCCTGAAACTTTTCCCCATTTTCCCCCTTTTTTTTCTATTAAAATCAGTTACTGCATTAAAAATGTTAATTTTTTGATTATTTAAAAATTCCACTATTTTCGAAATATCTCCCAAACTATGAGGGTTACGAAAAATTGTCAAGAGACTTTTTTTGTAGAGAATTAAATTCCCTACAAAAAAGGTCTCTTTCGAAATTTCGATATGTTTAATGGATTCCGAGATATCTTGAAAAAACGAAAAATCTCATGGAATAAACTCTTGGAATTAATTCTCCCGGATAAAATCATTGAGGCTAAGCTTATTTTACGATTTCTTCATAAATAACCACTCACCAACACTCACAATATCCACCTGACTCAATAACACTTGCCCCGGATACATTATTTATTTTATGCGAGAGAATATGTAGACGCTATGACGAATTTATAGGGGAAAAGATTGATTGTTCGATGGATTGATACTCTCGTGGTTGGGATAAACCTGGTGGAATGGATAAAATCGTTGGTCTTGCATATTTTGTCAGTGGGATAGTTTCATTGGTCATATCGGTAAAGCAACAGTAGTAGTATTGGTGGTTTTGTTGTGCACGAGTGAAGCCCTTATCCCGAAAGAATCGTAAATTTTTTCCATAAAAAGCGAAATTTATTTCATTTATTTTTGCTCTCGCCATTTTTATTATTTGGTGAGATGGGAAAAAATTTATTTTCATGAATACGAGAGAATTGCATTTGAATTCATATCGATAAGAAGGTGAATAGTTTCGTTGGAGAATTTTTTAATGTATATTTTAAGAATTTACATTTTTTTCTTTTTTTATTGAATTATTGGGAATTTTTTGGGAGATGAATGCATGAGAATTTTCCGATGAAAAATCATATTAAAAGACACATTTATATTCAGTAGTTTCGGTATCCGGAGAAAAACCCTTCACAAAGCCATTTTTAAAATCCACAAAATTCATCATAATAACGTTGAATAAAAAATCGAGAAACATCGGAATCTTTTGGAGAACATATCTCAAGTGTGCACATTCCCAGATACTATCCAGCATAATTTACAGTTGGAAAAGTGTATGGAGTACACAAACTGAGTAACGAGATCAACTTCACTGTACTGTGCAAGTTGTTACACTCGAGGCCTCTAGTGCTCATATGTCAGCAAATGACACTTCATTCACAAGTGGATCTTATCCCTGAAAAATTTCTCAAGTAAAATTAGAGAAAAATTGAGAAATTCTAGTTTTAACTGTGATAATTATTTTTTTAATTCTTTAATTAAAAACTCATGCTTCTATTTATGATAACAATATTTTAATTTTCACATAATTAATGTTAATGAGGAAAATACATTGAGATATTGAAACTGATAATAATCTCCTTTTTTCGGGCATTCGACTAATGAAACATACAACGCATTTAATTATTATTATTATTCGCCTCGGGACGTACTGCAGGCTATTTTCATGCCACTTCCGCAAGAAAATTCACCTCAATAATTCTATCTCCGTTGAGCTGAAAAGCTCTCATTACATCGAAATACACGAGTACTATTATTTCCAGTGAAATGAGATGATTAAAAGAATTCTTTTCTCCAATTTTTCTTCCTCATTTGGAATCAAATGGGAATTAATTCAATCTGTCGGCTCATTTTACGTTCATTAAGTGGAGATACTGGGAAATTGTTGATGATGATATTTTCGATGATTAATGAGATATTAATTAACGTAATTATCCTTGTTTTCAATTTCAAAATTATGAAATTTTGTTTTTCCCAAATATTTCGGGAAGTAAGAGAGATACGAAAAAAATTGTAGAGACCTTTTTTGTGTAGAATTTAATTTCCTACAAAAAAGATCTCCTGACATTTTCTCCTAAGCTCAATGGATTCCGGGATATTTACAGAATAAAATAATTCCACCTGATTTGAAATAAAAAAGATGTAATTATCGATAGAGTATTGATCATTTGTAACTGCAAACATGTAGAGATGATGAATCTAGTTAATCTACTGTGTAAACAGGGTAAGGGACTGGATGATAAATATGATTATTGAATTGATTTGATGAAGTGGTGTCCACATTACGCCGAGTGATTTCAAATGTTTGAACGATGTATTGATTGCAAATGTATGGGGTCCATATCTGTCATATTCCCTCTAAAAATCCATAACTTCTGAAGAGTTGCCTCTTTTTTCTAGTGACGGATAGAGATCTTTACTTTCAGCTCACCCTAGCATCGTCCATTAACCGACTGATGGCTGTCATCCTTTCTTCCTCATTTTTTCCTTCGTCATGTTTGCTGAGTTGTTGAGAATTTTTCTCCCATGCTTTAGATTTATTACAGAGATGAATCGTCTCTCTCGGGGATCATGGGAAATGAAGAAAAATTCATTGGAAATGTGAGATCTTTGAGAGTTTCATCTTTTCATTGAGTGAACAATTGATTCATTGCCTCTTGAAATGAATTCGATGATTAATCCTGGATTTTTCGTAAATATCTCGAAAGCCGTTGAGTTTAAGAGAATTTATGAAGAGACCGTTTTTATGGGAAATTGAATTCTCTACAAAAAAAGTCTCTTGACATTTTCTCCTAAACCCACTCATTTCAGAGGAAACTCAAAAAAACAAAGCTACTCATTTAATAAATTAAAAAGAAATATTTTAAATAATGAGAAATATGTTTTCTTTGAACTTGCAAATGTGCGGGATAATTGTCTTCGATATTACCCTATAAAAGCAATATAGCACCGAACTTATACCAGTGACTTTTTCACCTCATCTGTACGAGCGTCATCGTTTGTAATCTACGAAAAACACGCGATTCACTATTCAAGGGTGGCCCAAGGAGAGCTTCAGTTTGGTTCAATGTATACATTGTTAACTTTGGGGTCGTACAAGCGCTTCACCGACTTGCACGAGAGTCATTTCGAGGTGGATAGGTAGGAGTAAAAAAAAAGAATGAAAACGACAGTCTGAGGGGAAAGAATAACACTGGAGTTGGGGTAATCCAGAGGATTCTGAGAATCATTCATTTCTGGGTGGAGAATAGGTAACTTCTCGTGTCGATGTGAGATATTGATGATAACTGGGCTTTGTTCGAGTATAGTATATCATAACAGTGATAAGTCTCGTGTTTCGACACGAAAGTACGAGGAAATTTTATATTGCCTGTGATATATGGAGATAGTCTCCAAAAAAAAGAAACGTTAATATTATTCAATTGCAAAAAATATTTTTTTTACGATGGAAAGAGTGGATAAAAAAATCTTAAAAAATTTGAGAATATCCCCCAACATGTCTGCATTGTTCCTGAATTTTTTTCAGATTTTTGACGGTCGATTTGACATTCTGACACTACTTATCGTAACGATAACCTAACCCCACTCCCTTGGGAATCCCCGAAACATTTGCACTAAATACGACAGAATTATAGTTCCCCAATGCTACCATTACAGCCTTTAACCTCAAAAATTCCGGAGTTTCTCCATAAACTCGTGTGTGAGTAACTCATGCCAATAGTTTCTTTCATCCGCCTTTCTTCTCGCTAACAAGCGTCATGAGAATCCCCAGAGCGGGGATTCCCCGGAAGCTCGAAATACCGCTACTTAGCCCCGCCCACTTCCAATGCTACCAGCCTAATCTTTCTCTCTCGCTTAACCTCTTCCATTCGTCTCCACCCGGCGATTCTCCGCTGTTCTCTTATCTTCCAACAAAGTCATCGATTATTCCGGATTATCGAGGAGTAGTTGAATTAACTCGAGTGCCTCTATTTAATGAAGCTGAATTTTTTTTTTCTGTTGCAGATCCGAACTTTTCCGAACCCATTGCCAATGTCAACGCCTCAGTGGGGAGAGAAGCTACGTTGGCATGCGTTGTTCATGATCTTGGGACTTATAAGGTAAGGAATTTAATTTATTAATTCTTCAAAAATTGTAACTTTTACGAAAATCATAAATTTAATTTTTTTAAGGGTGAAATAACTCTCTGCTTTCGTCTGCACTCAAGTGCAATGAGCTGCAATAATAAAAAAAACCGAGAATTTTCATGAAATTCATTTTAAATTCATTACAACTGATAATTTCCAACAAACACGTAAAACAGAATTTTTGTAAATCAATTCAATGGTTCGTTCATAACGAAATATTTCCATGAAATCTTCGAATTCACTCAATTCGAAAATATAATACCAACAATAATATTTTTTTAGAATGAAAAAAAAAAAAAAAACGTGAATAAAAAGGGATGTTTTGGACACAATGACTCGTGGGTAGTTTTTGATCGGTCATGTTGCCTACATTTAGTGTACAACACATTGAATTTCCAGTTCGATGATCCGTTGAATCAATGTGCAGGTGAAAATTTTCAACGAACGTATTTTCTACTCTGTATTCCACAAATCTATTTCCGAACAGTTTCGCAATATTTCAAACATTTGTTTCCAGTGATTGGGGAGAATTTTTAAAAATCAAGGAAACACGAAAATAAATCAATTATTTTTCACTTTTATTAAATATTTAATACTGTCAACATTTAGGATAATTTGAGAAGAGTATTTTTCTTCCTCTATTCCCATTGAATATGAATTCAATTAATTATGCAAAAGTATCTTTTGATGAACATGGTTCAACGTTAAATAAATAATTCCCCAACATAAATGAAGAGGTCACAATTATTCAACCAAAAGGAGAATGATGTCCAACCGATGAATTTCCTCAAAATCAATCTCCTCATGAATGAGTGCCATGCATTGAAATTAATTTCCGATAATCAAACCTTTGAGTTGATTCTTCTAATAACCCAGATTCCGATGAAAAGCACCGGGAATTCAGTGAGTTAATGCAGCCTCTCTGGACTCATTACAAGCTCCAACAAAATCACCAACTACCCATAAATACAGAATTCAATTTTCCCCGTTCATGATGAACTGATAGATTATTCAGGCGTTCCACAATATTCCATAAAAAAAAATGTGCAATAACTCGCTTATTTCTGCGGTTTCCATCAGCTGGAATTATTCTACATGAGTATCAGAAGGGGTCATGAGAATCCTGAACTACAAAATTGAGAGTTGGAGGGAGAGAGGGACACTCTGGGGTCAGACTCTTTGAGTCGACCATAGAGTTTGCGGTTAGGTGGTTCGTTGCACGCTTCTGGCCGCAGTTTAAATTCCCATTCGGTTGTGTTACGTGAAACATGCGAGAATAGTGTATGCTAGGCCAGGTAACAACGCCTCAGAAATTCAAGCGGTCTTTCTCTTTCTCTCCATCCATTTTCCATATAATTTCGGATGAAACACGAAATAAAACATTGGCCAGTGCAGGGAAACTTTATGGTAGTTTTTTTTAAATTCGATGCGAGGAGTCTTGAAAGCAAGTTGGAGATGTTGGACAATTGGTGCAGAGGATTTTGAGGATATCTCGGGAAATATTGGAGCTGGGAGAATTTATGAAGAGACCTTTTTTATGGAGAATTTGATTCTCTACAAAAAAGGTCTCTTGAGTTTTTTCGATAAATTTAATAGTTTCAGAGATATTCATTGAATCATTTATTATTACTTGTAATTCCTATTTTTGTAGGTTTTACATAATTCATGAGAACTCTTCCACTTTGTTGATTGAATTACACTATTTCCCGATAATTAATTCGTTTAACCCATTTAAATTCAATCAGAGACAAAAATTCAGTTCTATCTTTAGTCAAGTCATATTTATTTCATTCTCAATCCCTCGGAAATGGAATTGAATCAACAGAGAATTCATCGACAATTATCCATTTTCAAATCACGATTTTATTTTCGTGTTGCAATACATCAGACTTCATTCAGAGAATTGAATAGTCATAAATCCATCCACCAAATGTGCAAAGGAAAATCGCAATTCCATCGGCATTTTCTTTTCATGGATACTTGGAAAATATCCTTTCACCCCATGTGCAATTGAAAAATCGACAGAATCCAACAATCTCGTGATTGATCGATTTGTGAATAAGGAGTGAGCCTCTTTCTTTTTTTTTATAAAACATGGAAAATCCTTGTTTCTGAAAGGATTTCATTGGTTCAAGAATTTCCACCAATTTCCTCGTATTCCTGATTAATTAAAAAATTATCAGATAATTCAATATTAACTAAAATCCTCACAATTATGATAATGAGCACTCGAGACTTCCCCGCAATTCTTCATTTCCCTTTTTTTTTTATTATTTAATTTTATTCAAAATTAAAATTCTGCCCTGAAAATTCAACTGGATCTCGTCGAGTAGAGAGCAAACCAAGAGAAATTATCCAGAGTTTTCCTTCAGTAACGATTCAATCTAAAATGTAGATATCTCATAAGTGGCATGACCTACTAACAAGATTGTCAAACCATTGAAATGGATAAAAATGAAGATAAAAATTCTTCAAAGTTATACATTTCTATCTGTTTCATTTTTCTTACCTGATTCCTCTTCTTCATGTTCTCTTTTTTATTCCTTTTATCCCCTGGTTTTATTCAAATTCATTACTTAATTAAAGTCAGGATGTTGAAATGAATTATGAAGGAGAAAAGACTAGAATTAAATAAACCCCTACTCAATTCAATTGAATAATAATTTTTAAATTAATGAGAATCTTCATAATTTCTTTGTTGAAAAAACGAAAAAATTACTTTTTATTCACAAATTAAAATATTTTTTTTTTAATGAAAAAATAGGAAAATTGATTTCACACGTGAAATTGGATTTTTTTGAAGCATTGAATTCACACGAGTGCAAAAAAAATCTAAATTAAATTCACTATTATTGAAGTCATGAGTATTTGTATGGGAAACAAGTCGAATTTATTTGCTCCCTCACAATTCTCAATAAAGAGAAATGATAATAGGAAAAAAATAAAAAAGAATGCGAGAGACAGGATTTCTCCATTGAATGCATTCTCCGTTCCCTTCCACTATGATCCTTGAAATATAGATAACCAGATCACACGGATGGATAAAGACTTCTCATAACCCGGATAGTATATTTCAAAAATATTGAAGAAAAAAATCATGATTTTTTCTCCTGCACCATGTGGATTTTGTTCCGAATGGTATGAATTTCAAATGGATGGATATACGTGTCAATATTTACTCTGTTTGATGTTTGAAAAAAAGGTAAAATGGAATTTTTAAAAAAACCGGTGTTACAGAGGAATAGACGAGAATAATACAGGTGGAAGAGTTAATTTGTAAATACCTGCGAAACCGTTGGACCTACGAAAAAAAATCAAGAGACCTTTTTTGTTTAGAATTAAATTCACTCCAAAAAAGCCCTCTTGACATTTTTCCCTAAATCCAACGGTTTTCAAGCTATCCTCCAAATAAATCCTCAACCCCTTTTTACAAGTTCCTTTTAATGAACCCTATGTTTATCTCCAAAGTACTCATTAAAAAGACGCATTAAAATTCCCCATTTCCGCAAAATAAAAGTACAATTCTCAAACAATGAATCTCATTAATACCATTTATAATCCAAAATGGTAGGCACTATTGCCAGATGCTTGTGCATTAAGATGACGGATAACGACTCTTCCTGACTTACAAAACACAAGTGAAAATGTCGCTGATGCCTAAGATAAGTATATATACATATCTATACGAAACTTCAACTTCTCAACACAGTAGAGTTGAGTAGGCAAGAGTTGAGTGTCTCTGTGTACATAGAGAGAAAGAGAGAGATTCCAAAAAGTACGTGGCACTGTATACGACCGTGACATTAACAACGCCAGCACGACTTTGTTACTACTCACGGATAATGGCAGAGGACTCTGGGCTTTCCTACGGTTTACGGCCACCGACCACTTCTCTGTCTCACGATATCTTTCAGTGCAATCCCTCGTTTTCCCTCTGCCTTTTATCCTCTCGCTCTGCCTCATTTCTCTGCGCCTCTTGTAAGCCCTTGGCTTGAATTTTAATCGTTGAATTTTATTGGCCTACGAGAGGTCAACCGCTGCAATATAATTGCCACAATTTCGTAATACAGAGGCATTTTTGTGATAACAATTGTGCTTTTGTATTTTTTTTTTAAGGAATCAAGGAGTAGGTTATGGTATTGCGGGTATTTTGGAATCGTCAGGAGTTATCTGAGGGATGATAGTGACCCAGGCACTTTTGTGAAGGAGTTTAATATGATTGCACTTTTTTTTAGAAGAGATATCTCGATTTTTTTTTGATTATTTCTGGG
This sequence comes from Aleiodes testaceus, assembly GCA_963565655.1. Classification (NCBI taxonomy): domain Eukaryota; kingdom Metazoa; phylum Arthropoda; class Insecta; order Hymenoptera; family Braconidae; genus Aleiodes; species Aleiodes testaceus. Next base: position 3,751,924 of record OY751424.1, on the reverse strand, counting down.
TTATTATTGGGGGAGTTGTTATTTGATGGATATCTTGGATAATAATGGGTTTATGGAAAAAAGTCAAGAGACCTTTTTCGTAGAGAATTTAATTTCCTACAAAAAAGGTCTCTTGATGTTTTCCTCTAATTTGATGGAAATTTGAGTTTCAGCACTTACAGTGATAATCCGGATTTCACGAATATTTGATGTTGAAGTAAACTCGGGATTTTCAAACCCTTCAAAAGAGCAGACGGATTATGTTTATTAATTTTTTTGCAGTGAAAATAAACTCGATTAAGATGTGAAAATAATTGCTCGTTATCAGGGGATTATTCCTCTACAATCTCCCATTTTTTTTTTTATTAAATTAAAATAATATTCAAAATATAATAATATCATGTTGATTTAAAGTACTTGAATAAACGATAAATCCATCAAAGTAATTTAATTTTTTTAATCATAAAAATCTTGGTGAATGTAATTTCACCACTGGATTATCCTCAAAAGCTCATTTCATATTTTTCCTCCTTTCTTTACATATTTTTACATATTCCAACGATATTATTCCTCTTTTACCAAAAAAAAAAAAGGCTCATAAAAAATGAAAGAGGCAAAAAAATCCGTAAATCTGATTTTTTATAATCTAAATTTTATCCCCCAATGTTTTTCCACTACTTTTTTTTTTCGTCAAACAAATAATTCTACCCTTTATTTTAATATCATATCTTCATTTTATCATCTCTTTGGAGTGAAAAGTAATTAATGTGAAAAAGCGTTGGAGTATATGTGTGCGTAGTAAATTCCATCAGTGTGGAGTCATGTTTGCTACTGTATCCGTTGAGAACTGTGAATTAAATGAGGTAATTAAAACATTGCCCGAGTAGATGCGTATGTTGTTGTTTATATCTTCTTTTTTTCCTTTTTTAAATTTGTGAAAAAGGGGAGGGAATAAATGAGGTGACAATGAGAAAGTAAAAAATTCATAATTCTATTTTTTTTTTAAATGCAATTAATTGAATTTATTAATTTTTACATTAAATTAAATTAAATGAAATTGAGTAATTATCAGAATTTTGAGAGTATAAGCATCTGCATAGACTAATGTCTTCAACTATCACCATTTTCTTACTTTAAATCCATTTGCAAGAAAATACTATTGAAGATACAAATGCTACTGCACAGACATACGACGTTGTACTTTAATTGCCTTAATATCCTGCCATTATGGGGCCAACTCGGTGAATCTTACGTTGCAATCTCAGTCACTAATTGCCTACTAAGTGTATCGTTATTAGCCATGACCTCCGTTTCTACCCTTCAGCGCTTTGCCAATGTATTTCAGCCCTGTATTTCTCCAAGTTAAATTAAAAGGAAATGAAGAATTTAATTATTTTGAATTGTTCCGACTTCTGGAAGAGAAAGCTCAGACTAATTATTGAGATTTCGTGATTTATTTTCCAATGGTGAGAGGATTCTCGAGTCTTCAACAATATGCTAAAGCATTTACACAGAGTTTTCATTGTTTGCGGACTGAATAACTCGGAAACTAAGCGAGATAGGGAAATAATGGTGATTACTTTTTTTGTAGAGAAAAATAAGAGCTACAAAAAAGGTCATTACAAAAATTGCTCAATCTCTTTTATTTTCCGAGATATTCCACAAAAACTAAATTCAAAAATATTTTAATTATCTTTTTTTTAAAGATATGTCTTAAACCAATGGGTTTAGGGGATTTTTTCAAGAGACCTTTTTTGAAGAGAATTCTTCGGGCTGCAAAAAAGGTCTCTTCATAATTTCTCATAAACCCAACGGCTACAAAGTTATTTATGAAACAATCTAGAATTAATATTCTTCTCATTATTCAACTGGAATTAATGGTCTATTCTCATGGGTAAAAAATTCAAAATTATCCCCTCTCTCAATTAACCACGAAATATCCTCTCTCAATCCCCATACCGAGGCTATTAATCAGTATTCACGAGGTATTGACACAATTGATTTACTTTATGTCTATTATAACGACAGACTGTAGAATAGTTCATAATACCCAAGAGATTATAAAAGCCCCAACTCTCCGATACTGTGGGCATTAGGATTCCAATGAAATTCTCTGGAGTAATTCAATACAAATGTTACTAGTAATTTTAACAGGATATCACATGAACTCATGTTCTTGATAAAAAAAATAATGAATTTTCAGGTTTTCCTCAGTTTTCTTTAGGTTTCTTTATTAAATTCATTCTCAAAGTGATAAAATTTCACTGATAAACATTGAAGACGTGCATCTTCCTTCTTTCCTCTAAAAATTTCCAGAATTTTTTTTCGAGTAAGTAACATCACAAAAAGCTTTTTGATAAAGTATCTTATTACAGTGTATTTGCTCAGGATCTAATGATGTTACATGAGAAACTATACGAATACCATTAAGGAGTGTGAATTACGTTTTCTGAGAGTGGTAGAATTGTAAGGATCGGGTGAATTCCACCCTTTTTTACCCCCTCAAGTCTCTCTTCATTTGATTTATCTAATGAGAAAGAACATGCAAGAGTTTACTGAATTTTTTAAAAATTGATTAAAAGAGGAGTCTTTCGTTTTTTTAGAATATCTCGGAAACTAAGAAAGATAGAGGAATTTTTGTAGAGACCTTTTTTGTAGCTCTTGAAATTCCCTACAAAAAAGGTATCTACGAAAATTTCTCTATCTTCCTTGGTTTCCGAGATATTTCATAAAATGTAAATGCTCTTTTGTTCCTCATTTGAAATCAATTAATTTGAATAATAATTAGCATTTGTCAAATGATTCTAAAAAAAACTTTAATTTGCTGCTCTTTTTTGGAGGGAATGAGGAGTGCATAAACTTAATTAAATGAATTTCTCAGGCACTGAATAATTAAGTTTAAACAGAAATAAACTTGGTGATAAAGAACAAAAGCACTTCATCTTTTGAATCTTCTCTACTTCATTATTGATAGAATTGAATTTCTTGTTTTGTGTCCAGTGAAATTCACAATTCGATATTTTTTTTGTGATGGAAATTTCTTCATTGTAGTTGCATCCCCAATGAACTCTCGAGGAAGAAGAACTAATTGAATTTCTCTTGATTTTATTCAGTGAAAAAGTGAGACGAGATAAAGTGATTTTAATTTGCATTTGATTTTTCGTGAATATCTTTGTAGCCATTAAAGATACGAAAAAAATAATAGAGACCTTTTTTGTAGCTCTTTTTCCACTCTACAAAAAAGGTGAGAACGAAATTTTTCATATCTCCCTCAATTTCCCAGATATTCACTGAAAAAAGAATTATTCTCTGAATAAAAAAAAAATCCACTTCAATTCCATCAATTTAATCTCAAATATTGCAGATATTTTTCTCATCACATTTGAAAGGGGGACAAATAAATTGATCAAACTCTGTATTATTCCTTCTTTTTTCATTTTTCATGGGAATATTGAAAGAGACATGAGAACCGATATTTTCATGCACTCAGAATTTCCCCAATCGTTCCACCAACAAAATCACGAGTCTCTCAATTTTTTTCTCCTATTCACAAAATTTCTATTTTAAAAAAAGGGATAATCGAGGTATCACTGCCTGAGGGAATCAATTCAATTCATTTCTTTATATTTTTCCAGTGATTCTTCATAACGAAAGAAAAATAAATAGTTTTAAAAACAGTTGTATTTACAATTGATAGAGAATTGCCCTTTGGCCTTGAGTTTTCAATTTTTTTTAACAAAATATAGATGATTCTCTTCTTTATTTGGGGCAATCGAATTTTTATTGTCACCAGTCCATTAAAAAGAATTCTTTACTCTCGCAAATGACGAAAATTTCATCGAAAAAAGGGAATAATTAATACATGTCACATAATTACCCTCGAATTCTCCTTTTTTCACCTTTTTTCTATTAAACACACAGAATAACGTAGCATTATCAGAATGTCTTTGTTTGAACAAACCGAAGATTTATGAGACATTATTATTTTCTGTCATGAACGTTATTTTTATTTATTCATTTCACATGGCCCTTTTTTTGTGTAATGTTACAGGTCGCATGGCTCCGAGTGGATACACAAACAATTCTTACGATCGCAAATCACGTGATAACGAAGAACTACAGGATTGGAGTAACACACAGTGATCATCGTACGTGGTTCCTTCATATACGTGAAGTCAGGGAGACTGATAGAGGATGGTACATGTGTCAGATTAATACGGATCCAATGAAGAGTCAGAATGGATTTCTTGATGTTGTTGGTGAGTTTATGTTGATTCATTTAAAATTGGGATTCGGAAAATTCTTGAAAAAATTCAGCAATGCTGAGGTCGTGCTAAAATACCTCCGCAATTTTTTCACATTTTTTAATAAACTCTTTCAATCAAAAAAAAAAAAAAAAAATTTAATTATTTCAAGAAGAGAGCAATTTTAAAAAATTCGAATATCGTGAATATCTCGCGAATGAGTGGGTTTGGAGAAAAATGTCAAGAGACCTTTTTTGTAGAGAATTTGATTTCCTACAAAAAAGGTCTCTTGAGTTTTTTTGATAAACCCATTAGTTTCTGAGATATTATCAAAAAAGTGGAGAGAGGCATTGAACAAATTTATTTCCACTGTATTGATCAACAAAAACGCGTTAAATTCATTTTTACGATTCCCTCTAACGAATTGCCCCATATAACTTCATGCCCACTCTGTCTATAGTGCAGAAACACACTGAAAAAAAAAAAACATGAAGAATCATGGTGGATTTCACGAGGGAGAGGCCAGTCTCACTACGTAAGTAGTCTGGACATATACTATGTTCAGACGAGTACAGAGAGCGTTATAGGTTATAGAGTTTTCCATCGGTGGATGGCAGTGAGATACCCAACTGAAACTCATGGGATTAAATTTCGTGGCTTGAGAGGGCAGAAGGAAGATGGTAGTCTTGAATGCCACAGTGGAATACCGATCTTATTTTGGCTTTCCCAGTGGAGGAAACGTGAGCGTTGCCATCGTAAAATTCAAATCTCAAATGGCTGACCTAACTTTCGGGAAAAGAAAGGGGGAAAAAAGGAATGAAATAAAATAAAGCAGTTTAGTCGAAAATTTTATGGCTAACTGGGGAGTAACAATAACTATTTTGACCTGAGTTATTATTAATTCAGGCAAATTATTCAGAAGTTGTTGGATTATGGGTTTTGGGGATTATTTTACATTTTCACGTTTCCTTGTGACACGAGTGGGTTTATCGAAAAAAGTCAAGAGACCTTTTTTGTAGAAAATTAAATTCTCTATAAAAAAGGTCTCTTGATAAATTCCTCTAAATTTAACGGTTTCCAAGGTAATCTCAAATTAGTGAATCAATGATTTTCCTCATTTTTAAATGAAAGAATTTCCAAAGTTTCAGATAAAAATCAAACATTTAGCCACATCCATCCACAAGTTTATCACAGCGTATTGAATTACCACTTAACACACGTGTGGAGTTCGGTTAAACTGTTGTGTAGAATATATTTGAAACTAAACCACGATAGACCCTCGAGTCTCTGGGTTGATGCTTCAAGCGTAAATAGGTATCTTCTAACTGTGACTAGTCGAATGGATGAGCATTGCGATGGTGCAGAGCCAAATGTATCTCCATCCTCTCTTTCCACATTTGAATTTCCGGTATTTCTATGTACGATACGTGTGCTCCACTGACGGACCACTTCAGATGGTAATTTGCGTGATTATTTTGGAGAAATCCACTAACTAGAAGTTTAATTTGTTGATGAAAGTCATTTCCTGAATTGACGCTGCTAATTTAATTGTTTTTTCCTCTTTTCTATTTCCGGTTTCTCATTAAACAAATAACAGGAAATTAGTAGAGTGAGATTCCTTTGATTAATCCCCTGAAATTAGAATTTTAATCGAATATTCTTGAAAAAAAATCAGAAACAATAATCTCAATTTTTTTCATAATTTTCCCCCAATTTTCCACTTTGAAAAAAAAATCTTAAACCAAAGAATTCTCAAATACATATAAATTTAAAAAATCCTTCACCCTCGCATTATCTATCATCAAAAGAAATGGGCATTATCCCTGAAGCCTCAGAATAAGGGAGAATATTCGAATGATAAATTTGGGAATTAATTTAACCGTAAAAGGAGAGCATCCCTGGTGGAGTAAAATTTCAGAGAATAAGAAAGAGGCAAAATAACAACAGCCTTTAGCATCGATAAAAGAGTATAATTTGTTCTCTCTCCTCCTTTCTTATTTTAAAAAGCGTTGGAGCTCGTTAGCAGGGTGGAGAACGGATAGTCAACGATAAATATACGGGAAACTATGAATTTTGCGCCCTTAGAATCCGACAAGGCTGCGCCGTGATTACTCCGTGCAGGTGCGGTGAATCGAGTAAGAAAGAAAATAAGAAATGAGAATGCTTAGATAGAAGTGGAAGGCTTCTCTCTCTTTTTTTTTAGGGAAAGAGAGATGTCTTCTCTCTCGTTTATTTTCCATGCGCCTTGTGGTGCTCCAGATTGCGTACATTTTCTAATATCGTGGAGAAGTAATGGCTGGAGGGTGTACAGATGTGGGTGGCAAAGGGGTGGATGATGCCGGGGGGTCAAGGGGGAGGAAGAACAAGTGCTTGTGCCATGAGGTGCATTCACCAATTTTCCTTTATGCATCTGCAGGATTTTTTTAATTTCTCCAGTTTTTTTTTAGTCTCTTTTGTCCCTCGGAAATTAAGGGAACTTTTCGTTTTACTTTTTTTTATGGAGAAAAAAATGGATTTCTCATGTTTCAGGGATTTGAGAAAATTAATCCATTTGCACTCATGAATTTTCCATTTTTTTATCATTCGATCATTACTCATTGTTCTTCTCTTTTTACTCGAGTTTTTCGGTTAATGGACTGGAGTCTAAAGAATTAATTTCATTACTTTGGAGATTCGAGAATAGTGTCATCAAATACGCAGAAGAATTTGCGATGAATAATTATCTGGAGCAGGTATTCTTGGATTATTGGTTTCTCAGGTATTCGAGGATTGCAAGGTTTACGTCATAAAACTATAATTTTCGATATTTCCTGATATTGAGGGATAAAATCGAAGAATTTGAAAATAGATTAGTTTTCGAGTGATTGTCTTAAAACTTTCAATCCCAAATATCTTTGAAGCGAGTAGAGTTAGAGAAGAATATCAAGAGACCTTTTTTGTGGGAAATTTAATTCTCTACAAAAAAGGTATCTTGACATTTTTTTCTAAACCCACTCATTTCGGAGATATTCACAAAAATATAAACCCATGATTTTTCAATTTTTTAAAATCAATTTCTTCAAAAGAATAATTTAATTGAAAAAAAATAAATCCCATATGTCTGACATCAAATAAATAGGATCCAGGTGAACGAATGAACACCAGGAGTGACTGGCAAGCATTGTTTCAATTCCGTGAACAGTTGAGTGATTCTCTGTAGGCCGTTGGGATAGAAGCCATTGTTGCAACAGCACAAGCATCAAGACGTTAAAATAAAAAAACGTAAAGCGAAACATTTCGTAATGGTAGTTTGGGGAAATAGCTAGTGTGTTAGAGGGAGTGAGAAAAATCGTGTGATTTCGATTATCTGGATAGTTTTTTGGTTGGACTGGCCTCTTTTGGAGAGCGATCAGTTGTGCAGTGTCCATTTGGGTTTTGGCACGGACACAAATACTGCAGATTTGGTGATCGGGGGATAGAATGAGAATTCGAATATAAATGGAAATGTTTAACGATCCATTCCTTTAAAATTTGAGTATTCAATGTTTCGGAGATTTTTCACACTCTTTCGAATTATTTATTTTGAAACTAAATAATCCGAAGACTGCAGTGACCTCAACCATTCTCGTAATAACTCCCTCTCTTCGGTTGTCGTGGATAACAAGATGGCAGTGAAGCATAGGAAGAGAGATGATCTTGAGGGGGAAATTGTCCACTGTGTGCCCTGACGAGAGCTCGTTTTCCTCGTTATCCCAGTGACTGCCAGAATAAGTGGTATCCTGAATTTTCGAGGGCTTTCATGACCCAACGAAATTCCATGTTTCTTTTTTCATCCAAAAACTCTCCAGACATTCCGGCAATTATATAAATTGTCAAAATAACTCAACTCCATTGTTCTATTCCAAAATAATAATCTCATCATTATCCTCATTATCTCCACGAAAAAAAAAACACTGCGTAATTCATTCCACTCGAATTGACAATCAGATAAAACTCGGGTGAAGATTTTTTTTTCATTTTTATTCCTCAACTATCCTCAAAGATGTACTCCAATGACTTTAAAACTAAACTTTAGCCTAACGATGAAAACTCTGAGGATTTTAATTAAGTACGACAGTAAAGAGTTTAAGAAAAACTTGAAAAAAAATGAAGTTTTCGTCATAATAAAGTAGTCTTAATGTACTCATACTAATTTACATGTAACAATTACACTTGTCTCATCGTTACTCTCCTCGTTTTCTACCTATCCATTCAAAAACTCCAGTAAACTTTGTGCAAAAGACGGAATTTTCATGGGCCTAGAGAGTAAAAAAAAAGAGGGTGATGCTGAGGGGACGATTTAGTCAAAGCAAATTGTCATTTCCGAGGCTAATTATAACCTGAACTTTTGCCGACTGTAAAACCTCCTCGCAACACTCCTCTCCAGACTTTAATTCTCACTTCATTCTGTTCTATAGTACTTCCAACGAGCCTACCAGTATAATTCACCTCTATCTCTAATTTATCATAATTTTCTCATCAGAATATTTAGTTGGAAAAGTTTATCACATTTTAATATTTTATTTGTCCCTATTCTTTCACTCAGGAAACGATTATATATCAATATTGTTACATAAGAAATTAGGAAAGACACCAGAGATCCACTGAATGATTAACCATCAGTTCCGTCTAGACGCTGTTCTATAAATCATCGAATTATTCAAAATTTCCCTGAGAATTCATTCATTCCCCAAGAACCCCTCTTTCTCGTGACTGATCCATCGACAGTATCGACAAAAGCAAATAATAAATAACTTTCATCACAGTTAATTATTCTCCTTCACTTACCAGAGTTCCTCGGGAAATTGAAGGATGCCCTTCAACTCTAGACGTTTACGAAGTCTCCAAGTCGTGAAGCCGTTTACGTTCCATTTACTGAAGACCAAAGAATCTTGAAAGTCTTCCATTATTTAAACCAGAAAGACGATTTTCCATTGAACAAATTCCTAAAGAAATCAATTTTTAATGAGAACCATTTATTAATTATTATTAAAGGAAAAGAAATGAATTTCTCCTTTAAATTCCGGAATCTCCCGAGCGGCGTCGGGTGAACCAATCACAGACGTACCACGTGACGCATGAACCAATGCCCTCGGCGCATAACTCAAGCGCCACGCCCATAAGAGATACTTTGAGGCCTCCAGAATGACTCCCACAAGATAATAAATCCTGAATCACTGAATTCCATCTGAATTACCGTTTTCCACGTAAATTAAACAGTATTGTTGAACAAGCAAGTACAGTTGTTCAGTGAGTACTCATTGGTATTGTGTTCGTTTACTCGTGAGAATGACAAAATCACCATTAGTACAAATGGGTGGGAATTGAGGTAGAGAGAGAGGGAAATAGAGTTGGATGGATTTGAGTATAGATTGACGAGAGGGTTTTCAGTTGGATGAAGAGAGAGGTAAATTCAAGCCGATTTTACCCAGAAACTAAACGATTCCAATACTACCAAGTGCACCAACGATATATTGGACTCGTCAATTGGTGGAAAAGGATGGAGAATTTAGGAATACCAGCGGCAAAGAGGCGCAGGGGGCGGCAATAGTGGGACTCTCGACAATGCGGCTAGCTGACACTAATAGCCGTCCACTGGTCTACGAATATAGCTATCGTTTCACAAATATATATATATACATGATTTCTACTCGTTAGCATTGTTCTGCATTATATTTACGTATCAACGTTAACGCTCGATGCCTTCCAACTTTGAATTCAAATATTTGTTCATTCACTCTGTATACATTAAGAGGAGAAAAGTGGAGGGGGCTGTATCATGCGCTCGAGCTTTTCACTTAAACTGTACAGTCAATATGGTTATTTTTTGTCCAACTAATTCCTTCATTCTCACGAATTTTCACAAAATAATTGCATCAAGCTCGTAATTGTCATTATCATTGAAAAATTCATGATGAATTCAGAATATTTGAATAATTGAATTTTCCTCATCAAATCGTCTATGAATAAATTCGAAATTTCGTTATTAAATCATTGAAAATGAGGATTCCTTTCTTTTTTTTTGTTGGAATTGGAATACTCGAGGATTTCATCATGAGACGTGAAAAAAAATCGCTTTTGTTGAATTTCGAGTGATGTGGGTACAGTTGGGACTTTAATCATCCTATCTTCATATGCGTTGTCTCCCAGTGCCTCAGAAGTGGCTCATTTCAAACCTCAATCGTTTCTCTCTCCATTCGCCACTTTTTTTAAAATCTCTTTCATCCCCCCACTACAGCTCCTTTGTGCCTGAACTTTTACACGACATTTTTTATTTCCTCTATTTATTCCACTCGGCACAATTCCTCCTTTTTTATTCATGTCAAAGTGAGTTTAATCCATAAACCCAATTTGTTGTTCTCCAGGCATTATTTTTGCGCATTGGAAAGAGGGGAGAGAAGAATTTCCACAGCTGAATGAATCCTTTCGCTTCACTGATTCACCTCTTCCAGACGCATTTCACTATTTTCCCTTCTTTTTTCCTTTACATGTACTCTTTCATGTCTCTATTCTGCAGATTATTATTTTTTTAGTAATCAAGCCTCTCTGAATGCATTTGATTCTTTGTGAGATACTAAAAAGGGCCAAATCCATGGAGCTCTCTCGGGCTTATATTATTCACCACGTGGGCCCATTGATAAGCCAAAAATACACGTAAAAAACGTGAAATATTGAACGGATATTTGTGTTTGTACGATATTTCAATTTTTTTCCACTTTATTTTCGCTTCGTTTCTTCAGATGTTTTTTTAAAACTATTTGCTTGGACTCTGTAACCCTTTTCTTTCATGTCTCTTTCTACTTTATTCTCTTTTATCTTTCTCCACGTTTTCCTTCATCGAACGGCATCGCCTGGGATAGGCCAACGGCTTATACCATATAATGGTTTCTGGGATTTCCCATGTGAGAACGAGTTACTGCGTTCTCCAAGGCATGAGGGCTTCGAGGAACCACTGTCCATTTGATATATCGTTGAAAGAGGGCTTTGTGAGTTTTCTTACGAAGATGCTACTGCGGTGAAAGGATTTTTCAAACGAATACCCTTTTTTTTAAGAATCCAGGCGTTGAGTGACGTCACTCGGTATGAGGAGAATTGGAAAGTTGATGGGGATGCGAGAAAAATCCAATATGAAAACAAATTATAGGTATTTTTTAGTTTAGGAATTTTTTTTCAGAGTGAAGGAGTTTTTGGAAAATTCGGAAAAAATTTGGAAACATGCTTTGATAGATCTACATTGTTGTTGAATTTTTTCAGAATTTTCCAGAGAGCCGCACCTTTTTTAGAAAATTCACAGGCTTTTCTACTAGAGAATTCATTATAAAATTTTAATTTAAAAATATCCAATGAAAATGAATGCTCTCATGAAAAAATCCTTTTTGCAATTTCGTTTGATGGATGAATATTCGTGTTGCCATAGGAATGATTACTTTTCTCCCTGTGAATTAAAAGCAAACGTTAATACAATCATTCGAATGCAATTTGTCTCGTAAAAAAAAAATCGAGTATCGGCTAAATTCGTAATCGTTCCAGAGTGTTCACTCTTCAATCACCAACACCACCCTTATTTCCCTTTTTAATCCAATGTAATCTTCCCTACATCTGCTTTTTTTACCTCTGGATTTTTCTTTTTTCCTCTCCCTTTTTTTTTTCATTGAAAAAAGGAGGGAAGAAGATAGGAACAATCTAAAATCGAGAACAAACGAATTTTTAATCGAGCTGAGCTTTGTGTCCCAAAGATTGCTTTCAGCCTCATCATCAATATCACTCCCAAACTAAAATAAAGAAAAAGGAAATAAAAATATGTAGACATTTTACATGAAGAAAAAAAAAAATGCAGCATTATTCTAAAAAGAAAAACTTCCGGATAAACAAACTGTCAAAGAATAAAAAAAGATATTTGGAATATGGATGAAACTCTTCACAATAGAAGAGAAGAAGACTCTCAATATTAATTAAAATAATCTCAAGCTTTTTGGAGGATTAAGAACTACTGTTTCTAATTAAAACATCAATTTAATTTAATTGAAGTTCCTTTAACAAAAATTACAAAAATTAATCTCATTCGTCTAACTTGAATTTTACCGAACTCCTGAAAACATGAGAAAAAAAAAAAAAGAAGAATTTTATCGTCAAACTTACAAGTTAATTTCCATTTAGATTTGATTTTTTTTTCATTCACGAATATCTTTTTTTACACATCTCATAGATTGAACATTTCGATGAATTTTTATCTCAATTTCATAAAAATTCCCCAGAAATACTGAAATAAACTTGACAGTTTATTTTATCTCTTCATTAAAAAATAACATTTGATAAAAAAAATTCGATAAATAATCCAATGTAATGACGTGAAATGGGAAATAATGTCAGTAACGAAGGAATCGACGGATTGATAGGAGACGAGCGCGTCACTCCACGGAAACAAGAGATCACAGGCGCGTCGAATTGAGTGGGGAGTTTGGGTGAAACTGGAGTGAATAGAGGAACAGAGATGCAGATATATAGATAACGGACATATGCACATGGAGAAATGGTCAATGCAGAGAAGATCGGCATTGACCAGCCAATTCAGCATCAGACCATACGGGTACCCGACCGCAAATAGAGTTCCGCCAGTGGTGGGGAGAATAAAATCGGTTTCACCACCGTGCCCCCAAAACCTCTCCACTCGTTCCATCTCTCTCCCTGCACTGTTCGACCTTATCCCAGAGCCCGTCCAACCGTGCAAAACGATCCGCACATGTACCAGAACCCCCCTCAAACCTCCCCCTTTTTCTCGCATTATGAGATGTTATTATCGAGGAACATTAACCGCAAACGTTCGATTTTCCGTTTTCCCAATAATTTATTAAACTGCGATTATCTCCGAAACTACTCGGTTTATCGAAAAATCTCAAGAGACCTTTTTTGTATAGAATTTAATTCCCTATAAAAAAGGTCTCTATGAAAATTCTCCTATCCCTCTTAGTTTCTGAGATATTCTTTTATTAGTGTTTCAAAAAATAGTTAACTCTATAAATCACTTCATAATCTCAAATAAATCGGCAGAACAATCTCGCCGGTCCATGCATCCTCCCAAAAAAAAGGGCAGAGTGAACATTGAAACAGTCTAATGGCCTCCGGGTCTTTCTGTCCAGGAACCATGAAGAATAGAAGGGGAATATCCCTTTTTTTTCTCCATTTCTTTTCACTTTTCGTCGTGAGTTTCCGGGGGAGCCTCGTGTTATCATTCAGTCCCTTTATTATGGGAAGGAGTCAGATTGTAGAAAAGGGATGATTCTCAGTGGAGAGAAGGGGAGAGAGAGAAATGATAGTATGGAATTTTTTTAAGACTGATTTATTGCAGTGAATGTATAACTATACGTATTCAGTGGGTAAATGTATCGTCTTTTAGCACTGGTTTACTTCCGGTTGGGATGTATGGTAGTCTCGTATCTTACGTGAAACGGGCGCAGAGGATTTCCGGCGTGTCTAAGCTTCCTTAATGGGTGCTGATCCCTTTCTGATCATAACGAGGGACATTTGAATGAATTTTGGGTTTTTTCGGGGACATAAATAGTCGGGCACTTTTCCGGTGATAATTCGAAATTTATCGGAGTGATAAAAGCTGAAATATTTCAGGCATTTTTAAAAATTTATCTTTAATCTCTGGTATTTCAATGCTAATTTATTAAATCATTATTAATGTTTCAGTTCCACCTGACATAATTGACCATGAAACAAGCACTGATATGATCGTGCGTGAGGGAAGCAATGTTACACTCAGGTGCTCAGCAACTGGCTCACCAACACCAAATATCACGTGGAGAAGGGAGGATAGTGATACTATTTTACTTGGAAATGATCAAAGAGGTTTGATTCTGATCTGAAACTCAATTTAAATCTAAAATTGATGGAAAAATTGGAGAATATTCTCTATCGTGTCTTCATAATTTTGTGATTTTTTTTTTACAAATATTTCTACAATCTCCCCTACACAAGTGTATAACAATTTGTAAAAAAAAGCTCAAAAAGCCTGAAAATCAGCCATGTGACATAAAACATGCACATGTATGAGCAGAGTTACGTAGAGAGCCGAGTGACTTTATATTTGCATTGAAATTGGTAAACAGAAAGACGGTGGAGTTTCTACGGTGCTTGATTTGTACGTCTACTTTAGTTTGTTGGGTTGCAGTAACAAAATTGTTATTTTCATGATTTTTATCTTTTCTCATTGAGTATTCCATTGGAATTTACTTGTTTATTTATTCGGGAATTTCCGTGATTTTATTATTCCTTGAGAATAGAGAAAAAAATCCAGAATCAATGAAGATAAATGTGTAAATTAAATTAGTGTTTTTAACACGTTTTTTTTAAATATTTTTATGAAAACTTTTTTCCCCGAAAAAATTAACATAAAGATAACTTTATCTAGCTTTTTTTTCAATTTTTCCCATTATTCTTATCTCGCACGAGAAGGTGACAATGTTCACCACGTGTTCGTTCCGCCACTGGAAAAAAAGAGGGGAAATCTGTTCTCGTGGTCGAGAAAAAAAAGAGAGAAAGACTGACAGGCGAAGACAAAGAGAAGAAGAAAATTAAAAAAAGATGAATGCCAACGTTTAACGATGAAATTAAGTCGGAGACGTTAATTTTATGGCCAAAACCCCACGGCTCTAACATCGCGTGTTACGCCCTGACGGAAGGAGTAAAGCCTCGCAAGGCTTTATCGTGTCACAAATACAGTGAACATACAGTGCACACATACATTACTACATGGAGAATGAAAATTATGAAAAAAAGGAGGGAAGAATTATTCAGATGTGTTTTTTTTATTTAATTACTTTCTGGTTTTTAAAGTTAATTTGAGAATTCTTGAATTCTATCGCAAATACCTTTAAAACTATTGAGTCTATCGAAAAATCTCAAGAGACCTTTTTTGTAGAGAATTTAATTTCCTACAAAAAAGGTCTCTTGGTAATTTTTCATAAACCTAATGGTTTCGGAGGTACCATCAATTTTATCTACACTCGATTTTTTTAAAGAATTAATATTAAAAAAAAAAAGGGTTTATTTAAACAGGAAAAGAGCAGAGTCCATATTAAATGCACTCATGATCGATATTGTGAGAATCGAATGAATAAATTAAAGTGCAACATTATTTATGGAGAAGTAAATGATTACAATGGGACAGTAGTTTTTCGCTGTAAGAGGGCAATGCTTTTGACCAACGGGGTCACCATTCAAGCCCCAGGTACTTCATTCAACGCCGCACTATCTCCCATTACTTTCCTGGAGGTGGAGTAGACCACAGGAACCGCCTCACCTCTATCCATGTGAACCACTTCCGTTCCCAAAAGATCTCCTCAAGCTTCCGCCGTTTCAGGAAGGGTTTATGAGTACTGCTTGAAAGATCGAAAATTATCTAAATTGTGAGATTAATTATTGTTTAATTTGGCTTCTTGGATTATTGGTTCAGGTTTTGTGCTAATACATGGAAAATTATGTTGAACATCATTATTTGAATTATTTCAACAGACAAATGAAGAGAATTCATCTGGCTAATATTAAATTTTCTACATTAAACATAATTTCTTGTGTAAATCCCTGTGAATACATTATTTAATGGATATCTCGGAAATGAGTGGATTTATCGAAAAATCCCAAGAGACCTTTTTTGAAGAAAATTAAATTCTCTACAAAAAAGGTCTCTTGACATTTTCTCCTAAACCCCATCGTTTTTGAGATATTTTAAAATCACTGTTTTTCTCATTTTTAAAAAAATGATTTTCATAAAATGAAATTCAATAATACTGAGTACAGCTAATCACAATCAATTAATTACATAATAAAATGTTCTCATATTCCTGAACCCAGAGTTACTCAGTTTACCAGGTAAATATTCACCCGAATTTAATTGTGGTCAATGTTGACGTGGTGCTTTGACTTCCGGATAAGTAAACTGAATTTACAGTACCACTGGTTAATGTTGGAAACACTAACCAAAGAGAGAGAGAGAGAGAGAGAGTAAGGGAAACGGGTGAATGGTAAAACTAGAAATGGCATCAGCTTTGCCCAGTTAACCACTTTAAACAAATAGTCACAGTCGGGCCTAAAAGCTCCTTCCAGAGAAGCTAGATAAGCAGAATGTAGATACTGACTGAATGATAACGAACTCATGGGGAATAAAAAATTCGAGGATTCCACTCTTGACTTTGTGAAGAGTCCATCAGAAAAAAGAGCCTGAAACTTGCAATTGAATTTAAATACTTCCCTTTTAATTAAAAAGAAATACAAAAATTTGTAACATAAATAGAATGTTAAATTTCCAATTGTTTTGCAATAATTAAAATTAAATTTTCAGTTGCAAGTGTGGAGGGTCCGAATTTCACTATCAGCAAGGTCAATCGCTTGCACATGGGACAGTACCTCTGCATTGCTTCAAATGGAGTACCTCCAACGATAAGCAAGAGGATTGCTCTGATTGTTCATTGTAAGTTCATTGAAATTAAAGAATAATAATAAACCTCTGTCAATTTAATTGAATAAATAATCTAAAAAAATGCTATTTCTCTGTTTGCAGTTACCCCAATGATATGGATTCAGAATCAACTTGTTGGTGCACGTGAGGGTCAATCGATGACCCTAGAGTGTCTATCAGAGGCATTTCCAAAGTCAATAAATTACTGGACAAAAGATAAAGCTGAAATAATAGCACAAGGTGTGTAATTCAGTGGAAAAATTCACGTCTACAAATTATGATTTAAATCCCTTCAAATACCATTCAGAAAATACATAAATTCTATATGTGTACAACAATAGATACAAAACACAGAAGGGAGTTGACTTGAATAATGTATGATTCTCCTTCTATGACATTGTATATATGCCATGATTTTATCAGATATCTTGGATTTTCATGAATGCGAAATACTTTGAGGAGATAAAGATTCCGGAGAGATATAAGCTGACGCAACAACAGTTGAAGAATAATATCATGAAAAAGGCTTTATTATTCTTAGTGATAGGCTTTCGTGTATATCCATGCTGTGGTATCAATAGTATCAATAATGTTTTGTTCAGTGGCCATTTATTCCGATTATTACGTCAATAAATACGAATGGGATACAGATAATTCTAACACAACAAGCGTATTATTAATGACGTATCATAGAATCGTGTTGAATGAGAATTATTCATTTTCACTTTATCCAATAATTCTTCATTAATATTTTTATTTTTGGAAACATTAATAATGCGATATTCATTAATTTTTTATTGTCTCTCAAAAAAAAAATCTTCTCGTTCTTTAAATTGTGAATAACTTTAGAATAAGTTGGTTTATCAAAAAATGGCAAGAGACCTTTTTTGTAGGGAATTTCAAAAACTACTAAAAAGGTCTCTTCATAAATTCACGTAAACCTAATAGTTTCTGAGATATCTGCAAAATCATGTGAATTTATTATTCATTTTTATAAAAAAAAATCAAATCACATTTACAAGCATCAATATCACTTTATCGAGACATGGTCAGTGTCAATAGAAGCGATATTTTTGTTTGTAAAAATAAAGAATCGAGTATAAACATAAAAGAAGAAATTTTTTATCGATTCATCATAGTCTCTCGTTTACACTGTACTCTTTTGTATAGATATACATCAACTTCGTCTTTTTTCCCCAATTTCTCAACGTATTTTCCTGTACAAGCCCAATCACCCTCGGCTACTTCCCAGTGTCCGCTTCATTCCAGTCGATCGAAGCGATTTTTATTTGGTTAAAAAAAGGGGGATAGTTCAGCCTTTAAGACATCACTCTACTATTTTCGGTGTAGAACGATGAAATTTATCGTGCGAGTTACAAGACACTATTTTGAAAATTTTATGTGATACGATGGAATGATGTATGAGGGGAATTTTAGTGAGTGTATGAGATGTCAATATTTGGAGATGATAATCAATTTTGGGAAAAGTGGTAGAATAAAAATAATCTCCTTTTTTCCATCGAATCGTCTGAATTATTAAAAAATCTTCATTCACGTTTGGAATTTTAAATATTTGAAATGGATCTGTCGATTTAAAATAAAAAATTGAAATTGTCTAATGTATTAAGAAAGAACTGTTGAAATGAATGAAGAAAATCCTTGAGTAATAGAATTTTGATAATTTCTCTCGCATTCTCTCAAACAAAGTCCAACTATCTTCATCACAAATTCCCTCCATATTCACCCTGAACATGAATGATTAATGTTGAAAAAAAAGTGGTCATTATATTTTCATCACGAGCGTTCTCATGAAATCATAAAAAATACATCATCATAAAATAGTTCCATTGAATTTCCTAGAATTACAAATAATGCAGTTGCATTCTCTCCATTATCTCCAATGAAAAAAAAGAATATTCAATAGCAATTCACCTATTATGTAGTATTGGAAATTTCCAAAAATCTGTTATACTAACGCAAAGGTGTCTAGAATGGTTGAATGGGTGTCGATCTAAATAGAAATCACGTTAACTTAGTTTCTGCGTGCCGAATACTAAAATAAGCTAGACAGGTAGAGGAAACACGAAGAGGATTTGAAGCCATCATCTAACCTGATTGAACCATTGTGACGTTAGTCACGACGAAATCCTGAATTTCCTTTTTTTCCCTTATTTTCTAAAGAATTCCACTCGGACAATCCAACGTGGAAAATTCTTCTATTCTATTTTATCGAATATTGATGATTGAAAAATGAAATTTCCTCAAATTTTCTTCAGGAATAGAAACACAAAGTTCATAGCATTAACATAGACACAAGAGTCTTGTACATTTACACAGTAACTTCAACAGACTCTTCGAAAGTTAAACTTTCTGGCCTTACGTATCACTTTATTAAATGCAACAATTCAGACGTGTTAATTAGAGAAAGATATGAATATCAAGTTAATAATAACGTGAGAAATGTAAAGAGAACTATGTATGTGTATCCATTCTGTCAAGAGTCATCTCTTAATTAGTTTTTGAAAGAGTTCACGCGTAGTAATTATTAAACCTGAATGTCTGTAAATTATCTCTCAAATAATTCTGTAAAACTTAAAACTTTAGGTGAATTATTATTTTGTAATTTTAATGTTAAAAATGAATTAATTACTGAAATTTGAATGAAACCTTCTCTCTATTATCAAAAACACTTGAGAGGTTAATTTAAAATTCACGAGAGCTCTTCGAGAGAGATTTTCGACCTCATGTGAAAGTGCATTAATGAGAATTTAAAATATTTTAAATTGAAAATTATGATCAATTCTATTTGAATATTCCCAGAGTTTTCAAAAGCTCATTTATTTTAATGGAATAATTAATGCTAAATATTATTATAGTTAATAACAAGTTATTTATGAAACTTTACAGATGGAAGATACGAGCCAGTTTTAAATGACAATGCCTACAAAGTTAACATGAAATTAACAATACGTTCAGTATCTGCATCTGACTTTGGTACATATAAATGTGTATCAAGAAATTCACTCGGTGATACAGACGGCAGCATTAAACTTTACCGTAAGTGAATTAATATATAATTTTGAATTGTGAATTGAGACTCGAATGATAATTGTGTTAATTTTTATCCACAGAAATCACTGATGATGGTCATGAAACTAATGAGAATCCTCGATACAAAGGTGAGTTAAAATAACGAGAAAATGTGAAATTTTTTCGTCATCCAAGCAATTTGATCAATCGTAAAATTCAACCAAATACGAAATTCATATTTGAGCTTATCGCCCGATATTCGAATATCTCTGCGCACACAGAATCAAAGAGAAGCCTGAAAACAGTGAGTTGAAGCGAGCGAATTAAATGATAGGATGAACGAAAAGGGACGTCATGTCAATCGATTCTCTACACATAACATGTACCTTCTACATTTTACATTATTTCCTTTCACCACTTAACTGTTAACATTAACATTTATCTTTGACACGATTTTATTACTCCATAAACGTCAAAACTCTATTTAAAAATTGAAAATCAAACTGAGAAAATTGTATTTGAGTGACATACTTCAACTTTACGAGTAACCACTAAATTCATTCCCTGGTGAAACATAAAATTTAAATATTTCAAATGACAAATGTGGAGAATGAAGGGAATGAAAATTTATTCTCATATCAGCATGGACTACCCGGAAAATCCATTAGAATTGACAACGCTTGAGGAATATCAAAAGTGAATAAGAATGAATAAGAGTTATACAATATTTGATGAAATAAAAGCAAAACTGTTGGGTAATTCTGAAGAATTGTTAATTTTTGCATGAGCGCTCATTTCCTGTAAATTCTGTATTGTTAGTTGACTATTGCTCTCAGTCTAATTGTTGCTTTGAGAGGAACTCATCATTTCTGTTGGTCCGATTTATGTTATAGCTCGGGGGTATAAATGAAAGAAGTGCTCCTCCAGTACACGGTAATAATAGCTTTGAAATTCTAGTACTTGATCCTGAATACAATACCTCATCGTGAAAGGTGTATTAACGGCTCGGTGATTAATTAGATCGAGTTAAAATGCTTTAGTCTATCCTCTCTTGTTCCTCTTCAATTATTTGTATTGCTCTTCTCTTTTGATTTTTATGGTGTTACTGGTACAATGAATTTTATTTCAAAAATATGTTTCTCAATTATTTCATTGCAATTTTATTTTATTTTCCAATGGAATTTCAAAATTAACTTAAGCACAAATGAAAATCAATTTTAATTATTACAACAGCAAAAATAAATGTAAATTTATTGTATTCGTTGAACGTTTATTTCACTCATTAACTCTCACCGTAATGAGGAATACACATCAGTGAATTTACGCGGTATCCCGGAGGTTACAAATACAATTCATGACAATAGAATTGAAAAAGCAGAATTACCAAAGCGATTTGTGATGGTAGTACAGAATTGTTAACGAAATTTTACCCGTGCACAAACAATGAGATGAGAGAGAGATAGAGAAACGTATTTATTAATGTGTTTTATCACAAGGGGGCTATTTATTTTTCATCAAAGGAGACCACAAACGATTTCACCCCAATTTTTTTTAAAACTCCAGACTCATGTGGTTATTCAACTTTATGAATAAGCAAATCCTTGGAGTAATCCGATTTGATGGGAGCTTTAAAGTACCAAGAGAAAATATTTCTCTGATACTCGGAGAATTACAGGCTACGGATTTTATAGAGGTTCATGGTTTATTTACACTTTTAATTCAAATTCGAAATATCCTTTTGAAAGAAAAAATGGAACTTTTGAATGTGGATTATTTAATTTAATATTCCGCTGGGGCATACACGTGACCTGTCTCGTGCAGACTCTCTCTGAAAGTCCTGTAATGCATTAGAGCATCAATTTTCATTGGGAGAAACTCGAAATTTTTGGCTTTGATCTGAATGGGGGATGATCAAAGAGATAGTAATCATCAATTTTTCATTCTGATTAGTTTTTTTGAGATATCTCGGAAACTAAGGGAGATAGGGAATTTTTTGTGGATACCTCTTTTGTAGAGAATCTCAAGAGCTACAAAAAAGGTTATTACAAAAATTTCTCTATCTCTCTTAGTTTCTGAGATATTCCAAAAAAACTGGTGATGAAGTAAAATCAATATTTCTGTAAATTTCCAGATTCTTTATTAAAATATTTTAAAATTAATTTAAAAGTGATGTATTTGTGTTTCCGGCGATTGTGGCTGAGAATTTGCTACTAACATTCAGCACACAAGCCCCTCACCTCTTATCCTTTATATATTCTACATTCTCTAGATATATAGATATTCATGCTTTTCACCTAAAAACACATATATCCTATGAAATTATTAACGCCGGACGAAATTCCTGGAGCTCCGGTGGCAGCGATTAATCTTCACTGGAAACTATCGTACTTTCCACTCCTCTGGAGGCAATCCACTGAATATATATGTGACACGATTAAATCTCAGGTTCATTGAACGAAAATATTTCTATTAATAGTCTGCGTAATATTCATCTTTATCTGTCAAAATTTTCTTTGAATTTGCATTATTCAAACGTATAATTTTTCATCGAAATTAATTGAATATGAAATTTATTCATCAATGAATTGTTTGAATTTCAATGGAATTATGTATTTAATTATATTTCTGGGACAAAATGAATCTATTAATTCTCATTGTTAAATATTAATTCTGCATTACTTATTTACTTTGCTCTGCTCCAATTTCTTCTTCAATTCAATTTTATTTGAAAATTTTATGACGATAGAATCAATATTTAACGTTTATTTATTTAACATTTTCCCATGAATTTTAATGTAAAGTGGAGAGCTACTATTTTTACGAATTTTATCCTGATAAAATATTCAAAATAATATGAAGAAATTTCATTATTTCAAGTGTATATCATAGTTTTAAATTTTTTAATAATCAATTTTCACTGGTAGTTGATACAGACAACGTTTGAAAGCTCAATTTCCATAAAAAAATCCATTAATAATCAACTCTGACATTCTATCACCAGAATAATTTCATATTCTCCAAGAATTGAATTAAATGAATCATTGATTCCAAGATAAACCAGAGAATATCTCCAAAATTAACCGAGATATTGAAATTTTCATGGAAACCTTTTTTCAAGCTCTCTTTCTCCTCTAAAAAAAATCTATCTACAAAATTTTCCCTATCTCCCTTATTTTCCAAGATATCTTCAAAAGAATGGAGGAGAATCCTCTCATTCTGTTTCAACGATCTGAAAAAAATTCAAATTTCCATCAAATTAAACCCCCTGTTTTGCCCCACTGGATCCTCCACGTAATTCACTTCATTCTCTTGTTGTAAATGCATAAGAGTATTGTCCCACAGAGCTTAAGGCACTTCTACATTCCCCCTATCTACTTTCATTTCGTCCAGCTTGACTATCCAACCTAACTCACTCTCATTTTAGCATACACGTGTCAGGAATAATGCATGTCTCATTTCGCCTGAATACTTTCATGTGACAAATTTTTTTCTCCTCGACAGAGTGAAACTACTTCTCCATCCACATAGTTCTATCAATTCCTCTCTACTAAATTGTAACTGCATCTATCGACGAATAGATACAGACTTTCTCTGTGGAAATGGCTCTTTCACAGATTTACTTCATCCAATTCAACCAAAATCTCATCCATCTATTCCTGTGTTGGCCCTCAGCCGACACGCGTCTATCCGGATGCTACGTTACTGCATCCGATACCGTATTATCATAGAACGTATATCTCATGATGTCATGGAGCCATCCGGTGCTCCAGCTAGGATACACAGATTCTGCTTCTCATTCTATCCTGTATTACTTTGAGGACGAGTTGGTAATGAGAGTTGAAGGGATATATTCATGAATCCTGCTCAAGGGGCAGAGGAAATAGTTTCATTGGCAATTGCATTTGAATTTTCTTCGAATAGGCAAAGTTAGATTGATGCTCGGAAATTCGAGGGAAGTGATTAATTCTATTTTTTTTTTTTAATGAATTCTTTTATTTAAAATTCTGAAAAAATTCGGGGATATTCAGGACATGTTGGAGAAGATTCCTGAATTTTTTCATGAGTTTTAAAAAATTATTAAAGAGTCACTGGTGATTTTTAGTAATTTGATAGGAAAAAATTAATGAGAATAAAATCTTGTTATCCGATGGGAAAAGAAAAGCTTCAGCAATAGTTAATATGAACATACTCTTTTTTTAAAAAAGTTCATTTGATACTCAACTCACTGTGGCCGTTTCTTCTCTGTACTTTAATGGTTAATCTCAACGTAGCTGCAGAGTAGCTAAAAACTTTTATCCATCTAAAACATTCTTTTTTATGGCTAATCGATGAATCTACACCACTGCGGGTTTTTCTGTGGGAAAAAATGGCCTGTTAACACCTAGATATAAAGTATTTCAAACGTGAGAAAAGGAGAATGTTAAAAATTCAACTTTTTTCATTAAGAATTCATGAAAATTACGATAATTTAAGCATTTTTAATTTTTTTAAATCTTGTCAAAATTACTGATCAATAAATTTAACATAAATTATGAATGAGGTTCAATGATCCATTTAATACACGAAATTTACGATAGGATTAATCGTTCATAGGTCAATCCAAAAACTTTTTTCCATTGATCTCACATTATGGACTCCATAACGAGTTAGCTTATGTTATAAATCGAATGAATAATCCTGCCATTAAAAAAATAAAAAATAATGAGAATTTATTGGTAAAAAAAAAAATTAAAGACATAAAATGTTTCAGGTAAACTGAAGAAGAATTCTGGAAACAACTTAGTCGAGGGTAATCAGAATATGCTAAAAGAGCAAGGTATGATATTTTAAAATTATTCAGTTGTATTATAATAGAGTATTAAGTTAACAGTAAAATCCAACTTGATCTCTTCGTTAGAATTCATTAGCATAAACAAATTTAACGTTGAAAGTGGATTTTTATGTCTGAAGAATGTATTAATTATATACGGCGATTCATGGTTCTTTCTCATTAATTTATTTTTCATTAGGTGAAAGGAGAGAAGGTCATTCGAATTATTGGAAATATAATTTTCAGGGGTAATAGAGGGTTTCATTTAATAATGTCATGTAATATGTTTTTTTTTTAAATTATCGATAGATGTCTTTGATGAAGATTCAATGGGAAGAGTATTGAATGGAAGAGCTAATAATTTAGAGAAAATAAATTACTGATTTTATTTAGTAAAAGTGACTCTGAGGAATGTCTTTCAAGAATTAATTAAATTGCTTTATGTTTGATGAAATAGTTTCCTTAGATTCAGTGAGAAATTCATCATTTCAGAGGAAATTCTCCGGTCATTCAATGTTGCATTTTCGAGAAACTCAATATGAATTAGGGGAAAGTCGGGTAAAATGGACACATGCTCACTTTGAAATTGTATATTACGAGAAATCGAGAGAAATATTGGAGATAGATTTTTTTTGATAATTCCATTGAAAAGCTGAGGAAATTTTAGGCGGAGAAAATGTGTAAAAATTAATTTTTTCAAGAATTCTAACGAGAGATCGTGTGATCCATTACGAAATTGCTTGATAACTTATTCTTAAACGCAACTGTAAATAAAACACGAAGAATACATAAAACACTATAAAACTTTGTTTTTCAAGACTTGAAACTGCGAGGTCGAAAGGATAACAGCAATGACGAGGATGAAGATTACGACGATTCTGGTACGTCAGCGGCAAAGTGCTCTGCTGGCTTGGCAATCGTGGCAGTTGCATTGGTACTTTGCTTTCATCACCATCTTCAGCTTCAGGCACTCCATCCTGCCTGAGAGGATAAACTCCCATCGCCCCATTCCACAATTTTTCCTTCTTTTTAAATGAAAAAATAAAAAAAATCCCTTTAACGTCATCTCAGATCTTTTTCAGTTCAAAAGAACAAGTTTTTTTAAAAAATAACATGAAAAATATAATTTTAACATTTTAAATTTCGTCACTCGAGACTTTCTCTATTTATGAAGCATTGAAAAAAAAAACATTCATTCCATTTCTATCATCAGCCAATTAACTGAAAAAAAGGGAAAAACTCCAGTCAGAGTCGGCTTTACTTCATTCAGTCACAAGTACATTAATTATTAATTGTCATTAAATAGTTTATAAAATAGAGTAATAATGAAGATCAACGTAATTTCAAAAATCTGAATTTAATTAAATTTAGAAAGAAAATGATAATAAAGACTGACTGGCAGTGGAAAGAAATTCTTTTGTGTTTTATAAATAATGTTTTATGAAAGCTTTAAAATGTGCTATGATATTCGAACAAAAAACACTGTGTAAATAATGAAAAGTATATGAAACTCGGTGCGCGCAAAGATGTGAAATGGATATTTGAAAAAAAAAAAAATGATGGAATAAGGCGAAAACAAATTTTAGTAAATAAAAAAATGGGATATTTGAAGTTAAATAGGGGATGTGAATTTGTGCGTGTGTTCTCTTCATTTTATTTAATGTAAAATTAATTATCCTCGGGTATATACGTTAATTGGTGCCTTACAATTATTTGGAAAAAACTCGTGACAAGAAAAGTAAAGAAAATTGACAAATAAATTAAATATAAAATAATCAAAACTATTTTAAATAAAAATTCACACATAAACCCGAAAAAAAATGAATCACAAATAAATTGAAAAATTCTCATAAAAACCATTATTTATCAACATTATTTATAAATTTCAATAAACTACGTAATTATTCAAGGGAACACACGTGCAAGTGTGCTTAAAATATTTAGTAATGTACAGTAGTATTACATATATAAAAAAAAAAAATGAAAATTAAATGATAAAGATTCATGTGTTGTTTGTGTGAGAGTAACTAGATGTCATTAATTTAATAATTTATCATTTTAATCACAAAATGAATTTTTTTAGACAGACTCAAGTATTCTAATTAATATTAATACGTAAAAATTTACGTAAATTTGTGAGATTTTGTTCGATACAAGAATCAAACTGTCGTCTACTAATCATATCTCTCCAACATATTACCATGAATGA
The DNA here is from genome assembly GCA_963565655.1 of Aleiodes testaceus. Classification (NCBI taxonomy): domain Eukaryota; kingdom Metazoa; phylum Arthropoda; class Insecta; order Hymenoptera; family Braconidae; genus Aleiodes; species Aleiodes testaceus. The sequence goes on along the minus strand of OY751424.1, from coordinate 3,725,174 downwards.
AATAATTTTATTTAAAATGAAGTAAAGTATTTTAATTGACAAATACTTGAGTCTAAATTTTAAAGAAATCAAATGCGTTGAACACTCTTAATAGACCACTGCCGTAGAATTCAGCATAAAGTGTTCATTCATGTAAGAATCATTAGAAAATCCCCAGTGCAAAGGGGGAGAAACAGGGAAACCAATGAATTTTGAAAGGAGGGAGGTTTGGTCAGATTAAGGGAATTTTTTTTAACGTGGGGTGTATTCACGTGCCAGTGCATCTGCTCTGTATGAAAAAATGTGCACAAGGTGAAGAGGAAAGGAGAATGAAATAAAAAATGATACAGTATTGAATTTTAGCTCCCTTGCGAATTCATAAAGCAAATCAGTTCTGCTTTTCATTTTCTATTATTTCGTATACGAGCATTTATTTGTTACCCCTCTTTTTATATTTAGTCAGTGAATTGTAGGGGATGAATGAATGGATAAAATGAGTTTGAAATACGCTTTGTAAAAATGTAGATTCGTTAATACATTCCATGCTGTAACTCTTTACACAAAACAGACAAAAATGAATTTTTCATACTTTATGAGGAGATTGAAGTGATTAATTTAATTATGAAGAAATGAGGTCAGAGGATTGAAGAATGGATTATCGGATAATCCGGAAAATTTCCGATTTAAAATGGAAAATAATTTTTCAATGAAATTACTCATTGAAAATCCTCGAAAATAGGTGAATTTCAATCATTTCAATTGACTCAACGATAAATTAAGAATTACCGATACCAATTTATTGAATTATTTTTGAAAAAATTATAATTTCATGTGTCACGGGTTTTAGAAACCATCTACTGTGCTATGAAGCTCGATTTATTCGCTTTTGTTCGTTTAATAATGAAAAAAATAAATGAAATTATTAATTTTTAATGTGCAGTAGAATTCTATCAACGAAAAATGCTTGAAAAATTTATTATTCATTTTTTTCTTTCTAAAAACTAATATAAAGAAGTGAAATTTAATAAATTTTCCTATGGAAATTATTATTGAAGAGTTTTTACTCAGTCAATAATGTTTAACCGTGAGAATAATAACACGACCACTGTTTTTTGCTTCTGTAAAGATCATCGATAATTATATTGATTAAAAAAAAAATCATACGAATACACTATTATATTTGTACAACAATTAGGTCATAAGATGTAAATAAAAATATGTATATTGGAGCCAAAAATGGTTGCATTAATTTCTAACTGCTCCATTCCAAATCCGGTTCTTTTAATTTTTAAAGAAGGAATTGACACTTCTGGGTTATTCTTGAATGGGAATAATTCAGAATTCGATGATTAATTCCTCGAGACCTGATGTCTGATGAAGTGAAGGTAATCCGCTGAGTGATTGGGACAATGAACACTTGAATAAATGAAAAGAGACTTATTTCGGAAGTTGTAGATGGAAATGGAAGAAGAAATGATAGATTAAGGAAACTATCAATCTCTCAAAGTGAAAATAAAGAAATAATGAAGAAATGGATTCTGCTCTTGAGGGGAATCCCATGAATCCTTTCCAAGCAGACGTTTTTGATGATTGTCGGTAAGAGATTCTTCCAGTCGGTCCAGAGATTCGACTGTTTTATCAGTTGCATCTAGAAATCCAGAGTTTTCAGACGATAATCTAGGAATTATTCTGATAAGAGAGACCTCAATATTCTCCGCAGAGGAGACTGTTATCATTCACAATGGGATTACCCTTCGGAATTGAGAAGAGAAAAAAATCCAGAGGCTGCTGGACTGACTCTAGAATATCCCTGAATTTTTTCAGAATTTTTTGAATGACCTGCTTGACCAGGAAAAAATCGAAGACAATTATTTTCAAATTATTCATCGGATCGTTATCAGGATAATTAATGATTCTTTCATGAGCACATTATCCTGTACTTGTTTTCGCAGACTATTAATTTTGAAACATCCCTCATCAACGCCCACTTTATGTATTTTACCGAAAGGTGTCAAAATTAAATATTCAACGATATACAACAAGGTTGAAATCAATTTACATATCTCCGGAGAAAATTGTTGGGTACAATGTCAATTACGTGTCTATTGAATATTAATTTGCGTTGGTAATTTGAAATTGAAATTTTTCGAGTAAAAATAGGTGATTCTACAGAATGAAGTATTTTTTGAAGAATAATTGATGATAATTCAATTTTTTTCGTACATAAAGTCATTATTATTTTATACATTACAATAAACGTGTATTTATAATTTTTATTTACACACACACAGTTTTGCATTAATTATCAATAATAAATCCCTCACATTATTTTACAATTTGGTAAAATTTTCAATTATTTAATTCACACACTCGCAGTTTAAAATCAAGATAACAGCTTTAATTATGTATTTTTCATTTTTAATTTATTCTACAATAGTGGGAAGATCCCGAAGAAATTTTCTATTAGAGACTAGCCCTGTGTCACACGTATACTTTATTCTCTCGTTTCATCGAGTGAAGTAAAGAGATGAGATAATTATTTTTTTCCATTATTTTTATTAATTATTCTGCATGATCAATAATTTCTTAATGGAAAAATTCCGGAAAAAATTAATTATCTCTTCACTTCACTTATTTAACTCTTCATTAATAACTGAGTGCATTACATATTAATATCAATAATTATTTACAATATGATGGATTTTATTAAACATTGAAAGCCACAAGTTAATTAATTAAATTGACTCTATGAATTATAAAATAAATGATTAAGTATTCATGTGCACTCAGAATATATATTTTTCCATTCATTTTTATTAAAATTCGAAGCTTTATAAAGTGTCAATAAATGAAAATAGTACATTTTCTTATTTTCTCTCATTTCCTTTTATTATCAATTATTAAATTAATATCTTAACATTAATTTTATATCAATTTTATGTACAAAATCGACACTTTAATAATTCCAACTAATGGAGAAAATAAATGAATTTTATTATTTGTATCCATTAGTTATGAAATTATTTTCACAATAAAACGAAGATTTTTTCTTTATTATTTATTCAACAATTAAATCAAAGACCATTTATATTTACAAATTACTTAATTATTATATAGTATTAATACTTAAATATTATTTCAATAATTTATCTTAATTATTTCATTATTTACAAAATATCAACTATCCTATATTTAATTCTCCAATTTTATTAATAACTTTTTTTTCCCTTTTTTTTCTCATTATTTTCATAATATTTACAAAGGATTAATTCATTAGCAGATTGATTGTGAGGAATGTACAGGCTACTTTCGTATTTTTTAATTAAAACATTTTATAAAATGATAATAATTTCACATTTTAATTTAATAAAATTCGTTTTGAAGTGAATTAATCAATTTATCTCAATAAAATCAACAATTCAATAGAAATTTAATTAATTAGGTAAACTTAGTCTCCTAAATTTTATAAAAAATGGACTTTCCATGTCAACTATTTAATCATCGAAGGGTTTTAATCATTTCTCAAAAATTCAAGAATCACCAGAGAATCAGAGTCGTGATAATTGCAATGAATGCTGCATTTGAGCTTGTAAATGATAGAATAGCCTCATTTTTTGAGGACATGGATTGTGCAGTTTTGTCTGGCTGCATTCTGTCCTCATTTCCACGTTTTCTCCCAGTTTTAGCATCTGTATTGGGTCTCTCCCTCAATTGTGCACCTGCAAATCACAAAAAAAAAAAACACAAAATAATTCCCATAAATTATTCTGACAAAACAAAACTAGAATTCAACAAAATAAATTGAATTTATAACACACTTTTTTCTTTTTTTTTATTCTCACATCCTTTAAAAATATATTAAAGCTCTTTAAATCATTCTCTCTGACTTTACGAACAAAAGTTTTCAGTTATACGACCGAGTATACGTGAAGTTTGGTCTCCCAAAACTTTGTCCTGTGCTACGAATTTAGATTTTCCTGGGAAACACCTTACACTCTACTCATTCTCATTTTGTGCCCTTCTGTTACGAGCTTTTATCCTCCCAAAATTTCTGGTGAAATTCACAGGCTTATAGGACACTCAGTTCTATCGTGATGTGAGTAATTGAATTTTTGAATGTGTTGGTAAAATTTCAATATGGCATAGTTAACTTTGTTAATTGAGAGTTGAGTTAACTAATTGAAAATTCAATGAACTGTTTTGGTATTTTGCTTTTGTTATTAAAGGCATTGTTTGATTATTAAATTTTAGGGTAAGGGATTATGTGGGTAGAGTGGATTTGTGAATTGATTTACAAATTGTGTTTATGAATGAAATAATTTTACATTGGAATTTAAATGAAGTCAATGATTTTCATTAATTAGAGTTGAAAACTATTAAATTTGTAATTATCAATACAAATTGAATGCTTGCCTCTTTTTTCATTGGCTGTTGACTTTGATGTATCGATGATTTCATTGACATTGGAAGCAATTGTTGGTGATGGTCTTGATTTTGCTTTTGGTCTCCTTTCCACTGAAATTCAATATTAAATTAATGCTTGAATTCCAATTAATAAATTCCTTTGAGATTCTACCTTTGAAAGTCACCGGTGGCCTGCTGGTTGTGGTGGTTGTGGTTGTGGTTGTCGTTGGTGTCTCTATTCCTGAAAAACAAAGAATTCTCCAAATAAATTTTGCACAAGTCAGAGAATTCAATTCAATAATGGAATTTAATCACTCATCCGAGTTTCACCACTTCTCTACTTAATTAATCTATTGCCCAAAGTTTTACGTTAGCCGCATGTTCATACAACATTCTTGGACTAAATGGTAATTGTACTGGTGGGAAATTCCGTTAGTACATTAAACAGTTAATGGTGGAATTACGTCAGATTGATTCGCAGAATCCAAACCGTAGATTCACCTGAAACTTACTCATTCCCAAATGAGGGAGAGAGATATGCAAACATGCTGTGAATTCGATAGACAACTGAAACTTGTTACTCATTCTTGTGTATTTGGTGAAGGCAAAATTCCGAGTGAGGAATACTATTACTTGGAAAATCACAAGTAAACTATGGAATTCGAGTGCTTATCTTGTTCAAGTGAATTGTTGAATGCATTTAACTGAATTACCAAATATTTCACATTTAATCCATTTTTTTTTCCTGGTAATTATTCAAATTTATTAAATGTTAATTGAAATTGAATATGAAATGCCTTTTTTTGTCTGTTGCACCATAAATAAATGAAATTCTCCGGTATTATCGTAATTCCGGGGAGATTAATCATTGAAAAAAGTTGAATAGCTGGTGATGGAGATAAAATGTCCCATTTTAACTCGAATTAAACATTTTAACAAAACATTTATAATTTAATGGTTTAATGCACAAACTTTGTTTTAAAAAATATGTAGTACAATTAATAATTCAAAATGTATGAAATTAATGTTAAAATTGAAGAGAATGGAGTCGAATTTTTTTCAGTTTTGTCAGAGAATGAGAAAGGATTTTTATTCCCAAGTCCTTGGGATATAAAAAATTACCTGGGATGAACGATTTGAAAAATGCATCAAATGCGAAATCAAGCATTTCTTGCTTCTTTTTCTATCGAATGATAAGAAGCTTCAGAAGGACGTTTGTCGCCAACTTGCCTCTATATATAGAGGGATATAGGTGACGAGGAGAGTGAGTTAGGAAAGCGTTTTCTAAGATAAATTGACTAGGAGTGAAGTTGAAAGACGTGATCGAGGAGTGTCCAAGCATCGATTGGGAATGGAACCATGGGGTAATGAAATATCTTTATTTTTATAATAAAAAAAAATTTCAAATCTCAATTCTTTGAAGAAAACTCCTTGAATAAACGAAATAATGAGAAGCAATGTAAATGTCAAAGATTCGAGAGTTTGATGAGTTCCTGGGAAAATCCACACAGCATCTGCAAGATAATTTATCCAAAGTTATCATCAAATATTGAATATAAATTGAAAGAAACTTTGTGATTATGAAAAAAAAAACATTAAAATCCTCATAAATTAAATGAAAAAAATTTTGAATTGAAATGAGAAACTCACAAACCGTTGATTTCTCATGCGAATAAAATTTTCCCAAGCCATAAACTTCTTAATTGCACGAAAATAATGAACGACAATCATGGCTACCAGTGTAATTTCGTATATATCGTTCGTTTGAAGTTGGTAAAATTTGCCAAAAGAGAGGAGAAGCAGTGAACGAGAATTTCATTCGGAGTAAATGAAAATATAAAAGGGGGCAAAATGAGGGAAGAAGAGAGGTGAGTATAAAAGCGTCTGGTTGGTGGAGAAGCAGTGGATGCAATAGTGTAGTCGTGTAATAATACGAAAACCATAATATTAAAGACAAACCAGCTGTTGCTACCCTCAGAATTAGCTGGAGGTACTAAACTTTACCAAATTAGTTAGGATTTATGATTCAAGAGGAGAAGCATAAATCTTTAGCAACGATTTTTGCGAATGCATTCATGCGACAATGGGTGGAATGAAAGGAACTTTTTTCCTGGCATTATGCCAATGCAATATTTTTATGATTTTATTTCTTCATTTTGTGTGACGAGAGAGGGAGGATATCGTGCTGTTGTTATTGTTCCTGAGGAAGAGATGACGGAACAAGGAGCACTCACATCTTCATGGCTGAGAGAACATTATTTTTATCTCTATTGACACTTAGGGAGGGAGAAAGGGAATTGGAAAGGAAGAAAGGTAGAAAATTTAGTTTTATTTCTGTCGATTTCATCAGGATCGTTCGATTCTGCGGTAAACTTGATCACTCGAGGTGGAGAAAATGTAGTTTTCCAGGCTGTAGAAAGGTATAAAAGGAGATTTCATTGAGTTTTGAGGCGAGTTCAAAGGGAATTGAGTGTGAAAGAGAGATTTTCTTTATTCCCTCTTCTATTTTGGACTGTAAAAAAGACTTTTTGGGGATGTCTGAGGTGAAGAGATGAATTTTGAGATGTTGATGTGGATTTTTTTTTTTATCTTTTTGAGGAAAAAGTTGGAATGGTGGAAAGTTGCCAATGATTTAGGTGAGGAGGTACGAAAATTTCCGGTGAAAAACACACCCTGGTGACCCATTTTGGATGAGCAGTTATGGAGATACTTGAGGAACGAGTTTTTTTCAGGTGACTCAAGTAGAAATTCACATTTTTAATCAGACTCTCTCTAATTTCCGGTCTTTTCTGAGGTTCTCTCGCTTTTTCTTTATCCCCCTTTTTCTTACGTGAGAAGCATGTTTACTACTGTGGAATACATGAATTATTATTAGTGAATGATGCGACGAAAATTTACTAGTGATTAATTATTAGTTTCTTGTTAGATATTAAATGAGACTTCTCATTCAACGTTAATTCCTTTATTTTTGTCAATTTCATGGTGAACATCATAATTCTTGGTATATTCCTCTACTTTTTCCATTAACGAAGAGAAACTGCTACTTTTTTCTATTTATTAAAGATTCTCATTTACCTAAAAGAGAAAAAAAATAATAATATTAAAAATATTATTAACTTTAATACTCACGATATAATTTGATAGTTCCCCCAGTACTCCCAAGTGAATTGTTGGAGATACATTTGTAAGAGCCATAATCCTCTGGCCCAATTCTTCTTATCGTGAGGTTCATGTGCACTTTGTATGCGTCTACGTGAAGATTGTCTGACGTTGATGCTACGTATTTCTCTCCTGGAATCCATAAAAGTAGTTTTAAAAAATTCATTGAATTTCCTTCCTCCATGTTACTGAGTAAAAATATTTCCATAAAAAAGAATGCGATCATAATTTTATTAACTCGTAAAATGAGATATATATTTATTCATATTTTTTTTAGTGAAGGAAAAAATTAAGTTTTGAATGTGTAGAAGAAGAAGAAGAAGAAGAGAAACGAGTTTTCATCATAATCCATTGAATGAGGGCTATAAAGAATTCATAAAAATTCATTTTCAATGAATAAACGATTTTTATCTCTTAATGCACGTATACGTGTATTTAGACGTATTCAAATGGGGAAAAAATTGACGAGAAAAATGGGAAATCGAGGGATCTCATTGAGAAGTCGAAAGAGGTGGGATAAAAATATGGGTATCTCTTCTGTGCATGAAGGAAAAGTAGAGAGTCTGTTGAAGGGACGGAGGGAAAAGCTTTTTCCTCTGAATCACGCTCTCGTACCACGTAGAATGTGTTGCGAGGGTATCGAGTGGAGTATATCGGATTCTTTTTTATTATTTTTCTTCTCTTACTCTCCTCCTCGTTTTTTTTTTTTTTTTTTTCGACAAAAAGAATTTCACGGAGAAGAAGAAACACACTGAGGATTCAAGCAGCAAAAAAATGGAAAAAAAGAGGGAGTAAGAAAAGTATGCCTGGTTCAAGTACGTGCATGAAATACACGAGTAGTTACTGGTAACTGTGTTATTACTGAAAACGTTTAGAACGTGGTCTTTTACCACTTTTATGATACAGTATACTGTCGAACTATCCTGTATATTCTCAGCTTCAAATTATCCTGAAAAAAATAATAGAAAAATCAATGAAAATAAAATGAAAAGAATTGAATTTTACAGTTTCTTTAAATTAATTATTAAAAATCAGAAATAAATCTGAAAAATCAAATAATAGTTTCCAAAGTTTGAGACGATAAATGCACGCACGAAGGAGATAATGATCCACTGGAAATTCAGGGAAAAGTATTTCACCGGTGAGAAGAATGAGACAAAAGTTTTCTTGAAATAACTGAGGGCTCTGAATGCATTTATGGATTGTGGGTAGAAGGTAATAGGGAAGTGGAAGAAAGAGGGGCTATCAGTGGTTGGGCCGATTCACTGGTATAACCAGTGAGCATGGAACTTACCCAGCAAACGAATGAAAAACTTTCATCGGCTTAGAGTTTGAAAAGGAGATGAAAAAGTTTAACGACGTTGAACTACGATCTAAGCACACAGGGAGTTGTCCTCTCTTGCTCCTCATTCTCACATAGACTGAGGTCTTTTCCCAACTCTTCTACGTCACTCTTCGCCCCTTTTTTTTTTAAACCGGGAAATTTCAGTGGGAATGAGATGGCTTTTCACGAAAAAAAAAGTCGACTAAAACTTGGATTATTTTTATTTTTGTGAAAATTTGAGAATTTTGGGTGGATAAAAAATATAATAATAAGTGTCTGATTTTTTTAAGAATTTTTTTTCATCATTCTGGGGGAGGGGAAAGAATTAATTAATTATGGGAAAAAGTTGAGGTAACAATTGTCTCCAATCGGCGCTAATGCAATAATACTTAGCAGTTATTATAATCCAAGCTGTTATGAAATACTTTATTGGATAAAGGAACAAAAATGAGGAGAAATACAATACCGAGAAGAGAAAATGAAAAAAATTATAATGGTTGGAAAGAAAGAAAAAAAAACGGTTATAGTCGTGAGCTTTTCCGTGCAAAAACTTGACCCGTAATTCTTGGGTTATACTCGCATTTATGCCCCGGCACAGGCGACCCGCGATATCCCAGTGGAAAAGGGTCACATGCGGACGACAGACGTCACGAAGACAAAAAAAAATCTCACCCATTCTCTCATTTTTATTTATTCATTTCTTCAGTCTCTCTCTCTCTCTCTTTTAAGTTTATTTTAAACTATGTGCTCATATTTTCCTCCACATCCAAACAAAATTAGCATTTCGCACCATATTACTTCCAGTCTTGCACCCTTCCTGGGCATATAATCTCCACTTATTACCACTATGAAAATTATTAAATTAATTATTTTTTAAATATTTTAAAACAAGAAGAAAGATTAATTTAATAATTGTCTAGAATTTTGAGAGTATCTCGAAAACCGTTGGGTTTAGGTAAAAATATGAAGATACCTTTTTTGTAGAGAATTTAATTCTCTACAAAAAAGGTCTCTTCATATTTTTCCCTAAATCCACTCATTCCGGAGATATTCACGATTAAATATACGAAACCTTTTTTTATTCGAAAAATCGTTTTTTTTTTAATTAAAAAAAAATAGAGGAATAATTGTACTGTATTTCAGTTGAAATAATCTGCCTCCTCGTTGAATCTTGTATTTCTCAGAAATAATTGAATTAATAAATCATAATCGAGTTGTGCACGTGATATTAACTCGTTTAATTGCTATGACACGATTTAAAACGGGTTGATTGCTTGACACGTGAGCGTGACAGTTAACGAAGGGTGTTAAATTGCAAAAAAAGTATATATATATATATATATATATATATGATGTCACTGGATTATTACGTAACTGTTCATTTCTGGGATCTTTCGCAGCTTTTTATTATTTTCCGGAGTGAAATGGCTGAGTAAAAAGAGCAATTAAATTATTTTCCAGATACTCCTTTTTATTTTTACGAACAATAAAGAATTTAATATCAAAAAAATTTAGTTATCAATTAAATATGAATTTCAATTAAATAAAAAAAAAAATTAAGTGTAAAATCACAAAATCAATTCACCAACTTCATTAACATCCCTTTGACATGACTAATTACATGAAATTCCAATTAATTCCTCCAATCACGAAACTTTAGTGATAAAAATAAATTCAAAAGATCTGCAGTTTGATTTGATTCAATTCCCATTGAATCTTCACTTCCACTCAATCCCAGAAATATATATATATATAAAAAAAGGGTCTTATCAGTCCCTTCCACTTCACTAAACTCTTCATAAACCAAAAGAAAAGTTTCCAAGATACTAAAATTATAAAAACAAAAATTCCCCAATTTTATTCACTTTGATCTTGAATTCATTAATTTTATCCCCAGAGTTCAAAATGTTTCAATTGATTTTCACAGAAAAAGCCCCGCAGCTGCAGCCACATAGAGAGAGAGAGAAAGAGATGGAGTTTCCAGAGTCTGTCTAATTAACCAACCGTATCAGCATCTGCATAATACGAGACTGGATGCTGTTCTTGTTGCATCTGCACAGTGAAGGGCGTAAAACCGTAGAGATAGGCGAACAGAGAGAGACGAAATTCGTACGTTTAGGTTGGGTGTACCGAATGCCCCCAGAGAAGTCAGGGGCATTAACGATGGCAACAGTGATTTATTAATCTGCACCTGTACACTGTACTGAACTTGGAAACGGTACAAGGCCTAATTGTCCGTATGGATTGTACGGATTGTCCCAGTACATCTTTGGTTAATCACGATTAAATCTCGATTCCACATATTCATTGTGAATTCTGATTATTGATTCGAGAGCATTGATGCATTCATTATTCTTCATGAATCCATTCAAGTCTGAAAATCACCAGGAGATTATCCATGGATTATCTCGGTAATTACGAGGTTTTGGAGAATTTATGAAGAGACCTTTTTTGTGGAGAATTTAATTTTCTACAAAAAAGGTATCTATGAAAATTTCCCTATCTTCAATGGTTTTCGAGATATGCCAAAAAATGAATCGTTACACTGTTTTTTTTTTTTGACTTTCATAACTGAAACATAATCCATTCGCTCGTTCATCGATTTTCACAGGAAAAAAAAGAGATAGAATAATGCTGAACAAGGATTTCAACCTATATCCTTCACGTGTCACGTACAATCCTTCTCGTGCTGTCACTCTTGTGAAAAAGTTAAAAATTTTTTTCCTCCTTTCATTTTTCATTGAATTCCCATAACTCTGGAGGGTAAAGATGAGCGATATGGGTTGAATTTAATTATTATTTTTTGATATAACAATGAAAACTCACCGGTTGATATAATAGTATTATTCTCTCGTGCCCAATAGTTAATGGATTTGGGAAATGCCTCGAAACGACACTCGAGTGTTGCCTCGTGTCCCTCTTGAATGCCCACAAGTTGATTCTGTATCATTATCATTGGTGGAACTGAAATTAATGCAGATTAATTAATTATTTGATGAAATAAAGAGTTTAAGTATTTTCATCAATAATTCAACAATTTTTTTAAATACAAAAATATCAGAAATCTCTTCTGAGACATTTGCAAAATATAAAATAAAAGAAAAGAGAGAAAAACCGTTGACGTTTGGCAAAGGATAAGAAAACGATCTATAAATACAAATAGTAGAGTGAGTTTTTCCTCCCTATGTTGAGAAACCCAGGGGGGTCGTTACGAGTTTTCTTGGCAGTACTATGGTCAACGAGGCATCCAAAGATGGCCAATCACGTCTCTTTTTATGCTCCTATATGTTTTTTTTCCCCCTTCTTCACAATCTTATTCTTTTCCTTTATTTTTATTCGCAAGATTTTTCTGCTGACAATAGCCAATTCCAACAATTAAAGGTATCCACTTTTTTTGACGATAGAAATACTCACAATGAACGATGAGAGATATTCTCTTGCTGACTGTTGGTGGTACACCGTTTGATGCAATGCAGAGGTAAGCTCCCATGTCTAGTCGGCTTACCCTGGTGAGATTGAGTGTCGTTCCATTCACACTTGTAACTGAAAGAATAATTAATTCTATCCATTAACCTTCTTTTCACTCTGTCCCCAAGAATATCTCTAAAACCCTTGGATTTACGTGAATTTATCAAGAGACCTTTTTCCAAGAAAATTCAAAGATCTACAAAAAAGGTCTCTTGATAAAATCACCTAACTCTATTATTTTCCGTGTTATTCCAAAAAGAATGTAAACGAAAACGGAAAATTCTCTCCAGAGAATTTCCACTAAATCCACTGATTCCCCAGAGAATCCACAAGAGGCTTCACCACTTCCCCTCCACTTCACACTTCCCCACATCATAAAATTTAGCCAACAATAATGATAATGATATTACACAGAGGATTACGTAGATTCAAGCTCCCTGATTAATCCACAGAGCAACAAATAATTAAACATCCCTAAATCATAGCATGCAAAATCCCCCAAATGGTGCATGTAAACTTTGGTTTCTGCCTTGTGTTTCTTGCTTGTTAAATTATTCCCATCTGAATGCACTAGCATTATCTCTCACCTATGAGGCCAGTGGCTGAGTACTGGAGAGAGAAAAAGCATTCAATAGCCTCAGCCATTGATAAACACAATGCAATAATATCGTACAATCGTTGGATTTGATCATAACGATAAATCAGTGGGTGGGGATTCGTGTGGTCATCCACTGGGACCATGCTTGGGGGAAACAAATAAAAAATAGCACTACTGGATAAACCATTAATCACTCAGGGACACAATGATAATAGGATAACTGTGATAATGATAAATTGAATTGGAGTTGAAGGAAATGTGGAAAAAAAAATTGGTGGAGGGGAATAATCAGGTCTTTTTGTTCTTTTCGGCACGTGAGGCATTTTTTTTTCTATTCCAAGTACATTGTTGCGTGAGCCTGTAATTATTGCGATGAATCACTGATCCTATTTGGGTGGCAGCTTATCAGTTCGCCTGGGGCTAAATAATTGAGCTAGACTTATCACAATATCGTGTTTAACAGCCATGAAAAGAGCACTTCATATCTCCTCCTTTCTGAGGTAAAATGGACAATTGTAAATATTGGATTTTTTTCGGGATAACTCGGGAATTAAAGGAGATACGAGAATTTTTGTTATTATCGTTTTTGTTGATTTTTTTATTGTCTAAAAAAAAGGTATCTATGAAAATTTCTATATCTCCGGTAGTTTCTGAGATTTTATGCGGTAAACACTAATGGGGCTATGACTTTTTTATTTCTCTGATCTTTGACATGAATCTGCGATGCTAATGGCGCTGGAGAACATTTCAATGATTCTGGGGAGAGCTCAAGGTGAAACCGCAGACAAGGGCTGTGGTTCTTTCATGCTTGAAAGAGCACAGTTGGTGGTCAAACAAGTATTCATGGTATTATACCTGAAGTATTTTCATTCAGCTGAATCAGCAGATGCTGACCAGTATCCTTTGACCATCTTATTCTACAAAAATATCACGAATTTGTCACTTGGACTCTTCCATCTTTCAAACTTAAAGTAATTCACTATTTTCCTTTATTCGAGATACAAATAATTGAGCTTACAAAACTCTTTCTTGAAAAATCTCATTTTCTCCACAGTTTTTATTGAATATCTCAAAAACTAATAGAGATAGAGAAATTTTGATAGAAACCTTTCTTGTAGAGGAGAATCAGAACTACAAAAAAGGTTCTCATCAAAATTTTCCTATCTCTATTATTTTTCGAGATATTCAACGAAAACTGGAAATTAATGCTTTATCTTTCACTACCACAAAAAAAATCCCTAAAAAAACAATACTACCTTTTCCCCCCATCAATTACCACCAATCCACTTGTATCAAAGTTGTACAGAGTAACAAGCCAATTGGCAATGTATCACGCTACCCCCAAGGATCATTAGAGTCCCTCAGGGAGGCCCTTTTGTTTAACGAGACGTTGGCTATACCAATTACGTAGTTGGTTCAATGACTCGAGTGTTACAAGCAACAAGTCGTGCAGGTGTATTGTGTTTACCAAGCCTTCTGAAGTGGCTGGATAGGCCTCAAGAGTTTCCCAAACTTTTCGGGGATGAGATGCTGCAAACTCCCATCCTTTATCATCTCAAATCCATTTTTTAATCAATTTTTCAACCAAAATTTCCGCCAAATCCTTTCAAAACTTTTGCATTATCCCTCAAACTAAATTCAAAATGACCGGAATAGAGTGAGCAAATTAACATAATTAGAAGTGAGAGTTTCCCTGAACAAAACTGATGAATCATCGAAATTTCATGCAACAAAGTGCAACGACAATTCTCCAAAATTTCATATCTGAAAATTCATTTTAACTAGTTTGATAGAATGGTTTAGTTTAGCATCCGCTTTTGATGCTGTACAGTTTATCAAATTGAAAGAAGTACGAAACTGGATATTAATTCAATAGTTTACCTTCCTCACCAGTACCAAGTGCTATCTTTTCACCGGATTCACGTTTCCAAGTGATATTGGGTGCTGGTGATCCAGTTGCTGCACAACGTAGTGTTACGTTACTCCCCTCTCGTACAACCATATCAGTGCTTGTTGGATAATCGAGAATATCGGGAGGTACTGAAATTTAATGAGAAAGGGGTGAAAGTTGGTAAACGTTTTATCGTCAGAATTTAATAACACAGATAATGATAATCTGTTGTAAATAATTGTATGAACATGAGATACAAAGGATTAATTCTTCAAGGAAAGAATTTAAGTAAATTGTGTTGATTAATTTATTTTATTAAACTCACCAACAACTTTCAAATTCCCAACTTGACTTATCATTGGATCTGTGTTAATCTGGCACATGTAGTCTCCCTGATCACTTTCCTTAACGTCTTTTATGTGCAAATACCAGTTGCGATGATCACTATGGGTCACTGCTATTCTGTGATTTTTCGTGATTACGTGAATGGCTATTGTCAGAATAGTCTGAGTGTTGACCTGGAGCCAGGCGACCTGAAACAATTCCAAGAATAACAAAAATTAATGGATTTATGAGTTTAATGAGAATTCATGATGAAAAATTCATCGAGATTTCACTCAGATTGACAGGTTTATTCACCCATCAATGCCAGAATTACATGACCAGTTTATCCCAACACAGTTGACTCGACTTTTCTCCCCCAAAGGATTGCAAATGCTATTTACAGAAATGAGGCAGCTTACATTTGGCTGGTTATATTGTTACTATACAAACGATTTAGGAATTGGAATGGGCTTAGAGGAGTCATTGTTGGAATCTGTGGGACATTGGTAAACGCTACTGACTAGGATACTATTGAATCCCAGTGAGACTGGGATACACAACTACGTGCTTAGTAGACAGTTGTAGGTCGATATCACAGTGTTGTGTTGGGCCTTTCGTGGGCACTACAAAGGTTGAAATATTTTTAAAAAAGCGAAAATAAAATTTGATCTCCAATTAATCCCCCAGAAAGTCCAATTAAAAAAATATAAAAAAATAAACTCTAAATAGTGTTTTTCATCTCAAATTTCCTCAGCTTTTCAATGGAATTGATAAAAAAAAACGAAATTCTCTTTTTTACAATTACAAAATAATTTTTATTTCACTGAAAAATGGATCATATTGAATTTACGAAATTTCTGAATCTCCAATGCATCAAAGGCAATAACAAAACAAGAGCATCCACAGTATCTCTCATGACTGGAATGGTTTTGCCAGTTAAACACAAAGCATTGCGTACAGATACAATGCAACTGCTAGTAGGTTCATCGTCACAACACTCAACTGTAGCACCATCGTAGCCGTTCATCCAGATAGTGACTATGCCTTCCCTTTAACTCCAGCTACGTTCGTAACATACAACGGTTTATATTGTATACATGGACAAATTAATTGTCCACATGATGAGTACCACGTTTGTTATACACTCAAGTGAATTTTCAATTTCCGAGGGCAAAACGATTTTAGTAGAAACACTATCAAAGGAAATAGCTCATGTGGAATTTTGTATTTGTGGGTTTTTCGAGAGGATTAATCAGTTGGATAGTACGAGACTGCTGCTGCTATCATTCACAAGATGGGTTTCAATTTAATGTGCACAGAGGCGAGTAATTATTCGCGTTTAGATTGATTAATTGAATCCCTTTGAGCTAAAACGTTTATTTTCTGTAATTATTCATGAATTCATTATTCAATCGAATTATTTTTATTTATCTTGAGGATATCTCAGGAATCAGTGGGTTTAGGGGAAAATATCAAGAGACCTTTTTTGTAGAGAATTTCAAGATCTAAAAAAAAGGTATCTCGATATTTTTCCATAAATCAACTCGCTTCAAAGATATTCAAAGAATAATAAAATTTCAAAACAATTGATTATCTTCCTCCAAATTTGCTCACATCGTTTACACAAGTGTCATTACTGCACTTTACCAACTCGACAACAAACGGAATTGACAAAGAATTCTCATTTTTTTTTTCTTTCATCTCATCTTTAATCTTCAACTCTCTCGTTTGCCATTTCCTTCTACTCCACCCAATTCCATGAGATTCTTTGGGAGCCTGACGCCTTTGCTCTTCGAATTACAAGCTAAGTTTGCACAGTCGCTCACTCAGCTGCTACTTTCTCGAATCCTTTATATACAGAGAAACGTCTTGAGGCACTCACCGGAAAAAGACACTGACTGATTCACGTCCAATCACTGTTCTTTCATGTCTATGTGTACACATAGATTCGAAATTCTCGAAAAACTACTGATAAAATCATAATTAATTGAAAACTACCAGAATTAATGTAACCATAAAACATCTCCACTGTAATAACATGCATAATCCAAAATTCCTTATCTTCACTCGTCTATCATTTCAAAACAATTATTTGCGCAATCTCGAGGAAATGCATAATGCCAGGAGGCATACGCGTTCCATAACTAAAATCCTCAGAGGCACAATTTATTCATCGATAAAAGCATCCAAGCCTCAATCTGCATTTCTCCTCCATCTCCACAATGCCACCTTCCCTCTCGCCCATCTACTTTCATTTTGTATACACAGCCTGATAGTGCCTCTATCGCTAGAGCCAAAAGCACGAAGCAAAATTGCCAACCAAGTGCTTGCGGTTTTTTCACGTTAACAATGCCACAATAATTGGCCACCTTGTGAATATTTCACCAATTTTTTTTTGTTCCAACTCCTATTTTTTTATTTTACACGTTTCCAATAATTTTTTTCTCTTTTTATTTTTCATTCCACCCCTTTTGTTTTTTTTTTTTAGCATCGTTTCTTTTATTCGATATTGGCACTCTGCACACACGCTGCATGCAAATGCATTTGAGATTTTTCTACTATGAAAAACGCATAAAATGAATATTTGAAAATTCCAGTAAATTTCTATCATACACATTGAATAATTATTTGTATGTTAATTCTATAATTTTATGTATTACTTAACTCATTATATAATTTTTTGTTCATTTCTAGAATTTAATAAATCAAATTTTGAAATTGTCAATTAATCCTGAAAAACGAATTATTGAAAGGAAAAATAATAAAAACTTGATACTTTCAGGTTTTTCTTCATGTCAATACTTCAATGTTGATGTATAGTACCTATATACTGGAGATTGTGCTATATATAATAAAACCGGAACCCGTTGGATGCACCGAGGAAAGGGGAATGATGAGAATCGTTTGGTTGAACGTGCTTCATGCCATCGTCATGCTGTTACGAGGGAGGGCATCATGTGGGTCACGATTGGCGCTAGAAATAAACCAGAAGCACATCCAGAGCATGTTCACGAGAGAAGCATTGTAGCCTATGGACACAATGTGACAGTCTTGGAATTGCCGATTGATTGACGTGGCATAAACTAAGATACTTTGAGTGATGAAATTTTGAATGATGGAGAAACACTCGGATGAGTGTCAATCAATTTTGATTATTTTTTTATTTTGTGTATTTGCATAAAACAGGTCAAGTATTTTAATTTTCTTTTAAATTTAATAACAGAAACTAGGGATTTATGAAAAATGAATAATTCAACGTTTATCGAATTAACTTGATTCTCAAAATTCAGAAGCTATGAATACACAAAGTTAAATTGAAATTAATAAGGGCAAGGGGTCGAAGCACGAGTGATGCATGCAGATTGAAGATTGTTTTAGAACAGTTGAATTCTATTAAATTTAACAATAGGAAAGTGCATAAATATTTATGATTGATTATGAAATCTCGATTTATGAATGGAATTATTAGATATTCTCAATTTTACAGAGAATAATTCTTTCATTAAATCCATCAGAGACCATGTGCGATTAAAATCCATTGGAAATGACGAATTTTCATGACAGGTTGGAGTGAATGATGCTAAAACTGATTTACCACGTTGTATAGAGCAATGGGTAATTATCCAAGTGATTTAAAATTTGAGGGATCAATTATTGTGATGGTGAATGGATTAATCATTGGATGATTCAATGATGTCTGTGATCCATTATTTTCGATTGAGTGTGAGCCATTGAAATGACGGGTTTATGACCTGATTATGTGGAATTAGAATAATTTGAAAATTTAAAATATTTCATCATGAAAAAAGGCAAATTGAAATGGAGTTTAATCGCACTTTTATTAAAAACGTTTATTCACATAAATCCCATCAACAGTTGACAACAAAAAAATGTATTCAAGGTAAATCGTATTATTTTCACTCATTCAATTTGTCCAGTGTCGTTCACTACTACATAACGACAATTCAGGTGCTGTTAACACTCGAAATAATACAATAAATTGAACATTGCGTAAAGTCGTACAGTAATTTTAAAATCATTGAAAATTACACGAATCAATGGAATAAATTTATTTACACATTGTAATTTAACGGCGATTATTTGATCAATGTACCAAACAGATTTACCATGAAAATATATGAGCATGTAAATCAGTGAATTTGTGGATATAAATTATGTAAATTGCAATTGAAATTAGAGAAAAAATATAATTAAAAATAATTGTTTTTATTTAATATTTTGAAGCAAAATTTTTATCCAATAATTTCCATCAATTGACTCACATCTCATATCCAATGATCTTTTTTTTTTTTTGTGCAGTAGAATCCAACTCAATTTTTCTATTCCACGCTGTCCTTCCTACGACAGTGAACAGACTAAATGCCAATTCAACCGGGATATTAGAAAACAAACCAAGGATACGTGAACTGGAATCCAACAAAATAACGCCATACAGTTTCACCTTTTGTCGAATTGTTTCTTCTCTATTTTTTCCCCTCCACGTTTTCCTTTTTATTCTCCTTTTTTTACCTCTGCTTTGTCTCTCTCCTCCCATCTCGTTTGAGAAATTGCTACGTGAATGTAGATACGATGAGAATTTGTAATAAGTTTATTTCTGTAGTCACTGGAGTGTGGAATTTTGTTTTTTCACACAACGAAATAACGTAAAATCTAATTTAAATCAAATTTAATACATAGAAAAAGGAGTTGTTTCATGTTTATTTAGATTGGGATTATCATGTGAAACAGAGAAATGAGGAATGTATATTTCATTAAGGATAAATTAAAGAATTTCGTTTGACAGAAAGTGTAATTTCGATTCAGCATGAGTAATTAAATGGAGAATTAATTATTCACTAATTAAAAAGGTAGAGGACACGAATGTACAACTTTTACTGACACAATTTCAATTATTTCATTTTCAAGATAATATTGTAAATATCTCGAAAAATAATGAGTTTAGGGGAAATTATCAAGAGATCTTTTTTGTAGAAAATTAAATTCTCTAAAAAAAAAGTCTCTTCATATTTTCCCCTAAACCCAATAGTTCTCGAGATAATAACCAGATGAAGTAATAGATAAAATTTTTAACTTCATCCTCATAATTAATACTCAAAATGACTCAAGATGAGCAAGAACTTGAGTGTTATGCCACAGGGGACATTCCAACCCGAGTTAACAAGTGAAACGAAGACTTATAGAGTCTCGAAGAACTTCTAGAATTGCGGCAAAACTTTTTCCACTTCAATCTTTCACTTCTCCATCTTTCCCAGATTCTCCTGATTACCAACGAAATTAAAATCCTCTGTTTCCACTTCATTACAACTTGTTCCCCAATATTCTCTCTCCAAACGCATAAAATTACCTCAACCTAAATAAATAATTAAAAAAAACGCAAATTCAAACAGTGATGAAAATCAGCCTCATCTCCTCCATTTTCCCCAATTCTCCCAAACAAAAAAAAAAAGAGCATAACAATCGCTGAGAATAACCGTTGGAAAAAGCAATTACATTCTCACTTAATTTTCCACCGATTCCTTTTTTTCTCCCATGAGCGAGTGCAAAATTAATTCCCTACACCTCTCCTTCATTCCCCCTTTTTTTTTTCATCATCTACACAAGTGCAGAGAGTCCTGAATGAGGCATTGATTGGAATCGAAAAAATTCGAATTTCCCCTTTGAATCCAGTGCCTTTGTCCCCCCCCCCCCCCCCCCTCGATTAAACGATTTCGTATTAACCGAGGAAATTGAGTCCTCATTGCCAATATATAATATCAATTCGTAACACCTACGTGTTAATACTACATGCCATCAATATCACCAGCACAATGCTTGATTTTGATTGTGGTTGTGGATGAAATTCCCGAAGGACCGTTATCTTCCACTCACACACACATATTTGCCTGTTCCCCCAAGTAATATGAGGCACATATGTAAATCCCAATTCTGATTAACATCCACATACTCTGGATGAAATTCCAGCATCTCTCTTGTTGGCATTACACATATGGAAAGCCCTTAGCCAATATCAATGACACTAGTTTATCTGAGCTAGCATCCCTCTAACTGCTACAGTTTCAACGCGGATAAAAGGGGAATATGTAGAATATCCACATTACGGAAATATACGTTACATGGACATAATGGAAAATCTAATTAATTACTGTGTAGTATTACTTTTGATGATGCTACGATTGTTGAGGGAGATTGGGGGAAAATGGGCATTCTGATTGAATGGTTGGAGATAGAGTTTTTCTGATGATTCCATTGGAAAGCTGAGGAAATTTTAGGCGGAAAACATGTGGTGAAATTGATTTTTTCGAGTTTTTTGAAAAATCGATTTTTTTCACCCAGATTTGAAGGGGTTTACCTTGGAAAAAATTGGAAAAATCACATTTTTGGAAATATCTTCGGTTCTATTGGTCGTCGGGTAAAAATTCCGATTCGAGGTGAAAGATTTTCAAAAAACACCCCAAAAGTACTTGAAAAAATCGAATTTTCAAAAAAATCGAAAAAATTAATTCTCACACATGTTTTCCGCTTAAAATTCCCTGAGCTTTCCAATGGAATCATTAAAAAAATTCTATCTCCAAAATTTCCCTCGATTTCTCAACTATTCTCTATGAATAGTTGAATTATTTTAAAAGTTTAAACATCAAAATTTTAACCAAACACAAACGAAAGATTCTCTCACTTCTTCACTTGTCTCTCAGTCACCCAGTTATTGCCACGATAAAGCTATGCTAAACTTTGTTTTCCCAAAGAATTTAGTGAGAAAAATGTAGAATGTGCGAGGTATTTGTATCTCTCTCACTTCCACTTGGCAAAACCGTTGTCATTCACAATCCAAGCCAGTTACTTCGATCCTCCACAAACACTCGCTACAAGTGGAAGAACCACAAAAGTGAGTGAAGAAAATTCTTTGTGTGTGTGTTAGTATAATGCAACTTTTCAACAAATATTTATACAGTTCTTCACTGATCTGAAATTTTCTGAATACTCAATTCATTCGAATAGAAAATTGTAGAGATTTTATTATTAATAATTTCACGAGAATAAATTTCTGATTATTTGAATAATCTGGAAAAAAAAAAGTATGAGAAAACTGAATTAGAAAAGAATTTCCCCAGAATTTATCAATTTATTAGAGCATCTGAGGCACGAAATTCATGAAATTCAAGAAGACTGTGTTAACAAGTTATTGATGAGACAATATTGAAGCTGAATGGTATTTCGAAAATTCGAAAAGTTCAGAAACTGACGAACACAAGTTACTGCAAAACCTTGTGTAACATTATACGATAGTTTCAAGCTCAAATTCACGCACTCGAGGATCCTCAGACCCTCGACATTCACGTGGAATAGAGGCACTCGCGTTAAAACCCCTCTGAAGACAATCACAAACACTTGACAAACGTTTAACCCTCTTCTCCATGCACACGAGATATCATACTATTCATGAGAATGGAAAAGGTGCATTATCATGTCACTCAGATTTTCTTCCCAAGATTCCCAAAACAATGTTGATAATATTATCAGGATAATTAAGAGGCCTGTTAGAATTAAAGATGTTATAATCTTGTTAAAGTCACAGATTCAACGAGAATCGTAATCCCTCTGGAGAAAGAGCATTATCACGTCAACCTAACATTTTACATGAACATGGTTCACATGTTTCTGAAGAGATTATTCAAAAATTAATTCCACATTTAAACCTGTCTTCCAGTTACTTTGATCTCTTGAATTCACTTCAACAAGTCACTGTACTCAGTGCACCTTTGTTTCGGTTCCATAATAAGTACTTGCAATAACAAGAAACCAGATACTTAGTCTCTCTACACGTATATAAAAACACTTCTCCTATTGACTCTTGGATCTATAATTTAAAGGAGGAAAAATATCAAGTCCCTTGTAAACGTTTCACGAGACTTCTTGAGTGCAGACTCAGCTTCAGAGGTCACTGAGATAACAAGCTTTCATAAATAATAAATGGGTGGAAATAGCATGAGAAATGTTGGAAAATCAAAGAAACTTGAATTCAAATATTTGTTTCTATTTAATAGGTATAATGTATTCTGCTACTTTTTTCCTCATTATTTAAAGACAAATCATGCAAGACCATTAAATCATTTTCAAGAGCTGAATTCAGTGACCAAAACCACTCGATGACTTCCAGACTAAGACACAGCTGACAGTTGCATTACAAACTTGAAATTAAATAATTCACATACAGAGTTATTGTTCTATTCCACTACATATACATTACCTTGTACGTAGATAGATCCTCCACAACACAAGCAAGCACTGCCTCTCTTCCCACCGGGACAGTTACGTTTGATATAGGTAGAACAAATGTTGGTCCTTCTGCAACACAAATTCATTAATTTCAGTAATTATCAGAGCGTGCAACTTGATACATTTAGAAGTATACTCTCAACAATAGAAATAAGCAATTCACGTGTGTCGAATTATTTTCAAGTAAACTCGAGTTTCTCTTAATTAAAGAGAATTAAATAATTTCAAGTGAAAATTGAGGAAGTTTTACATTTTTTAATGACAATAAATTGGAGTTTGTATCGAGGATTTTGGACTGTTGTGCAAAGCGGTAATCGAATTGAAGTCAATAATCCATGATCCGCTCAGAAAACTCTCTCTCTCTCTCTCTCTCTGACATGTAATTGGGATCAGTGCTTATCTGTGGTGCACACCCTCGAGAGACTCTGCTTCTCTTTCCTCCACCTCGATGTCCTGCTTAACGTGCATGGTACCCGATTAGGTGTATGCACAAAAAGAAGTCTTTCCTCTTGAAGAGAAAAGTTGTGCTACTTTTTTTTATTCATTTTGCTTCACTAATTTTTTTGCTCCACGATGCGAGAGAAAAAGACGTTTCCAGCTGGGGATTTATCGAACTGACTGGGTTTGCTTTGACGTGTGTACGGGTTGAGCCCTTTGGTCTACCCAACAACTCTGTCTTGATCAAACATTTATAAAGACAGTAAGCTTCTTATCAGGTACCTACATCTGTTTATCCATTTTTTTTTTCCTTTCATTTTCAGATTTTCGTGAAATATTGAGCAGCAGTCTCAGCCGGAGGGATAAGGCTTTGTTTGAATATCCTGAGGAATTTTTGATTAAACATTCCAGATGAATTTTAAATTAATTGGAGAATAACAAAAAGTGGAGATTAAATTAAATTCAATAGTTCGGGGATTCTTCACCATGGTCTATGGTGTTCTGTTTCTTGTTTTCACATAATCCAAATACGCATTAATGTCAAAACTTATCAGTGCTCGTTGTTGGAACATGATAATCATTGGATAGCACAGTTGGGTGTGGGCCATAAACGATGAACTCTGTAATGCAGAGAAGGGGTAGAAATGATCGTTCTACTCGCTTGTCCCATCATCGATCCTCCTGGTATCGTGCTAGAGTAACGTCACGCTGAATTATCGAGTCACGCGGGCCAACTGCATATGTACATCATGAGCCTTGCTTCGGTATATCCGATATCACCACTCGCATCACACAATGGTACACCGCTCGTGGATATTGTACTGTTTCTCAATCCGATCATTGGGAACATTTTCCATAATTAATTGCAATTAGTGTAATTTTGGGAATTTCATTGTTTCTGAGGTTTTTTGAGAATATCTCGGAAATTTAGAGAGATACAGAAAATTTTGTAGATACCTTTTTTGAAGAGGATTGAATTCTCTACAAAAAAAGTTTCTTGACATTTTTCGATAGAGTCAATTGTTTCCGAGGTATTTACGGAATTGTGGAGAAGTCGATATTTCAGTTGAATGCATTCCAAATATATCTCCAATTAATAGACATTCATCTTAATTGATTAATTTAGGACATTGCACGAGCCCTGAATCTCCACAAATGGCCTCAACTCCTGGGTAATTATTCAATCAAAATTTGTCAACTCCGATATCAAAACTAATTGCCACGTTGCGATTACGTAATTGTTGGATTAAGTGGTATTTCAATACTGGTGCGTTAAACTCGAAAATAGCTGAATTATTACATAATTCATTGGATGATTTGTCTGACGAAGCAAAGAATGAATTGTCTCTCAACAGGGAAAAATTTATTCCATTTAATTCAAACGTTGAATTGTAATGAATCCATGATTACCATCTTCTCTCTTCACCAACCCCAAAAACTTGGGAAAACTTTGGAAACAAAGTATCGATTCACTGAATTTTAACTGATTCAAAAACTTTGAATTCCCAAACTGAATTGCCAATTATTAACGATTTAGCACTGCTTACCCATCCGTTCGTCTTGACTTCATCATCTTTTCTACTAATTTCACGTTAAACTCAAGTCACGTAGACATTTAATGGAAGAAATGAAACTTGTATTACTAGTTTCAACGTTTAAAAAAAGGACAAATTTTCTGATGAAAACTTTGGCAATCAGGATTCTCGAGGATAGTTGAATGAGATAAATATTACCATTAATTATCTTTTTAAAAGAATTCAATGTATCAATTAGAAAATTCATTAAACTTTTAATATTATTGAAAAACTCTTTGGATTAATTAATAATGAATTTCCTGAGATTATTATTGAAATAATTGAAACCATTGAATTTTCATAAAATATTGAAATTCTCATTATTCCAAACTTTGATTTACCAATAGTTGGAAAATTACGAAAAACAGAATGTATATAATTACAAAATTAAATACCCCTCATCTGCATGAAAATTAGTGAATAATGAATTAATTATTCATTGTTACAATCTCCATTATAATCATCGACAATTGACGAAAGTACTGAAATAATTAAAAATTACAAAAAAAAAATAAAATTAACAAACAACAAAATTAACAATAAATAAACAATGGATTGTCATAATGGAGAAACGGATGTGCTTAAAGCAATTATAACAATTTTAATCCAAAATTTATATTCAATTTTATATGAAAACAATAATACATCAATGAATCAATTACGGTATTACGAAATTATTGTCACGGGTGCACTCCAATCTCGGCTCATTTCCATTTGAGTCAATAGGAATACTGAGGGAAAAGGAGAGACAGAGACAGAGACTGTATTTGCAGATGGAGTCTCATAAATTTCAAATAGCCAAAGTACTATGTTTGCTCAAAAGCTTCTGTTCTATCGTACGAGCACCACACATTCGTGTACGTAAATCGATTGTCATATTACATGTAGTCAGCTTTTATTTCACAGAATTCTGATAAATCATTGATAGAATTTAATGTATTTTATTCATGTATATCCTGTTGGTCATATTTGCAAGAAAGAATTATTTTAAAAAACGGAATTTTTCATTTTGTAAGGATACTTATAGTTTCCAAAATGATAAAACACTAGTGAGACACAAAGCGCCACTGTCTGCACCTAACGGCGCCTCGAGCAACTAATTTGCTGATCAGCATAATGCAACCAAAAAATCCATTTTTTCATCAATAAAAAAAGCAGCATCAATCATTTTGAAGCTTAATCAATGAACCTCAATTTCACAAGCAATACTGTATGGTAACACCACTAGCCATTGATCAGTTTACCCCAATGAAATGCTTCGAAACCATACTGTCATTAACAACTCAATGCAGCACACTCTCCCACTCCTCAGTAACCGGTCTTTGATCATTATCCAGGTGTCGTTTACACAATTACTCGACGTTCAAAATATCGAATAATGATATTAACGTTGATTTTGAATGAGCCACCTCAACACTGGCTTTAGCACCGTAATTCCCAGCTACCAAAAGCCAAATAAATAGAAGGACCACATGAAAGGATTCAGATTACGTAGTCTACACGTTTTCCTTTGAATAATCTTACGTCACTCAAATATGCTTGCCACAATTATTTGCCTCTCGATAATGACTTATTTGCATCTAAATTAACGCATCAATACCAATGAATTTCCCTCTCTTTTGCCACGTGATTAATTGAGATATTAATTGGAAACTTAAATGGCGCAAAGACGAATGGATTAACAATTGTCCAATCAAGTGTTAAACCGTAGCTATCGTAATTGGAGAGGACTCGACAGGCCGATTATCATATTCATGAGTATCTCTGCGATGTAGAACACTTCAAAATTGTTAAACGTTTATAGAAACGCTGTGTTTGGGGTCAAGTCCATTATATATTGATTGTATGAATATTCATTGGATTTGGCGGGAAATATTGTTCACTGGAAAATTCAATAATTTTTGGATTCATTGTGCAAAATTGATAATTGAATGAAAATAAAGTACTATCTTTCACAGGAAATTCAGACTCCATAATAATGTTTTCATGAAACCTGACAGTGTATTAAGACAACAAGCATTAGATCACTTCAGCATAGTCAAGGCTCCATAGTGTACAAATTTCAATTACCCCTGATGACCAGTCTGCCTACGGTGTCTATTATCCCATCCTCAATATACCAAAAGCAAATCCCCAAGCTGACGATATTGGTATACATGAACTAACCTTCCAATTTGTCCATTCAGCCATCACAAAGCGATGATAAATTAATTTATTATTTGAATGAGACTATTTAGTTGTCAATTATTATGAGAGCCAATTCAATAAATTATTGAAAATACCAACACACAAAACACTACCGAATATTTCTATTTCACACTCTCCATTTTTATTCATGTGTTCTGCATCGATTTGTACTATTCATCCTGCGGAAAACTATTGTCTGATGCTTTTTGAAAACTGTCGCAACATATCCTGACACTAGAAACGTGACTGGTGGAGAGCTGACACTCAGGAATACAAAGCACACTGGCCTGTGACCTCGATAGATGAATTTTTTGGTACGCGATAATATTTATTCGCTATTGTGTTACTAGACTTTGAAAATTTCAATTTTTTTATACTGAAATTGCAGTAAACTATTATTTAAAATGGGAAATTGATCAAAGCAGATCTTTTTGGGTTAAAAATTCATGTAATTCCATTGAATTACACTTTTTCCTGCAATTTCAATGGAATTTTAATGAGTATTATAGTTTTGATTGTAAAAAAAATGCGTGAGAGTGAGAGGCGCCACTTTCAACGCCTAGCGGCGTTTGCAGGAACTAATTTTCAAAGCAAATCATCAAACAATTCTCCATAATTAATGCTGCATTCTTCAACGCATGTTCATACGTCAAAATTTGAATAATTCCACCGCAATATTGTGAATAGATGAATTACGATGACTTCGATTGAATTTCCTGACTACTGCTTACAAATCATACGTAGCCGTATATTTTCTGCGTATTGCAATTACTACTGCAATCCCACACTACTTTCTTCTCTCTCCTCGCCCACTAAAAGCACTATATACATTTCTGAATCGATTTTATTACTCCTCTCTTCCTCTCGCCATCAACTATCTATAGATTTTCCTCCGTTTGGTAATCTCCAACGAAATTGAATTCATAAAGCTGCCGTAGTTAATATGCACTATTCTTTCCCACCATTGCTACGATTTTTTTCCATTTTTTTTACTTTTGAATTCTAGTGCTATACGATTTTCATCTCTCATCGTGTTTCAATTGAATCTGTTTTCTTTCGCATTTAAAGACACCTGAAAAATTATTGGAATTATTTTATAAAAATTATAATTCACTTTTAAATACATTCGTAAATTTATATAAAATGAAAATGCATCTTGTTATCCCAGCTATTCAAATATTTATTCTCTCTTTTTCTCGGAATATTTTGTATTCATAAAGTAAAAAATATAGAATAACTCCGAGATTTTTCAACGTGAAAATGTGCTGAGTGAGGTAAAGTAAGTTTGCACGTTGACACACGATAAATCTTGTATTTTGTACAATACTTGGTGAAGAAATTTATAGTGTAAAGAATATGAAAAAAAAAGGAGCAGGTGAATGTAGACTCAAACAAACTGTCGAGAAGCATGTATTCACTTTTTCGATTTATTGTGGGTGAATTGTTTTTTTTTCGGGGATTCAGAGAAAAAACTGAAAAATATCATATTTCGAGTAATTCACTTTGGTATTAAATTACTTTTCCATTTTCTTCAAAATGGAAGAAGTTCAATCAGAGTTTTGAAATAGTTTTGAGATGAAAAAAAGAATTGATTAAATGAAAATACATATGATGGAAAAAGAATTTATACGGTAGATTCAACTTTTGTTATTGCTAATGTCTGGAAAAGTGGAGAAGAAAGTTTATTTTTACTGGGCTCGATGGGTAACTCATTCAACTTGGTTAATTACTCACGTAGACTCTTGCAGACTCCACTGTGTTCGTTACCTCATGGTCATTTCTTTCATTTCAACCCTCTACCACTTTTTTTTATACTTTAATTTCACTTCAGTTTCATTGAAATTGTTACTTTTCACTTCGTGAAGGAAAAACATTAGAATTCGTGTGTTTTGTATTATCAAGAAAGTGCAGTTGGAGATAAAATCATGAAAAAATTTGGAGAGACACTCCAACACTTTTCCATTATTCCTGAATTTTTTCAGATTTCTTGAAATAATTCTTCTGTCCAAAAAAAAATCATTAATATCACAATAACTATTTTCCCATCAAATTTGCCTCTTGATGCTGTCAAGAGCCTTTGAAGCCTCCATTTAATGAACTTTTTGATTGAAATAAATGTACTCCGACTGATTACAGAAGTGAAATGAAAAAGAAAACATCCAAACTAAATTCCTCCTCTCTCCCAGAATTTCTCAATTCATTTTTTTTCATTCACCGCTTTAAACTTCACTCTATCGATTTTCCTCAGATGACTCCTAAGTATACTTCCTCACAACATCATCCTGAATGTTATTTTTCAAAGCTCTCTCAACACTGAAGATAGGAAGAGCTCGTGGGCATCTACGTTCAATCTAAACTCTGTATTTGCCGTGAGGATTCCACGTGAGCTCAGAATCTCCCTTTTTCTCCACTCTCTCTCTCTCTCTCGAGAACGAGAAAAATAAGAAGAGAATAGAAATAAAAATGAGATGAAGCTCACGGATTTTTCAGCAGCTGATGCAAGACACAACTGGGCAATTGCCAATGCTACCTCAGTTTGTATATACATTGGATTTTCGTAGACAAAGGAATTCCATTGAGACACAACGCCCACTGAGCATATACTGGGACACGATGAAAACGTACCAATAAGCCACTATCTGAGGATATAAGATTGTGTGTCGATTCCCTCGAGAAACAACATGCTTGAGTGAAGAAGAAAGATGAGAATTTAATTAAAAAAACGAGAATCACTTTTAAAATAATCCAAATCATTAAGAATATTCAGATATAATAAAAGGAATTGGACAGATGTCTGTAAAAAAAAAGGGGGATGAGTTTAAAGTTGCAAACATCCCCAGTGACAGTAATTTCACGTGACTCTTGTAATAGGATCTCCAAGGTGGAACTATATACCTCCACAAGGGTTCTGCATCGACTAACAATTAGCTACCATTACCATTAATCCACAAAGACCCTGGACTCTGTGGACGAGAATACGTAAATGCAGGAGAGAAAATCCGGGGTAAGAGTGAAGAGGGGAAGAAGTGTTGGGAGAAGGAGGTGGGTAAAGAGGAGTAGAAATTCACGTGGTATAATCATGGTGCGCCTTCCGGTGTGTTACGTGGTAAATCTTTGGCGCATTTATCGGGCAATTTAATCGCCCGGCAATAATAAATGGCTCCTACACGGTTTCTTCTCCTCCAAACCCCATCTCCACATCTTTTTCACACAGACACACACAGACAGTGTGTACACACATGCACACATATATCTGGAATCTTGAAATTTTATTACGTAAATTTGTGCAAATATATGAGGGAAGTAATTCATTTTTATAATATCCCCATTGGTTATTCAGTGTGTGTGTACTAAGTGTCAATATTTGAATAGGATTGAAAGCATGTAAATTGAATTTTTCGTTATTTCATTGATGTCTTTGACTAAAAGATTCTCCAGTGTTCTCAAAAGTGAATGAATTTAATGTGAATTTAGTGAAAACTTTTGTTTCAAGTTATTTCAAACTTTAGAATTTAATAAATCCTGAAGAATATGAAAAATTCTTGGGGATTTTTTAAAAACTTTCATTTAATATTGAATTTAATAAAATATTATACTGTTATTTGAAATCACAAATTTTCCGGGACACATTCAAGTGGAATTTAATGAATATACATGAAGCCACAAAAGGCAGAAACAAATTGGTAAATTTAAATTCTCCCCATTAATTGTCTTCTAATTACTTTTATTATTTCCTCTAAAATTAGAAAAAAAAAAAATCCAAAGTAATTGGCAATTTATTTGAATAAAAAAGCTTTAAAAATAGTCACACACTTAAATTCCAGAATTATTTGATCCTCAAATGTGTTTATCAGCTCGTAAATATCGTTGCCAAGGGACAGTACCATGAGTTTGTCATAAAACCACTGGGATTCTCTCGAATACCCCATGAAACCTCAAAATAACATATTTCATAATTTGACACTGCATGATGTATTATATGTGTTCACATCCTCTCTTCTCTCTCTTTATATTTCAAATTTCAAATATCCCACGACGTTGAAAATTACATGAAACGACATTTCCAGATAACAGACAACATGACATTACTTTCCAACCAGAAATAAATTCTCAAGAATTTAATCGAACTGACATTCGATGAATTTTAATGGACAAATAAAGTGGCTTCCATTACAATTTTTATGCCCTGATACTTGAGATGCAGTATTTTTTACTGCCAATGATAGAGAGAAATCAGACTCATCGCATTCAATTACGTAATCTTTATCTCAGGAAGATAAAGAATTTAAAGAGTAAAAAAAAAACGATGGAAGACAAGTGGCAAGTACATTGACTATTTTTTCTGCACTATCCAAGTATCTCCTTACTTTACGTAATGGCCCTCCAACGACCTTGTACAAGAGTCGTACATGTCCAGGATCGTTGACCTGGCAAATGTGTTTTGGTAACGCAGAGAAGGGCATATATAACCCTGGCTGCACGAAATAGACCAGTACCACTGGTGAAAATCCACTGGGACAGAAATGCCAGTGAAACAAGTCTAGTAGACTCGAGTGAGACGAGACTTTTCCACAGTGAAATCGTGAATGATTGAACAAACACAAGTACCCAGTTGGGTAAGAGAGAAAGAATAACGATTCACTGTCATATGCAATATTCCATCGCTCTGTCTTCCAGAATATATACTCCACTATTCTCCACTGCATGTCTTCATCACGAATGCATCATTAATCAGAGATACGTAAAATTGTGAATATCACGTGGTACTGTTCTTTCTTTTTTATTCTGCGAGATTATTAAGAGAGAACATTGCATTTCTATCAGAGTGACAAATGGCAGAGGCATCAATTATTCTATTTATTTAGAGTTTTGGTGACAGCAAGATGAAGCAAGATGGATTCATCCTGATATATCTCCAAAACTATGAGGTTTATGGAAATTTATGTAAAGCTTCGCATCTCTTTAATAAATCTATTGATTCATAAATAATTAATGTGACATCATGAACCAGTTTAAAATAGCACAAACACTTGGAAAAAGCCCAGCCAAGAAAATAAGATTGCCAGAACGTAATACCATGGAATATGTTGCCCAGGGGACACTAACGGAAACAATCCAACACACGCTGGTTTATTCGTCTCTCATCCAACTGGAGATAGCACGAAATATCTTGAATCTTCGGTTAGAATTTCTTCATTTTTATTTATCTCTCCAGCTTTTTCACCGGTTTTTCATTTTTTAGTGCGGCTTCTTTATTCCCCATTTTTACCACACACACACACACATATGCAGCATCGAACTGCGCCTATTAGGTCTCTCCTTATTC
The DNA here is from genome assembly GCA_963565655.1 of Aleiodes testaceus. Classification (NCBI taxonomy): domain Eukaryota; kingdom Metazoa; phylum Arthropoda; class Insecta; order Hymenoptera; family Braconidae; genus Aleiodes; species Aleiodes testaceus. Next base: position 3,692,207 of record OY751424.1, on the reverse strand, counting down.
CCCAGGAGAATTTTCTCCACAAGCCTCCGACTGCACTCCATTCAGAATACCTCCACTTATCCGTCGAGATAAGGCATCACGAGTTTCCAGGATTTTCTTCATCTCTTATTCTTTTTTTTTTCCATTTCGCCTCTCTTCATCTTCTTTCCTTCCGCTTCACCTCGAGCTTTTGCCAGAGACTAGAAAGCCCCACGATCCTGTCGTATTGAGAATGAACGGTGAAAAAAAGAATAAAGAAATCTGAAGCTTTCTTCATGCACTGGATCACTGTACCATTTCTCGGTGAAGAAATTCAGAGACGCAGTCTGTTGATATCGATTTTTTCACTCTCACATAAGGTTTAGGCATCTTCTCGATATGGTGAAGGTGATCCTGCTGAAATGACGATATCAGTGAAAAGACATAGGTAATTTGAACGATTGCTGGAGAATTGGAAAATAAAAAAATAGTCTAGTGATAGTTGAGAAAAATTGGATTTAAAGATGAGTTTCTGATTGTTCCTTTTGATGTGAGGAATGGGAAATTCATGTGGAAAATTGAATTTCATGAGAGCTATTGAATTCTTCGATATTACTGATTATGTTGGATGCTTGTATGCTATTTGTTGAGGCAATTGAATGAATTCTTAGTCTCGTGAATTGCACTTGGTCTTAATACTGATTAAAATGAATTCATAAATTTATTCACCACAATCTTCAGGATCAAGAACAATAACAATATCATGCTCGTGAAATTTCGTATAATTGGTTGTGCGGTTGTATGCTGTGATAGTCTATAGAGAAACTGGAGTTTCCAACCATCTCTTCATAATGCAGAAGAGGTAGTATACGGAAACTTTGGTGTACACAATGTAATAGTGGAGTTTCTTATTTCAGGATACTCAGTGAAACGTTAAAATTGGAATTGAGGAAAATGAGAGAGAGAATTGCTGGAGATGAGCAAGAAGTCGTGGGTTTCAAGATGTTTTTTTTTTTGTCGGTTGGATCAAAAGTTTTCGATATAAATGAATGAAGAGAGGGAGAATTGGCACGTAGAGTGTCAGGTGCTTTTCACAGACGTGATTAAATGGTAATAAAATAAGTCGGAAGTTTCTGACCTTTTCTCCAAAAGTTTGGAATGTATCAATTTCAGGTGAAATTAGTTTCTACTCAAATAGAGTTTTCGTTTTTTCTTGAATGACAAATTTCATTGGTTTTTCTTCTTGTTGGAAGTTTTTTTTTTTTATAAAATTTATGAATCTGCTAAATTTACAGCAAATCGAGTCATTTTGTTGAATCATCTTGGAATAAATAAAAACTTCATGAAAAAAAAAGTGTACGATATGTTTGGAGCAACTCTCTTTTTTACATCACGTCAGATTACAATGGAACATTCGCTCTTTTATACGTCGTACCATCAGTCTACATCCAGATAAACGTTTACTCTCAACATTTTTACCATTTACTTTCTCAACTCTGTAAAATAAAGAACAAAACATTTATTCCTTCATCCTTCTGCCGTAAAAAATTACACGAAAATCTCACGGAAGACATTCCATTAAGAAATGAAATATCAAGGGACAAGTGGTGAAAATTTTACGTTCAAGAATAATGAATAAAAATAATATTTCAGTTTCTTGGAAAATTCTAGTGGTAAATTTTGAGTTAAGTCAGCCCACTTAAATAATTCAAATTTTCCAATGAATTAAATTATTTCCCAAGGATTCAATGAGTATTGCATAGAATCGTCGGGTCACTGTACTTTTTAAGAGCTGCAGAAGTGATAGAGGGGGAGGGCCTGGAAAAATACACGGGGAGTATGGAAACAGGGGAAGAGTCAACGATGTCGTCGGTTTGTTACAGACGAACGAATATTTCTCGCCCCAGGGAGTCAAGTATATATTCACGGAGAAAGGCGATGGAAACTGTGTGAAAAAAAATAAAAGGAAGATTCAAAACGAGAGAGGGGAGGACTTGGCGGGATTTTCTGGGTATTTTTATCAGTATGTGTGAGTGTCTGTGCATGCGGAAAAGTTTGTCACTAAATAAAAACTCAAAAATTCAGTGCTATAAGTTTTGCACGTATGTAGACGTTGGAATGTTTACGGAAAACGAGAGACATTCACCGGAATGAGTGGGGTACGTCAAGGATACTTGGTTTTTCGAGTGTTTAGAGTTTATTTCCATGAAAATTCATATTTTATTATTTTCCTTGATAAAAAAAATGATAAAATACGAATAAATAAATTTTTTAATTCAATTAAATTAATGAAAAGAAAATCGAAAAATCCAGTATAACCCGTGTGTGTTCCAGTTGTTATAAAAATAGAAAATAAATCTGGATTATATTCCACTGCTCTTAAATCCCTGTAAAGAATTCAATTCCAGCATTCTCGTCTCAAGCCAAAGAAAAGGATGGCAAAAAAGCCACAAACTCTGTAACAATAAAAATATTTCACGTGAAATTCCTTCAACCTGTCATTCCCCTAGAAACAATGAATGCAAAGAGAAAAAGAGATGCAAAAAAAAGGAAGGATAGTGAACACATGGGTGAAAATATAAGAATTGAAATTATTTGAAAAGGCGTTGGTGCGTGGAAGTGAGTACGAGACATTTTCATGAGAGGCTGCATTATTTGCCTCGGTTGTTCAAAACCCCCGATGCAAATATTGGCAATAAATCGTATTCAACGAAGAATCCGTTATTTTCAGTTGGTTGCATCAAGCCCGATGCTGTTACGATCTTATACAACTGTATTCACTACTCGTCCCCTTTTTTTTTCCTGTCTCTCATCCCCTTTGGATGGCTGAAGAGAATCTGCGAATGCGTTGGGCAGACAAAGAGAAAGGGAGAAATGGAGAAAAGCACTATTGAGGACTGGTGAAAGGAGAAAAAATCCACTGCGCACACACACGTTTGCTGGAGGCCTCCAAGCTGTTGAGGCCACTGGTAAGAAAGAGAGAAAAACGTGAATTTTGTTCCTTTTCCCTTGAATGGAAGTGGGGGATAACGTATTTTATGGTGGCGGCAGTGGCTGTTTCCTTTTTGGCCCGCCGCGAACTTCCACTTTTTACATTTTTTTTCCTCCTTCCTTTTCTCCTTTATATTTTCCCCTCTTTTTTATTGGGCAAGAGAGAGGAGAGCATGTGGAAGGCACCGGAGGAGGAGATAAGGCGATCACTTTGCCGAGGGGATCTGATATCAATGTCTCGATCAGGTCACTCGATATCCTCGTGCTTGGCACGGAATTCCACTTCTATTTCTTTTGCTTATTCTTTTTTTTTTTCATTGGTATTTTCCCCTTTCACCATTTTACTGCGAGGTATTTTTCGAGAAATTACGGTATCAATTTTGTTTAAAAGTATGGAAAGTTGAAGAAATAGCCCTTGACTTATTTCGCTTAACCACTGAATCAAGATTTAATCAGCTAAATGAAATTACGTATTATAATTCCTCCTAATAACTGGGAAAGAGACCGATTGCCATGGTTCCTGCACGAGCACCACAGAAGGAGGAAAAAAAATCTCAATTAACATAAAAAGAAAACAGATGAAGCCGAGTAACTCGAGCTAAAAGACTGAAGTGTGTTAATTAGATAAGAGGAGAAGAAGGGAAGAGGGGAAAACGCAGCTAATTAGATGGTTGGCATTTTCAACCAGTGAAAATCTTGAAATCTACAGGCAGTATCGTCCCACCACCATTCTTCCCCTTCTTCTTCCCCACTCCAGCACTTCAACTCCAACTGTATCTCTCCGTTTTTGCCCTCGAAATTCAGTAGAATTTCTATGTACCTTTACGAAGCAAACTGCAAGACTGATTACAAACACCAGGAGTGAGATGTGAGTGGCCTCAGTACTCCTTTATGTACAATCCTCTCGTTGCTTCTAAAAAGGTGCACAGAGGGATAACTAACGAAGGTGCTTTCACATCATAATCTTCAGTAGCAAGAAACAACCTGGGATAAAGAAATTCTTCACTTCACGTCTCGCTGCGAATTTATGGGAGAGTGATTTTGATGAAAGATCATAAATAAGTTCTTAGAAAAAATTTAACATTTTGGGGAATTCTGTTTTTTTTTGGCATAACTCGGAAAATAAAGGAGATACGAAAAATTTTGTTGACACCTTTTTTGTAGGTCTCGTGCTAATCTACAAAAAAGGTATCTATGAAATTTTTCGTATCTCCTTTATTTACTGAGATATTTTTGGAAAACTAGGAGAACACGTTTTTCCACGATAATTACGCCCATTTGCGGAAGTGTCTGATACTGTTTCCTTGGAAATTCCAGATAACTCACGCTTGAAAACATTCGAGAAAGCCGCGTTTTGCTTCAACACCCTGGAAAATATTCAACGAACAGTTTCTCTAGAAAACAATTTCTCTTTGTAACTTCAGAAGTTTCAAAGTAAATTCGTTAGGGTGTCTTCTCTGGTAGAAGTTTCCTTCAGTTTTTTCTAACAATGACTCAAGTGCTCATCATTCTGAATTCTCCAAGTATTTAGGGATATCTTTGGAATTGAGAAAGAAAAGGAATCGGTTGGATTGAAGAAGTAGATTTTTCTCAACGATCCTCTCACTGGCCTCATCTAAAAACTTAAATTCCAAGCAAGCACTTAACTTTTGCCGCATACTTCATTTCTTTTGAATCAGAAAAGATAAACCGAGAACTTCCACCTTTTTCCCTCCCCTCTACAGAAAAAAACTTGGGGAATATCTTTTCTCTCTTTCAGCACAGTTTGTAGGAAGTCCACTTGAAATTTTTTTAGAAAAGGTATTATTTTCTTAGGAATAAAGGAAGAAACTGGTGGAAAGCAAAATGGTAAGAGTTAGAGAATGAGAGAGTGAGGATAGAAGCAAAAGCCCTCGACGTATTCTTCAACGTAGAAGTAACCATTAACATTTTCAAGTGCCACTACAGTTTGTGAAAACTACCCATTATCAAATGGAACAGCGAATGTTGACAAAATCAGAGAATTTCTGTATGAAGTGAAATTGTCATTACCTCCTGTTTTTCCCAAAGAAATCTCATTTATCATCATTAATTTAAATCCAAAAAAAAAACAATCTCCTCAAACCACAAATAAACCCAACAATTTCCCATTCTCCCCTCCAAATACTAACATATGAGTTATTAAAACCGAACACGTTTCTCTGCATGAAAACATTAACACGAGTGAAAACTAGCCCACTGTTGTTGAAGGCTGGTAACAAGGAGTCCAGTTGGGTTTTTGGGGAAAATTAGAAGCTCCAGTAGCCCTCAGCCTGTTAGCAACCGCAGAAATATAAACCGTGGACCAAACTGCCTTCTGAACTGCAACCGCACAGAGAAAGAGGCATGAGGAAATGGCTGGAAAATTCTGTATCAACCCCAGTGTACATTGTGCCCACACATTCAGCCAATTCGTGTAACAATCCAGTGTGCATGTTGGCCAATTGTCGCATTGGTTGACGTGCAATATCTCTGTACTAGCATTTGCTACTTTTGACCCAATGAGTATACCACTCGCACCTAGTCACGTAGATATCCAGGGCTCTAATGCCAGTTGTTCACAACAAATCAAGCCTGGTGTGCTTTCCACTGTGCTGCGTCCACCTCTTGGATACCAAATGGCATTACTGAACGACACTCACACCATCAGAGTTTAATTATTCAATGAGTTTATGGAGGATATTCTGTATTTAGAATTTGTGTGTGTTTTTCTTCTCAATTTTCTGGATAATTAAATAAATTAATTGCTGCTCTTTTCTCCAAAAATTCATAACTCCATGCTATTCTTTATAATGATAATTGAATGGCCAGCAAGTGGTCTAATCTCGGTTTTGCCAAAAGCCCAGTTTCATACAGCCCAGCTGCTAGGAATGATAATACCTGCTCTGGTAGTCCCGTTCACGGAAACTTAGTCCAAGCGCGTTAGATTATGCAATCGCTTGTACAACGTCCAAGCTCGGCTATGAAGGTCTCCTCTCAGGCCTGTCACGTCGAGATATACGTTGTTTAAGCGGCCTATCTCAATCCCACCAATGCTCTACGTGTTTCGAATAATTATTGTAAATACATCCTCACGCTGTAAAGCCCTTTATCACACTCCTCTGCCTTTATGCCCTCTGGCTACTTATTTAATTCTATGGGTCTGTGCATTTGGGTAATTTGGGGAGGGATTGGATAATTATTTGGGGGAAATTGTGAGAAATTCAAGGAATTTTTTTTTAAATATGGAAATAATTAAAAGGAGAGGTTAAATATTTAACTACGTAATTTTTTTTCCTCTTTTTGCATCAAATATTCTGTTTATGTTAAATTAATTCGATTGGATAATTTCATTATGTACAACTCATTAAATATGTTAACGCCTTTTGTTAATTCACGTGAATTTGATTCTTTGCCAAGTGCTATTCCTACAATTATAGGGGAGTGTAGATAATTTTTAAATAATGGGGGAATGAAAGGATTCGAAGAGGAATAAAATGAAAATGGGATAAGGGTAATTATTGATTTATGTTTTTCCTTTTTTTTTAACATAGAAAAAAGAGAAAATGGAAACGAGTGGATTTATCGAAAAATGTCAAGAGACCTTTTTTGTGGGGAATTAAATTCTCTACAAAAAAGGTCTCTTTGTGTTTTTTGATAAACTGAATGGTTTGCGAGATATTGGAGGATAAAAATCCGAGTCTTCCAACTGTCTCAAAAACACAATATTCCAGGGAACATTGAAGTGTTCACTACTGGTTATAGCACAACGTCACATAAATCAGTGCTCCACTACTAAGATTAAGGTTTACTCGGTTATTTCACCCAGTACAGAAACGCTTAATCCATGTGTCATCAACTGGTCCTAAGATAATTAGATTTATGAAGCGTACGTACGTAAGGCCAGGGATTATTTCGCAGCTGATGCCACGGGACTTTTATTAAGTTTTACCAAAGTCAGACACGTTTTGACCTCGATAACGAAATCCCCGTGTTGAATCTGTCCCCATTAACCCCATAAGACTCTGCAATAAATTTAATTTATCTAAAAAATGGAAAAGATGATGCAGTAATTTTTTTTCATGAGAAGGACTTCATTCAAAAATTTGAAAAAAATTTGAGAATATTCAGGAACATTTTTATGATGTTTCTGAATTTTTTCAGAATTTTTCGTGCTGCTGCGTGTCAATGCACTTTAAAATACCGATGAAACCTATTTTATCTCCTCATTTGATTTCAAATTTCCCGCGTCACTTGTGCCACATTAAATTTCATATATCCGGACATCAAAGAATTTATTTCCTTTCCGTTCAATGCAAAAAAAAATAAAGTCCATATTTTAATGAAAAAAGAAAAAGAGAGAGAAATTTTCATTGAGAAATAAAAAATTCAATGGAAACAGACGTTTGTAAAATATGTTATGTCCCTGAGGCTTCTTCACATAATTCAATATTATCTCCTCCAGGCCGTCTGTCAATAAAGGAGAAAGATATATTATGGTTAACACAAAAGTCCTTCTTTTTTTTCCTTCATTTCCTCTTTTCTCTTCCTTTTTTATTATTAGAAAATCATAAAGACTCGACATTTTTAAAGTGTACTCAAACGACTTTAACGTTTTTATACTGCAAAAAGAGGTAGAAAAAAATAAAAATTTAAATTCTCTACGAAGCAATGGCTATAAAGTGTCAGGAGGCACGTATTAGTGGAGTCGTTTCAAAGGAATCGATTCTCCGAGGATCGTCTACTGAAAAGCTGATGATAAAAGTAATCCTCAAACGTCCACTGGGAAAAAAATAAAACGAGTATTTAAGAAAAATGAGAGAAGCACCAAATTCAATAGTGAATAAATTACGAATTAATTTTCTATGAAAATTGTGAATTTTTCATGTTGCTTCAGTGACGTGAGAATTTTCTTAAATTTAGTCTTTGATAAAAAAAATCTCATTTCATCCCAAGTAATTTTAATTTTCATAAAATTCTTAATATTCACTTTATCATGAAATAAATTAAATTCTCATTTGATATTTAATTAAAAATCCTTTATTTAGGATACTGCAAAGTATTTTCATAAAATTGAATGAGAATTGAGTGAAGAAATTTATTTAAAACGATGAATTTAAAAAAAAAAATCAACTACTTCTCCTAAAAATCTGAAAAAATTCATAAATCTGCTGCAAAGTATCTCAATTGCTCCCGAATTTTTCCAACAATTTTCATTAAAAAAAAAAAGAACTTATCTACGTTTTAATGAATAGAAAGTAGTTCTCAATGACTGCGAAAAACTTGTAAAGAAGCTCCAAAGAAAATAGGTGGAAAATGGCTCCTGAGAGAGTACAACGAAGCTACTGGTAATCTCTGGGATGAAAAAATAATTCGGGTTGGAACGAAGAACTCCGAGGAGAAACGTTGATTAAACGGATTAAGTGAACGATGAATCTACTGGGACAATATGAGACATAACGCATGTTAGTCGCGTGTCCAATAAAACTGTGACATATTCAATAAATAATAATTCTCATGAAAACAATTCATCACAAAATCCCCTAAAAAAAAAGAAGTAATTTTCCCTTTAATTTAACCCGAAACGAACGAATGAATTAAACAAGAAGTAATCCACTCCTCAAAACATCTCAACCCAAAATCCACTGAAAATCGTCATTGTTCGCGCTACTTAATTAAGACATCAGCACCTGGTCGTAACCTTTTCTCACGTCGAACTTTCACACGAGTTTAAAGCATGTGGTATGGATAGAACCGAACCTTTTCCCCTGGATATTATCAAAGTTTCACTCAACGGGTGGCAAAACTCACGATAGTTTGAGAATGCCAGTGCCATTGGTTGCTCCCCCCTCAAATGGAACAATAAAAATACGACGTGAGAATAAATGCCTTTTTCCCATTGTCGTGAATACCGGAAAATGCTTCTGAACCCCCGAAAGCCCTCGAACCGGCAATTCTCCGCCATTCTTCATGCCTTCACTTCCCTGGTTCGCTTCATTTGACCTTTCATCCATTGGCCCACTATCGCATTTTTCCCAGATTATTTTTCTTCATAATACGAGAAGTTAAGGGATTAATGTACCAATGGGATAAAGTCTGCATTATTCTAAATCAGTTTGTTTTCGCATTCTTTTAGGGTAATACTAAACTGCACGCTCGGGAAAAGATGGGTGAAGGGTTCTTATCGTGCAAATTGTGGAATAACTGTCCCAGGCTGGTGATCTTTTTTGCGGTTTTGTCCAGACAATGGGAGTAAGTGGAGGAGGCTAATGTGGAATCTTCGCACTGTTTTCCCTGGGGAAAAGTGCACGAGGGCAAAGTGCCATCTGCATCTTATTATTATCATGCATTCTGATTGAACGGTTGGAGATAGCGATTCTCTGATGATTCCATTGGAAAGCTGAGGAAATTTTAGGCGGAAAACATGTGGTGAAATTGATTTTTTCGAGTTTTTTGAAAATTCTATTTTTTTCACCCAGATTTGAAGGGGTTACCCCTTCAAATCTGGGTGAAAAAATCGAATTTTTTGAAAATTCAAAGAAATCCATTTCGATCATCAAAAAAAATCTATCTCCAATATTTTCCCAAAAAAGTGTTTTTTTTTTCGAATTTTGTCAAAAAACGGAAAAACATCGGTTTTCTCGAATTAAATGGAGTTTACCTGATTGAATTATTCAATTTTAATGAATAAAAATCATGATAATAGGAATTGAATAATTCCAGACTTTTATATGGAAGAAAACTCATTAGGAAAGTTTTATTCAATAAACCAAAGAGAATGAGAAAACAAGAACTCTTCCAACAATTGAAAAAGCACAATTCAACAAAACATATTCTCTACATTCTCCTCATTTAATTAGTGTTTGCTTGAGGGGATTTGTCGAAGTGGGTTATAATACAGCTTAATGGTGACACGCTGTATGAGTCTCGGCATTAAAGAATTGTTTGACATCATCCAGCATCTCACAAACATTCAGCCAACACGGACTGGGGAAAAAATTGCTAAAGCATATTGTGGGTTTGTACGTTGTGCATTATAATCCCGAAAAAAAAGCACGGAATACTATAGACTCAGTCGAGTAGAGCCAAAGTAATTGCATGTTTTAAAAATCCCCCAACGTTGAATCAGTGTCGACTGTGGGTAGAAACTCTAGATGCCAAACAAAAAGTACGTCTCGTTATGCTCACTGTGATAATGAGCAGGCCCTTGAGATTCTCATATATTTTTTTATCTGAAAAAGTGACGTCATGAGGATTTAACATTTTCATTTGTTAAACGTGAAAACACGAGAGTTTTATTAAGTTTGATCAATGATTTTTTTTTAATATGAAGAAGTCGATGGAAAAATCTGAAAAAATTTGAGAATATTGAGGAACATGTATGCTTTGTTCCTGATTTTTTTCAGAATTTTACGTGCAGCTGCTTATTCATGCACTTTTGTCAAACTTTTTGTTATTTGATAAAAGAGAAGAAAATATTTCATTTTTTTTTCTTCGGAATATTTTCATTAGAATTAACCAATTCTGTCTGAATTAAATGCACCAAAGAATGAATTGTGGTTTTCCTTTTGTTAAATAGAAGCTTAATTATACAGTTAAGGTGGATAGTAGTCTGCAAAGCAAATCAGGGCTACCGAAGACAGGTAACTCCAGTTGAGCCCCGGGACCAATCCCCCTTGCATATATTGTCAAGCGCTTCCAAGGGATTACTGAGTTTCACTTCCTAGCCAAAATGCGCACCCCCTCCTCAACCCACCCATTTTCCCTCTCTCTCTATCTCCCACCCCTGACATTTTGCCTTCTCTCCGTCTCTGTTAATTCAACTGCGTAGCTTATTCTCTCACTCACACCTATTTCCCTTAGTAACTATTAACTGCATCTAATTACAAGCGCCCGATGGTACGTAGATGTCTTAATTAATGGACCGAAAGATTTACGCACAGATGCACGAGAGCTAATGTTCCCATATGAATCATGATCCTTAACTTATAATAAAAAGAATTCATTTTTATGAATTCAGGAAATTTTTATTTTAGTCAGACATGAGATTAGAATGTTTTAGAATTTTTTTCAGGGTGAATGAGTCTTTCGAAAAATCTGAAAAAATTTGAGAACATGCTGTAACAAGTCTTAATTATTACTGAATTTTTTCAGATTTTTATCTCAAGGTCATGACTGTTAGAAAAATTATTTAATTACTTTACGTCTCAGGTGCACTTTAACCGTTCTTTTTTCCCTCGAATTTCATCAGTTAATAAATGATTAATAATCATAAATTACTCGCAGCATACAACAGTCTTCTTCATCCATCTCAACGCCACGTTAATTACATAATTAAGACAAATTATCCATGCCTTCCCCTTTTCTTCGTGCCGCCGGAGGAACTCGAGAAGATTGTTTCTGAAATTGAGGTACTCGTGATGAATATCCTTCGAGGCACAAAATAATTGAGTAATTCTCCATTACACACTTGCATTTCTATAATTATCACTCTAACATTTATATCACTGGATACTTCTGAAGAACAAGGGAGAAACCAGAGAAATAGAATGATTCTTTTTTTTAAATAAAAAAAATAAGACAATAATAGAGGTTCTAGGGTAGTTTTTTGCACTCGAGTACTGCTGTAAGAATCGTCGAGTCTTCGTGCAAAGTAAGAAAGATAGAGACATTGAATAAAAAAAAGTTGGAGAGATAGAGAAAGAACATGGAACAACGTACAAACAATTCTAGCGGAATAAAAAAGTTTGCCGCTCAATTTATCGTCTAAGTAGCGTCGTTTAAGAAAGTTGAAAATAGGGGGAATGAGGGGTAGAATGGAATCGTACACCTCCCTGAAATCTATCTGCTATCTAATTTTTATTCTCATTTTATTTGCATTATAAAGAGAGTAAGGTGAGATAAGTGTGAAACACAATTCGGTGATTTTTTTTTTAACTCGAAGAAGTTTGTAAAAAAATGTGAAAAAATTCTGAGATAAAAAAAAAGGTTTCTAGAGTATTCTCAAATTTTTTCACATTTTTTTGGAGATTTCTTGAGTCTCAATAAAATTCTCAAAGTATCTTATCCTGATATTGACTCGAAGAATGAATTCGAAATGAAAAATGTAGAGTTTAACTCTTCGAAACTGCGGCGAGACGTTTCTCTATTGCCAGTCTTTAATCCACTGCATTAAACACGGTAATGCTCCTTCGGAGAACCGAGAATTACCGAAAGCGGATACTGCATGAATTGTGCAGAGGATTATTATTATCCTAAAATCATCTCCAAGTTTATTCAAAATTCAGGAGCTTTTAATTCATTTCGCAAGGACATTAGGAACATTTTTTTAACATCAAAGTCATTAATAGTTTACGTAAAATCCATCAAAAGATATTCATCGAAGAGAAACTGAATTAATTCAGAAGAGTTTTGTAATTGAAATCTTCCACTCTGGTGAACCACTTTGTACCTCACACGAGAATCTTCAAACCACAAAGGAATTTACGTTTGAAATTTTACCTAATGTATCTCGAATAAATATCTCTTTCAACAGCTCGAAATAGTTTTCAACAGTTCCTTCACGTCGTTTGATTCATTCCAGAGATAATTATAGATACTCACTCCTACGAACTGTTTAATGAGCCATGGGTAATGGCTGTCGATGAAGCTGATCGGTAATTCAGGGGCTGCATCATTTAGATAATGAGAGATTGGAGAAAAGTTTTGTGGATGGTAATTTCACTGGGTCTGTTTGGGTAATTGAATTCCGGGTTTATCGATTTTTTATCCAACTAAAAAATCAAAAAAAAAAATCGGAAAAAAACCTCCACAGTATCCACATTATTACAGAATTTTTTCAAAAATTTATTAAGTATACTTCACTAAAAAAAAAAAATCTTTAAACTCTTTAAATCTCTTTAACCTGGAAAATAGTAAAATAAAAAATTCACGATTAATTCATCTGGCATCGTTACTCTTTATACCTCCGATACTTTATGATCCATTGAAAATTTACACACTAGCCAAATAATAATAATAATGAAAAGAACGAAGAATTTACTTTGGCGTAAAACTTTTCAATACAACCAACAACGTTGTTATCGATTCAAATTGTGTTTCAACATTTACGATCTATTCGTTTTCACGCTGACTTGTTTTACTGTTCACCAAGTTTTATATCATGCCATATACAAACTTCCCTCTCTTTCTTGCCTATTGTGAAAAGCCATGAGACATCTTGTGGGTACGAGTGAGTGAAGAGGACCCAGGAGCACTTTAACGACCTCCAACCATGTCTGATTCTACCCCACTGGCCTCTCTCTATCTCTATCTGTTTCACCGCATGCTCGAGAGAACTCATACTAGCCAGTACAATGCTATCTCAACTTCTAGTGTACTCTACTGGTGATAAAAAATATTTTCCACAAACGATTACAATAAGTGAACAAATGTTATCAATTCTATCCCCTTTCTTTTGGGATTCTAGAATTTCTTTTGAGATGAAGGAGTTCGTGCAGGATTTTGAAAAAATTTGAAAACACTCTCCAATGTGTTTTTATTATTCGTGAATTTTTTCAGAATTTTCTGAAGAGTTCTTCAATTCTAAAAAAAATTCTATTTAAAAAAATCGAGTTTAATTGTGAGTTTTCTATAGAAAAAAAAAGGGAGAAATGAGGTAAAGAAGAAGGAAAAAAAAAATCACTGGTATGGAAGGACAGGCAATGCTCCCATTGGAATTCGTAATGGAATCGTAGAAGTCACTGGAGTTGAAAGAACGAAGATAAGTGAATTTAGAGCGTAGCAATTCATTTTCCTTGAATAAATTGTCTAGGGATATATGTATAATCTAACTCATCTACGTTTTTGAATTTCAAAAAGGAGTAATGAGATTCGAGTTTACCCCGAAAAAAAGGAGAATTTGTGGAGATCCCTCAACAAGATCTGCTCTTTAATTACGAGGAAAATTAAATGATTGAAGAGATAAGAGACGGGATTAATCTGGTAAATTCAGAGGTAATGCGATTTGGATTAAACAAAAGGGGAGAGAAATAGTTGATGAGGTTTCGCATTATTTCTTGAATACCTCGAAAAGGGTAACATTTATGAGGATACATGAAGAGACCTTTTTTATAGAGAATTCAATTCTCTACAAAAAAGGTCTCTTGACATTTTTCAATATCTCTAATAGTTTAAGAGATATTCATAATTGAATCAACGTTAGCCAAAGTTCAAGAAACAACCGCTAGACGGCGCACTTTCTCGCAAGTGGAAACCGACTAGCAGACAGTCATAAGACTCTCCTAAAATCCTGATTTCTTCATAAATCGTTAGAACTAACCACTGAAAACTCTTCCCCTACAATTCCCATCCTCTTTAATAATCTCCACTCACAAAATACCGAAGTTTCAGTGTTTCACAACGGGAAATATGTTCCAGCTCTGAACACAGAGAGATCACGTGGCTCAGAGGTAGATACATTGTTATTTACCCGAAGTACATAACTCAGCTGAACAAAGGAATGTCATTAAACAAATGTATTCATCAAAAACAAGAGAGTATCAGATATAAATTTCTACATTTCATGAAAATTTCATAAACTTTATAATGGCCGAGCTAATGCAACTACCAACCACGTACTAAATTCACTCAGGCACCCCCGAGGGCTATTCCGTTGATCACAGAGGGTTTGTTAGCCTGTCAACAATCAGTCTTGATGTGGTTCAAGCCCATAACAAGATTGCTGATAATGGAGAGAAGACGGGGATCGATGGATTTACCCAGATTTTATGGTATACCTGGATACCATAGGATATCAACGGCTCTGGTTTTGACCCTAAGGGTATTCCCTCGTTCACCAACTCCAGGCGAAGGTAAACAGATTCGTTCGGGTCACAAATGAATTTCTGAGGATCGTTCGTAAAACGACCACACGAGAAACCATTACGAAGTATTCCATTCAATCTCCGATTTAATTTCGTTGAATTGATCTTTTTAAATGAAGGGTTCTGCCTCCTTTCCTCTTATTTTTTTGTCGACAGAAAAATTCAATTATCTGAGAAACTTGGAATTGGGTCATGAGCATTGTGGCGTTTGGGAGTCAGGGAAATTTACGGTTTCGAATTCGGGGAATTTTTAGGGTGATTCTTAAATTATCGACGGTCTAATGATCTCTGATTTTTTTTCGAAAGGAAGGAGTTTATGGAAAATTATGAAAAAATTTGGGAAAGTAGTAAAATGTGTCTAAATTGTTTCTGAATTTTTTAAAAAAAATTAACGCAGGTCTTCAGTGTTTAAAAAATTCCGATTGTCCCATTGTCGAAATAAGCGTAAAAATTGAATGAACGTCAAACATCTATTCTTCAGCATTCAGCACGGAAATATTTGTCACTCTCAATGTATCCCATCATTCTGTATCCACAATTCTTTTCTCCCCCGAAAAAAAGGAGGGGAGAACCCCGTCATCGTTGTGTATTCACATTTCATTTTGCCTGAGCCAACAAATCCGCTCACTTTAGCCCACACTCTGACAACAGTATAACCAGAGAGGAAAAAAAATCGTATCCAGATGCATTTTGGTTTGCCTAATACGTCTTGGTGTCACGTCAGGTGGTCCAAAGTTATATATAACTTTTCAGCCATTTCTAACGTGTGCAATCATCCTCGCCTCCACTCTCCCCTCGTACTTCTTACTCCAGCAATTCGCATTTCTCAGGATATTCTAAAAATTGTGTACTCTCGGAATGTTTCTCATTCCCCTGGAATATCGTTGCTGAGAAGGAGAAGTGGGTGACGGTAGATGGTTTCGTTGAAAAGCGGAAATTCTCAACGAAAACCACTCGAAAAAGACGAATTTCTCCCTCAAAATGATCCAGATCCTTTCTAAAAAAAACAGCAACTCCACTAAAAAAATCGAAAAAATTCGACAATAATCCGAATATACTAGAGCGTATTCTCTAATTTTTTCAGATTTTTCCATCAACTCCTTCACCCCGAAAAAAATTAAAACACACCCCCTTTAATTCTCCTATCACCTATCAGATTTTTATCGAACAAATTTCCCTTCGTAACGCAAATTCTCATTAACCTGAACAAAGAAAACATAACGAGAGACCGAAAATATTCATTTGAAAATTCATTCCTTCGTATAATTCACCAGGATTACATTTTCCTGTATTATTCCCTTGGAAATTCGAATGAGCCAATTTTCACATCCAATTCCATTGAAATCACCAATAAAATTCGAATATTCCTCAGAATCTAATTCCACTTGATAAAACTCCATTTTTTTCATCATTAACAATTGCCCCGGAATTTTTCTAAATCCAACGAAATTAAAATGAGACAAGAAAGAGGCAAATTGAGAGAATAAATGTAATAAAGTTTGCACAGTTAAACTTAATTGGTAAATGGATAGTTGAATGCAGAGTAGAAGTTTTGGTTGTAACGAAAGTACATGGTAGATGGGTTATAAGTGGGTTGTGTGGTATGAAGCCGCACATAAGTCCCGAACAAGAACGATAAAATCATACAATTACGAAATATCGTAAAATGAAGACCATCAAACGTTTTGTGAGTGGCTTTATTCTGCATAATTCCACTTTTTTTTTTTTTTAATCATAAAATGCATGGAGAAGTGATGGAAGTTGAGGGAATGAAATTCATGGTTTAAAAAAAATGAATAACTTCATTCCCTGGTGGTTGTGAATGTCACTTTGGAATTACTCCTGGGGTTATAAGTATATATTATCTTGAATTCTATTCTCAAGTGGTACATTACGATGGAGCAAACCAATTTCCCGTTAATGACGCGGAAGGAAAATGAAATTTACAGAAAATTCAAGTTGATTTGTGGCCAATGGCACTTGATGCATTATTATAAATCAGAAGTTTCAATTTTAAGTGATTTTCTTGAGCCTCCGAAACTCGCCGCTAGGCTGCGCCTTTCTCACAAGTGGAAAGACGCTTCCAGGTGATTATAACCACTCGGAAAAATTAAAAATCGTCACTTTGAGCCTCTGGAGAGAGTCATTGTTAATAGAAATCATCTGCACATGTAAAATCTTTTGATAAAACCTCAAATCCCTGAGATCACAAGCAAAAGGAAAAAAAGACGAGACATCTTGCACTTCAAAAGACCTCCGATTAACTCCCAAACATCCAAGAATATTTGCTCTTCCTCTTCAAACGCATTCCCTCTCTTCCTAAAATATTTTAAAGATCTTTTAAAAAAAAAAAAGAGACCCTTTTTTTCCTCCAATTCTCCTTGTTATTCTTTTTGCAACGTCATCCCCCTCAGTCCAACCACGCTAGCCTCTTTTTTTCATGGAATGAACGAAGCCAGTACGTTTATTCAAAGAGATTCGTAAAAGAGAATTCTCGTACAGGGAAATTTGTTTTATTTTCCTCCTCCTCTATCTCCTCCCTCTTCTTCATTCTATTTTCACGTTAAAAAAGAAGGGGAAAAATCTATGGTACGTATATATCTCTCCTGCGTTTTCTTATCTACTTATAAAACTCAAACACGTGCAAATGGATAAACTTGAGCTGTCCCCTTTTTTTTTTAGATTCGATGCTTCAAAGATCTGAGCTAATTTATGATGATTGCTTTGAGGATTATTCGGATAATTTTTCAGGCGAATTTTCCTCTCTTTTTTGTTCATAGAAGTGAAATAATTTTTCTCCTTCAAAGATAATTGAATTATGCAATTACTGATAATGCTTATTTTTTTATGATTTCAGTTGAATTTTACGTTACTATTTTTTTCTCTCATTTTAACCGGAATTTTTGGATGGAAAAATTGGAATGAAGAGGAGAAAAAAAAAGAAGAAGAAGAGAGCTTCAATATTTTCTAAACCGATGGAATTGAAAGGACGGAGTTTTCACACAAAGTGAATTTGACGTGAGCCAAGCCAGCGAAAATACGCAGAATTGTCAATTTACACTCGAGTGATTTTTGTACAACATAATAGAAGAATTTTGGGCTATTGGTGTACATCCAGTCACTTCAGTAATAAAACGAGAGTTTTAAAAAAAAGGCGGATGGACGGAAGGAGATCCTCGACACAGTATTGGTTGATCTGTACACATTAAATTTATTTTCTAGTGTGACACTTGAAAATAGGGGAAATTTCGATGGAAAGACGACTCATCTGTGAAATCGCTCGTATATATGACGAAACGATTGAAAAATTTCGAGTAGAACAGTATAAAAGGACAGGAATTGAACGAACACTAGCAACTGCCGATCGGAAGCACGCTTCGGCGATCATTTTGCTCGTTTATCACGTCTACCTATGTGGCATCGTGCTTGAAAAACGTTAATAAAATGAATAAAAAAGCCCCGTTTCATATATTCCCGGGCTCTTTTATTTCCATTTATTTATTTATTTTCAACCGAGCGAGATGCTCGCGATCAAATGAATATTGGAAAATCATTTCATCGATTTACAAATTCTTTTATTAAATAAATATCGTTATATTTTTGCGGTAATTCGTGTGGAAAAAATGAATAATGCACTTATTTATTAGAATTTTTTTATTTGAAAAAATTCTGGAATACTTTTTATCCAATATCCGCAAAATTCAATAAATTTTTGGAAACATTGGAGATGTGATTTAAGCCTTTGTAACGTTTGCTGCACCAGTTACCTTCAATAACATCGATATAATCACATGATTATTCTGTAATTTATTGCGGGGATTATATCCCGGGCATGTCGATATGTCAAAACAGGAAATATGTCATTTATTCGTTAGTGAGGAAAACTAAAAGCCCCTCGTCCCTTTTACCTCCCCACTTTTTCGTTGGATGGACTGATGAAACCACGAGTTTGTTTACCTGTTTGTACACACCTGTCTTTTGTGTACCGTTATGCATCGGTTTTTATCAGCCGCATTATCAGTTCAATAAATGATTCGACAGTTTGGGAATTATTTTATCAATTTTTCTTCATGAAAATGCGGAAATTTATGAGTTTAATACCCATACGAAAGTTTCAGGGGTTTTTGAGGAATTATTTAATGCTGAAAAGGGGATTTTAAAGGTTGTAAGTACTTGAGAAATTAAAAATAATGCTCTCTAAATTTTGAGAGAAGGTATTAATGAAATTAACGAATTTTCAATATTTTAATTCAATGAAATTAAAAATATTACAATGAGAGATCATCGGATTGGATCTAACAACTGCCAGGAGTTACTCAAGTTTCCTAAACTATAATTATTAAAGGTATGTAATTGCATTTACGTGAACTAACGTAGAACTTTGTACACGGAGGAATAGGAGACTCCTGGTCTTCCTCTCATTCACGTAAATTTGACTTCTAAATTAAATGTCATCTTACGAATAATTTGCATTGCTATGAACAACAATTTCTCAAGAGAATCGTCTCGATTTAGTCGTTAGGGGAATAAAGAAAATTCTGAAAGAATTATTATCAGAACTTTAACAAAAAAAAATCCATTTTTTTTAAAATCAGTGTATTTTTATTCCTCCTGTACCTTGAGAACCGTTGGAGTTAGGGGAAAATGTCAAGAGACCTTTTTTGTAGAGAATTCAATTGTCTACAAAAAAGGTCTCTTGACTTTTTTTGATTAAGGCGCTTGTTTTAAAGGTACGGGGGTCAAAAGTCCGGGAAACTGGGGTCGAGCGATAAGGCTTGTTGCAGGGTAAATAATACCTGCTTCAAAGACGCAGATATAAGCCACAAAAGGTATTCACCAAGAAACATCCTTTGGGATGGTTTCGGCACATTAGCAGTACCTTAATCGCATTCACGATTAAGGTACCGGATGACCCTCGTAAACAGACTAATTCGCTCTATCCGGTTAGACATTCGCAAAATTACGATAGTTGCATTGGGGCATGATGGTGCTTTGGATAGTTTCAACTATGGAATCGTTACCAAACCAACTGGAAAAGAGGATTTACCATGATAAGGGATCATCGTTGAATTGGAGTTTAAACGTTGGAAAATATTCAACTCACATGTTACCATCTTAAGTTTTATTTTTTCTCATGAATCACAAGGTTTTATGCCAACTCCTTTGGCTCTCTTGTAAACGGTTGAAAGTATTTTTTATTTCAGGGGGAAAAGAGACCCGGGGACATTTCGAGTGATAGGGAAATTCAGGGATTCAATCATCAAAGAAAATTTATGTTAACGTGCCTCGGGATTATGTATATAGATATACAACGACGTGGGCGCTTTTGCGCCATCCCCACGTCGTTATTAATTGATGAATAAATATGGTCAATACCTTAAGAAATTTGTTCTTTCCTTCTCCATCGGGTGAAATAGTATTCCATCCGGGAAAAACGCGTCCTTCGGAAAAATATTAATTTTAATTCGCGAAGCGTGATGACAGCCGGTCGTCATGATGTTTTTTCTTGTTTTTCTTTATTCTGAAATGAGGGGAGGAGGCGAAAGAAAATTCGATATTTTTCGTGAATGCACGTTTTTTCGGATGAAATCCTATTTCACCCGGTAAAGAAAAAAAAAACTAATTTTTCAAGGTATTTATCATATTTATCTATCAATTAATAAGGACGTGGGGATGGCGCAAAGTTTCCCACGTCGTTGTATATCTATATATATACTCCCGAGGCGCGTTAAAAACATTATTTTTACGTGGGTATTTTTTAAATTAGAGAATTTTATGGGTTTTCGTGGATATCCTTGAAGCGCGTGGAGATAGGGGAAAATGTCAAGAGAGCTTTTTTGTGGGGAATTTAATTTTCTTCAAAAAAGGTCTCTTGATATTTTTTGATACACCCACTGGTTTTCGAGATATTCGGGGAATTAAGTTTATGGAATTTGTAAAAAATTTCTTCGTCATTTCTCCATCAAATTAAAGGGGATAGACCAATCCTCTGGCGTCACATAATCATCCTAATTACTCCTGAAAACTGTAATCAACGAAATTCCCTTACTTTTTTTTCCTTTAATTTCAAAAGAAATAAAAAAAAAATTATGACTCTATCTCAGTTTCTTCGGAAACACGGAACCGCCAAGTTTTCCACTTGTTTCGTTACGATCGAACAATGAACAATAAAGTCGGTGACCTTTTAATCGAGTT
This sequence comes from Aleiodes testaceus, assembly GCA_963565655.1. Lineage (NCBI taxonomy): Eukaryota > Metazoa > Arthropoda > Insecta > Hymenoptera > Braconidae > Aleiodes > Aleiodes testaceus. Next base: position 3,671,202 of record OY751424.1, on the reverse strand, counting down.
TGGGTGGAAAAAGGATGAAAAAAAGTCAAAAGTACGGAAAAAGTTGGATTAGAGGTACTCGGTACGTATCTACTGTGAAACAGTTGTAACCGTAAACTTCTGTGTTTGAAGGCGGAAGAAAGAGCAAAAGTTTATGGATATTTTTAAAAGATTCTTACGCACGATTTTCGGCAAATGAAAAAACTCTGACATTTATAAATTACCAGAGTTATTTTTCATGGTTCTTTTACTGCCATGATAGAGCGCATTTCTCGGGGAATTATTTTTCTCTCATCGACAGGTATCAATGAAGAATTTCAAGAGTCTGATGATTTTTATGTGTCAATGCCAAGCCACTGCAATTTCCGATGGAGAAAAAAGAAGCCTCTCTTAATTAACTCTCTGGTTAATTAAAAACTGTTTCATTAAAATTGAAAATTCCTCAATAAACCTGACATAACAACTTAACAATTTTTTTTCACCATGAAGAACTCATCGAAAAAATCTGAAAAAATTCAAGAACACGCTCCAACATGTCTCACTTGTATCTGAATTTTTTCAGAATTTTTCAGAGTACTGCTAGTTTTTAATAAAAACAATTCCGCATTCATTATGTTATTTTAAAAATTACTCGTCTCCCTGTATTCACACCTAAACCCCTTATCCCCTCCCCTCGACCGTGTCATTCCAGGCGTTGCGGTTGTGACAAGCCTGCATTGTTTGGCCAAAGTTCGTCTCACCCCATCCGCACCTTTTCCCCCACCGCATCTTTACCCTCATATAACTGTCTTTCCATTTTCCACTTGTTTCCACTCTCGCCCTTTTCCCCTCCACAAACTTGCGCCTTTCGTTTCTTCACTCCCTACTCCACTGCCGACGATATGAACACAGGAGTTGAATCTCTCCAGCTTCTAAACTCTTCTCCTCTCTCTGTCTCTCCGCTTTCCTATCTCCGCGTCCTCAAACTGTGCGCAACGAAAACTTCACTCTCGGCCGCTCAAATATTTAATTTAACTTCGAAATAGCATTCATTGTTACTGAACACGCCTAGGCATCGTATAAATCGTGGCATTTTACTTTTCACAAACGGGAGGAGGAGTCTTCTCAAAGTATATAACACAATGTCTGTGCGCTTTTCTTGAAATTCTCCATTTTTTTTTAACGTCATTTTTTCTCTCCCAGAGACTTTTTTATTCCCACGATTATATCAACGTAATTTATGATTTCAATTAAAAAAATGTTTTTTTTTTCAGGATTATTTTACTTTGGGCTTATCGTGAGATTAAGAATTGCTTAATTAAAATTTCAATTCTGCTGTTGCCCTTTTATTTTTCATTTGAAAAACATGATTTTAATGTGAGATTATTATTTAAAAATTGTTTGAATTTAGAATATCTCGAGAACGAGTGGAGTTATCGAAAAATGTAAAGAGACCTTTTTTGTGGGGAATTTAATTCTCTACAAAAAAAAGTCTCTTTACATTTTTCCTTAAACCCAACGGTTTACGAGATATTCGGGAAATAGTAAAAAAGAGTCTTCGACCAATCAGAAAACTGAATTTTTAATAATACGACCAATACGTCAGTATTTGTCTTCATTATAAAATGGATTTTCCATTTAATTTCAACGTCTCATCACCGATGAAATGAACAAACGTAAACACTGAGTTATTTTCTCTTTTTAACTAATTTTTTTCCCAGAAACTTTAAGTCTGAGAGAGTAAATACAAAGCTTATGTCTCTCAACCTATTCAATATCTAGTGAACTCTATAAACGATAAAACACCGTGTCCATCCATGCGAAGCCTTCTCGACGTTGAATGAAGGAGAAAAAAAAGGGGGGAAAAGAGCACAATGAGGATGAGAATAAAAGGGAAAAAAAAATACGTGATGAACAGAGAGAAAACGTTGATAATACTCAGGGTGAAGAAAAGGCAGAGAGCAGACAATGGAGGTCCTTCAAGGATTCAACTTCATCCGGGATTCTTTTCTTCTCGGTTTGCTTAACAGCCGAAATCAATTTTTTACCCATTTTGTTTCTCAATTTCTTCTCATTTTAACGAAAAAAAAAAATCCGAATTTCCGTTAAAAAAATGAGACTAATAAAATTCCAGCATGAGAGGATTTTATCAGTCTCTTTTAATCCCAAAATTGAAGCATCTGCACACATGTAACCCGTTCGTTAAAAAAAAAAATGAATTAAAAGTAGAACTGGACCATGAACAAGGTGCAAACGAAATTATAAGAGTTAGTGGGTAGGAAGCGAGTGGATATCAGCAATTAGTGTTATTAAGCACGCTCCGCGTCACCGTTGTCTCTCCACCCCCTTCACTTCATCAAATATCTCCCCCTCTCTATTATAAAACGCCATGAAGGAATGTGCCTTTTAATTAAAAAAAAAGGAGGGAAAAGAGAGAGCGCTCTGAAATCATTAATTCCGAATAATTATTCAATAATTTGAGATTAATGGATGCAAAAAGAAGCTCGAAATAATTCCATCAATTAATAACAATTAACCTATTCATTTAATTTAATTCTCATTAAATAATATCAAAAATCGAGGATTCTCAATTTTGAGAATATCTCCGAAATCCTTGCATTTACGAGGATTTATGAAGATACCTTTTTTGTGTAGAATTTAATTCCCCACAAAAAAGGTCTCTTCAAATTTTTGGATAAACTCAATAGTTCCCGAGATATTCACGAAATAAGATGCCTCCACTTTTTTTAATAATTAATGAAAAAAATTCTCTCCTGTTTTATCGACTGAGGCATTGCACTGGCACATTGTGCCTAATGCGAGAAATTTCCGTAACTCGAGGGAAAGTGTCGAGGGGAATAAAAAGCAAACGAGAATGTTAAAAAGAAACTAGGGAAAAAAGTAGAGAAAAACATAAAAAAAAAAGGTTGGAAAACGACAAAAAGGAAATCTGGTCGTTCCTGAAGCGTGTGTCCTAACGCCCGGTTATTGCCTCAACGTATATATAACCTTGCACTACCTGTCATGACACTGTAGCCACTATCCACAAGCCAAGTACTATAACATACGCTATTTTATATATATATATATATATATATCTGCATTTTCTTTTCTTTTTTCTGAAGCTATTCTTGTGCTGCCAACGTGTCTCACTCTCCATTAAATCTCGTGGTAACGGGCTGCTACCACCGTTACCACAACTCGCCTCTCTCCCTCATTTTTTTTCCTTTGAAAATTTCCACCATGCACTCAAATACTGCATTCAGCCTCACTCACTATACTCCTCCCTCTTTTCCCCTCATTTTTATTATTTTTACTAATTCTTTTTTACTCTCTGGAGTTTGGGATGATGTACGAAGTTAAGAATATGAGGAAACTCGTTTTTTTTTTTTATTATTTTTTTTTCAAAGGTTAGAGTTACTGTTTTAATTCCAACAGTGTGAGAAATGGCGACGAATAAAATAAATTCAGTGAGAATAATTATATTCTCGGATTTTCATAAATTTTAAATATATTCACTGCATTAATGCCATGAAAATGTGATTTTTTAAAGGATAAAAGTTGATTTTTTTTTGTAAATAATTCACTGGAAAATCCAATTTTCCTCACTTTCCCTTTAAATTTAATGACTCCCTGCAACTGACATATTCACTCCGGAAACCCTGACAAATTGAAGTGGTTTTCCCCTCATTTAAGAAAACTTAATGATTCAAATAATCAAACAGCCGCACAAAACTTGCACTCACGCTTTTAATCCGAGGTCGAAAGTGTAAGCGGATTAAATGGGGAAAATGTTTCGATTGCAGTTTGGAGATACGAGTTAAGGGACAGAAGCTCCCTGATGCTATTAAAATCTCTGAAAATTGCCAATACAAGAATGCATAAACCGCACATCTCAATTTTTTCAAAATATTTCCAATAAAACCTTTAAATAAAATTCTTGAATTATTCTCATTCCCTTTTACCTCCAAAAAAATGCAGTAAATTCAAGAATTAAGCGCTCGAGTGAGCGAGAACAGGCAAAAGCTTCTGAATGGTGTTGCGCTTGTGGGAAGCTATGAAAATTGCCACTGAATCTCATCACAATATATATTTCATCCCTTTTGTGAGAGGGGGGAATGGGTGTTTTGTTGTGTCTATTCATGGATAACCAGAGTCGATGGAGTGGGGATGACTCTCACAAATGTGAGAGTCATCTTCGGTGGACGTTGGCCATTGGCAAGGAACAATGGAATCGCTAACGATCAAAACTCACTGGGAAAAGCGTTATAGGGGAAAAGGGAGGGGGTATTCTCTCACGCAGGGGCATAAATATTCCCCCGGAAATTTCACGGATTTTCTTTGAGGTAAATTTATTTTGACGTTTTTCCGGATTTTTTCAGATGTTCATTATTCACAATTTTTATGAAAATAATTAGGTAATTCCTTCCTTTGATAATTAAGGAAGACAAGAATGAAAAAGCGCATACTCTCAGTATCCTCAAAATGAGGGGAAAATGGATGCACAAGATCAACGTAAATTTATGTGCAAACGGGTATACAAGACGCTACAGCTGAGACTGAATGCCCTCTACTAAATCAGTCAGCAAATTCTCTCACCATACACCTCTTTCCCGAATTCACATGTAAGTTATGTCCGTTAGCATGTTTTTTTTTTAGTAAAAAAAGGAGGAATAATAATGATGCAGAAGCATGAATTCATCAACGGATTTTTAATTACTAAAATTAATTGAGCAGTGATTTTAATTTTAATTTTTAATTCAATTGAATGGAAGCATTGAGAAAAATATTTTTAACGAATCCAGTAAAATAAGAAATAAAAGTGAATTTGTGAATAACGCGCTGGGTCGTATCTCATGTGGAGGAAATAAAGTCAGATGAGATTAATTTTTCAGTGGATTTCATCAGAAGTGTGGATCATTCACGAGACACACAATGATCCGAGGATTTTTTTTTGGGGAAAAAATGGAGAAAGGCTTCACTGCAGTGGAAAAATAATGATGGTGTTTTTTTTTCAAAGTCTTTCATTGTTTCAATTGACGGATGAGGCGGCTACACACGTGCGAAAGTTCTGACGTATTGAATTATTCATTTCCAGAGAAAAAATGAGAATTTTTTCCTAAATTAAAGATATCTCGGGAATGAATAGAGATAGGGAAAAAAGTGAAGAGACCTTTTTTGTAGAGAATTCAATTTCCCACAAAAAAGGTCTCTTGATATTTTTCCATAACTCCAACGGTTTTCGAGATATTCGAGAAATTGTGAAAATTCATGGGGGAGACATTAAATGATAATTCATGAGACTCAATTAATCGAGAGTTAATAATAAGTCACATGTCGTAGATGTGTATTGAGAAATTAATGGGAGTGAGGGGAAAGAAAGGGAGACTCTAGGGGGAATGGAACATATTGCAATAACCACGGTTATGGGATACTTACAAGTTGTTTACCCTCTTCCAAAGTATCGAATCATGGGGATATATGCCAACGGCGGCTTTCCATGTCTCCCTCAGCATCATTTCGAGCTTAGAATTTTTTTTTTATACATAGTTTACTCTTTGAAATGTTCTCCGACAATGTGAATCAATTTTTATGAGATTTCTTCAGGGCGATATAGAAATGATGAGTTTGGGATTCTCAGCTTGAAAAGTGAAATTGAATTTTTTTGCTTTATCAATATGTTTCAGAATTTTTTTCCTCTCAATCTCCTGAAGAATTTACGTATTCTTTGGATATTAGAATGGAGAAAGGGGCGGAGGAAGCATGTGGGGTTAATTTTTTGGAAAAATTGTTTTTAAAAATGTATAGAATATTCTGGAAAGTGCGTAGAGAAAGGAGAGAAAAAGGAATTCATCGAGGAATCGATTTTGCAGTAACGTTTCGACCCGAGCCTTCAATTGCATTAAAATTTCCATTTACTTCGCACAGCACTCAAAAGAACGCTGATCAAAGTGAACCTATTGAGACGTGCATGTGCCGCAGAATTATAAAAAAAAAAAAATCCTATAAATTTTATTCACTTCTACTTTAACTAAAAAAAGGGGAAAAAAGGGTCAATAATAATGTGACTCAAAAATTCCATCAGTTCGTAATATGAATGAACGTCCGTTGCATCTGTGGACTCCCAAGCGTCGTATTATGTATTGGAAAAGAGGTGAAGTTGGAGAAAGTTTTGTGCCTTCGGAATTATTGAATTTTTTTTCAGTGAAAAAAATTAAAGGCTTCGAGAGGAGAGCGATTCTTCGGGAATAAGCTGATTAAGTAAAAAGTTGAAAATAACGGAAAAGAGTAGAATAGAGATAATAATGGAGGAGAAAAGAGAATTTTTCAACTTTTGCATTTTTATAAGCCAGCTTACGCGCAATTATACACAGTTCACTTGACAGTAGTGGGGACGAGGGAAATTCACCGCTTGCATAATGATTTTCTCATTTTATTCATCAATTTTTTAATTCTCATGAGATAAATATTTGAGAGAGTGAAATTGTATCGTTAATATCTCGTAAACCATTGGGTTTAGGGAAAAATGTCAAGAGACCTTTTTTGTAGAGAAATAAATTTTCCACAAAAAAGGTCTCTTGATCATTTTCTCTAACTCCAAAGGTTTCCAAGATATCCTCAATAACAATTTAATTCAACCGCCTGACCAAACTCTGTCTCTTCCCCTGAATCCCCTTTAACTCGATTCTCCCCCACTCTCCATTTCCCTCTTCATTAATCCCCAAATTTCCGATTTTCAATTAAAATAAAAATCATAAATTCATTAACAACTAAATAGAATCGTTTTCATCCCCAATTCCAGTTTGAACCAAAAAAAAAACTGTTTCTATATAATAAATAACATTTTCTCTCAAATATTACTAATTTAATTAAAACCTACTCAATAAAAAAATAGCAATATTCATCAATATTTCAACGTGAAATTTGTCCAGGAAAAGGGAAAAAGTAATGAAAAAAAGAAATATGAACTCCTGGATTTTTATAATCCACGTTACTCGCAATTATTCACGCTTCATCCAGCAACTGACGAGAAGCCAAGATAAAGAGAAAGAGACAGAGAGACAGAAACGATAAAATAGTGAATATAGAATCGAAGTCTCGTGCTTTGATTATTCGTTTTGTTTTATTTTTAAAAGTTCGATTGAAAATGCTTTTACCATTACCGGAGAGACGTCTTCAGGAAGATGAAAGAAGGGGGGAGGTGGGGTATTCCCCGGAATAATTCCGAGAGAAAGAAGTGTCGAGCATAAGCACATTGAGAATACCCAGGAGCAGAGGTAAGCAACTATTGCGACTGTAAAAAAAACTGAAAGCTTTCTCCCTTTCCTCACTTTTATTCGCCTCTTCCCCTTCACCTCATTTTAACCTTATTTCGTACATTCTCCTCCTCGTCATCTTCAGCTGATCGAAAAGCTGAGTGCATTTCCGATTTCAATGATTGTCTTCTCTCGAGTTTCATTGAGTTAAAGGGATAAAGAGAGGGGACAGAAGAGGTAATTCAATGAAATGAAGAAAAAAAAATACGAAATTAGAAGAGAACTTTTCTTCTATGAAAAACGATATTATAGAATTAATCAGCACTTGTTAATTCAACATTTTCGTAATAAACTTCAGTGGGAATTCCTTTGAATTTTTTATTAAGCCTTTTTTTTGCACTTCCACTTCACGTGCAGAATATTCTCGAGAGATTTAATTGATCGGGAGAGACGGTGACTCGAGGATAATGAGTTTTTAATTGTTATTTTCACTCCTTTGATGCCTGAAGAAATTATGAATTTTAGTAATTGTTGGATACTTTCGAAAATAATGAGTTTGGGAGAATTTTCATGGAGACCTTTTTTGTAGCTCTTTAAATTCTCTACAAAAAAAGTCTCTATAAAAATTCTCATATCTCTCTTAATTACCGAGATATCACGCAATTCACTCACTAGAGAAACAAAAAAATTGCGATCACGATTAAAAAAAAAATAAACAATTCTACTGTAAATAGAATTAATTGAGTCCGAGAGTTTGCACAATCATTTGAATTGCGAAAGAATAGAAAGTAGAGGGAGAGGCTGTGATTTGCCAAAATATCCTATGCAACAAGGCCAAACTCGTTAGGCTCTCTTTGCCAACGGCTATAAATGCGTGTAAAGTCCAGTGGACACGGTCCAAACCAATGCCTCCCTCCTCCCCTACTAATTCTCCTTTCTCCCCGGAGGAGCAGAATAAAAAACCAAACTCCAGCACAAATCCTCGTAGAACAGAAGCTGCAAAAAAAAAAAAGGCGCAGATACACGCTTCGCAACAAAATGCAGCAAACTTTTTCGAAACTCGCTGAGTTTTCGAATCTCCGTATTTTCCCCACTCGACCAATGAAAAAAACCGTACAGGGATGACTGGATGGAGTGGGGCGGAACGTCACGCACGGTAATCCCGGAGCTTAATTGCGTGTCCCGTGAGTATAATTTACATGGGACCGTACGAGAACCCACTGGGCTTTGATTTCACCGTATCCCCCTCTCCCCACACTCACACACACATGAATTGGGCACACAAAACGCATACGATTCATCGATCTCCGACAATCAAACGGTAAATCCCCAGCATACCCAGGGATTTTCATTAAAAGATTCCAATGAAAAAAATAAATAAAACAGTAAGTAAATTCGATTAGAAGAGAAATTTAGCAATTCTCTTCTTTTTTTTTCACTGATTTTAATTAAATAAAGTTTTCTCATTAATTATTAATCATAGGGCGGGTTTTTCCTATTTTTAAATACACTCACCAGCTGTTGGCAGAACTTCAGTTAATGCACATCCGACAACAGTGAGCACGATAATGATCCACGCGGACTTCATATCCGTAACACTTGATTCACCGATCATCCCGGTGGTACTGCACGTCACGAGGGTGCACGACCGGCATCCCGACTGAGGCCAGATGTAACACAGGGTACAGCAAGAACCCCAAACGTTCCTCCTCTTCCCCCTCTCCTCCGCAGTTGCCCCATGCAGCACTCAAACGCCTTGCTGATGGTGAATTCGTGCGCAAACTCAAACAATCCTAGTTTTCCCTCGTTCTTCCACTGGCCTCTCTTCCTTTTTCTTTCTCACTTTCGGAATTTCCACGTCCAGGGATATTCCCACACTAATCCCTCTCACTTATCTCTCGTCAATAGGCGTGATTAATTATCATTTTCCGCATTCTACCTGTCTCACGCGATCCAACGGTTACCAATGATTCTTCCTTCGAGATTCTTAATGATAAATAATTCAGCACTATCGATATATTATATTGAAACAATTTATCCTCGGGTTTCGCACGATGAGCCACGATTTTTCTTTGTTAACATCTGGGTTCCTGGGGGGAGGGAGATTGAGTGGGTGGTTTGATTAAATTGGGGGGGTTTTTTTGAATTATAAAAAAGCTTGAGAATCAATGGAACTTTGGGAGTTTTTTTGAGAGTGAAAGAGTCCATCAAAAAATGTGAAAAAATTCAGGAATAATGGAGACATGTTTGGGAATATTCTCAAATTTTTTCAAAATTCTGCACAAAGTTCTTGACATTAAAAAAAAATCGAATTCAATCGAATGAATTTAAACAATTTAATTGTAATGAAAAAAAGGTAAAATTAATCTTTAAAATTCACCTCAAAATATTCTACGAAGCGCAACGTACTTTAACCTCCTCCCACTTCACTCATGGGCCGTTCACTGATGTGCGACAGTTGCTAGTGTGATAAAATGGACTGAAACTTTCGAGGTGATAAAGCTCTCGTCCCTCGAAATTTATACTTCACCTCAACGTCCACATTTTTCCCCTCTCTCTCTCTCTCTCTTTACCAAAGACGTTTTCATGTTTATTCACTCGCCGTAAAAACGTAAAATTCCAAAATTCAGGAGACATAAATTAAACTTAAGTGCACAGCTCGATAAATAATTCAGAAAAACTAAAAAAAATCCTTAAAATTGAACAACACAATAAATTATTTTCCACAATGAAAAAAATAGAAAAAAAAACAATTTCATTATAAACTGAAAAGAAATATCGCGAACAAATTTCTCTTCTTTCCCATCAATTTATCGTTGAATTAAAAAAAAACTAAATAAATAAAAATAAAAAAATTGAAGTAATTAATAATCAATATGGCGGAAGCAAGTGACGTACATTTACTCTCGAAGTATATTTAATTTCCAGTAGCGAGAATTCATAACATTTTTCATTCCTGCCAGTATCTAGAATCGCCAATTTAAAAAAATATTGGTGATTCGTGCCTGGGCTGTCTCGCATATAAACCCACTTCCCTCTCTCCAAGTGAATAAACTAACTCACTGGTCAGACGAACGGAGAGATACGCAGAGAAGGTAAGAGAGAAATTCGCGTATAAATCTTTTGGCACGTAGAAAGAGAAAGAGGCGAGGTCAACATTAAAAAGGTGGAGCCAGTGAAAAAAATTATAAGAAAAAAAGAGAGAGTAAAGACGAAGAGAGATGAAAAAAGGGGGAGAATGTGGAAGAATCAATGGGATGGCAATCATGTGAGTGCTGGGGTCAGTATTGAGATAGGTAATGTGTGAATATCACATGATGATGTGTACCAGGAGAAAAAAAAGCCAGAAAAGACGTTAAATAGAATACCCCTATTTTCGATTCTTTTTTTAAGAATATCTCGGAAACTAAGAGAGATAGAGCGATTATACAAGAGACCTTTTTTGTAAAGAATTTCAAGAGCTACAAAAAAGGTTTAGAGCAAAATTTTCCCATCTCCCTTAGTTTCCGAGATATCTTAAAAAACAGAGTATGTCGTAAAAATTGAAGATTATACTCCTTTTCTCCAAAACTTCACCACCACAAATGAATAATTAAACAGATCGTATATCAATCAAAAGGATCTGTCGATTATGAAGCTGCTGGTAATTAATAAACGTCCTCCCCGAAGTTACACAATATCAACTGTTGAAATTGTGTGGATGAAATATGATTTACAATTGTGGCCATTCGAAGTGGCAAGACACTAAATGAACCGTAATTGTTTATTCAGGATAGGAAAGTATAGAACCCTGAAAACAACACTGAGGATAATGAATCATTCTAAATATGATTGATGCCTCTGGGGCGAATATGTGGACTGATGGTTATTCGTTTTGCCCTCGTGTGTGTATAAACGATGGAAGAGAGGGTACAGGAGCAATTCGAGTGATTGCCGCATGATTGAATTATGGCTGGCCCATCTCCATGCAAAATTTTCTTTGTTGCATCAAAATTCTCGCATCGATATCGCACATTTTTTAAAATCATCCGAAAGCCCTGGAAAATGATGAAAAAAATTATTTTCCTATTCATGAAATTAAATGGTAAAAATAATTGATTCCCAATGCACTTGAATTGAAATAACGAAAAATTTAATGAAAGCCAAAGAGAAATAGTTCACAAGGGCAGATGCATAGTGGGCATAAGCCAAAGGAGAGATTCCCTCCTTCACAGTATAACTTGGATGACTACAATAGCAGTGCGTCTTGTGGCGCCTGTGAGTCTCCCAGACACGCCTCCAAGACGTTTCAGTGTAACCAAACAAGAACCTATATTCAACACTATGTTCAGTGGTTTACCACCATATGCTACAACATTCAAGTGGAAATTGTAATTCACGCCTTGAGGGGGAGGGCAAAGGGGAGAGACACGCGCAAACGAAATACACGTTTATTTACCATGCCATATTCATCCCCATTGCCAACCCCATCCTCCACTTGCCCATCTCTCCATTCTCTCGAGTCCAGCATTTCGACCCTTTAATCGGGAAACATTTCAGAGTTTGCGTGTTTTGTTTGTCTGTGTGTGAATGCTTCCATGTTATTTTGTGTCGCCTGTCCAATAGCGGTTAAAATAGACGCAGTGATTAATTAATTTAATCATGTTTTAATATGTCATTACGTGTTAATTCAATTGGTAAAAAATTACTTGCACTCTTTCATATCGCTATGTCAATTTATTCAGCTCTAAATAATTTGAGAAAATAAGTAATCCAGTATTTAATTTGAAATTCAAGAGTTTATGTTTTCATGAAAAACATCAGGACAAAGTTTCTGACATTATTTCCACCAACTTTTCAGACTTTTAATTCTCTTCTTTTTTTTTCACTTTTAATTATACAGGGGAAGGTGGGGTAAAAAAAACACTTTTTTGGGAAAATATTGGAGGTAGATTTTTTTTGATGATTCCATTGGAAAGGTGAGGAAATTTCAGGCGGAAAACATGTGTCGAAATTAATTTTTTTGAGTTCTTTGATAATTCGATTTTTTTCACCCAGATTTGAAGGGGTTTACCTTGGAAAAATTTGAAAAAAATCGATTTTTTTGAAAATTCTAAAAAATCCATTTTGACACTTGATTTCTATGTAAAATCGTCTCAGCTTTCCAATGGAATCATCAGAAAATCGCTATCTCCAACCGTTCAATCAGAAAGTCCATTTTACCCCAATCTCCCCTAAAAATATCAGTTACTCATTAGCAGTGAGAGACTCCGGTTTTTATTTCAATTCTCATCACTAATTTCAACTTCATCATTATTAAAATTTACTCTATTATCCTTCAGAAATTCGTTTTTAAAAAATAATAAAGGCAATGAAAATAAAGACGAAGGGAGCAAGTGAATTTTATCCTATGGCAAGTGAAATAGACTTGTATTGACCAGAGGTGACTGGATTTAATCGTCCTTGGGGCCATTGTCTACTTTTATTCGTGGCTCAGTGAAGATGTCGGGCGAAGGAAAAACAATGCCGTTAAATCCTCGGTTGGGTTTGATGTGAAAATGCTTGAGACAGAGGGGAGTGTTGAAGGCTATGAAAACGCCTCGAGTAAATTGACTGTATGTCGATTTTCGCAGTGGTCTTACCTCCAGAAAAAGAGGCACTCCTCTCAACGAAAGAGAAAAGCATGGAAAGAACAACAGACGTCATCTCAATGATCGCAGAACAATTGTCATTGATTTTCGTGAAAAATTAATGACTTGCTCCAAAATTCAATGGAATCATTGAAGATTATGAAATTAATAGGATCGTTTTCTTTAAATATCTCGAGAAATAATGGAGATACGTCCATTTTACCCGAATCCTCTTTTTTAGCTCTTCAAATTCTCTACAAAAAAGGTTTCCATGAAAATTCCTCTATCTCCCTTAATTTCCGAGATAATCAAAAAAAATAAAAAATAAAAAAACTCACCCTTTTTGAAGAATCCTCAAACAGTCTGGTCCAGGGGAAAAAATCCTTGAAATCCTCGCTGAATATGTCACAGCCATGTTTTCTCACATCAAAAAAATGTAATTCAAGTTGACACATTTTCCCAGTGTCGGCATATTGACAATTTTAATTGATCTCATACTCCACGTAACAATTTTCCCTGTGTCCTCAAGCTCCTCTTGCACGTTAAAAGCATTAAAGTACCAAAACCCTGTGACACGTGATATGAAGCACCACTCAGTAGATCCATGGAATAGTACACAGGTCTATGACAGATATTGGAAGTAGGTAGTGGGCGTTGGGTAGAAAACACAGTAGAAAACGTGAAATCCTGCCACATGCCTTTCCTCTCACTGCTAGTCACGTACCAATTAACTTGTCACGTTTTGTTTCACCTCTCTTATTCCTCAAAAGAAAATAAAAACATCCAATGAAAAATATATAATGAAACAATGCAACTGCAATTTACTTGGAAAATCCAATTCATTTATTATTACTGTCTGCTTCTATTATATTCTTCATTCTCCATGATACAATATGTATCGTACTCTCTTTTATTACAATGATATGTATTTTCAGTTTTTTTTTTTACTCGTTTTTTCCCTCTCCCCCCCCCTTTGTTCTGCATTGTCACTGCAATTTTCGGTCGTGACAATTGCCACTTTCACAACTACAATCGGAATTTTAACAGCGGGTAAATAATATCACTAGTAATCCCTGATATTACCTCACTCCGCACGGAAGCGAGGAAAAAAATCGAGGGTTTTTCTTCGGGAGAATTATATTTCAATAAAGAACGGATTACGTGAAAAGGCGGAGAAAATCGTTGGAAATTTTTGTCATTTCAAATTATTGATGCTGTGTACATTGTACTTGAGACCGTAATTTCGTGAGATTGGGAATTATTCATACTTGGTAAATAATAATTTTATCTTTTTTAATGAGAAAATTCAATTTTTCTCATAAAGTCCTTGTTTTTTTTTTTATTTCGTGGATATCTTTGAAGCCAGTGGGTTTATTGAAAAATGTCAGGAGACCTTTTTTGTAGAGAATTTTGAGATCTACAAAAAAGGTCTTCTGATTTTTTTTGATAACTCCACTCATTAACGAGATATTCATCGAAATAAGTGAATAAATTAAAAATAATGACAATTTCTTAATTTATCTTTAAAAGAAGGAATTTTTGGTGAACGGTTCACCTCAAAACACAATCTTCCTCAAATTTTAATTAAATCCAAGAGACGAGAGTACTCTATACCCAAGTACCATTCATACGTTACTTCATAAGATGAAAATTCATTTGAAATTCTTGTTAACTCGAAAATAGAAAGGCTTTCAGGTATTCAACATTTATTGAATTCAACTGGAGTAACAGACTTTACCATTATGCTTATGAATTGATAAAACGCTTTTATTCATGAAACACTCACTGAGAGCTCGTACGTAAATTAACTTTCTGTGACGAGTCTATCCAATTAGTTAACGAGACACTTGAAATATTATTTTCACTTGTCACAGAAGAAACTGCACGTTTTCATATATCCTTTAAAAGTTAAATAACATTAAAATTTTTAATTATTTATCAAATTCATTCTTTACTCTCTTTCAAACGTAAATTCATTAATTTAAATATAAAAAAAAACCGAAGCAATTGAATTTAATAATAGAATATTATCCAAAAAATGAAAATAATTTTTTTCCCCTCAAATTTATCAAATAATGTTGAAATAAATGGCAGTGCAATTGGCACATAGCTTGAGGCTGTGGAAGACGTTTTGTTAAAGATTATACAACTGCCTGAAAATAGTGAGAATCCTCGATTTTTATGAAAGAAGAGATGCAGAGGATAAATAATAAAAGAAAAATATGAAAATCGTTAAAATGAAAAATAAAACATACTAGGCAGTCAGCCATATCGATATAACATAAAGAAAAGCACATCTGGCGTTTGCATGAGGAGGCGAGCCCATTTACTGGGCAACAGAGGGCCAATTTCCCCTCTCGCCCTTTTATCCAAAGGCACACTGCCCCGAAGACCTATCGGTGCAACTGGAGCCGACGCATTTACGCTGTACACAGGCAAGACAATGCCCACTATAACTTGCCTCCAATTTCAATTGCCATATCTCCTCTCTCCTTTTATTTGTTCCTCTCTATCGTGCACCACATGACAGAAATAAAATGCTGCATTTTAATTAAAGTGGGAAGATGATTTTCCCTTTTTATTATCTTCATTTCTGCTCTATTGAAATGAAAAAAAAAAGGGGCACTTTTATTCCTCCAATATTGGATGACTGTCAATTGATCCTGCAATGAAAAAAACATACGGATTTATTTATTGGAAAATAATTATTTTTTCAATTCAATACAGATTAAAGATCAAAGAGGTGCATGGATGGAAATGGGAAATCGTAATGAAATAGGTCGAATTGTCAAGCTCGGGGTTTTGTTTGGATGTGGGCTGACAATTTCAACGAATATACCCTCATCTGGGATTTTTATTTTGAAAAGTAATTGACGATTTTTTTGAATTAACTCTGAACTCTCCAGAGAGACAATAGGAGGAAAAATAATCTCCACACATTTTCCACAATAATTTTCTTCATTGCAACAAGGAGAAAAGTTTGAAACGTACAAAATTGCTCGGAAGAAACTCGAAAAAAAGCTAATACCAATGGATGTGACTTCCCCCCCCCCCTCCCCCCAGCAAAAAACGAGATTTTTCTATGTAGTTACCTATCTGCCGTCGATAGATGAATAGACACATACACAAGAGCTGAAATAAATCCTGTGGGAGCGGTACTTCCTGTTCCTGTACGGTTGACACGTGTCGCCAGTTTCAATGCGTCAGGATGTTGCTCTTCATGCGTGAATTTTATTTATTGCTTCATCGGAGCTACGTCAAATCGATTCGACAAGAAATTGTCGAGGATATGCACTTCACTCCGGCAATATTCTCGCGATAATACTCTGTAATAATGTGTCGAGAAGTATTTTTCATATTTATGTGAAGCGAACATTTTTATAGATAATTTGAAAATTGATAAATTGTGAATTTTTTCATTAATTTCATTTTTTTTTAATATCTCAGAAACTATTGGGTTTAGGAAAAAAAGTGAAGAGACCTTTTTTGTAGATAATTAAATTCTGTACAAAAAAGGTCTCCTGACGTTTTTTCATAACTCCACTCATTTTTGAGATATTCTGAAAAAAATGTTGAAATGAATTATTTAACTTTCTTAATGTATTTAATTAATTACGAGTTTTTCAAAATTTACCAGAGAAATCTTCGTAATTAAAGAAATATCATTGTGCCAATTGTCTTAACGAGATTTCAGCTAGCCACACGACTGTAGACACTTTAATGCAACGTGCAAATTTGATCTAGTTAAATTAATCCAGAGATCCAAAAAGCAGAGAGTGGACAGAACTCTATCTGCAGAATGGTACTATCTCGAAAAAATAATACGAGCAAGATGAAGAAGTGGGAGGTAGAAATGTGGAATGATAAAAAGCGAGGAAATGAGAAACAGCGTCGAGTATCATTACACAATTTTTGCTCCCGTGAGTCCTTGAGTCGCAATTAGTGCACAGTCGTATCCATTTTCTTCACGTAGACTGATTCACCTGGTTGCGAGTGAAAAAAATGTTACTTTTTCTTTTTTAACCGACATCTTCATGTTTCACGTTAGTTCTTCCAGTTTTCTAATTATTAAAAGTTTTAAAATGAATGAAAAAAATATATTCATGAGTGGAGAAATTAAAATGTCATTAGGAGAACGAGTTCCTTTTTTTTTTTTTTTTAATTCTTTGCTCGAGAGACATTTTTCGATGATTTCAATGAAAAGCTGAGGAAATTTTAGGTGGAAAACATGTGTCGCATTTGATTTTATCAATTTTTCATTTTTTTGAAAAATTAATCAGATTTTTTAAAAATTTTGAAAACTCATTGTGACATATCCTTTTCAGGTAGAATTTTCTCAGCTTTCCAACAAAATTATTCAGAATATTCAAATTCTACGTCAAGTGCAATCCGGATTTTAATACAACATGCCATTTATCCAGCTATCCTCTCCGAAACATTGTAAAACACGAAAATCTCTCGAACAATTGAAAATGCCACGTACCGTGATATCCTTGTTAACCATTATAATTAACCTAGCATATAATTCTAGTTAGAATCACAATGAACCGCTGGAATTTCAACGTTGCATGATACAACTGCGGTGTTTGAGTCTACAAATTCAATTCACTTCGTATGCAAAATTTTCCTATTTTGCTACACCCACAAGGTACAACACGTCGTCATGCTGTTTTAATTGACGACATTGGAAACAATTGCGTCAGTCATGTGCTCTTCATTTTCGGAAAGAAAAGCCTCGCATTTCCATTCGCCCCAATTTCATGAATTTTCATCAAAAACAGGAAAAAAAAACGTAATCAAGAGAATGAAGATTTGATTTTTTTTGAGAGTCAAATCATTCTCCAAAATTTTTGAAAAAATTCAGAAACAATAAAGACTCATTGCGGAATCTTCTCATTTTTTTACAGATTTCTCCATGAACTTTTTTACCATAAAAAAAAATCCTGTATTATTCCTTCAAAGAGGTCTATTTTTTCCCATATTTTTCTGGATTTCTATTGTTTAAATTGCAAATACAAAAAATCTCGTAATCCACGGTGTCCTAAATTTTTCCAGGATATTGTTTGCCATAAACCGATTTTTTTTTTATTACGACAATAATAATGATAGTGCAGGATGTTTTTTTTTTTGTGTTTTTAGAAAACATTGAATGTGTAGAAGAAATGTGAAATGTAGATTGGGAAACAACAGTTGTGAGTTATTGTATTTTGTTGAAATAGATCGTAAACTGTTTCTCTTTTGTTTATGGATGCTTGTTTATGGATCATGCCTCGGGTAACATTGTTTTTTACCAACGAAATTGAATTATTGTGAGCGATGAAAATCATGAAAATTTATCTTTAGAACCAAATTACTGAAAACTTCATTTTTTTGGGGATAAAATAATGAAACATTCTAAATAAAATAAATCATTAATTCATCAATTTTCCAGTCAATTGAAAAACGGATATGGGAAGCAACTAATCAGCAGTCTACCAGTGTGAAAATCGTTATAACAATTTTGCATTCAATGAGACACGTGTAAATCCATTGAATTTCATTAGTGTGTGAGAATAGAATTGTTTCAATTCTTGAAATTTCAATGGTTGGATTATTTCAGCGATAATTTTATTTACCATAATTATGTGGGCTTCATGATAATATCGATATTACAATCACTCGCTTCTGATTGTGCATTTGACAGGTTTCAATTATCAAAAATTTCAATCCTTCGATGAAACCCCTCACAGGATAAATAAAAGCCTCTTTTTCAGATTCAATAGAAATTCTGAGAGTGATGCGAATGGAAAATGCAATTATGTTCCTCACAAACTTCAAAAAAATTGGGGAAAACGTAGAAAAACATATTCTATTTCTCTTTGATAGAAAAAAATAATAATTGTTTATCAAGTTCTTGCATCAGATGAGTTTCCACTGGTTTTTTCTCTTTTTTCCCCGTCCATCACGTGAAAAAAGAGGCGAACATGGAACAATGCTTGAATCCGAGGGTTTTAGTCAAGTTTTTTTCTGAAATGGATACAAAAAAGAGAATGAACACGTTTTTGGCTTATAATTGGATTGGATGGATGTGCTATGGCGTGAAGCTTCATGGGGGCATGAAGCTGTCTATCTGTTAGCATTCTCCAAATGCCCATTGAGTTCATAATAAACAAAAGAGGGATCAGAGTTTCAAAGAATCGGGGCTTGGCTTGGATTTTCCAGCTTTTTTTTCGTTTCCATTTTTATCTTTTCAGAGAAATGGGGGAAAAAATGTTGAGTCTCTGGGAATTCATAAAGCTCCTTATCGTTGAATGCAACACATTACAGAGAAGAATAAAAGTCAAATTAATTATTTAGCAAGGATCCAGTGGATTCATTGGATTATCTCGGAAACTGAGGGAGATGGATAAATTTTCATAGATACTTTTTTTGTAGAGAATTTCAAGAGCTTCAAAAAAGGTCTCCACGAAAAATGCTCTATCTCTCTTAGTTTCCGAGATAATCCAAGAAAACTGATGAAAAATGCTCTTTTTTTGGAAAAAAATAATTTTAATATTAGATTGACCCGGAAATTATGAGGTTTTTTTTGATGAAACTCAATTTAAATTTTTAAATTGATGCTATGAAACAATTGAGGAAATTCTCACCGATAAAAAATCCCCAATAACGTTTTTTCGTTCATTTTTTCAGAGGCAGTAGCCTGAAAAATTTATTCGAACATGAAACACATGGATATGGATATCACTGAAAGCCAGCTGCAACTGAAAAAAACTACGGTTGAAAAAAGGCACGAAGCTCAAAAATATTTTTTCCACTCCAGGGAAAAAACCATGACGACCGTATAAAGCTGACATACTCGTTATATTTTCATTTTTTATTTTTTTTTCCTTATTCACTCTCTCTTTTTTAATACTCCATTTGTTTTTCTACGTAAATGGAGTAACGGATACGAAAGCGATTTACAGATGTGGTCACAGGTGGTCAGAAAACTATGGGCTGACCAAAGCGTTTACTGCATCTCCTAGTTAGTGAATAGAGGAACGAGTGCTCCATTACATTTGACTAGATCACTTTTTGGTTTCTCCCAGTCTGCCCCCGAAAATTGAAAATATCCAATTCAATTCTTCCCTCGATATAACGTTTCTTTCGATTAATTTTTTTTTCTGGTTGAAAAACCGCAAGTTCAATTTGCTGAATAAAATCAGAATTAAACTTTGAAATTAGAGACTGCGGAGGACAGCTGAATGCTGGTGGAGAAAAAAAAAAGGGAGTTTAATTAAATTTATTCGGTTTTTGAAGAATTTAAGGGATCATACTGGCTACCCCGTCATCTGGTTCCTCCCCTTCTTTAAAAATCAAGCAAAACAACCTCCCAGCATCCACCCTTTCGTTTTACTAAAATATCTCGGAATTGAAGCGAATTAGGGAAATTTTTATAGATACCTTTTTTGTAGAGAATTTGAAAACCTACAAAAAAGGTCTCTTGACAAATTCCCCTAAACCCACTGGTTTCCGAGATAATTCAATATTAATGAATCCCCCTCCTTTTTCCCTTGAAATTAAATAAATAAAAATTCCCAATAATTGCTCTTTTCCATTACACCCTGAGCTCTAAAACAATTAAAATAAATTCCGATAACAAACTTTGTCAACAATGATGATGTCTGCATTGTCAATTCGAATTAGACAGATATATTCAGGTGCGATGAGCGCGTTTGAAGTCACAGGAAACACAATCCACTGATATGCGTTAGCTACTGTATCCCTCAACATACAGTAGAATAGCCAATTTAACTCTGCAGTCCAAAAGAGAGAGACAGAGATACAGAGGCTGAGAGTGAACGATACAATTGATCATAACTGTCCGACTGAATCTACAAGCTTACCCAGTGGAAATGCATACGAATTATACCCCCAGAGGTTTTAGTCCTGGCTTGCCAGGGAGAGTACTTGTCAAGTTCTGGGATTATAACTGACTAACACGTGTGCATCGTGTGTATTCTCGTATGACTTGAGAATTAGGGTTGAATTGATGAATCAATTGGTTCTTTTATCAATGGAAAAATCCAATTTTCTCTGGACCAAACGATTATCCGGAGTTAATGATTATTTTCCATCAATTTCCTCGTGTCTCATTCAATAAAATGTGTAGAGAATAAAATCTGTGAAATGAAAAATTTCTTTTCAAATAAATAATATGAATGTGCAGTACAATATTTCGTGTCGTTGACCCAGTGAATTTCACACGATAATGGGACATTCAACTTTTCTTTAGCGGTCTCGCACAGTAAATGGGTAAACGAATTTCCGGAGAAAACCAGAAAGAGAGAGAGCATGTGGCTGGTTGGCAGCAATGGAGAAAGAGGCGAATGGAGAAATGAGAGAATGAAGAAAGAGGGTGGTTAAGAGAGAGAGAGAGAGAGAGAGAGAGGAGGAGGAAGAGTTTGCCATTGAAGAGAATGAGAAACGTGACCTCAACAAAGCAATGACTTTCCTCACTTACTTTTACTACTGTCCTTCTTTATTTCTCTGGTGGAAGAACGTTTAAAAAAATTTCAGTGTATCCGAGGAAAATGAACCCTTGCAAGGCATCCAAAATAATTGTCTCATTTGTGAGCTAAATTGTTTGAGAATTGTCACGTTTATCTTTTATTTTATCAAAAGATAATTTTTTAAATGGGTTTTTAATAAAATTGGATTAATCGTGGATTATCTCTGAAACTAGTGGATTTAGAGGAAAATGTCAAGAGACCTTTTTTGTGGAGAATTTGATTCTCTAAAAAAAAGGTCTCTTCACATTTTCCCCTAAATCCAATGGTTTCTGAGATATTCTGCTAATTATACATTTCCACCAATTTACCTATTTTTTACGTAAAAATTAATTGTAATCAAAAGAAGATTAATTTCGACAAATGTTTTCAAACCAAAATGTCCTCACCTCTTCAACAAAATCATCGAAAAATCTCTATCTCAAACTGTTAAATAAAAATCCCCATTTTTCCCTTAATTGAAACGTGAAAAATCGTGATAAAATTGTACAATGCAACGCTCTCCATGAAATAGAGTGCAAGTGATCATCGCCGGAGGAATGACAGGAAAAAAGACTTGAATAATTTTTTATTTCAGTCCCTGGGATATTTTCTAGTCCTATCTCCACCAGCCATTTGCATAATAACGAGGCAGAAGTATACCCAGGGCGTGGAAAAGTCACTTAACGATCCACCTAACGTTGACAATGAAGCGTGACAGCGTTTCACCATCTAGATGTGTACCGAGGTCTCTTGAAAAGGCGAGTACGGAAATGACATTGGCCATCTAACTACTGAGATAACAGCGATCATGGCCTGATGTTCGCAGATTCACTTTATCATTAACAAAGAGAGGAGAATTCAAGAGGATTAGCGATGGGAATTTTTTCAAGCACAAAATCGCTTCCATTCAAATCAATTAAACGAATTAATTCTCATGCACGACTGCAAATATTGAATATCCTCAATTACGAATGAAGTTTGAAAATCCCGAGTACGATAAAGAGAAGAGATATCTCGACACGCCAATGGATTTCCAAGTGACGCTGAACATGCCACTATGTTTCGTACAAAGGCCTTCTCTAAGCCCCTCGCCCGCAGTTTAGGTAAACCATATAACGTTTGAAGCCTGTGTGAAATCTATAGTGCGTCACAGTTGCCTCCGGGTTGGTGTTGTGATCATGCGTTGAAAATTCACTTTGTGACTGAGACCATTTATCGAGTCAATTGAGAACCGGTGATACTGCATCTAAAATTCATTAAAAATCCAATTAAAAACATCACTTCCCAAAAACTCCTCATAATTTAATCCATAAATATCTGTAAAAATAAAGAATACAATGATAAATAAATTGACAATGTCTCAGCTCCTCATTCCCCTCTTTCTCCATGAGAAAAGGGGGATTAAATGCCAGTGTAAGAGAATGGGATCCGGTGTCGTAGGTCGGGTCACCGCACCACAAAGGCATTTGCCAAGAGTAATATCGGCAGCATCAAGCGTATAGAGAAGAGGTAGTACCTTGTGATTGTGCTAAAACAGTCGAGGCATATACGCAACTTCTCTCTCATTTCAGAAGAAGAACAAAGCGAGAATATGGAAAGGATTCGGCGGATTGCGAAAAGAGAAGGGGAGAGAAATGGAGGTAAATTGAAGATTACGAGCAATGAAGTAGGGAGAGACAGATGGCTGAATGAACCTCACAAGATCGGGCTTAGGCAACAAGACTTTCAGTGAAAGCTGGCACTTGGAATTCTTGGTAACCTCGTTACGTCAACCCTCTCAACTTAACCGCAAAATCGCGTGTACGAGTCGGTGCGTTTCGAGAATTCAATCCTTGTAGATTTGCCATCTCTCTCATTCAGTATCATCTTTCAGGTTATTCATCTCGCTCCGACTCAGTAGAATTGCTTCTCTTATCCTAGATGATACTGGAAATGTTCTCACTCTATTTGTGCTGTCGCTCTTGCTCCCTTTACTACGTTCTGTAGTCCCACATCAACGTTAGCTGACACGCGCAACGTCAACGATTTTCCTCATCTTGGCTGAATTACAATCGCCGGTCACGAGTTTACAGCATTTAACTTCCAACTGTACTAACGCTCAATTGTCAGAACTACGAGTCTATGAATTTATGGAGGATTATACGGAGATTATTGTTGTTGGTCCTGGAGAGAGTAAAGGATGCTGTTTATCTTTGGAAATATCTCAATTTTTTTCTGTGCCTTTGTTCTGGAAAAAAAAAACTCATTTAAAAAAACTTCTAAAATTTCACAATAAATTAATTACCAAACATTTTTCCATGGTGCATGTTATCTTGAAATGAGAAAGGAAAACTCGTTGAAAGAGTTAGTATTGAAAAAAAAAAAGGGGGTTGAAAAAATATTTTCATTTCATTGTGTACTGCGCAAATATCCCGAGGTTAATTACGTGATTTCCATCCTCTACACGAGAATATTATAAACAAACAAAGGAGCAGGAGGGGGGAGTGACTGGGAGGCAATCTTCGGAGGAATACTCGACAATTTAGAAACGATACATTGATTCACTTCGTGTACCCCAAGTGCCTCCGGTCTCGTGCAGTAAAATTATAGGCCGTGCACTTTAGCATCCTCCTCTCTCTCCTTTCAGGTGAGTTTGTGCTTGCCCCCATCTATTCAATGAACTATGTATGGAACATTCCTATCCCTTGCGCCCATTCACTCTGTGCACTAACGTACATGCCACAAAGTTACATCTCCCAAATTGGGTTTGTCAACAATGGCTAATTGCCGTTGGGAATATTACTCAACTGTGAAGTAACTCATAATTAGACTGATGGAAGCAACGTGAATCGAATTATTAGATGACACTCAACATCCAAGGAAATTTACTTCGTGATTTTGGTAATTAGGAAGAATTTTTCAACCGGAAGACATATAAACAGGTAATCACGTCTGATTGGAGGTGATTCCGGTGGTGAAATTGGATTAGTCGAGGATAATTTGGTGGAGGAAACGTAGATGATTTAAGCAAAATGATTGAGGATTTTTTTTTCAAGTGAAAGAGTTCACCAAAAATTCTGAAAAAAAATTGAGAAAATCCGAGAATAAGTCTATATTATTACTAAATTTTTTTAATGTTTTCAAGTAAATCGCGAATTAATTATGAATTTTTCAATTAAAACAATTTTTCATCATTTAAGTAATGAAGAGGAGAGAATTTTCCTTCAATGATTAATGTGTGAAAATAAAGTTTTTTTAAATTAAGAATTTTTTAACCGTGTAATTTGACCGGTAAATGCCCAGAGGGTTGTAGTCCAGTGTTGAGGCAAGTTGTAAGTTTACAAAAGTGCGATGAGGGCATTGGGTTGAAGTAGTTGATGAAAAACTGCTTCAAAAAGTTCAAATTAGTGAACAAATAAAATAAAAAAACGAGTTTTTTTTTTCAACTGAATAAAAAGTGCTTTGAGTTAATTAAATTGTCTCTATAATTGAAATTAATTAGTGATAAAATTCCAGGATAAATGAATAAATAAATTGTATTCTTCTCGTGTTATTCATTGGAAATCGATTGGCAACAAATTACATTTCATTGAAATGAGAGAAAAAAAATTGTTTCTCCACTTTTCCCTCAACCTCTATTTCCTTCTGCAATTTTTGAGCAAAAAAAAAAAAGGAATCATGATGGAAACTATATATAGGGTAAAATCAAGAGCACGCGAGCCAACGATTTGAAAGGGTCACGAGCATGCGTGACGAGAGACTCAAGAGATTGTAATACTAACGTACGAATGTACTTTTATTATATTTTCTTCCAACTCATATATACGCGGAACGAAATTGGTTGATTCTCAGAAATATTTAACGAGCACATGATTATGGGTCTGAGCTTTTTCAAAACGTTTCTACACAATCATGTAAAAAGGCAAAAGCCCATTGGAAATAATTGCACTTTTGTCTGTAATTCAGATAAAAAGATTGAGAGTAATTCAAATTAAATTATTCATTAAATTCATATTTTTTTAAAATGAATTCAAAGCAATTCGTATTCGAATACACGAAATTCTCTCTGATGCACAATCTCGTGCAATAAAATTTCATACGCACATAAATGCCTACGAAATGTTGGAGTGCGTTTGTAATAAACTCGAGTGTCAACAGTCGAAACAAAAGCCACAGGAGAAAAAGGTGAAAAAATCCATGTGCATTCTCGAAATTTCACCACTTTGCATGAGAACAAACGAGAGAAATCTAAACAGAAAGAAATGTGAATTAGAGTTCATTTTATTTTTAAAACAAAATGAATTTGTGGCAAAACAAAATTTCGAAAAAAATTCAACAACAATGCAGACATATTGAAGCATGTTCTCAATTTTTTCCAGATTTTTTCATAAAGCTTCTCACCCGAAAAAAAAAAATCGAAAGTAGAAAAAGTCCGAATATACTGAATTATTCTTCAATATTTTCACAGTGAGAAAAAAAAATAGTATTATGCAAATATGATTTCGTGAAAGTATAAAAGCGGTGAATTTTCTCATTTTTTGGCTACAAAAGAATAGACCAACTCCATTTGTCTTTCATTTATCCGAGACTCTTTTCATAGAGGATAACAGAAAAAAAAAAGAGTTATCAATTTAAACTGGGGTCCTTCAAAAGGTGGACTTCATACTGATGCGTATCTCAGTATGTTCACAAAGGAAAAGAGAGGAGCAAAAAAAAGTTGAGGAGGTGGGCGAATGAAGCCTGGGAAAAGGAGTTGAGTATCCCGTGGATTTTTCACATTGTAGTAGTGTATAAAGTTGTATGGAATATACTTGTGATAGTGGATGAAAATGGAAACGGCTGAAAATTCTTATTCGTACGGTGAAATATGGCCTCGGCGATTCGTGCTCGTTTATCCGTTGATACGGAAAAGCTGGATAGTATCTGGCGATAGAGCCAAGATACTTTTTGGAACCGGAGAAAACTTGTGATATGTGCTCGTTAAAAATTTTACCCTTTTTTTTCGTCCTATCATGTTCATTTGGGAATTACCAATATATTTCATGAATATCTCGAAAACTATTGGATTTAGGGAAAAATGTCGAGAGACCTTTTTTGTGGAGAATTAAATTCTGATGAAAAAAAGTCTCTTGACATTTTTCAATAAACCTAATAGTTTCTGAGATATTCGCAGATATCGTGAATCATGAAAATTCAATTTTTAAGAGCTTCCAATTTAAGTGCAATAAGAATTTTTGAAAAAAGAGAGAATTTTTTTGCTTGATATATATAACGAGCGTGAAGAGCTCGTTAAAATCATACCTCTCCGTGGATACGTCGATTTCACAGCGAAATTACCGTGCCGTTAACCCATTATCCGGAGTTGAATATAAAAGAAGTGAAATAAAATTTATTTGAAAAAAAAGGAAGTACAGAAGTGGATGAAAATTCCAAGAGAATTGGCCAATTTTTTAATTTTCCTTTTTCTCACGAAACTTTTGTTCCGTGACTTCTCCCAATTTCCCCTCTCGGAGAATCCTTAAAATCTACTTGCCTGCGTATTCAATTCAAACGCTCAGAAAATAGGAGAATTAAAAGAAATAATGTTCCATCAAAAGTCTGAAGACCTTGACTCAAAACTTTTCATTCTAATTATTTCCTTATTTTTTTTGTCGACTCCTTGTAAAGTCGAAGTGCAGGGAAATTTGTAGGTACACCAAGGGTATACCTGATAATTGGGAAATAACTTACGTCGAGTAGACGGCTGGGTCCAACCTCACTCTGGCATTGAACGTACCACGCTCCGACGGTTAAAGGGTCAATAATGAATCGTAAGCCGGTTGAGCGTATACCACTAGAACATTTCAGTGTCAAATGAGTCGATTTTGCTTGGTGAGTAAACATGGATTGAGTAAACTTTGTAATATTAAGGGCGAAGCAACTCTAGTCTCTAACGAGCTTTAAAAATCATTGAATGAATTAATTTCAAAGAGAATTAATGAAGAATCTATTAAATTTATTAGAAATTTCATTGAATTCAGTAAAAAAAAAATGAAAGCCAATGGACTGAATTTGTTTCACCCAAATATCTTTTCACTCACCATCATTTTCCCCTCAATTGTCAGTCCAGAAGGAGCTTGAAGGAAGGATAAATAACCAGAGCTTATCGATTTCCATTGGAGAATTTCCCAGGAACTTAGTTAACCACTGGCGAGCCACAATGCAGGGATTAGTAGGGCTGTAAACAAACGAGGATTGGCCTCTGAGTGTCTTCCTACTTTCAAGAATAAAACTGGGTCTCGGTCAAAGAACCGGAGAGAAAGGTAGATAAATCAATAGACCACCGGAAACAGAATGGAATGTGAAAAGAAGCTTTTGCCATAAAATTGGTAAATGAATTCGAATATCGAAGTCTGTATTACTGAAAAAAGCTTATCCAATGTCCTAGATTTCTCCAAGTCAATTTAGAGTAGAGAATGCTACAATTTTTTTCACTAAACCCAATAGAAAATTTAATAAATTTAATTACTTTTCAAAAATCTCGAAAATTATCCAATTTACCTGTAACTAACAGCCAGGTTACACGTATTGGTCACGCTTGGAATAAATGCCGGGTGCAGCAGGGTCAGGAAGATGGAGGAGAGACATTATCTACTGTGGCAGGTTGATACCCCCGGGTACTTTAGTTCTGACGTTGGATTCACGTTCGATCACGGCGCCGACTAAGGGAGTCTACTATCCCCCTCTCTCTCCGTGCCATCGTACCCAGTACCACGCCATTACTTCACCTCTGAAGATCCTTTCGTGCAAAGTTAAACCCCTGGTGGATGGACTGTCTTTTGAACTCCAATCCCTTCATGTTAAGAGACAGAAAATAAAAGGATATAAAAATAAAGCACAGTGATATAAAGAATAATTGTAACAAAAAATGGAAAAAAACTCTACTTCAGAGTTAACCTCAAAAACTCATCAACCTCCTTGTTTCATCAAATAATCATTTCCAAAGTAATTATCCTGATTAAACCCAGGTTCGAGTCACGTACATTACGTCAACCCAAGTGCCCCAGTGTTTGGAAATGCCTCATCAAACTGACACTATCGAGACATCGACGATAACCCCAAAATCTCTCTCGCATATCGCTATACATACTCTCTGCATCGTTCCCAAGAGACAAACTGACCGTAAGGTGACGTGCGTCATACTACCGCACCGTTCTCCCCCACTCCACACCAACTCCCCTCACTCCTACCCTCACCACCGCACGCTCAACCACTGCCACACGCTTCTTTAACATAAATTCACTGTACTAGTACCATTGATCACCTATCCATTATCAGAATAGTTTGTCACACAGTATCAGAAAGAGAAAGAGCCACTAAAATTTCGCAAACCAAACTATTTTCTCAATTCGAAAACGTTCGTACCTTTT
Organism: Aleiodes testaceus; assembly: GCA_963565655.1. Classification (NCBI taxonomy): domain Eukaryota; kingdom Metazoa; phylum Arthropoda; class Insecta; order Hymenoptera; family Braconidae; genus Aleiodes; species Aleiodes testaceus. The sequence continues at coordinate 3,642,481 of OY751424.1, read as the reverse complement.
GAACAGACCCAGTACGCTCTTTTGTTGGTTTATCGTGGTGCCCTGGAGGGGAAGAAGAGGGAGACGAACGGACTCTAGACTATAGAGTTTGGGGGAAAGATTGGAAGGCTTGTGGTATCGTAACCGAAAGAGGAACTACAGAAGTGAGCTCCTGTTTCTGATCCGCAAGTGTTCCTTTGCAGATAACGTGAGTGAGAGAGGAATGTCCAACGTTACTTCACAAAGGAACTTTCGTTCATTCCACATCTCTCTCTCTCTCTTTTATCTATCTCTATCGTGTTGGATTGGGAGGTGAGGGGGTTTGGGTTTTCCAAGGGTATATAATGGTAGTTACAGTACTTTGGTATACGGGAAGATTGGTAATCGATTTATCGAAGCTCCGTGGACGTTTTTTTAACTCTGAATTGATATGGCTCTTGCTGCCTCTCCTCCCCCTCTCCATTTGTGTGAATGGAGCCCTTTTTTTTAGGGGTTTTGGTTGTTTTTGAGCTACGGCTGTTTTCGGGGCGAGACCGGCACCGTCAACCGCTGTGTTTTATTGGTAAGTCATTAGCCTCGTTACTTATGAGTAATTTTTTAAAATTCGTGTGTAGTCAGGTGCTGCCGGTCCTGGAGAATGATAAATTATAGGAACGATTTTGGAATAATTCACTTGACTGAAGGAAACATTTGGATTCGTCAGACCACAAGCTGAACTAATGGAATTATAAAAAATCCATTGACTTCATCAGTCGCCGCAGGTAATTTATAACAGGGATAATTTAATTCGTAAAGTAGCTGAAGAAAGTATTTTCACTGAGGAAAAGTATACTGAGATAACAAATCACATGGAATAGAGAAGACCTGTCGGAACAGACTGAGATAAAGTTTATGGCTTCTTTTACTTTTTATTTATTTTTATTATTTTTATTCAACGTGCACGTAAGTATGACCGGAAGAAGCCTGACGTTTTCCTCCTTTCTGTTTAAGGAATATCACTTCGAGTTGTGCACGCACACACATTTCATCTGTCAGTGAGAGAAAACAAGTGAATTTACACAATGTATTCACGTATTTACAGTCACGTATCAATGCATGGAATTTTTAAAAAAAAAAAAGTGGAAAAAAAGAGAATAACAGAATATTCACATGTAATCTCTGTTATCTAGAAGCTTCACTAATATTCCCACATTTTTATCCAAATTCTTCGATAAAATACTGACAACAACCGGAAAAACACAACGAAAATTCTCAAAAACCCATGTTTAATTCAGTGAAATCCATCCGGTACACCACATTCCCCTGAAAAAAAAAATTCTACAATATTTTCAACTAAAATTGATCCTTTTACCGAATAGAGAAAATTACTCGCTCCAGTGATTAATATTCCACGTAAATAATCCCTAGGCCCTTTTAAAATCCCAACAAATGCTTTTGAACTCACTACTTTAAAAAAAAATCAGGAATATCCCAGTTCACCCGAAAATTGATTAAAAATTTGTTTTCATTCAGCGACGAAATAAAAAAAAACTCTCCAACAGCACTGACATTGGAAAAATCCGAGGAAACTCTATTTTCATTTTTTTTCCTCGCAATTGTTTTCTACTGTGAATTGTCGTAACAGTTAACAGGTATTGTTAAACGTTTCAGCAGAAGCGTTTTTATTTTGGAAAACAGAGAGTAGAGTGATGGGAAATGGCAGAATAGTGATATTGGGTCAATGTTGAAGTGCCTGATGGTATGAGCTATTGGATTACACTAGCAGGTACATGTCAGTTTTGTATGAACAAGCTGCACCATCTTGAGCCCTTCCCAAAAGTGCAAAATTCCAATTTTTGTGTTTGATATTGGAAAAATAATCAATTTCACTACTTTACCTCAAAATTTTGATGTGAATTCCTGCATTTACCATTTTCCTCTGTATCTTGTCGTCTCTAAATCATTGAGGCACCTGAAATCAATTAATAGTCGATTAAATATTGCTAATGCCCTTTTATTGGCAAATAATGCATCAAAGGAATTGTAATTCCGCCATTAAATTGATTTCAACTGATGGCACTGGTGGAATTGGGGCTGTTGGCTATGATGAAAATCAGGTGATAGGGAATTCATGCGGTTTCGAAAATGATTTAACACGATAAATGACACAGAGGTGGGAGAAGGACCGACTGACACCAATGCAACGCGACGAGGAAATATACTGACGTGAATTTATTGGCTGCTCGTTTCCTCACTGAAAGCATTACTTCCGTTTTAGATATCGATACTTGAAGGCTATACCCACGCTTGCATCAGTCAATATTTTGGAATGAAAACGTGATGAATTGTGGCAAAACGTGTTGCACCAATTATTGAGTAGAAATAATTTTTTTTTTAAATTCGAGACTATTTTGAAAATATCTCGATAATTGAGGGGTTTAGGAGAGTTCAGCAAGAGATCTTTTTTGAAGAGAATTTAATCCTCTAAAAAAAAGGTCTTTTGATATTTTCCCCTAAATCCTCTCTTTTTCGAGATATTGATGAAAGAGACTTCAGAGGACATATGTTTCAAAAATGTATAAATTCTATTTTATTGAAATGAATTTTTGAAGATTATTTTTCATGATACGTCAATGGCTATTCTAAAACTCGTGAACGCATGAAAAGAATTCTATTGAAACTGAAACTTTAAAGAGCTTAAATTTATTCCAAAAGATTTCCACAGAAAAATCTCTCAATCTGCACGAAAAAACAAAACACAATTCCCAATAAAATCCCTCTGCATTCTATCTCTAATACTCCCACACATGTATTACCCACGCTTTTTTATCCATAAATCTCCTCTTCATCTGCCAAAGAGATATTCAGCTCAGCAGACTCAACCATCTTTATCCCACAAATGAACAAAAATATAATTAAAAAAAAACAAGATGGCGCTTACCACTAAACATCATCATCAATCTCTCCTTTTATCCGCATTAACCATGAGCTCGACACACTCAAAAGCGAGGGAGAATTAGCCACAAACTGGAAAAATAATAAAAAATGAAAAATAATATAAAAATGGAGAAATCTACATTACTTTGAAGAATAGAGTGTCAAGTGCTGGCTTTACAGATTTCAGCGTGTTAAATAGTTTCACGGGTAGCCAGATAGCTTGTTTCGTTATCTCAACGTTGAAAAAGGACGCTGAGAGGCCGAATGAGTTTAGAAACTTAAAAGAGACATCAAAGGCGAAGACAAAGGAATACAGAAATAGAGTAATGTGCGTTGCAAGAGTGTTTAATATTTCTTCTTCTTTTTACCTATTTTCATCTTTTCCTTGATTTATTCATCCTCTCTTCTGCATTTTTCCCTCTTTGTTCCATTCTTTTTTTCGCCTCAAGTGATTTTGTGTGTTACACGGGACTCAGTGTCGCTCGCCAGTTACCACTACCACTGCTTATTCACAGAGGGCGCCACGGGACGAGGAGAGGGGAGGCCCTATGCACTCTGCCTTGCCTCCCATTTCACATTTATGTATATATGTGTGCTTGAATTAATTACTGGATTATACGCCGGTAGAGCGACTACGCGGCTTCACGCCCCAAGCAATTTAATTAGGCACCTACTGTTTTACCTGTTTTAATGCTTAATAATATTGCCAAGAGAATTTTTTTTATCTCAACAAGGTCTCATGGTTTTTTGAGGTTCCTGGGTTTGATTGAATTTTTTGGAGAACTCTACGGCCGCCATTTTGAGAGCAATCTGATTTTTTCACGGGTCGAGAAACAGAGAATTGGTAAGGTGGACCAAAATTATCAATATCTCTGAAATAAGTGGATTTGAGGGAAAATGTCAAGAGACCTTTTTTGTAGGAAATTAAATTCTCTATGAAAAATGTCTCTTGATATTTTCCTCTAAATCCACTCGATTCAGAGATATTCGTGAAATAATAATGAATAGTTAAATTCATTTTAATACACACATAAAAATAGTAATAAGAAAAGAAACTTTAACAGTTTAAATTTACAGGGACGTTATTGTTACAATGTAAGAAGCATAATAAAGTGCAAAGCAAGAATAAGACGCAAGAAATCCAAATTTATTGAGCCACAATGCTTGGGAAAAGTTTGGGAAAGCATGAGTAAGACTCTCTGGGGATGAATTTCAAAGGTATGAGAATTATAAAAATAAAAATCATTTTATTTCATTAGTTTTTCATTCAAGTTACTTGCAAATACCTCTAATTTATCAGTTTGTTAGGAAATATTTATACATAACGAATTGTTGACAATACAGTTCTGTTGTAATGGTAAAACTAAATATTTATTGGATAGAGTTTCGTTGGTTACTCTGGTAGATAGTATGTACGGACAGCGTGATTTCAACGATGACAAATTCATCGAGTAGAGTGCACAATTGATTTGCGTGTATAAACCAATATACATGTATAGATATATATATAAAGGATTTGACATTTTTGTTGTACTACATACGTTTCAGCTTTTCCAGATAGTGTAAACAAGCCTCGTTTCAATATATCCGCATTGATGTACGGATATATGAATATTTTTCATTACCATTTCTGCTTTTAGTCAAACGAAATACTCAAGTTTACAGAGGATTTGAAAAAAAAACGGACGATAATCAATATCAATGTATTTTACGAGAATACGTTGACGCGATAAAATTTGGTTAACAAACAAGGTAATTAAATATTTGGGAATTATTGAGGGATATAAAGGATTTTTATTTCACGGATGAGTGAACAATTATTTTATTGAATTTTTCTGCTGGCCAATGGTTTATTCACCCATGTTCATGAAAAAAAATTCAATGACCGAATTATTGTTTTCATTACACAAATTTCCCCTGAGGATTTCAAATTATTCTAGATATAATATTAATTCGTTTATTTTTTTAATTACAGAGGCTCATTTAATTGCTAATGAGGCAAATGAGAAATTGAGATTTTCGTTATCTCGCAATTGCACTGAATTATTTCTGACATATCGTAAGACGTTATTGACAAGAGCAACGTACCGTATCTTATAACATTTGAAAGCATATACGTGCGTCCGTGCGGCACACAACACCCTGAAGAGCAACTACGAGCAGTTTCGTCCCGGTTAGAAGCACCAGAATCTCAACCTCTTGCAGCATCTTCCCCGCAATTCCCTTCTGTCCCCTTTTCCAAGAGTAGTAAAGCCTCAGCAAGCCGATCACGTACCATCCGGAAATCTCAACATGGACTAGCGCGCCGTTCAACCGTCTCAGATGGGAAAGGGAATACGGTCCGCTTCGATACGCAAACCCGTCTCTCGTCTTGTCGAACAGTATGCCTGATTCAATGTCGTTAGTTGAACAGAATGAGAGGATGCTGCCGTCGTCAATGTGACCGATCTCGTCATTCAATTTATCTTGAGATGTACAATAAACGTAGGGCAGAAGAAATAGGGAGAATTTTCGGTAGTAATTCTATCGCCTTTAGGTAGATTAACACTGATTAATTGGATTTATTCGCTCATTGTTTAGAAATTCTCGATCGATAGTAATTTGAGAATATCTCGGGAATTATTTGATTTATCGAAAAAATTCAAGAGACCTTTTTTGTGGGAAATTTAATTCTCTAGAAAAAAGGTCTCTTGAGTTTTTTTGATTAAATGTTAAAAATTTGAGGTTTTTGGCAGGTAATTAATTATGAAGAAGATTCTCTCGCTGCCGGATGATATCGCAAAATTCCCCAAATTATTCACGATTTGAGAGTTGAAAAATTTAGAGGATTGAAAAATTATTCGATGGAAATTACGAAATTTCACTTAATGTGCATAACAATAATTCTACCAAAGGAGATCAACAAATCCACATTCAATTCCCCAAAGTACTCTCGGGGTAGTACGCATTCGGTGAAAAATTCGTGAGTATCCATGGAATAGTCAATCGATTAGACAGAAAAGTCTTGGAAAACGACGTACACCTTACTGAGTTTGCGTTTTCATAAAGTGTGGGAATTTAAAGTTAGTTGAATGTATAATTTCTTAATAAAAAATTCATGAAACATATTGCGAGAGGTGGAGGAAGATGGATCGCCGTTGGAATACTTAATCATTCCTTTTTTTTATCTCTGAGTTAATGGCTTGAGATAATAAAATAATGGGAATAAGAAAATCCGAAAAATTTCCGATAAAAGTGATTGGATAAATTTTTTTAATTGCAAAGGACATAATGAAAAAAATTGAAAAAATTCCAGAAAATTGTAGGGACTTGGAAGCATGTTCTCAATTTTTTTCATATTTTTTTGAAGACTCCTTCCCTTGCAAAAAAAAATCAAACTCAAATTTTCCATGAAATCCAATGGTCTCCATTCTGCCCCGCATTTCTGCACAATATGCCTGTTTTCTCACGCATCTGAGTGTCCATGAAAACGACTCTCCAGTAACGTAAACATCGATCTTGCCAGGGGAAAACCGGCCCCAGCAATTCAGGCACAAAGATCGATGCGGTCGGAGCAGAAACGCGACAGCTGTATACCAAAAACTACACACACACACACATACACATACATCTATTCTCTCTCACTCGATTATTTATCGACGTGGCGATATCGCATGGACGTTGCCATTTATCTTGATGAATCGTTCGAATGATTTGCGAAACTCTCCGAGCCTCGGAAATCTTCGTGCAAATCCTTTAAAAAAGTAAAATCTCTTTCCTTTTGCTCGTGAACGAAAAACGAAGAGGGGAAAAAAAAACGTGAAAAGTGGAGAATGAAGAGTGAAAATGGAGAAATAAGGGAATGAAAAAAATTACCATCATTGTCGTAGGATATTGAGTTCATTCTGTGTGCTTCAAAAATAAATGCATTCTGAGCGGTTCTCTACACGTTAAACGGGCAAAAAAAGGAGGGACAAGAGAGATAGACTTAAAAAATTGGGTATTTTCAGGGTAAGAGGGAGGATAAGCTCTTGCAATGAGCAAAGTTCTTTGTTTCAAATGTAACACTACATTATTTTGTGGATAACTGAGTGTTTTGTTGTATGAAACATTGCATCAATTTTTTCAGTTGGAAAATTAATTTTTTCAATGCGATTACCTCGAAAAATTACGGAACAGTGATATTGAGAGGATTTATACTTGAAAAGATGAGAATAATAAGAAAATCTTTCTTTTTTTTTAATCAAGAGTCTGTTTATTGTGGTGACAAAATCCAGCCACTAGTTTGCTCTTTCTCTTCCACCAGTGTAACGCAATCCTCTAAACTGACATTGAGTTGAGTGAGTTTTTTTTTTCAATTTTATTTTCACCAGTAATTACAGAGTCAAACAAATGAACGAGTGCCCGGTAAAAGCAAACTGGGGGATGAGACGAATTCAAAAAAAAAAAAAAACCAGGTAAAAACAAATTTAAATGAAGTGTTTCATTTTTTACAAAAAAAATGAAAAATAAAAAGCACTTTCTATGTATTCTCATTTTTACATGAAACACATATTTCTTCCCTTCTTTTTCCATTTATTTTTGTTACAGAAAGAGAGAAGAGGAGAGAAGAGAAATATGTCTAGACGTGTTAGCGTCGAATGGCAATGGGCGTTTTGGCCAGGTGGATAAAATGTCAAACTTCGACAAATGGCAAAATATTGAAGTGGTGCTCACGGGATAGGAAAACCACCGATGACGAGGTAACATGAAATACGGACACACTCACTCTCCACTAGTGAAAGGAAAGAGAGGAAATAGATAGAGTGAAGCTTCTGGTATATGCCAGAGGCAGTTGTGTGACACTGTCCTGCGTATACTCCAGTACTATATATTCCTCTATATATGGGTATTGAGTGCTTGGAGATGGCCGAGGAAAAAGGAGTAGCTGGAAGATAAAAGCTCTCTTGGGCTGTGATCATAGCTGACATTTTGCCTCAATACTTTGTCATTTTACTTGTCGATTTATACGTTAGTTACTCTACTTGATTTCTTATGATTCGAATTTACGATGAGGGAAAAAATAAGTTTTTTTTTTTCAAAGTGGATCGATGCATTAACTCGGAAATCATTGTGACTCGTTTGAAAATCTTAATGCTCACTCGAAGACTCGGGCGTTATGATAAAACTTTTTGATTTACTCGTACAACGACTCGTCTGGAAAATTTACATTCATGCAGTATAAAGAGACTTTATTAGCCCGTAAGATACTGCAGAGTTAGAGTAAGGATAACCGATGGAGTTTGGGTTAATCTTCCAATTCTAACGTTCGATTTTCCAAGCTCCCCTTTTCCCAATATCTCGCACAGACACATTCCGGACAATGAAGACTTTCTATTGGTCTTCTGTAAAAGCAGTTACCTAACACAGACCAATTTATCGTTGAACGCTCTCGTGTGTTCCATAAAAATTCGGCCTCATAATATTGCACTGATATGACTGAAAATACCATTTTTCCCATTCTTTCTTTTTTTTCAACTGAAATCGGAGGACATTCGCGTCACGCTCAACACTAATGCGAATTTCTCGGTGATACAAAAATCGTTTCAACTCTTTGTCTACTTCGTTTTTATCTCTTTTTCCCTTTCGTTTTTTTTTTTTTTTTTTTTGCAAAAAAAGGAATCTCAGAAAACTCTATGAAGAACGCCTGAATGCCGGTGAAGATTGAAGGGAATTCATGTCAGGAAATTCGAGTGGACAATGTGTCGACGTGAGAATTTCTTGTACATTACTAGAGGAAGAAATAAATAAATAAAACTGTTGTGAATTGTCACGTTTTACTTTACGGATGGATAAATTCTATTTTTATTGCGAGTTATAAAAAGAGTGAATTGATGCAATTTTTTGGGGATAAAAATACGAGTTGGTAAATGTTGAATTTTCGGGGAAATAGAGGAATTAACAAATTGCAGTTAAATGCGCTTTTATTTGTTAGCAAAAAAGGAGGAATCTCAATGGAATTAATGGGTTTTTTGGAATTTATGGGTTTTATTGGATTAATTCTGGTTCAATACCTTTTGCGGCTATTCAAAAACATTTGGTTTGCGGGTAATTCCGGTATTTTCGAATTTGTGGGAAAAAAATTAATGGGATTTTACCTTTTCCCTGAATTTTTCACTCACATAGATTAATTCACGAATATCTCTGAAAATAGTGGAGTTAGAGGAAAAAGTCAAGAGACTTTTTTTCTAGAGAATTTAATTCTCTACAAAAAAGGTCTCTTGACATTTTTCTCTAAATCCAATGGTTTCCGAGATAATCTCAGAATACTCTTCGAACCTCTGAAATCCAGATTAAATCAAAAACTTCCGCCTTTTCGTGGCCCCTAGCGGCCATTTTGTGTACCAACAGGAGCGACTAACCAATCGGCGCGAAATTATCGACACCAACAGAGCAGAATTCCTTCTTACCACCTCCTCCCGTCCTTTATTGACATTTTTTCGCACTCTACGTAGTAATCGTAGTAAAACGATAGCGATAACAGAGCGTAAAACTCAGTTTTTTCTCCCCACCACTGCATGTTTTTATTTATTCATCCGTGCAAGTTCATGGACTGTGTAAGTTCTTTATCGTATCGACAATTGTCATGGACAGTAGTTTGTATGGTTCGTTGGTTACTGACGCTGATCGAAGAGCTAATAATACCAGTGACAGTTGTAATACGTTTCAGTTGACAGTGAAAAAGTTGGAAAAGTTCAGAAGAATAAAATAAAAAATTATACATTAGCATGAGTGTTGAGAGGAAAATGAAGGTTAACCATCGTGCATTATTCAAACCCAGAAGTAAAAAAGATGACAATGATGAATTGTCGGAGAGAATTATTATTGATGCACGTAAATCAGGTGAACTTGATTTATCATCCAAAGGATTGGCCACAGGTACATTATTTTCTACTCAACAAAGTTGAGGAATGTTTTTGAAATTGTGTATTTCCGCTTTTTCTTCATTGTTATTAATTGAATTTTTGTAATTTCCCACAGTTCCTCAAAGAGTATGGACAATAAATGAATTATCAAAAGAGGAAATTGATGAATTGGGAAGAAATCTTGACTTTGATGATGACCAAGAGAGATGGTGGGAGCAAGAGCCACTAAAAATACTGAACTTGAGTGTCAATAGTATCACAAGTGTTGATAAACAAATTGAATTTTTATCGGAGCTAATTGACTTGGATGTGAGTACTTAATAATCAAAGAAATTATCACTATCTCGAGTTCAAGAGGCTAATTACTCATTTAATCAACTTTATGTTAATTAGTTTCATGATAATTTACTGGAGGAGATACCGAAGGAGATTGGAAGTTTATTAAAACTGAGGAAATTTAATATTTCTCATAATAATCTGGTGAGAATTCACAGAAATTTATTTACCCTGGAAAACCTGAAGCACTTGGACTTGTCGCACAATAATTTGTCTCAGCTTGATGCAGCTATTGGTGACCTGATAATGCTGGAGACACTGGTGAGGATATTATCGAGTCATTAAGATAAATTGAATTGATAGGAAATTAAAGTTAAAATATTCTTATTCATTGGGGTAGAATTTGTCGTTCAATAATCTAACAGCCTTGCCAGTTGGTCTTGGATACCTTGTGCGTTTATTCACGTTCGATGTGAGTCATAATCTACTGATCGAGTTGCCACCAGACGTAACGAGCATGAGAGGTGGGTCCCTTTTGCATAACAATGATGAGAATTTCTATTAAATTCATGAATGATTTATTTCAACAATATCTCGGCTATTCCCACTTTTCTGTTTTAAAAAGGGAATAATTGAATGTTATTTTCTCATCAGTGTTAAAGAAATTGGACGCTAGTTCAAATCATCTAGAGGTGATTCCTCCATTCGGTGAAATGAGAAAACTGGAATCTCTGATTCTCCACACAAATAACTTGAAAGAATTCCCTAACACAAGTGGATGTATTTCTTTACGAGAACTTCATCTTTCTAACAATTCTATCGACGTATGTATCTTTAAAAAAAAAAAATCTAACTACTCTACAACTAAAATTTTCCGCATGAGTAGATAATTCTAAGCATGAAAAATTTTCCGATTATATTTTCTTCTTCAGGTAATTGAGATGGAATATTTGGAGGGTATGGGCCAATTAAGGTCACTCTTATTGGCTAATAATAAGATAGAAGTAATACCAGATGACATCATAAAGCTTCTAAATCTGGAACGCCTTGATTTGTCCTCAAACAAACTAACACTGTATGTAATAAAAGGAGCGATCAAACAAGCCGCACCTAACGATTATCAATGTTTACTTTCAGAATACCTAATTTCATCTGCATAATGCCGAATTTGAGGCAGTTCCTCATAGATGGAAACGATAAATTGAAAAATGTGAGGAGAGATATTGTTCAGTGTGGAACCCCGAGGATTCTAAAGCACTTGCGTCAAGGTCTCGAATCAGAGAGCCTGGACATCGATCAATCATCATCGTCATCACCAGGTGCTGTGCTGGCACCTGACAAGTGAGTGACTTTAAAATATTGATTAATAAGGGGAGAAAAGAGGTAAAACGAATGAAACAATTTTCTTTTTCAGTTATACTTTTAAAAAATTGAATATCTAATGAATGGATTCCTGATGTAACATTAAATTAATTCATATTAATTAATTAACTTCAATTGAATTAATATTTTCTTATAATTTTTCGGGTAATCATTCTAGATACACAATGAAAAGCACGAAATTATTGAGCCTAACGAATCAACAATTGCACCAAGTACCTGACGATGTTCTCGAGGATGCCAAGACAGCTGGAGTAACATGTGTAGATCTTAGTAAAAATAAATTGTCAAAAGTACCTGAGAAACTTTCACTCATTGATTCTGTTGAAGATCTCAAATTGTCTTTTAATCAATTGACGTGTTTGCCTGATTGGATTGGAGGATCTTTTCGTCACTTGAGATTTCTCGATCTCTGTCAAAATCAACTGTCAACGCTGCCAGAGAGTATGGGATCGTTGGAGAGATTGAGAGAAATTAATCTGTCATTCAACAGGTAAATAATTAATAATTTAAAAGAGGATAGGGTTGAAATGAACATGTTTGTTTCAGATTCAATGGAATTCCTAAATGTCTCAGCAATGTCGAAAATCTGGAGATTCTCATTCTAAATGACAATCACATAACTGATATTGACGTAATATCATTATCAAAATTACGTCGTTTAGCGACACTCGATTTATCGAATAATGACATTGGATTTGTACCACCTGAACTGGGTAACCAGACGAATCTTAGGTGACGATCGAGAAAAATGGCTTATTAACTGCTAATTTACAATGCATGATTGTTAAATGTTTAATTTTACTATGAAATCATGTAGGAAGCTTGATGTTTCAGGTAATTTGCATAGTTTCCATGTTTTATTATCCCTCGAGGATATTCTGTTACTTAAGAATATTTTATTAACATTTCAAACATTATTCTTCATTTTGCAAATTTCCTTTATTGAATATTTTGATAAATTCAATTTTTACTATCTCCCATAGTTTCCGAGTTATTCCGGGATAAAGCTACTAGGATTTCCTTGTAATCACATTAATCTCAATGATTTTTATCGAATTTCCATAGATTTAAGATTAAGCATTTTCAGTAACCCATTGGAATTCCCAAAGCCATTGCATTTGCATGATTATCGCAAAAATAGATGGTTATCACCATGCTCATATTATCACCATGATATTGCAGTCAATACGTTGTCATGTGTATGTCCGTAAGATGTTTTTTTTTTTCAATTCATTAATTATTATTGAATAAATTCTTTAATTTTGATGGAGAAATTGTAATTTTTCAGGACTTTATTGTTGTCTGGGAATTATTTCAAGCAACCTCGTCACCCGACCTTGATGAAGGGAACCGAGGAAATTCTGTCGTATCTACGATCTCGCATCTCTTCATAGTGATGGACAATAATTGAGTGGAATGGGGCAAGAAGAGGAAAAAAAACAGAGATTATTACAGATAATTATGGATTAATTTAGAATTTCTGTATTTCTTAGTATTCTAATCAACGTTGAGTGTAGTTTGATTATATTATTCATAATTTTGAATAGAAATAATTTTTAATTGCCAAATATCCAATCTTTTGAAACAAAGAGCCAAAAAAACATGATATGAAATTATTCACGTCAGTTTCACGCAGAAGTTACGTGTGTCAACAGTGAATCCACATTTTTGGCAATTCAAAAACAATGAGCTTCACTATCATCTAATTAAACTAAAATCGTGGTATTTAATTCAAAAAAATTATTCATTTCGAAGTGACACGTTTTTTTCTCATGATTCTCATGCTGTGGAATTTGAGAAACGTGTCCATTGAAATAAGTTAATATTAGCTTATGATTTTAGTAACTCCCGAAAGATGAAAGCTTTAAAGAGAAGAGATTATCAAAAAAGTCTCTAAATGATTCCTACTTCTTATAATACTCCATAAAAATTACTGCTGTTTTATCAAAGAGGCGCCTCTCGTAACTAGTTCAATAGAATATTCATGAACCGACCTTGACGTTTCGAAACATGACTTCGACAATATTATATTCGATTGATAATTATAGCCACAAGAAGTCGTTGTACGAGGAAAAACCTCAAATTTTCATGATTATTAAGTAAACTCTTGGCACATGTATTTGATGAAGCATGAGCGATTGAAAAGGAATGATAACATATATATTCAATTTTTTTCTTCGAACGTGTATTTTTACCGTGAGAAGCTGGCCTTAATTATCATTATCTCGTCTGATAAGTTACGCTCTGTTGTCCCTTATGCTAATCCACAGTGTAATGATGAAATTCATTATCAGTCTCTGTTCATCACTCTGAGGAAAGTGTCACATTTATCCCGATAAAATTCACAATGTTATTGATTATTTCGTGGTTTTTATTTTTTTCAATTACAATAGAAGCTTCCTGGACAATTGACAGGTAATTAATTAATATTTAATTTTTTTCAAGTTTTCGGTTCATTAAACTGAAGAAAAATAACATTTTTATTACAGAGGATGTCGTGAAGCTTACACTAGCCCAGTCGGAGTTCTCCAATTCCGTGATACCTACAAAGACATGAAATCATGGACTCTTTACTGCGAATACAATATTACGGTACATCAATCAAAGAGGATTATCGTAGATCTATTAAAATTATCAATGAATTCAACAATCCACTGTAAACATTCCTACTTGAGCCTGAAGAATGGCCTCACTGCATCCTCACCATCACTAGGCGAAAATAAGTACTGCAATAATAAGCAGATTGGAATACTCCAAACCACTGGAAACGAACTTGGAATTCATTCGATTATCGAGTTGGGACGTGGTGCACATTATCTCCTACAATATGAAGAAATTCCATCAACTTGTAGTGAAATATATCCATTATTCTCATCGCCACCACGTCAGTCAATAGAAATTGGTGAATCTGTATCAGATTGCACGTGGGTGTTTATTGCTGCAGTTCATAGGATATTGACAATTGAATCTACGTCCTGTGATAACGAACATCTTGAAATTAGAGACGGTGGCACTGAATTATCTCCACTCATATCAGAAAGCTGTCCTATGAACGGCCAGAAAATATCCACTAGCGGCAATCTCATGTACATGAAATTACGTGCAGAAGGCAGAGCAAGTAAATCATTTCACGCTCATGTTGAAGCTGTTGATAGACCATGTGGAGGAACTCTGAGATTGCGGGATGGTGTAATAAAATCACCAGATTATGCATTTTTGTCACAGAATAAAATATGTAAGTGGAAGATAATAGCACCTGAGAAGAAACGAATAGTCTTTAAATTTCAAGATCTACATCTGCCGGATTCTGTAAATTGTCACAAGAAGAGTCACGTTAGAATAACCGAGAGAGCACCGGGAAGTGGGAATAATAGAATTCTCGGTACATTCTGCGGTAGTGATATACCGAATGAGATAGAAACATCGTGCAATAAGGCTACGATTAAATTTCGGAATGATTATCATAATATTGGAAATTTCCGAGGATTTGTCCTTAATTTTACAATGACCGATGCATCTTGTTCGAATGAGTGCGGTGGTCTTCTCACATCGGAGAGTGGTATAATAAATTCACCGAATTTTCCAAATGATTATGGAAGTAATGAGCATTGTGAATGGACAATTCATTTATCAAAATCGAAGAGAATAATGTTTTCATTCTTCGGAGTTATTATTGACAACAGTCCCTCGTGTCATGAAGATTATTTACAGATTAAAGAGATTGTGAATGGTAGAGAGAAGAATTTGGCAGTCTACTGCAATGATTCTGATCCAGCGCCACTTTTAACGTCAAGCTCAATGGCTAAAATCATTTTTCATTCGGATTCCAAGAATGAAGATTCTGGATTCCAATTGACTTATTCTGCTGTTAAAAAATCAACGTCGAGTAAACCGGCGGTTCTTTAACAGATGATGAGGGCGTCATTAAAATTCAACATCATCCAGCTCATTATCACTGCGAATATTTAAGATTGAATGAACCATGGCGAGATTTGTAAAAATAAATTATTCAAAATTGAATCAATAAGAAATTTGTTTATCTCAATTCAATACCCAAAGCCTTCACCTCAAAACTATCAATCTGGAAAAGCGAAATTATTTGTTTTGACCTGAGGCTATCATAATTTTATCGCTTCCAAGAAAAGATTGTCTTTCGTCTCTTCTTCGCGTCAGCTATTCCGATTACACTTTATCCTCAGTCTTTGGTAAGAAGTTGAAGTAACCAGAGCTACTAAAAAATTTCGAGTGCTGTTGAAAATGCGAGGACTTGTATTATGGATTCTCCTTTTTGCTATGACGATAGATGCTTCATGGATGACTGCAAGGTATTTACCCAAAATTATGAATAAGATTATGAAGAATCTAAAAACAGAAAGAAACTGATTAAAATTATGCTTACAGAGAATGTGACGAAGAGTTATCTGGACCAATCGGTGTGATACAATTCCAAGATCCCTACAAAGAGCTGAAGGCTTGGACATTCATGGATAATAAATTAGAGGTGCAATTTTTGTCGGATTCAAGTAACTTGTATCCGGGTTTTGAAGCTAATTATGTATTCATTGGAGCCTCAACATTAGACGGACTGAATCTGAATTTCGAGTAATTGAGGTTTCATATTTGAATAAGGGTTTTTTTTTTTTTTTTTATGAAAGGAACTATTTTTTTATTCTCAATTGTTCATAATATTTTTCTTCAACTTTTTTTTGTATTCATATTTGTCAATTTAGAATGTATAGATAATCTTTAAACCATGAAAATGTATATTCAACGGAAGCAATAAAAGAAGCTCTGCACAACACGAATGTTTGAACGATAGTAGATTAGTATTGGGAAATGGAGGGAATAGTTTATATAAATTTGACTAATAGTTCACAGTTCAGTTCATGAATATTGCCATCCAGTCACAGAAGAATTTGCGAGTGCATCATACGAGGTGAGATTCTACAATTCACTTATATCGAGTACTAGGACATCATCGCCAAATTTCTTTTCATTTAATATATTTAAAATATCGTGATTTTTACTCATATTTATTTGCAATTTCGAAACATTTTTCTTACGTGGCGAATGGAGCAGCTTCCTCTACGTGGCACATGAGTCAATCATCCAATTGCGTCGTTCATTTTAGAAATAGAATCATGTTAAGATATGAATTTTACAATTCCATTTTTTCGATATAAAAATTGAAAAATAAGAATGAAACTCCTCTATATTATTGGGACTCAATTGTATCACCAATTTAAGAATAATGTACAACAAATTTTTACACTCTACTACTCATTCTTTTTCTTTTTTTCTCACACCTCACAGAAACAACGAAAAAAAACAAAAAAAATATGTCGATGTAAGCAACGTGAACAATTAAATCACGTGATACTACATAAAAATCTAAACTGACCTTAACGTGTATTAAAAAAACGGGTGTTAGTAGATTACATTATTCTTTATTCATTTTTTCTCCATTTCTCCCCTTTATTCCTACGGTTGAGTAACCACCGATTCCACGTATTAATTTGAATAAAAACCCGACGAATCTGTTACATGCGTGTTTGAACGATGATAAACAAGTATTTACCAAAGGCAAGTTCATGGGTATTTATTCCCGAGAATTCGTCGAACATAATCAATTGAGAATCGTTAATTCTCCTTCGTTAGTAAAAAAATCGAGCTCCATTCTGAAGTCAGGTAAAATTTCATAATTCCTATTTGCGAGAAGACCACCATCCCTTAGCAATAAATCCAATTAATCCCCTTTTAAATTCACCTTCCAGCAAAAACTATGAAATCGCTCATTCTGCTATTGGGAGTCTGCTGTATTCATTGGACAGCAGCAATTGAATCAAACCATGGAGACTTGCTTTTGGACCTGGATGATGCTGGTGTCCTGCATGGTGTCATACCAACGACAGACTCCGACAACATCAATCTGTCTGGTCTGGGAATTGTATACGTTGCGGAAGATGCCCTCGTCAATCTGACAAACGTGAGAACTTTGGATTTATCGAATAATAAACTCAGAAGAGCTCCACGATTGAGCAAATATCCACATCTGCACGATCTCGAAGAATTATCATTAGCCAATAATCAACTGACTCTTCTCGGCGGTACTTTCACACAATTGGGAAATCTCAAACTCGTGGATGTCTCAAAGAATTTACTGAAATCTATAATGGAGGAAGAATTTTTCGGTTTACCAAATTCTACGGAGGTAGTAATTGAGGGCAATCCCATTCGCTGGATTTCGCCAAGAGCTTTCGACGAGCCTCCTCATCATTCTGTCATGAGAGTAAAAAGAGCAGTGCCCATTTTGCCCCTCGAACAACGTTTAAATCGTCCAATGCCCAGAGAACGCTTTCCCAAGAGCTTTGCAGTAGCTAAAATATGTCTGAATGATGGAATCGTGATGGAAGTTGAAGAATCACAGGAAAATGAAATCCTTGGTAATTGTAGTAAAGCTGCATTAAATCGCATGTTTCGAGTTCTTGATTTTTCGAAAAAAGAGATAGAAAATTTCCAAATCGGCTGGTACAAATTACCAGCTGATCTCATCAATAAAATTGACTTCTCGAATAATCGTATATCTGAAATTACACCGGAATTGCTTAATGATTTACCTTCCGGTGTTTCTAGTGTCAGAGTTAATCACAATTCCATTCAGATTATTAAGAAAGATGTGATTGTCAATGAATACCTTGAAGCTCTGTTTTTAGACTACAATAATATTTCTACAATCGAATCTGGTGCTTTTGAAAAAACCAACTTGACTATTCTCTCAGTTGTGCATAATAATTTGAAGGATTTAGCTTTTGTTCCAACTTTATCTCCAAATTTCAAAGCAATTGATCTGAGTTATAATGGAATTGAGGAAATACCTGTTGATGCATTCCGGAACCTCAAGGAATTGAAGATCATCAAATTAATGAATAATCGGGTGGAGAGAATCGAATCTGGTACGTTTTTGGATCAAAAGAATCTTGAAATTCTTGATTTTGCAGGAAATGCAATCAGTGAATTGAATTCTGGACAATTCGAGGGCTTGACGAAAGTTTCGATTGATCTGGTTAAAAATCGAATTCGCAGAATTCCCGAGGGAGTTTTTTCGGAAATTGGTGGAGGAAATAAAATCTCCGCTTATTTCAGTGGAAATACAATCGATATTATCGAGAAAGGAAGCTTCTCTAATTTAGAAATCAATACCCTTGAACTCAGTCATACTCAAATGACTGACGATTCTATTGAGGAAGGAGCGTTTGAAAATTCTACGATCTATAATCTCCATTTGGATCGAAATTTCATAACAGAAATCAAACCTGAATGGTTCAAAGGCATTTCGAAGATGGAGAACCTTGATTTATCCAAAAATCGAATTAATATTGTCAGGAGAGGCGCTGCTAAGTATATGGGAGATTTAGAAATTCTGAGATTATCAGAAAATCCAATAGAAATATTTGAAAGTGGTGCTTTGTATGGATTATCAAAAGAAAAAGATGTTTTTGTGCATATTGTTGAAGTACCAATTAAAGTAATTCGAGGAGATATGTTCAATGATGTGTTAGACTCTGAAAATGATATAGATCTGTAGATTATTATGATTTCATGATTATTTCTAATTTATCCGAATTTTTTCGGCATGTCATGCTGCGTAGTAATTATGTAAGATTCGGTTTGACTTTATTTTGTTATGAATGAATTTTAGAAATTTTGATTTATTCACAGACTCATATCTACGAGGGGCTATCGATAGGCATCATGTATGTTCTCATGTTTGATTATGGAAATATGTGGATGACGTGATATTTGAATAAAAATTATCGGAATGTATTGAAACAAGTCATTCAATGTTATTCCAGATTTTGAAAAAATTGAAATCACCTGTTCAATCATTTCAGAATCGAAAACCGTATTCTGAGAACGAATTATTATTGAATTTTTTTTGTCCGATATTGAGAAAAATTAAGGCTGATAAGAAAATTCTTCTCTATTTTTCGCACAGGAAAAAATCACATATTTCATTGGTTTTATTGACTGAAATATTTATTTGTGTGTTATTATTGTGTGACGGCAGCCTCGATCCTTGAGGTACTCAAAAACCATTTACTCCATAATTTCCGAATGAAAAATGAAAAAGGAAAAATAATGTTTATCTACATTCACAATGACAATCATTAATTATTTACAATTCAAATGCTCGAATGATTTTCTAATGAAGTTAATGAAAAAATTTCAAATTAAAAATGAAAAAGAAACGTTTCAACACTTAATTGTTTCTTTTTTTAATGGTTTTACAATTAATTTTTCATCGGGATTATGTTCAAAAATGTTTCATTTGCTTTTTTTGGCACTGGGCAAGTGTTCTTCAGGAATTTATACTTAATTTCTAACTAATTTTTTTTTTTTTTTTATCTCTTTCTTTCTTTTGTAAAGAAAATGTCTCTTCAAAAATGGGTTTAATGATTTTTCTTTAACATTATTGACAGTATTTTTTAGCGATACAGAACACAAATTTGGTACAATTTTTTCTTTTCTTTGTGATTTCCCTTCTTTTTACAATGATTCTTTGCTTCAGAGTACTGAGGGAAGAAAATTAATTATGCTGTTTCAACGGTGGACTTCATTAGTATCAATTAAATCGATATATTACAATTGTTCTTCATTCTCACGTCTTCATACGTTTCACTTTTATTCAGTTTCTTTTTCGAAATTCATTTATTAACAAAAAGTCATTCACAGGGGAGATCATTTCGTATTATTTTTTCAACTACTTTTGTTTGTTTTTATACTTTCACATGATTGAAGGATTTTTCACTCCCATTGATACACACGTAATTACTTTGCACTCATTCGAACTTTGAAAAATAATAATTAATAGAAAAACTTTAAGAATATTTTTAATTTTTCGTATTTTGTCAAATTTAATGAAAATAAATGATTAATTTTTTTTTTTTATATTGAAAATGACTTGGAAAAAGTTTAATTAATTTTTTTTTACCTCATCAATGTTAATTGGACACATTAAATTAGTCTCATTATTTATCCCAATAACATTTCAAAGAAAATAATTATAAATTTATTATAATAACGTTTTTTTTTTTTTTTTCATCAAATTTCATCATTTTTTTCACGTTTAAATATTGTTATTAAATATGTATATTAGAAATTTGTTTACTACATGTTTGACAATTATTTATACACAGAAAATTCGTTTTTTTTCGCATTAATTCTATCCTTGACAATGACTCGAGTTGATTAAGTAACTCATTTTAATATTTACCTTCTTTTTAATGGACTTTCTTCCCTCCCGCACACAAAAATGTTTCACTCTGTTTCTTTTTTCTCTCATTATCTTCATTATCTTAAAATTCTTTGATTAAATATCATCCACTTAGTCATCAAATCATTTCAATCATCATTCACCTTTCTTTTCATATAAAAAAATAATAATAAATAAGAAAAATTATTCTCTTCCATTTTCTTGTATTTTTTCATTGTAAAAATTGAACAAAAAGAAATTATTAACGAAAACAAAAAATTGTGACTGCATGAGATGAGAAAGAAAGCAATTTTCTTCTTTTTTTTCGTTTATTTTATTCATGAAATTCTTCAAGAATAGAATAAACTAAAATTATGCAGTAGTTGATGATTCTATTCCTGTGAATATCTCTGAAACGAATGAATTTTTGAGAAATTCACAAGAAACTTTTTTTGTAGCTTACAAAATTCTCTAAAAAAAAGGTTTCTTGATATTTATCTCTAAATCCACTCGATTCAGAGATATCTAAAGAATAATGTACGAAAAAAAATTACACTCTACTACTCATTGTTTTTCTTTCTCTCTCACACCTCACAGAAACAAAAAAAAAAAAACAAAAAAAATATGTCGATGTAAGCAGCGTGAACAATTAAGTCACGTGATACTATATAAAAATCTAAACTGACCTTAACGTGTACTAAAAAACGGGTGATGCTAGTAGATTACATTATTCTTTATTTATTTTTTCTCCATTTTTTTCCCCCTTCATTTCTACGATTAACGTATTTGGACATTGTTTACTTATTTTTCATCGTAAAATTTACGAGGAATTTTTTAATTGTTCGGCTGCCACAGTAGCAAGAGTTTATTTATTATTTTAATCATTTTTTTTACCTTTCTTCATTATTTCATATATTTTTTTTCAATAACGATAACTAAATTAAAAATATTGCTAACTACAGACTTGACAATGTGTCATTGTCAATTGTCACGTATCGTCTACTGGGCGATTAAAAAGAGGTCCCATATGTTATTTGTTTTCTTCATTTAATTCGTAAATTCATGATTTTTTCGAGAGGAAGATATACGAGGACTGGAATTGTGTCTGATAAAAAAAAAAAAACAAATTCATCAAAATCCTTCATTCGTGAATTTCCGAGTTTCTAAATTAGAGAAAATAATATATCAAGACACTTTTTGAACAATCACTTTGAGTTCGTCACTTTATCCTGCGATATGGAAATCCTCCCTCCACAAATTCCCCCATTATCCTCAAACATTCCCCGGAGTTTAAGCTGTGTTAAAATTTAATTTTAATATTAATCCTAAACCTTTTGATTTTCAGTGGAAAAATATGAGAAAAAAAAAAAGAAGAAATTGTCACAAATATTCCATTGAGAATGAAAGAATGCTAGAGAAATTTCTTCCTTTTTTGCTTCTATATCTCACAAAAAAGTCCCCAATTTCTCTACCCCCTTTACACTCCAAGAAACCCTTAAAAAAAAATCACACAGCAACTCCTCCATGCTTGAGTCCACCTCCGATCCATCTGCCCCAGTTCCGCTATACCGAAATTTCATAATTCATATCATAAACACTAGCCCTATCTGGTGTTGGTGTAGTTGGCCTCTGTTGTCCAGGCCTATTGTCCCCAGGTACTGTCACCATTTCAATGGAATCAGTCATTTCAAGTGCTCTGACAAACGACATGGGCCTGCGCCTATTATCATTGGCTGTTGGTGTCGTTGGTGTTGCCATTGTTTTCCTCTTGACTTGAGGCGATTGATGAGGTGGAAAAACAGCAACACCACCGCGTGTTGCTGGATGATATGGTGCACGTTGCTGCTGTGGTTGCTGCTGTTGTCCAACTGAATTGTACGGCTGCTGCGTTGGACTAGTTGGATTTGAACAGTAATAATCATACGGCGGAGGTCGCTGGATCGTTTGAAATGGAGGATGATTAATTTGTATGCCAGTACCAACTGGATATGCACTTGGTGAATGATCTTTCCACATGTAAACACCACGCTGTGGTGAACCAGCTAATTCACGTATATTGTCAACTGTATTGTTTGTACGTGCATATGGATGATCATTGCTTCTTATTAATTCACTTTCGGATAAAAAACGACGCTGTGGACTGTAACCACTTACACCACCACCATTTGTACCAACTGTTATGTTATTGTGGTGCTGCACATCGTAATAAGTCGGTGTTTCGTTTACACCTATGTAATCAGGCCGACGTACCTGCGTCGGTGTACCTGGATTTGATCTGAAAGCAAAGGAATTTATTTTCTTTTAGATTATTGATTATTCAGAGAGATTTAGATTTTTTTTTTTTGGAACAATTTACGAAATACATTTAGCATTTAAATTTTTTTCGGGCATTGTCGGGCCTTTTTGTTCATTGATTTTGAGAAATAAAATCAATTGTTTGGAGAGAATTTGAAGTTTTTCATTTTCCTTTTGATTAATCCATGAATCTTGAATTTGAGAATGTTCTAATTATTGAGTTTTTTTAAAATAAAATAGTTCCTGTTGAAATAAACGTCAAGAATTTAATAAAAGGATGGAAATTAATTCTGGAGATTTAAATAAAATACTCAAAAATCAGTCGAAATAAATTGCGATAGTTTTTTTTATAGGGGAAGGTGAGGTAGGAAGGCCCTGAGGCGTAAAATGGACACATGCTCACTTTGAAATTGTATATTACGAGAAATCGAGAGAAATATTGAAGATACATTGTTTTCGATGATTCCATTGGAAAGCTGAGGAAATTTTAGGCGGAAAACATGTGTCGAAATTAATTTTTTCGAGTTTTTTGAAAATTCGATTTTTTTTCACCCAGATTTGAAGGGGTTTACCTTGGAAAAATTGAATCTGGGTGAAAAAAAAATCGAATTTTCAAAAAACTCGAAAAAATTAATTTCGACACATGTTTTCCACCTAAAATTTCCTCAGCTTTCCAATGGAATCATCAGAAAATCGCTATCTCCAACCGTTCAATCAGAATGTCCATTTTACCCCGATTTCCCCTATGAAATTACCATTAAATAAATTACTCCAAATTCTCTACTTGAAAAAATTTCACATTTCACCTACGATAATAACACCAGGCAAAATATACAAATAATAAACATAAAAATTAAATAATTAATAATAATTCATAATCAAATGCGATAAAATTGAGCATTTAAAAAATTTATAGCCATACAATGTTCATAATACGGCTAAATAATTGCAAGAACATATACAGGAACAGAGGCAGCGCGTATTTCTCAAATAATTCGTTCATTCCTATGAAAAAAAAAAACAATTTTTCTCAATAATTAATTCATTTTAAAAAAAAGTATACATTAGCCATCTAATGATCGAATAAATGAAAATACAAAAAACAATTGTAGCAAAAAACCTAGAATAAAACATTTTTAAAAAATTCTTTTGAATTAACTCTTTTCTCTCATTGTTAACATTATTATTCTTTATCTCAATGCAACAAAGCAGAAATTTTTTTGAATTAAAAACAAATTGACTACGTTTACTGTCCTTTTTCGTAGGATGAAGTTCGTGTTTACCTGCAGTTGGTCGCAACATGTTGGCAGAGAGCAGCTCCTTGTCAGTTACCACCCCCTGCAGTGGGACACAAACTTATCGATATACCATATATATCTCCGTTTTATTTAAAAATTCTTTTCTCTCATTAAAAATAAAATATATATATAATTATATATATATATATGTATCTTTACGTGCACACAACTAGTGATATCACTATGACGTTTTTCACACTCTCTGATTATACATTATGTCTATTATTAGATGTGTAATGATAATGGCAACGATAATGACGATGATGATGATGGAATGGATTTATTGGAGTTTCAGTGCTTCATTTAGCTCGATTAAATTGAGTGATAATTTTCAATCAAATGGAATTTTTTCATTCTCTCAAATATTTCAAATTATTTCCCAAAAAAATAAAAAATTGACTAATAAATTCCATTCAACTCTGAAAATCATCGAAAAATTTACAGCTCAATTGTCCTCAGGTATATCAACCACTCATGCCACTGATAATAAAACAAAAGGATGTATTCTATAATAATAATAATAATAATCATAAAAAAAGATTGAAAAGAAAAAAATGATGTGCATATCGATAATTGCTCCTCGACCTTTGTCCTTACGACGTTGAATAACGAGTGACATGAAATTTTTATAAAGAAAAAATAAAATAAACTTACGAGATGATGATAATAATAATTTTACCTGCGAATTGTACTGGAAATGGCAAGTGGCGTTGGTACACCAATAGCTTTTATCCGTTGCTGCATCGTTGGACTAGCACCACCTCCAACCTGTCCCTGACCCCGTTGAAGACCACATGCGGATGATCCTGCGCCCTCCGGCGACAGGACGTCAGGTGTATGGCTTCTTGATCCGTTCATACCCCTGAATATAGATATTTGACCTTTCTTATATTTTTAGAATTTATTTTTTATTATTTACGTTTAATGGAAGGAATGAAAAAAGTAGCTCAAACCTTTGAAACTACGAAATAATTAATTTTAAATTCTGGAAATTCAGGAAAATCATTTTAATATTTGAGATACTTTTTTCCTTCAACTACTAATTTTTAGAGCAAATGCAACGATGAATTACTTCACGTCTAATAAATCTCAAGAATAAAATTACCGTGGCCTAGGATGTGGACTACCCCTAGAATAATGAATGGGATGATGATTCTGTGGTAATGGATGCCTTGGTGAATCACTAGTTTCAACTGGTGGAAGGAAGAAATTACTCTTTGATCCGTGTCTCTGTAATGGTGGAGTTGGTTCACAATCAGCTGATTGTGAGGCCGTTGGCTCCATGTCAGTGTCCGAGCCGTCCCTTCTGGGTGACAACTGTCGAAAAGAAAGAGAAAATTATGATTATCCTCCGTTATTAGCTGCCTCTTTTTGATCTCGACCATTTTATTACGAAGATGAGAGGGCTTTTCATTGGAAAAAAAATGTGAAGAATGAAGGAATTCAGTGGTTACTTTTCTTTGATCAGTGCAGGGGACAATGGGGATCTTTTTTTTCTATTCAATTCACTTGATGGAATCATCTAAATGCGTCAATCATGACTCATGGAGGAACTATCGTCGCTGGATGTCGTTGTGATCTGCATACAAAGCCAAACTATGTTTTTTTTTTTTTTCATAATTTGTTCGTTTAAATTAATTTATCGAAATGAGAAGATTAATTTTCGAGGTATTATCAAGATAAATGAATTTTCATCTTCTCACTTTGATTTTATAATATCAAGTATCAAAACAATATTTAAACTACTTTTCTACCAAACACGGCCCACTAAGCACACAAAGCAGCCTAATCTACGTCTGTGCATCTCTCTGCAATTGTTTTTACACATTTTCTTGTTGTCGTCCACGTTTGGCATTTTTGTTAGTTTTTGTGGAAATAAAAGAGAAAAAAATAAGTTTTGTGAAGAGAAAATAAATTAATAAATTAGAAAAAAAATATTCTTCAATCTTGTTTATGTATAGCGAGCTTTTGCTAGCGTTCTTACCTTATTGTAAGCATTTGAACTGGCATTTCTAACACCATTGCTGCTATCCATGTAGGTTTTTACCTGGTTCTCGCTGTCTGTAGGTGAAATCTCTGATGCACATGCTCCACGACGTTTTCCTAAATATTTTTCTGGCTTGATTAAACTGGAAAATGGAGAGAAACAATTATTAATCATTTAATCAATATTTTAAAAAATATTTTGAATTTTCTAGAATAGTCTGATACGTTTTATCATATGTTATCGAGTGCAATATTCACCTAGGATATCGTGGTCCGAAGTGTGTGTAACAGCAATTACGTACACAGCCACGTGAGAATGGATTGTAACCGCCATTGAATTTTCCAGTTACTTGTTCGTTCGTTGTTCTACCTCTGAATATAAGCACCACATGAAAACCAGTTAATCCACAAATTGGAAAGAATAGAAGTGTTACGACACCCATTAGCACCATTCTGTTGTAATTAATTTGTAATTAAGGATTCGTCATAGCTTTTTTAGAAATTCTTCGCAATTACTTTTACTGTGTCAGTCGTTTCACTGAAATATCTCAGAAAATAATGGAGATAGGGAAAAAATTATAGAGACCTTTTTTGTAAAGGAAATTTAGAGCTACAAAAAAGATAGAGACAATTTTTTCTCCATTTCTCTTAGTTTCCAAGAGATTTGATAAAAACGGTTTTTACAATTTCAAGTAAAACAGAATTAATTAAATGAAAAATAATTAATTAATCAAAAAGGATACGCCACTGTAGTATCAACTTCTCCCAACTTTTGTTTATGTTGTAAAACAAAATATAGACAGAGACCAAATATACTGAGCATGTGGCAGCTCAGTGATAAAAGAAAGTAGAAGAAATATCGGTAGTTTCTTCTGCCAACGCAGTTGTTTACCCATGGGCAATGATGATCAAACGTCTGCGAGTAATGAGGAAAAAAAATTGAATAAAAAATTTAGAGAGAGTGAAGAATAAAATTGTAGACATACTTTGAATTTCTACGTTTTTTTTTTCTTTACCTCGATACAGTGATCACAAGCACTGCAGTGTGAACATCTTGGTGGCCTGTAGAATTTACACGTGACACACCACTTCATACGAACAGTTATACCATTGATTTCAACATTCTTGAATAGTGGAGCACGAAACTCGTCTTCTCTGTCTTCATCTGGGGGTGCTAAAATTAATTTCAAAATTAAATCAAAATTTCCCTCTAAACTCAATTATTTCTTCCTTCAGTTTCTCCCTAATATCTTCAAAGCGAGTGGGTTTAGGAGAAATTACCAAGTGACCTTTCTTGTAGAGAATTAAATCCCCTACAAAAAAGCTCTCCTAACAATTTCTCGTAAGTGCACTAGTTTCCAAGATATTGACTCCCCAATCCAATTATAATTTCCATATTTAATTTCACAATTTCATCACTCAGTCCCTTTATTCTTTCACATTTTCTCAAGAAGCTGGAGACAAAAATAGATCATGTTGGAGCACTTGGAGCCGGAAATTTCCGCTCTCCTATCATAAAAATAAAAAACCCACTTCCCAGAAGAATTATCATTACCTTTTGGAATAACCCCAGGATCCATGAATGTGGCGAGACCAAAATTCGTTAGTACAAGGAAAGTAATGACTCCCTGAAGTGCTGGAACCCATGGATACTGGAACATGTAGTACTTGCACCTAAAAAAAAAAGAACCACTCTCTTCATCCACCCTTTTCTCCTCAATAATCACAAAAAAACCTGAATTAAACTCACGGATAATAGAAGTAAAGTGTTGTAGTTATTAGCAAAAGGCTCCACGCAAATGTGGCTGGCAGACATTTCGTCTTCACGTTGCATACCGGCATTATGTTTACACTTCACTGACAACTAAGCCACTGGACACAATAGAACCCCTTCTACCCCCCTCAAAAATTAAATTAAATAAAAGAAAAAAAATGTAAAGAAAAATGAACAAAAATAAGGAAAAATAAATACTAATGAGGAAAATTTCTGCTACCAGAAAACATGGCCGCGTCCATTGGGTGATCTCAGCTCGTCTGCAAGTGGGTAAAAGCAACTTTGTGCCACATTTTTTTTTTCCTCCTCAGAAAAACTTTTTTCTCAATGACTAATGAATTTTTACAAAACACAAACTTTGATAAGCCCCAAATTCTCTTGATTCACGTGTTCACTATTTTAATTTTCCACAATTGTATTTCTTTAACATCACAACCACTCGAGTTTGGTAAACCAACGTGTCACAATTATCAGTAAAAACATTATTCCCCAGAGAAATAATGGATTTGTCTTAGACCAGTTGTTCTCTAAGTCATTACCATTAGGTATTATAATAATAATAATAATAGTGTGTGTATGTGTGTGCCAATCCTTCCACTACGCCCGTCAAAGGCGTTTTTGTTCTTTCGCACTCACTTCTCTGCCTCTTTCTCACTCTTTTTTTTCAAGAATTTTATTGAGTACTACGAGTGATAGTCTCTGAGTGTGTTCACGCGCGCTGGCTATCACAATGAGAGTGATCCCATTGGGCTAGGTGCTTTGGGATATTACTGAGAATTTGAGATAATTATTCAATGAATAAAAATGAATTTTCAGTAATTACATGGAAGAGAGAGAGATGATTATTTATGGAATTATCGAGGATTAACGATTTTTTTTGGCAGGAATTATTATTTATTTCGGAGATTGTCGAGAGTTTGGGGTTTTTCTGGAGATTCTGGGGGAAACAGATGAGACTAAGATGGCGGCGGAAAGACCTGCACATGCACATGCAGTCGATAAAGAAGAACGGTGTGACTAAAATCACCACAGACGGTGGACGGGTAAAACCAATGGGCGAAAGCAAGGCGATTGTTTCCGTTGAAAGCTGAGTGGAGGGGGAAGAGTCTAGGGATTTTTGAGATTTCCATTGCTCTAGAGAATTTCGGATCTGTCGATAATGGAGGAATCGAGTCGAGTGTTATTGGAGAACGAAGAGAATTAATTGGCGCTGCCTCGGCCAATCACAATGCTCCATTGTCACAGAGAAACACGCTAGAGCCTGCAGTTTGAATTTATTCGTTTGTCAGTTGAACGAGAGCATTATAAAAACGAGGGAAAGCAATCGAGTGCTGAAAATTCAGACTAAAGTGCGAATTTATCATAAAAAAAGCCTCAGTGCTAATGGAGCTTTATTTTTAATAATTTGGAAATTATTAATTCTGTGAATTTATCGTTCAGACTTAATTAATTGGAAATAGTGAAATTTTCGGAGCATTATGACGGACGAGGAGGAATCCTTTGTTATTACAGACAGCGAGGATGAGTTTAGCCCAAGACCAAGAAAAAGTGATAAATCTAGAAGTAAACAGAGATCGATTATTGATGAATCTGAAGAAGAAATGTGAGTTGAAACGATTTTAATTATTTAACTAACTATATCGAATTTTCCCATTAGAATCACCTCATATGAATCTATTAAATTTGACCTTGAAAAATTCTAATTTCCAATAGACCTGCCAGTGATGACAATTCAGGAATATCGGACGAGGATGTAGATTCCGATCGACTAACACCAATGATAAGAAAGGCTATACGTCGCAGTATTTTTAATATGAGTCGTAAATCAGAATCTGATGATGTTGAAGAGGAGGAGTCTGAGGAAGATTCCCGTGAACAATGTGAGTAATTTTAATTACACGATTTTAAATGAAATTAAACAAAAAAAATTGTATCATTCTAGCCACGAGATTCGAAGTCTCTGAGTCTGAGGAAGAAGTGCATGAGTCTCGCAGAAGTAACGTCAGTAATATCATTAATAACCTTGATGACTCTGAGAATGAAACTCCACATCTGCTTCATAAGAAAAAGAGCACAAGAATTATCTACAGTGACTCTGATTCTGCTGAAGAATCTCCCAGAAACCAGGAGAAGCCTCAAAGGAGCTTCAACGACTCGAGAAATAATAATGACCTTAAAAAATCATCGAAGAGTGATCGATCCTTTGAAAGTCTGGAAGAGAGTGTCGATGAATTTGAGGCTAGTGTGCAGAAGCCAATGAACCAATCTTCTTCCCGCAATTTCGATGATATTCTGGATGACTCATCAGAAGAGGAGCACGAAGAGCCCAATCAATCCAGAAGGATCTCCAATGGAAATCGTAAATCTCCAAAGGCCCCAGATCGTTCTCTCCATACAGAATCGATGAACGTTTCTGTCTCGCTCGCAGAGTCCTCAGACGAAGTCGAAGAAGTTCCGGCAGTGGGAAAGGCAAATGAGGTGATCTCCATCGATTCAGACACCCCATCAGACGGATCAGTCAACGAAAAATTAAATGGTGACGAAACCGCAATGTCCATAGCGCAAGAAGAGCTTGGTCTGAACAAAATCGACCCACTCCTGGCGCAGAAACGTGCGATGCTCGTCATTGAGAAGCACAAGGTCGAGCAAGACCTGATGAGGATCAAGAAATTCCTGATACAGGGAGAGCCGCACCTTCTTCCAGACGGTGGAAAAAAACTGCGAGACACAATGAGAGAAACAGAGGCAAAGCTGCAGGATTTGAAGGAAAAACTGGCTGACTGTCTTTTGGTTGAGCCGGATTCTCCGAACACGTCGTTGGAGTCATTCTCACCGGTCGAGTCACCAGTGCAGCTCACTGGAGACCGGCAATTGCGTTCACAAGATCCACACAATTTCGACAATAATCCAATGCGTCAGCAGAATCCATTCCCCTCATTCGACGCACGAAATTTGGGAGAAAAAGCACTGGAGACTCTGCACAGAGAACAAGCGCTCACTCTGGAGACGTTGAAGACATTCCATGGATCCTTGGAGTCTCGTCCGGGGGATGATGCACAGGCTGATGATCCTAGAGGCCTGAAGATCAAGCTCATGCAGCACCAGAAGCACGCCCTGGCCTGGCTGCTTTGGAGAGAGCACCAGAAACCACCTGGTGGAGTTCTCGCTGATGATATGGGTCTTGGAAAGACACTCACAATGATATCGCTCGTGATGAAGTCAATGGAGAAAGAGGACAGCGGAGGAGAGTCTGATGACGAGTGGAAGAACACGAAAAACAGAACATCGAGAGTTCTCGGTGGAACTTTAGTCGTCTGCCCTGCCTCACTGCTTGGCCAGTGGGAGGAGGAGGTCAAGCGCCGCTGCAAGAACGGAATTCTCAACGTCGAAGTTTATCATGGAAACAAGAGAGAGTCTGTGCCGAAGAGATTGGCGAGGAATGAGATGGTGATAACTACTTACAACATTGTCAGTAGGGAGCATAAAGTGAACGGAGTTCTCTTCAGGATCGAGTGGAAGAGAATAATCCTGGATGAGGGGCATGTCATCAGGAATCATAAGAGTCAGCTTTCGGAAGGGGTCTGCGGATTATCTGGATTCAAACGCTGGGTTTTAACCGGCACGCCCATTCACAACAAAGAAATGGACCTTTTTGCTGTTCTTAAGTTCCTGCAGTGCTCACCGTTCAATGACATCAAAGTGTGGAAGCGCTGGGTTGATAATAAAAATCAGGCAGGGCTCGACAGACTCGCTACAGTCATGAAGACCCTCATGCTGAGGAGAACCAAGCAGGAGCTCATGAATTCTGGTGCTGTTGAGACACTTCCGGAGAAGTTCTTTGAATTGACTTGGGTTGAGCTCGATCCAGAGGAGCGGCTGGTGTACGACAAGGTCATGCTTCATTCTAAAACAATTTTCGCGCAGTTCTTGCAACAACGTGCGGACAAGGATCAGATGTTTAGGCTCGGTGGTGGTGGCTACTTGACCGACAGGAAGAATCCCTTCACCAAAGCGCAGGAGAAACTCCTGGCACATCATGCCAACGATGTCAAATCCTCGCAGATTCTCACGCTTCTCCTCAGATTGAGGCAAATCTGCTGTCATCCAACTCTCATCAACTCTATGCTGGATCGTGATGACATTGAGCTGAATGCTATCGAAGGCATGGATCATGCGAGTGTCTTAGCTGAAAAGATGAACAAGTTGGGGCTTCAGGAGAATCACGACGAGTCGAATGATGAAGAGGATGGACCAGAGGTCGTCAGCAAACGAGTCACCGAGGATCTTCTCACCTCGGAAAATCCTGTCTTCAACAGAACCAAAATCAGCTCCAAACTTCGGGCAGTTCTCGATCTCATTAACAAAATTGATGAGAACAACGAGAAAGTCATTATCGTGTCACAATGGACCGGTGTGCTTGATATAATTGCTGAGAATTTGAAGAAGAAACGAAGGGAATTCACGCAATTAACTGGGGCTGTTCAGGTCAAGGACAGGGGCAAAATTGTTGATAATTTTAATCACGATAAATCACCGAAAATCATGCTGCTGTCACTCACTGCTGGTGGTGTTGGACTCAATCTCGTTGGTGCTAATCATCTGATACTTGTTGATGTCCATTGGAATCCACAGCTGGAGAGCCAAGCACAGGACAGAATTTATCGGTTTGGACAGAAGAAAAATGTGTTTATTTATAAATTTTTGTGTAAGGATACGATTGAGGAGAGAATCAAGAATCTTCAGGATAAAAAATTGGAACTTGCTAATAGTGTTCTAAGTGGTACTGGTAAAGCAATTTCTGCCAAGCTCACTCTGGATGATCTCAAGGGACTTTTTGGAATGTGATTGAACCTGAGATTCGTTTATTTATTCAACAATTTGCTTTTGTAATTTAATTTTTCTTGTCTCGTATTTTTAATTTTTATTCGGCTTTTTTTTTCTTTATCTTCTGATTGATGCGAATTAAATATTTGAAAATGAAGAATTATTGAATCACGAGATTCATGTGAGTTCTTGTCTGCTCGTGCTATGCCATACGCCGTAGGAGAAGTATATCGAAAGACCTGAAGCAGAATAATTCATAGATAAATGCTCAAGAAAGATAATTGATATGATTTTAAAGAGATACTCACCCACAATCATCCATATAATAAAACGTATCCACGTCATTACATCCAGGGCCACCATAAGATAAATATTTATAAGAATACTGATAGCAGGAAGAAAAGGAATGAGTGGAACCTGAGAATAGACATTAATTTAATTATGAAGTAATGAGAGAAAATGTGTCAATATTTTTTTTTTAATTTTTTAGACTAATTTAACTTAATTTGTGTCTTACTGAAAATGAAAGCTTCTTATCGCAGACTGGCTGAAGATAAATAAATAATAATGTTACTACTAGGCATGTGATTGTTATTATCAACAAGACAATTGTCCAGACTGTTCCTCTCATAATTTCAGAGGAGAATTGTGAAATTAATCCGGTGAGGCAGAAGCAGAGGATAACTAGAAAAGATAATTGTTCATTAGTGAAGGAAATAGCATTTTAAAGTCAATTTTTTTGATGATTATAATTACCGTAAAAAAATACAAGCCAGGTGACAATCTGACTCGTTAATTTCGTTGATAAAGTCAAACGATTTCTGTTCAACAATTGCTTCACCACAAATTCAACGCTTTTAACTTCCCTATTGTCTCTTTTCTCGTAAGCTTCGCTCTCTTCGTACCTGATTGAAAAATTTGAAACATTTTTATGATTCATAAAATAAATAGAGAATTTTTAAAAAAAATCAATTTTTCACCTCAAGATTAAAACGCAGGCAGCGACTATTGAATAGGCCAAGAGAGTACCAATACTCATCATATTTACCAATTGACTGAGTTCAAAAATAGCAGCAAGTACACCTGGAACAATATTTAGATGAAAAATGAAGGAAAATGAGGAAACTCTGGTAATGACCTTCTCTGTGATTTTCATCGTTTCTCACGGATTGTGAGATACAGAAAAACTGATAAGCACATACTAATAGGGAAAATCATAAAAAAAAATTGATAATGAAATGAAAAACCATGTTTTCTATTTAATTAAAAGAATATTCCTTTTTCAGGCATTTTTCCATCATTTTTTCTCTAATAAAATGTTAGATAATTACCAGTTAATAATCCTGCAGACAATGTGCCCATCAATGGTGTATGGAATCTCGAACTGACTTTCCCCATCCACTTGAAAATCAAGCCATCAGATGCCATAGCATAGATGACCCTGGGTAATGGGAACATAGCACCAAGTAAGCTCGAGCACAATCCACTGATTGCACCAAGTGACACAATCCATTTCGCCCAGTACCATCCAATCTTCTCGAAGACATGTGGAAAAGGGGCATCTGGGTTTTGTTCATAATAAGGCAACACAGTTGTCAAAACCGCAGAAACCCCGAAATAAGCCAAAAAAACGACAGTCAACGACACAACAATGGCGATTGGAATGGACTTTTTTGGATCCTTTGCCTCTTCACCGGCTGTTGCAACACAATCAAAGCCGATAAATCCATAGAAGCATGTTGCAGCTCCTGTTAAAATTCCGGCAATTCCAAAGGGTGCAAATCCACCGTATCCATTGTCGCAGGTTTCTTTGATGCCCTTGCTGCAATCGGTTTCCAGTTTCCAGTTGTTCACATCAGCTGAAATGGTAAAGAATTATTAATTCGTTAATTTTTTAGTTTTTTGAGAATATCTCGGAATATTTTGGAGATAGAGGAATTTTTGTAGAGACCTTTTTTATGGGGAATTTAATTCTCTACAAAAAAGGTATCTACGAAATTTTTTGTATCTCTCATGGATTCTGAGATAATTAAAATTTTCTTTCATTTCTCATTACCTTTAAAACTTCCAGCGATAATTACAAATACCACCACTGCCAGATTGACGATAGTGAAGATATTATTAGCGAGTGATGATTCTTTAGCTCCGAAGGCGAGTGCAACTATTGTAAAATGAAAAATACGAATTATTCAGAGTTTAAAATTTTTTTTAGTATCAAAATCTTGAATTTTTCTCACGTGAGAAGACAATGGTTATCCCAAAGGCGAAAAAATCGGGATAGGACGAGAAATGCTCGACGTTCATTTGAGCAGCATGCTCAAATGCATTTCTCATTGAATTATTGAAGAGTGCATCCACGTAAGTACTCAAGCCTCTGACTACACTAGCAGAACCGATTATGTACTCCAATATCAATGTCCAACCGATCAAAAAAGCTATGAATTCTCCCATTGTCACGTAACTGTAGATGTAAGCTGATCCAGCTTTTGGTACTCGGGCACCAAATTCTGCATAGCAGAGGCCTAAAACATTTATCCATGATGTTTGATCCAGGAAAACGTAAAATGAAGCTAAAGTTCAGTAATTACCAGCGAACATTGATGCAACTGCAGCAATTGCGAAGGATATCACAACAGCTGGACCAGCTGTTGTCCTCGCAACTGAACCAGCGAGAACATAGACACCAACACCCAATGTTGATCCAATTCCCAATGCAGTCAAATCCAAAGTGGATAAACACCGGACTAACCCGGATTCTCCGGCGGTATTTACAAGTTTTTTCCTCGTAAATGTCTTCACCAAGGCTCTCATCACGTGTCCGGCTTTTGCCTCTTTCATTGCACCCAGGACCTTTCGGAAAAATCGAAGTTATTGAAATAATTAACTCTGGCAGATGGTTTGAACGATGCTTCTATCTCAGGATGAAACAACTGGATAATTTGAGGAAAAAAGCGGATAACTAAAATCTATTTTCCTGTTCTGACGTCATTGATGTCTGAATAATTTATTAATTAATTTACTCACTGCAGAAAATTCTTTAAGAGGTAAATCCATCTTTCCCTTTCCTTTTTTTTGATGAATTTGCGATTTAATTTACAAACTCGTTCATTTAATTTATTCAATTGATGAGAAATGTGATTTATGGAAAAACCAAAGAATCCGGATTTTTTTGAAAAGTTTTGTTTCGAGTGATAGGAAAAAATGTGCAACTCCTTCGCCAATAAACACCGAATGATCACAGAAACTGAAGCTGTTAATACTTCTCAGTGGATTCAATTGATTGAATCTTGTGTCTCTCGTTTCAATTATTGAAGATCACAAGTTACTTTGTGATCTAGACATACGACAATTAAATTTAATTGAACCTTCGAAAAGAGAATCCCACCGATTCTCCCTCCAATCCCACAATTTCATCATTCAATAATCGAGAATAGTTTTTATTAATTATTAAATCAGGCAAGTGATAAAGCGAGATAAGTCGATTCTAATTTTTCCAAAATATGTCTGAAAATAATGGAGATACGAAAAAAAGTGCAGATACCTTTTTTGTAGCTCTTTAAATTCTCTACAAAAAAGGTATCTACAAAAATTTCTCTATCTCGCTTAGTTTCCGAGATATTCTCAGAAATATTGAATAATGATTTTTTCAAGTGGAATGCATTCTTTTATTAATTAAAAAAAAAAATCAACGTTTCTGTGAAATGATAAGTACTCACGTTTGACAAGAAAGAAAGAACTTTATCTCTAGAGTGTCGTTATACTTATGTTGGGCGGTTCAATTACATTTTCTATCAAAGCTTCAGTCAGTAATGATTATTATCTTGATAGTGATATCAAATCTAGTAAGAATAACAACAGGATGATCATAAAATTATCATTGAAGAATTTCCAGATGAGTAAAAAATATAAATGACAATTTATTGTACAAAGATCATCAATTTTAATTGATTTAAAATATTTGATTATGAATTTGTTGAATAAATTCAATTATACAATTATTTGTGGACGGAGATAATTAAATTAATTAAAATACATGTAACATGGACGGATTCAGTTACACAGATATCTTAAACATTAAATCTAAATTATTAAACTAAAAAAAAATCATAATTTCCATTTTTAATACTAATTAACATTAAAATTGTGGAATATTTCCCTAAAAAAATGTAAAATTCCAAACATAAATGAATAAAAAAACCTCGATATTCATAAACTCAAAACGTTAAAAAAACATTTGATTAAAAGAGAGGAGAATCAATTCTGATTAAATTGATTAAAATAATTTGGCAGATTAAAAAAAAATGTGGTGAGTATCTACACGGATTTTTGTGTTGTAAATAAGGCAGTTGGATTGTTTGTACTAATTTTGCCACCCAGACGCTACTAAATAGTATTTTTGTTTGTTAATTAATTTAGAAGTGATGCAACGATGATTAAAAATTGATTGAAGAGATTCATTAGGCATTCACCCAACTCCAGAGTATTGGAATGATTGATAACGACGTCAGAAGGCCCCAGGAAGTGTATTTACTGGCTCCAGACTGGAAATAAATTGAGTAAAATATTCAATCAATAAAATCACCATAAAACTAGATCTATTCTCTTCTTATTTAGTTTTTTGAATAGAGGAAAAATACTCACAAATACATAAAAATTACACCTGTCTCCCTGGCAGCACTCAGAGCACTTCCAGTCTTGATACCAAAGGTAAAGACAATCAGGCATATTGGTTCTTCTTATTCTCTCGCATTCTTTCTTCGTAGAACATCTCTTGGAGATGTAATACTGTTTCTTAGCACCGGCAGACCAGTAAGGAGTGCCTGGAAAATTATGAAAAAAATCATGAACCATCACCCAACTTATCACAGCATTGTACAATTTTTTCAGAATTTTGCATCAATACGTACTGCCCCATTTGACCTCAGTGAGACACGTATCCTGTCCCTGCTCACATGTCATGATGGATTTCAAGCATTTTCCCTGATTGTCCTCTTGTTGCTCGCAAACATAGCACTCTAGGGCGTTGCCTGGAGGTTAAAGCAATCATTAGTGAGTCTCAAATCATTAAATACTCAACATAAATTAGAAAAATAAAATCAACAATGTTTCATTACGTACCAATCACTGTGCAACATAATACTATCAATAAAACAATGAAATAACGTGACATTTCGAGATTAAACTAGTTACAATGTTAATTTTCTTCTTCATAAATTAATTTTGTGTTGTTCGAATGACTCAAGTTTACATCAACTGACGCATGTTTAGTGTAAATCGTGTAAACTTCTTTACCAGTTGTTCTTTACTGGATTTCTTGCTGTCTAGATGGCGACCGGTGTCACAGCACGCCGCCATTTTGTTTAGAGTGTCAGAGTGTTTGTGCTTGAGGTCTTGGAGCATTTTGTAGCGATTTGTTGAAGAAATCCTTGAGAAATCAATTATTCTGGTTAAAAATATTGTGAAAAAAGTGTCGAACAATGTCGGCGGCCACTAGACCAACGTTTGATGGTGCCAGAGGTGGACAGGGTCGTGGAGAGAAGGATCTGAGTGCTATCTCGAAGCAGTACAGCAGCAGAGATCTTCCCTCTCACACAAAATTGAAATACAGGTGATTTTCATGATTTTTCTTCTTCAATATTTTTTATTCCCTCAATTTTCAACTGTTATCATCAAAATATCATTATTTTTATTAATGAATTCATGTAAATGATGCAGAGTTGACTCATAACCTCAATGAATTTTTACTTTTCAGAGACCATGGACAAGGCACGATGGAGGAGCTCAGGAGCCGTGATTTCCGGAAGGAATTGGAGGAGAGAGAGGGCGAGAAAGCGAGTAAATCATCGAATAGGAGAATGATAGAGCCATCGAGAGAACCAGCACAGCCCAGTAAACGACAGAAATTGGATCAAGTACCAGCAGCAAGCCTGGATGCTGATGATCCACTTGATGAGGATGAATCTGATTCAGACAGTGATGAGGATGACACTGCTGCACTTCTCGCTGAACTGCAGCAAATTAAGAAGGAGAGAGCTGCTGATCAAGCCAAAAAGGTATTATTTAATGAATACGCCACTTTTGTCATCTTTTGCTAAAAGATTTTTCACTAATTCATTTTTTTTCCTATTCTAGGAAATGGAGAAGAGACAGGAGGAGGAAAGAATTAGAATGGAAAACATACTGTCTGGTAATCCATTATTAAATTATTCAGCTCAAGCAACACGCACAGACATGAAGGTGCGAAGAAGATGGGACGATGATGTTGTATTTAAGAATTGTGCTAGATCAGAGCCTAAGAAGAAACACGATGTTTTTATTAATGACTCACTGAGAAGTAAATTCCATCGTAATTTTATGGAAAAGTATGTTAAATAAGACTGAGATGATTTTCCACATTATTCAATTTAAATCCAATGCATTGTAATTTTTAAAGATAAACGATTGAATGTAAATAAAGTTCATTAATAAAAAAATATGATTCAAAAATTCCACTAATTTTCTTAGTCTCCCAGATATTCAGAAAAAAATAAGAAAACCTGGGAAAGCTTGTTGAAAATAGTTACGTCAATGAAGCGATAAAAAAAAATGAGATTTCACATGAAATATCGAGAATTTGCCCCGAAGTGATATCCTCAGTATAGACACAGTGGCACCTGACTTGCTCAGAGGAAACCAAGGCGATCGTAAAGATACCTTCTCTTTCTCTCTCTCTCTGAAAACGTCATTTCTCACTCATTTTTATTTCTCTTCTTTCTCAATCTTCCTTTTTTCCTCTCTTCTTTTTTATTTTATATGCTTTACTGTCCTTCATTTGAAACGACGTTCTACAGTCTCAAATGAACACTGAAGATACAACTTGCGGACTCGTTTCGTTGGGAATTCGCCTCCGGGGCCATCACCGCCCTCTCATCCTGTCTTTCACCTGTTTTCATTTTTTCCTCATTTTCTCTCATTCAAGTTTCTTCATCTCCACTCCAAAACATACCTATGAAGAAAAAAATGGGGAAAAAACTCTAGTTAATGAGGAATTTTCGGAAAATTCACTAATAAAATCATTTTTTTAATAAATTTACGTTTTTCCTCTTTTGGTCCACTGAATTGAGATGAGAGACACGCCATCGCAGGATGACCTCCTGAATCTCTCTGAATCCAGCGTTTGACTCTTGAACCAGTGCTTTTTGTACACGCCTACTCCTTCAACCTGGGCGG
The DNA here is from genome assembly GCA_963565655.1 of Aleiodes testaceus. Lineage (NCBI taxonomy): Eukaryota > Metazoa > Arthropoda > Insecta > Hymenoptera > Braconidae > Aleiodes > Aleiodes testaceus. The sequence continues at coordinate 3,602,404 of OY751424.1, read as the reverse complement.
GTCCTATTTCTATGAACTCCAGGAGTGTATTAATTATGATTTGCAAAAGATTCTCATTTCTTCCTTCAGTGAATCCAAAAAAATCCCATCAACAAATTGGATCATCAAAGAACAGGTAAATGGCTGCACAAAAAAATTATTTATCAATATTAATAAATTAATTAGTGCAAAAAAAACACAATTAGAAATGATGCAGATAATTTTCTCAAAAATATCCAAAATTTATTGATGTTGGCAGGATTTTTCCTAAAAATGAAGAAAGACCGACATTTTCTTTTTTTGATACTCACTTTTAACTACTCTAGTCAAGCACTTGATTAATTGACGAAGACTTCCATTTTGTTTACCTAAAAATAATGAAAAAAATTGGAGGAAATAAGTACCCACGATTTTTCATAAAAACGTGTAATCTTCCTAGAAGCCCGTAACTTCTGAGTGCCTCGTTACGTCCCTGTGGAAGGCGGTGTGGTGAGGCAAAAGGCGACGACACGTTTGTAGTGAGAGCAGCAGGGAGGAGAGGCACATAACAAAACTGTATACGGGAGAATCTCTTCTGAGCTGTGTCGAGACTAACGTACAAGTGAGCACGTTAAAAGCGTTGACCATTCGTTCTCCAAGCACCGGAGGACATCAAGAGTTCTGTCATCCCTCTGCATTTATTCCTGATTATTTGTGATAATTGAAGATTGTGAAAAATTGAAGGAACCGTTGATAATTGTGGTGACGAGAATTGTTGACAAGACGGGGTCTCCGGAAGACGAGGAGGAAGAGGTCACAGCTTCTTCCATCCTTCAAGTGAAAGTGTTGATTTTCAGTGGAATTATTGATTTCATAAAATTTCCATGATGATCAGAAATAAAATGAAAATCAGCGGATTAATGATTATTTATCTGCTGAATTCGATACATCCGTCGTCAACGAAACGCATCAGTGGACTCTACGTCGACAATGGACACGATCAGACTGTTGTTCACAGAGTTATTACGCAGCGTGAAAAACGAGAGGTTGAACACGAGATACTTAATTTACTTGGACTACCGGACAGGCCGAGGAGTACCGTTGGTAAAGTGCCGCAGGTTAAGAGGTCAGCGCCAAAGTTCTTGCTTGATATTTATAAAAATGCACTTGGTGAAAATGATGAGAAACCGGTCGTACACAGTCGTAGTAAGATAGACGGAGAGTTCGACCTCACCGGTCAGGATCTCAGGGCCATCGACCAGAGCGATGTCATCATGACGTTCCAGGCACACAGTTTGTATTTTTATTTATTTTTTATTTATATTTTTGGATTAGAAGGAATAGGGGTTGTGTGGAGAATTGAGGAATTTATGATTTTGGGGATGAATTCAGGTTTTTCATTATTTTTGCAGTTTTCAGGTGGTTTCTCTTCAGGATAAAGTGAAGAAGATGAATCATTTTCGTTACTTTTTTTTCAACACTTCTGGAATAATGAGAATATTCTTACTTTTCTTCTTTTCTCTAATGGTTTTTCTCATGTTTATGAAAATTAGATACATAAACAAGGATAATTTGAATAAACTACGAAAATTTATTCAACCAAAGAACATCTCACACCGTCAATTCGCTAAATAAATTTGAAATTCAATTTTTCAAATGATTTCTTCTAGCGAGGGAGAGTCAAGGAGAAAAAAAATTCACTTGATGACTTCATTCACTTCTTCACCCGGTATCACTGATAGATATCAACCCTGAAATTGAGTTATTTCGCAAACGCACACGCAAAGTGGATCTCCCAATTCCTCTCTTTCTCCCTCGGCCGGTCATAAATTACCGGTGAGCCCAAGGAGAAGAGGAAGATAAAAAGAAATAGGATGAAGAAGCAATAAAATAACCGAAAAATCGAATACACTTATGTCAGCATTAGAGGCAGGTAAAAGTCTCTCGGAATACTTTTGAAATTCACTATAAAATTATTTTCTCAAGAATTAATCAGCAATATCCTTCAGCATTGACGTTCCTCTTTTGATACATATATTTATAAAATATCTCAGAATCCGTAAGAGATAGGGAAATTTTTGTAGATACCTTTTTTATAGAGAATTTCAAGAGCTACAAAAAAGGTATCTACAAAAATTTCCCTATCCCTTACGGATTCTAAGATATTCCGAAAAAACCAAAGAATGCACTTCATAATTCTGCAAAAATTAGTGAAAACGAATTTCATAAGAGAAAGAAATTTAATTTAAAAAAATAAGAGAAAAAAAAACAAAAGACATGATGCGGAGGGTCTGAGCGGTGCCCGGGGGCCAAAGTATTCGGGACCACCCCGAGTGCGTCCGGACCGAGGGCAATCAGGTGCCCCTGGAAGAATGCGACCGTCCTGAGACGAGAAACAAAAAGAGTGAAACAAAGAGGAAGGTTGGTAGGAGAAAAAAAAAAGAAGAGAAACACAACGAACCAACGAAATACACACCAACACACTTGTGAGAGGTATTTTGTGCGCTTTATCCGAAGGTTGAAACATTAGGCATTACTTAAGGGACTCCTGGCACCCGGGGGAGCCTGGTTTTAAAAAAAAATGGGCGAAGAGAAGGAGGCTGTGTATAAAGAGAAAAATGGGAATGGCCTCCGACGATTTCACGCTGCGAATCCTCTACAGCTCGTTATGTGATTAGGATAAACTCTCAGAATGTGAACCTCAACGAAGTTGTTTATTCTATTTTGACTCTTTCATTTCGAGGCTTTTTCATGGCTATGATGCCTGAATTGTACTGTAAATCAGGGGTTAATTTCATTATTTAATTAATTTTTTTAAATTAATAATTTGCTTTTTCTTCATGAATTCAGATCACCATGTGCCTGGAGTGCGTCATGAACGAGGGAAGAGACTGTGGTTCGATGTATCAGAAGTGCCACCAGGTGAAAACATAATTAGTGCAGAATTACGACTCTACCGAACTATGGAAATTAAACATCGGAGAAATCGTGGGTCTTTCATGATCACCGCCTATCGAGTTCTACGAACCGAGGATGGGTAAATTTTTAAATTAATAAATTAACTTTTTTCGGAATTTTTTATTTCCAGGAATCGTCGAATCTTCAATGAAATTCCGAGTCTCCAAAAATCATTATTTCCTCGAAACAGTCAATGGGACTGATTTTTCCTGTTTTCTTGAAAATTTTCACAGACTCAATACGTCACAATTGGAAACACAAACGGTATTCTCGATTTAGACGTTTCCGTTAAACACGATTGTGTGTTCAAGTGTCTATTCTTGGACATAACACTGCGCGTTTTATTTCGTGTGTGAAAATTCATTTAATTTGACGAATTAGAAGAATTGACATTCTGCATAAATTTTTGAGGATTATGAAAAAGGTATTCTCCACGATCCTCCGAGTGCCTCATGAACACCCCAATTAGCCCATCATCTTCCTCAAAGTAGCAAGTGTCTACCTGTTTTTCTACCTCTCGAAACCCCTCAAAAATCCTCATTTTCACAAAGACAACAAAAATTACATAAACTCTACATTCTCCCTCTACCCAAAGAAAAACACTAGATTCATTCCCTCCTGTACATGTAAAAGACTTTGGTTTTCAAGTCCTCACAACCGGAAACGTAATTCCGCAAATTGAGACAAATTAACTGAGTAGACAGTCTCGGTGCCTCAGTAGATACCATTACATTTGGCCTACGCAGTTAACACTGAGTAACTACAAAACATGACGCATTGTAGCACACAGTCTTCTTCATTTAATTCTCCACTTTTTTTTTCCTGTCTCTCTCCTTTGATTTTCTCGCACACACGAGACAAACCGGCGACACTTGCATTGTTTCTCATTACCACGTGTACCGGTTCGGTATTTCGCAGTTCAGTATTTTTTTTTTAAATTCAATATTTGCAGATTTTCTTGAGTCATTAATGGAATTATGTTTTTAATTCAATTATTTTTTTTCCAAAGGACGAAAGAACTTCAATATGTGGATTCCGTGAATACAACTAACAACAAAGAGGGATGGCTGACTCTGAATGTGTCTGAGCCTCTCGTCCACTGGGTAAATAATCCAGAAGGCAATCGTGGACTTTATTTATCGGTTCATCCAGCTGATCGTTCTGGTGAGTAAACGTAATTGAAGAAAGAATATATAAATAATAACATCGTTAAGCAGTAATGCGAAGTGACACGTTCATATTAAAGAATCATTGGTATTTCCTGTTGCAATTATAAAAATTATCAATTTCCACCTACAGGTAATCATTAACAAGTCATATTCTGCCACTGGATTATTATTTTGTAGAACAATTTATTGTCATTAGAAAATCATTAGTACGAGTGTTGCAAGAAAATTGAATTCTCTTGAAGAGAAAAAAAGCAATAGGGTCAGAGAGATCACAAACTCTGATGACTTCACTCAGATAAAAGCCGAATTGAATCAAAAGGTGAATCTTCTTTTTTTTTCAACCAAAAGATACGATCCAATGATTAAGAAAGTCGATACACCTGTTCATTGGCCTTGAATGAGATAATTACAATTATTTTTATAATTGAAATTTAATTTTAAAAATCGTAAAAAAACACACACAATTTCTAGAATTATATTTATAATCAAATAATTATTGTAAAAAAAAATGTTATGTCCCTCAAGTCCTCAGTTTCTCATGACTCGTGGCCTCTCCTCTCCTTCAGAGATCCCCTCTATTCACCACTGGTCAACCGGTTTACCTTTGATCATTCAATATAACGAGATATCGAAGTATAGTATAATCCATAAGATGTTTAATATACAGGCATTTTACTAATACATTAAATGCTCATGGATAATAATGATTTTCACTCGATTATCATAAATGTACAGTGAGTAATCTTCCTGCGATCACAAGTACTCCATTATAATTCTAATTATTCAATTTTTTCCTCAAACCAATGAGTTTCATTTTCCTGAAGTATATATTAATGATTTTTTTGTCATAATTATTGACCCATCGGAAATTTCCGTAGTCCCCGTTTTAATGCCAGTAAACACTTTCGAAAGCAATCCTGTTTTTCAAACTACTGGTCACACCTCTCTTTAACACCTACGTAAATTCTTATTTACATAAATTTATTGCAATTTTATGATTTTTTTCCTTTGTTTAATGAATTTATAGAATAAGGAATTAATTATCCTCTTAATGTTTCTTTTTAATTTTAATTTTCGTCAACATCTTAATGTTGAAGAGTGCAGACTCTTATGGATGAGGAAATTGTGGGATACACCATTGATTATATCTGTACATTTATATACACCTGGTTGTGTGTATTCAAATGACTCGGAGAGATACGAGGAGTCGAGTATAACGTGAAAGCTAGTAAATTGGCCGTTGTGGAATGCGCATTTACCGTGATTGCAAACACCTGACTACCTGTCCAACTTGCGTTTGTATCAGGGCACACTGTAAGGCCTCAATTAAAGGTTCAATTGAATGAATAGAATGAAGAGAAGCCAAGTGTCTAAAAATAATTTCATTTGCATAATAAAAAAAGAGTTGTAACAATGTAAACATGGAATTCATGTGTTCAGGTGTTGAAAGCTGGAGCCATTGATGGGATCCAGAGATAAGCTCCAAAGTTCGCTCCCAGAATCTTAATAATAGGGTGTAAATACCCCAGATGCAGCGAAAATTAAAGAAAGAAAAAAGGAGAATTATTGCGGAACAATTTGAAGAAGTGAATGGCACAAGTCTTTAATTATGAATAATTCATGAAGGTTGTGCTATTAATAAGTTCAATCAGCACGTGATTGAATTAAGGAAAATTGTAACGCAGTGATTGTAATTTTTCGGATTAAAAAATCACTGCTACTGGATTTTTTTCAATAAAAATAAGGAAAATCATGGATTTTATTGTTTAATTTGAAACTTTATTATTTGATTGCAGTTCATGAAATGAGACCGGAAGAGGTTGGCATTGTTGGATTCCGTGGAGATGCCGACAAACAGCCATTCATGGTTGGTTTCTTCAAGAGTTCTGGTACAAGAGAGAAAAAAGTCAGACAGAAGAGAGACGCCAGAAGGAAAATGAAGAGTGATGCCTCGAGTCTGGAATATCGAAATCCTTATACAGGTAATAATTTTTTTTTAATTTTTCAGTAAATTCAATAATTTATTTTTAATTACACAATTACAGATCCAACGATTCAGTACAACTCGAGAACATGTAAAATTCAAACTCTCTACGTGAGTTTCCGAGATCTCCAGTGGCAGGTAATAGAATATTCAAACTAAAAATTACAAAAACATTACGTAATCATTGAATTTACGGTAATTTTAATTCAAATAATTTGAATTTCAAAAAATTCCATAAATGTTAATTATTTTTAATGATTTTTCCATTACCACAGCTTGAAATTATCAAAAAAAAAAAGAAGAATAATAATAATTGAAATAATTAGAATCTAAAAATAGTTGAGTGAAAAAATTAAATTAATAATCGGGGAAAAAAAAGGAAAACATTAATGACAACGTAAATTATGAATATTCAATGTCTTCAGGATTGGATCATAGCGCCAGATGGTTACGACGCTTATTACTGCAGTGGCGAGTGCAAGTTTCCCCTCAATGCCCACATGAATGCAACAAATCACGCAATTGTACAGACACTAGTGCACTTGGTTAATCCAGGAAAAGTACCAAAGCCCTGTTGTGCACCCACAAAATTATCAGCAATTTCTGTATTATATTTTCTCGATGAGAGCAATGTTATTCTCAAAAAATACAAAAATATGGTTGTTAAAAGTTGCGGTTGCCATTGAGCGAAAAAAATCAATTTAAGTAAAGGAAAAAAATCCTCAATTTGAATGAAATATTTATGAGATGATTATGAGATTCAATTGGAAATTCTTCTTCCTCGTTTATTTTTAATTTTCATTTTTTTTTTACTTGTTTTGTGTCGACGTATTAATCAAAGAAACAATGTATGGAAAATAGGAAAATTACTAGCTGTCAAATGGGTAGGATTTAACGACATTTTCCATTAATTCGATGAAACTGAATGAGATTGATATGTTCATGTTAATTAATTCAATTTAATGAAGTAGAAAAAAAGGGAATTAAGTTTCTACAATTTTATTTTTCTTAAAATCTCTTCATCTTCTTTAATTAACTCATTCTCCAAGTAATTCAACGTGTATATTTTATAGCGAATTCAATGCAAAATAATTAGAATTAAGAGTTTTTAATTGTTTATTACATGTTTCTACTCACAATGTATATAAATTATTGTAAATACCCCATACAATGCCTCTTTTTATAAATAAACAAAATAATTATAAAAGTGAAATTCGTTATTTATTAAAATCGAATAATGGAAACTCTTTAAAGAGAATTTAAACGACGCTTCGAATTTTCCGCGTTACGGTGAGTATAAGCGCTTCTCCCTGCGCATGCGCAACTCTCCGAGTCATCGGGAACATCACAAGATGGCGGCAGCTGCACGGGAGACGGCGAGAAGAACGGCCGCGTTCTTTCCGACTCTCTTGAAGTCGTCTTATTAATAATCTCTCTCTCTCTTTTCATCATTTCGATGGATCGATTCACAACGGAGCTCGTTACTCGTTTTATCGACGACGATGGTCGGCGAACGTGCCGTGATCATGGAGTTTCCAACGAGTCTCTCGATTTTCACGTTCTGACAAAATTGTAATTTAACTTAAGATAACATTTAAAGTCTAAAAAAAGCTCAATAATACCAAATTAAATAAAACAATAATTCAGTGAATTTAATAATTAAACAAAAGAAGATCGCAGTGACTGACAAAAGCCGGACGATCTATCCAATTAACCCTACATTTTTGTTCATTGTTTTGGTGCCAAGTGTTGGTGGAATAACAGTGAAGTGTCCCATAAAAAAGAGGAGAAAATTGAGTTGGAAAATTTAGTGGGGAATTTTATGGAATTGAAGAGAATGAGGATGGAGATGCTTCTCTGAGGTTTAGAAATACGTTGATTATTTTTGCCAATGTTTTTTCGGGCTCTTGAGACTGTTCTCGGGCATTTTTCGTAGCCAATAGAATCGAGGAATTGTGAAGAAACAGGTACGCCCATTCGCAATGTTCTTCTCGACGTCAATACATTATTTTTCAGTAATTCTTGGTTTTGCGAGGAGATTCATCGGAATTTTTACGGTTTTATTCATGTTTTTTAATGTAATTTTTTTGATTCTTTAATTATTGGGATTGTGGGGCGAGAGGGAGGGGACCCACCTTGATTTCACTCCCAGCATCAAGGAATCGTGCCACTTTCCGTTTGGGCGCAAAATCGATAGAGGTGCACACGGATTATTTCATTTTTTTCAATAAAATTCATTTGTTTTGGATAATAGTGGAAGTTTGGGGTGAACTTAGGGGGTTTTGGGGAACTCTGCGGGAGTGAGAACGGAAAGTTGAGGTTTTTTTTGAGGGGGCGAGGAATTTTTGGAGGTTGGATTTCACAGTTGCATCATGAGGATTTTTTTATTGGAAAGAATCACTATTTTTGGAGAATTTTGAAGCTTCAACTTCCTTTTACGAGTCATCCAACTCAATAATTCCATTATTTTCAATTCATTCTATTACAAAGGACAATCAGAATCTTTCTGACTCAATGATTATTTACTTTGAAAATCAACATTTCAATAGAAATATTTTGAAATTTTTTGAAAAAGCCTGTTGTAATATTTGGGTTATTCAGAACGTTCAATTTTAGGCTGTCGTGAGTCATCCCTTCCGGAGTGTATTTTCATGCAAAAATAGGGGACAGATAAAATAGCCCAGGCCTTTTACAAATTACATTTAACCCTTGTGACACAGTAAACACATTGACCTTTCGCTCCCCAATTTTTGCACTCAATTGTTCATTTCGCAACATAAAAATCCCGAAAAATCTCCGATAAAATCCAATTTTTTCTCTCTATTAAATGTTTAAAAAAATTGATCAGAGTTTATTACCCATAAAGAATCATCGACCTTGATAGAATTTATTCTGTGTACCAGGAAGCACAAAGCGTAATTGATGATCGTGAAATGACGAGATCGAGGACCGTAAAGTGAACAAAAAAAATATATTTAAAAATACACGTTAAATAAAAAGCAAATAATCCGGAAAAAACGAGGATTGATAAAGTGTCAGTGTACATTGAATGTGGAGTACTATATCGCGTCTCTTCGTCGCGAAACCAAGGTCGTCGACGAAGACACCAGAGCCGGGTGAAGAAGCCGGCTTAACATCATTTGATATCAACAACGAGTGGCAGAACGTTAATAACGTGGCTGAGGCCGTTACGGCTGTCCATGTTTTCGAATCTATGGACCGTAACATGGGAGATGATAGACGTAAGGCCACTGGTGAAAAGCAGTATGATTCAGAGCACCCCATTGATGCCTATGATGCACGCCAGGTAAGAAAGATATTTACCATTAATTGAGAAAGCACAAATAAAAGGTATTGTGACCAGTTTTATTAAAATATCTTGGAAACTAAAGGAGATAGGGTAATTATCATAATAACCTTTTTTGAAGCTCTTGAAATTCCCTACAAAAAAGGTCTCCACAAAAATTTCCCTATCTCTCATAGATTCTGAGATATTTCAAATAAACGATTCTCAAATTTTCGATTATTTTATCTTCACTTCAGATAATTATTCTCGAGATGAAGAATAGTCTCTGTAATTTAACGAATGGTTCAAGACACTCAAAAAACCTTATCAGGTCATCCACCGTGAATAATAAGTGATCGTGATTGGAATGTAATAATAAAAATTCTGATTCTCTCTGGCCTCTTATGATTTTACTGAGGTAATCATTGATGGCATCTTCGTAATACGTATATGGCTGTGTACTTCCTGTGGGCAAGGTTATTTTATTTACTTGACTAAGTTGCAATCGATGTTACATGGATACTTCGGCAATATGGGTGTGCTGGGGTTTATGCATGGTCATTAGGATGTTTGCATTCATCTTGGTGAATTTTATTATCCAAAATTACCTGGTAAATTCATGATGACGATGTTGAGGATGGTAGTGTCTGGTTGCGGCTGTTTTTCATTGTAAAGAAGTACTTGGCAGGAAGCCATGGGGGACTCTCAATGCATTACAAGCATTATTCAAGTATTAATTTCAATTTTATCAAGTCGAGAAATAGAAAATATTATGGAGATGGGAATTTTTATCTTTGGATAATAATCGATGACTTTACTCACTTCTGTTTTCACTATTATGTATCCATAATCTTTAAAACTGGAGTTGAAGTTGCTGCAGTGAATCATTCTCTGGCATTATGCCTTGTATTCCGCATAATTCATGGACTCCATTGATCGTTCCTCTGATTCATCCAAACTGTTAAACCAAACGCATTTATTTCCCATTCAACTGAATATTTTGATATTCAATCCAATGATATCCCTTCAAAAATAAAATTTTCCGATTATTGGAAATTCAATAACGTTCATCCAGATTAAGGCTATTCAACTTTAAATAATTCACGTCGGACAGTGAACCTGTCTTCACCAATCTTCCTCGTCTCTTACATAAGTGGTGAGTTTGTTGAGAATTGAGACGAGAATTCCACTCGTAGAATCAACGAGAGTCCCAATCAAACGTCAAGTACTTGAGACAATCCCTTGAGTCAACACCAAATACGGTTCTCAACAACTTCATCTTGGCCTGTGTTTCTTCATTCATTTTTTAGACACAAAAATAATAGGAAAAAATCAGGGAACATAGAATTCACTAATTTAAAAGAAAATTTCTTTGATAATTGTGAAATAAAATTCGTCTGATCTCGGATTTTAAATTTTTTATACAAAAAAGGAAGGTTTTTAAAAAAATGTAGTCAGGGCCTAAATGTGGGTGTAGAAGCGAAAGTTTAACACTGTATTCAGGTTTATTGCCACTCACGTGGAGGCGTACATCGTGAGTACAAGTTAAAGAGTAGTTTGTAAACGGGCTTCTCGATTTCTCATTGCGCTCACCAGTAATTTCGTATTTTTCCCATTCGTTTTTCATCCCGATGGTATTAATAAAGGAATTCTCCCTTTTTCTTTAAAATAAAGGGAGAATAATTGTCTCTTCCTTGAATACCTCTTAAACCATAAGAGATACGTATTTTTGTCTGAGAACCTTTTTTGTAGCCCTTGATTTTCTCTACAAAAAAGGTATCCACAATTTTTTTCCCATCTCTCTTCAATTCCGAGATATTTCGAATAAACAAAATTCCCGAAATTAAAGCATCGAGAATCGACAAATTAATTAATTAATTAATCGATAATTAAATGAATCCTCTCAGGAGCACACCTCCACTCAACTCAATCTCTTTCTCCCTCCCCTCGAATTTCACACCTCTTCCTATCTCTCCTCCTCTTCTACAACTCCTGCGAGAGTCTCTGTTTAATGCAAACGCAATGCAGCCACTGGATTACCAGTCTGTTCCGTTCTTTCTCGCCTTCCGCCTCGTTTATTCAAGACTTTGTTTTATTCCATTAAAAAACCGTCAATTCCGTTAATAACAATGTTTATTTTTGTGTGAGTGCAGTTTTTGGTTTATTAAATCTGTGGATTTCATTGGAATGTGCGAGTGGTGTTGTGCAGTTATGCAGTGATTAAGGGAATTCAATTGTGTTCACTTTTTCGTGGACTTTTTATCTCTCATTGCGAATTTAAATAACTGGTGCATGTGAAGATGGCGAGCGAGGTCATGCTGGCACCGAGGACGGCTCCAAAGCCATCCTGTCAGCCAGACATTGACGATGTTGTTGATATATTCAGGAATGCTTCCGTCTCTACCATTTATGTAAGTTGTACGATTTATTCTAATAAGTCACCTGCTCTCACAGCCTACGTTTTATTTTTTTTTTCATGTTGACAATGTATTAATTGAGTAAATCAACGTGAAGGTTGGAACCTCGGATTTTTTTTTCAATTCCTTGATTAAGAAATTTTTCTTTTTTTTTTGACAATTCCATTTTTAAAAATGAGAAAAATTATTATAAAAAATGCTGCAATGCAATTTTTCATGAATTTTCATTCATTTTCGCTATTTATTTAAGCATTTTTTTCCTTGAAAACTCAACCTTCTGTTAAATCCATTGAAAAATTTCTGCAATAAACAATGATCTTTGTTTAATAAAAAAAAAAGAAATGACTAAGCTGTTTGGTGCCTCACGTGTGACCAAGAATGGGAATGTCAAGGCACTGATCTCACACGATATATGATGCGGTCACGGGCACTGGACATTCGGTTACACTGAGACAAGAAAATAAGAATATTTTTGGGTTCAGACTGGAGGCCTCATTGAATTACAATGCCAGTTTATTTATAATCGAATTTAGCGAGAGAATTTTATTGGAATAATTTAATACTTCCTTCGACTCTTACTTTTGAAGGAAAATAAAGGCCACAAGGGGTAAGATGGACACATGCTCACTTTGAAATTGTTTATTATGAAAAATCAAGAGAAATATTGGAGATTTAATTTTTTTGATGATTCCATCGGGAAGCTGAGGAAATTTTAGATGGGAAACATGCGTCGAAATTAATTTTTTCGAGTTTTTTGAAAATTCGATTTTTTTCACCCAGATTTGAAGGGAGACCCCTTCAAATCTGGGTGAAAAAATCGAATTTTCAAAAAACTCGAAAAAATTAATTTCGACGCATGTTTTCCGCCTAAAATTTCCTCAGCTTCAGGATAGAATCATTAAAAAAAATGTATCTCCAATATTTTCCCAAAAAAAAAAAATCCGAATTTGGGAAAAAAACGAAAAAATCAGTAAAATTCAGAACGGAAATTTGAATAAATCACTTTTTTGGGAAAATATTAAAAATACATTTTTTGAACCACATGAATTCATCGAAAATGAGCTCAGCTTTCACCTCGAATCAGAATTTTTGAGCTACGACCAATAGAACCCGAGATATCGCCAAAAATGTGATTTTTTCAAATTTTTCCAAGGTAAACCCCTTCAAATCTGGGTGAAAAAAAATCGAATTTTCAAAAAACTCGAAAAAATTAATTTCGACACATGTTTTCCGCCTAAAATTTCCTCAGCTTTCCAATGGAATCATCAGAAAATCACTATCTCCAATCGTTCAATCAGAATCTCCATTTTACCCCAATCTCCCATATAAAAACATAGTAATTAATGGATAATTAATGAAAGTTTTATGTGACAGTGAAAATTTAATATTTAAAATATTCCAACAATTCAAAGTAGAACGAAAGGCAGAAACTTTTAATGATATATTTATTCTCACGTGAAGAAATTCACGTGAAATTCAATAGACTCGTTTCTCACTGAATTTAGATTGCAAAGAGAGATAAGAATTCCGATTGATAAATTAGTATAAACATCAATTGTAATCGTGCATGACCCATGTGACTCTTATTTTTTATTCTAGGATTTATTGAATTTCTCTTTGGACTTCTGGATTTTTCTTTAAATGCAGAATGATGTCTTTGGGTTTGTCCTGGTGTAACTGGGCTATTCTGCTGGGGCGAGCCGTTTTCCGGTCGATAAATACTCGATCTTGTGGTCTTGTCATTCGTGCGTGGAATTATCATCCTTGGAATTTCAATGATTCCAGCAGGTCCGATTAATTCTTTTTTTTGCAATTCCTTCGGTCTTCCACAACTCGGAATCCAATGGAGATACGACTTTTTACCATTGGACCTTTTTTGTAGCTCTAATTGTCCTCTACAAAAAAGGTATTCATTATTTTTTTTGTATCTCAATTATTTCACGAGATATTTCGTTTCGAAAGAAGTGGGACAGGATTTTTTAATTTCTTTCTTGAATTAATGTCCATTGAATAAACATTATGAATGAGTTGTTTTGTCACAGCAGAACTAATTGATGGAATCAAGCATTCATTTGTCAATTATGGAGAATTTGTTTTCGTAATGAATGAAAAAAAAAAGAAGAAATTGTTTTAGTGTTTGGGTATCATGAGAATTGTCGAAATCGTGTGGGTTAGGAATGAAGTTTTCCACCTACATGACAACGGAAACGAGCTCACACTCTCTATCTCGATTATCTCGGTCATAATTCACAAAGATAATATTCTTTACATCGATATTTTATGATACAATTAAATAAATATTTAATTATCACCATAAATAAATATTTTTCAATATTTAATTAAAAATAATGGTGATTTCTGCATTTGTGAAAATAAATTTTCCCATTTCTCAGTGTTTCATTTTCTCTATTATTCTAAGCATTACAATCGATGATGCACGTTGTATCACACTTTACATTTCACCTTGTGCCCATTTCCATGATGAACAATTGATCTCTATCTCTCATTGCATCTTTTTCATTTTGAATATTAAACAGTAGCAAAATAATTGAAATGTGAATTTCAAAAATTCCATGTAATTACTCATGTAAATATCTCTGAAACAACGAGGTTTATGATAATTTACCAAGAGACCTTTTTTGTAGAGAATTTAATTTCTTACAAAAAAGGTCTCTTGATATTTTTCGATAAATCCACTTGCTTCAAAGATATTCCAAGAATAAAGAAATTAAACTTGCAAATCCTCAATTATCTTCAGTTATTCAAGATAAAATAATCATAAAATTAATTTAATTCTCTTTTTTATGGAAAAATGAGACCCATGGGAGTGTGTGGGTGAGACTGCCTTATCTGGTATTTTTAAAGCACGTTTTCGTGCTCTAAAATAGTCATTGAACCCAAATTTTTGATGTTCTAATATCAATGAACGATAATTTAATGTACATAACGGTTACACAATCTTATTCTCGATTCAATGATCTCATTCGTTATCTACCCAGCTTTATTTATTAATTCTAATCCTCAATATTAGCATAATTTATCCCTAAAATCATAAAGTAAAGCGAAAAAGATGAAATTTATTTTATTTATATAATTAAAATTCTCGTTTGCAGAACGAAAAGACCACACTCTGTCCTCAATGTGTTTTCAGATAATTAACTAACTCTTACGTCACTAATTAATCCCAACTTCTGACCTTGTCATGTCCATCATCAACTCCATCATTGCCTCCACATAATTTTCGACTAATTAATATATTTAATTCACCGGAAATCTTTCGATTATTATAACTTTATGAATTCTCGAAATTCATACAACTTTTTTTCATGAAAAAAAAAAAAATTAACCGTAATTTATTATTATTTTACCGCTAAGTTTCTTCGGGCTGGACTGCACTTTGTTTTACTCCGATTATCATTAATAGCAGAATGGCTATCAGATGAATTAAAAAAAACGTTAATCGTCCGAAGCTGAAGCTAATGATCATGAAGCTCATTGCATCATTCAATTAAAAAAAAAAAAAATGTAAACTCAAGATTTAATGAAATAATTCCAATTTGTTTCTGAATTTCGATTGATTCAGATGATTTCGAAAGTTTAGAAATTTGAATTCCAATTGTCAATTATTCTTGAATTATTTAATTTATGCCAGTTTACTAAAGCATAACGCAGCTCTTAATTGAAATTTCCGGCCAATGGTTACGAATTCAATCGATTTCAACTTGAGCCATTAAAAAAAATAACAGTTTGCCCCTTTCTTGAAGCAATTGATAAATAAAATAATCATAATGCATCAAGTTGTCTCCAATGTAAACATCAGGTGGTCCACTTTCCCTGGACATTTTCGTATATTTAATGATGAAATTTTTCTCTGACCGGTCATTAACCCAGTCTGCAATTAATAATGAAGTTAGCCACATCTGAACCGCCTTCTGGTGGTTCAAATGATCAGCTATGAACGGAACTAACTCTGTTGAGCTCGAGTTTTGATGATTAGAATCTCATTCCAAGTATTTCCGGCCAGCAACACTCGTTTTTTTTTAACACTTTATTGTTTTATTCGTGGGTAGTCGTTGATTCATTGACATGATTGATTATATCGATGAATTGAGTGGGTTTGGGAGAAAATGTGAAGAGACCTTTTTTGTAGAGAATTTCAAAAGCTCCAAAAAAGGTCTCTAGAAAAATTGCTCTATCTCGATTAGTTTCCGAGATATTTAATAAAAACTGATGATGCATTGAGAAAATCATCGAAAATTGATTAAATCTGGATTTTAAATAAATCACTGGTAACATTTGAAAAATATCAGTGAACATGGGCATACATGAGAGTAACAACCCCAACATAAACGGTTAACGTAATCATCGGTGCGTGGATGACGATCCACATACGAAACAGTGCGAGTTCCTCAGGCATAAGCCATCCTCTTCTCTTTTTCTACAAAGTAGTCTTCAGGCGATGTTCACAGTGTTTTAGTGTTTTTTTTAAATTTCCAACGATGTTCATTAAATTCTGGCCAAAAATCCACTGGACTTTGATTCAAATTATAATACAGAATTAATGAAAATCATGTGCTATTCTTTGACGATTATTATCGTTGAGTTTGGGATTTCAGTGTGGAACAGATGATTTGGATATTGCGACTAGTTCTGGTGAGAATTTAACTTAATTTTTCATCTTTATAATTCAAGGAAAGTAATCACAATTTTTTTCATCATCAAACTATTCAATAGTTTATTTTGATTCGTTGAGACGAGTTTTTCAAGGAGTTTCAAGAGGAAAGGAATGCAGAAGAGTTATCCTCTCAGGTGGATAATTGCAGAGGTGCAAGAACAGAAATAGTACTTGATGATGGCTTATGATTATCGTTGTTAAAGTGCATTTTTTGTTGAAATACAAAAAAGTCGTTTTCCTAAAGCGGAAAAAGTGCATTGAAAAGACAACAAATCCATGAGTTCCCTTGAAAAATTAGAAATTCCTTCTAATTTATTCTAAAAAAAAAAATCTGCTCGAGGGGAATTATGCCTCGTAATTTCCACTGAATGATAAACGTAAAATAATAACTGAATGGAGTAGAGAAAAGAAACGTTTCTACTGAACAAACTGTGGAGGCCTTGATTTGAATATGCATGATCTTGAGTCTCGTGCAAGACTTTGCGTGTCTACAGTTTTGAGTGCGAGAATTCCCTTACTCTCATAAAGTACACATTAATTCATGCTGTATAGAATCAAGATACGAAGTTGGTAGAGTGTGAGTTAATTGAAAGACTCGTAAATTAATTCAAGTACAGTGAATTTAGAATGGAAAAAAATTAACAGTAGCTTCAATGGTGCAGAGAGCAATAGACATCATTAAACTCCAAATTTCTCCTTAAAATTAAAGTATTTCAAGTAATTTTGAATTTCATCACTTGCACTTTAGCATTCATCACTTTCACAGACAGGTGACACATTCTGTGTCGAGTGGACCTTAAACTCCACATGGTTGCGTTTTCTCAAAAGACTTTTTATGGCTCGTAGTGAGAATGTTTCCAAGACACTGTTTTCACCGAGTGAAAATTCTGGATTTATTTATTTTACTATGTTTTATATTCAGATGAAGTTAATGATTGTGCATTTATGTTTTTGCAGAAATTCCAGACAATGTGTAAAAATAAAATATCCAAGAATTTAAACAATAGAGTTTGAACTCTTTGAGACTGTGACTTCACACTCAGTTTATTTTCCCAACGTTTAGTATGTCTTGTGATGTTGCCATCTGGTCTCAACACCGGATGACAACTCCAAAATTGTCACTTTTTTTTTAAATCTACAGATGAGAGAAAGAGATGAATTAACAGTGTTAATGGATTATTTATTAATTCAGTGAAAAGGGTATTCAGTTAGTTTCAGTGTAAATTCATGATTACCAAGTTTGTTAAGTAATTCCGTTAATGATGATTACGTGCAATTTATCCGAAAATGGTAGTGAATACTGTGATTTAACGACGTTAATGGATAACTGGGTGGCACAATCTCACAATTCAAGTGTCTCTTTACAATTATTTTTTTTGTAGAATTAAAGAGATAGAAAATTGTGAAAATTCCACGTTTTTTTGCACATTTTTCATAATTTTATTGAAAATTATTATAATTCATTCTCATTCATGCACGTGTCTTTTTATGAACAAATAATTGAAGTCAAAGACACGTTTTTCATCAATTGTTTACTCCCCTTCTCTACATCCAATGAAAATTGGAATAATTAAATGAAAAATATGGAAATTTAGTGATTATTGAGACACAAATCCAAGATAATCATAAGTTTTCCTTGAAATATTTGTCGCACACGAAAACAGACCAATAAAACTACTTTGATTATACAGTGTGGAGACAGAGTAGTGGCTTTTATGAACAGTTCATATTCAATATACAAACAGCATCTACCAATATTTGTACAATCACACGAATTTTCAAAGAATCGTGTTTTTCAGTATCATCAAGGCTGTATGATCACCTCTTCCCATTGACGTATGAAATTTGTCGTTAAATAATCATCATAATAAAAATCCAAGTCCCATTGCTTCCAGATAAACGAAAGTTTGAACTCATTGACCCTTCGATTATTTAAAAACGTAGAAAAATAATTTTCAATTGAAATGAGAGCAAGCAAACAATTTTCATTGGAAAATAGGAAAAAAAAAAAACACGTGTAACAAGACAATATTTCATGCACGTGATTTCACACATGACTTCACTGATAATCGTATCCAAACTTCTTCCTCTATATATCACCACGAATATTCCAATTCCGACTAGTTGAAGTTCCTCCACTAAACGTGTCACATCAGAAAGAATTCTCTCGAGATACCTTTAATCATTGAATCAACGTGATAAATTAAGTGGTCATGAATTTCATAAAACCTTCTTTATTAATCCTCGTTTTATCATACGCACAATCCAACTCTTTTGATATTATTGACTGGGGAACTGCCTCGCATTATGCAACAAAGCTATACGATGATTTGCCAATGCCAGAAGCACCAGTAGATGTTGATGACCGAAAAATGAGTAAAGAACTGACCCAAGTCATGCTGAACTTGTACAACACATCAACGACCGAAATAATTGGTTTTATCCCAAGAATAACACATCACAAAATTGGAGGACATGAATATGGAAATCATCTCTACCTTTGGTACAATGTATCTCGATTCAACATAAATGAGACTCGATTATCTTCCTCTGAATTAAAATTCTACAAGCACAAAATGAAGAACGATAATCACACTTACATGGTGACTGTTCGTCGTAAATTCTTGAATTCTCGAAATCAATGGGAAATGGAGATTATCTTTATTCAGGATTTTCTTGGTAGTTATGAAGGATGGATAACTGTTGATATAACAGAAGCATTGAGGTTTTGGGTGAATAATCATGATGAAGGTAATGGATTTTATATAACTTCTCAATTGGTCTCGGACTTGTCGCAAGTGCCTGATGAAGAAATTGGGATTAGGGGACTCGAGGATGAAGAGAAGGAGCCGTTTATTCTGGTATTTTTGAGGAAGGATAATTATGGAATGAGTTCTTCTGTTGATGCTGCAGTGAGGAGCAGCAGAGAAGTGCATGGAACATCATTTCATCATCCCAATGAACACTGGCATTCATGTTCTGTGAGGAAATGGTGGGTCGATTTTAGTAAAGTCCAAATGGACGACATCATCATAGCACCAGCTGGATACTATGCTAATCATTGCTCTGGAAGCTGCAATGCAGTTGAAGGAGTCAAGTTTCATTCTATCGTGTTGAATCGAGCGCATGAGACTGGAATGAAACATGTCTCAAGGGTTCACTGTTCTCCAACTCGTTATGGAGATATGCATGTACTTTTTTACGCACTCAATAATACTATTGTCTTGAGGTCTATGAAAGACTCTATCGTCACTAAATGTCAATGCAGATGAATTATGAAAAAATTGTTAGCATTGTAGGATTATATTATTTATTGATAATTCAAGTTTAATTGAGTTTATTGTATGATTTATTTTTTTAATAAATAAAGATGTTATGTGGATGTTGAATTTATTTTTTTCATTTCTCTGGAATAAGTTAATTTTTTTGAATTTACGCAATTGAAAAATGTCACTTTCTTCATAATATTCACTGGGCCATAAAGGTAAGAGTTACTTGGCCCGTGAAATTACGATGATAAAAGTGCAGTAAAATTGCCAGAGGGAATCGAGAAGTGTGATGAATAAAATTGTATTTTCGAAAAAATTCAATTGAATATTTTTTTCGAAATCATTGAAAAAAAAATATATTAGTGCATTATTTTTTAGTTGATTGATGTCGTGTTAAATTGTCATTCAAATTGAATTATCCATCGGTTTTAATTCTTCAATTCTATAAAAAGACGCTCTGTCATCGTTGGAAGACAAGGAAGGGCGTTACAGCAACGACACGGGGATTGCATTACAATAGTGACCACGATGCGATTCACTCGATGAAACAGTCCCGGTAATTTTGTGGATTGGGTCAATTGTCTCGCATCACTAATTACCTTATTACATAATTTAGCGAGGAAAAAATGAAAAGGAATTATTTGGAATATTGCACTGGATTATTTCAATCTCTTGGAATATTCTAAAATCACCTGACCTTTTTTCCTGAATTTTAAAAAAAAAGTTATTCAAGAAACACAAATGATGGAATCATTGAATAGACTGCCCACGGGCTTTTAAAAAGTCGATGGGCCAAACCCCAATCGGCCTGACCCGCTTTCCATCTCGAGTCCTCCACGCTTTCAAAGTCAAATCCAATCATCCAAGACTTTGTGCACAATTCACATGATTTTTTAAAAGAATTCCCAAACAAAAGGATGATAAAAAGGAAATGAAAGTTCTCTCATCATTAAATCAAAAATTGATCGTTTTTTTTTAAATCAATGTTTTCTCCAGTGAAATGTAGAAAATGCACAATTTCACCGATAAGAGAGATTTATTCGTTTTCATTAAAATTCTGGGACAAATGAAACTAATTTTTTTTTCCATTAAAATCATTAATATTAAGTGTGATTGTTTAGTTGTTTAGCCGGATATTCAAGTTGATAATTCTCGTAGTTGCGCGGAATAAGAGTTGAATATAAACTCTCAACGCGGATCGATAAAATAATCGCATACCTGTTTCGTACACTAGCAGGCCGACCCCCTTTAGCAAGAGTTGCATGTGTGTCTTTGACCCCGATTACATATCTTCATCGGTTGAATTTTTCGTAAGATCGATTTTAATCAAATTTCATGAGAAAACTAGAAAATTAGCACGATTTTATTTTAATTTAATTAGAGCAATCATTTGTAATTAATCCAATCACTGTCTCTTAATTAATTAAATGCATTCTGATGATAAAATAATTTAAAGTATTTTCATTGGGATGAAAATGTCATTTAATTCGTTAAAAGAGAATCTATGAATAGAAAACACTAACGTGTGATGTCCACGCGTTCAAATACATTGACTCTCGAGAGTTCAAGTGAAAATGCACAAGTGGCTTCTAAGAGTGTCTCGGCCTAGTTGCATCGAGCATCCAGACAACGAGGAACTTTAAAATTAAACTTTTTTTTTTCCACAATTATATTAAGTTTGCATTTAAGAAGAAATTCATTCACAGAATAATTTTATTAATTAATTTAAATTTTTGAGAAGTGAGTGATTGTAAAAATTGTGATTATGAATTTGTGGAAATAATTATGTATTTTTTATGATTCCAGGCCAAACAACGTGCCTCCGTGAAATGGCTACTGTCCAAGGCATACAACAATCGAGTCCCGGAGAACCTCCGGGAGCCTTATTACCGTGATCTCGAGGTAAATTCAATTATTCTCCTCTTTTCCGCATTTTTTAAATGATTTTTTTGTAATTAAAATTCTATCTCAAATATTTCCACTGATTTCCCCGATTTAATGCAAAACATTAGCACTTAACGAAGCATTTTTAATATTAAAATCATTTGTTAATAATCATCTTAGTTAACCGCACATGTTGCATTCACGTGTAGCCTCGTGCTCGTCACCACTCCCTGGCATTTATCCAATTATCTCAATCGAATTACAGAAAGGTTCAGACCCTTTTTTTCCTCTTCAACTATCAAAACAAAGTGCAGTGTGCTTGCAAACTCTCGTTACAGATGTGTCTAGACTGATTTGCTCTATTGCAATGTGCATTATTCAAGATTACTACTTTTGTCAATTTTATTATCTCTTTTTTTTGAAGGAAAAAGATTTGAAACATTCATGGAGATGTCTCAAGGTGATTGTGCTAATTAAAAATTAATTATTCAGTAATTATCCAAGGGGTAAGATGGACACATGCTCACTTTGAAATTGTATATTACGAGAAAAATTGGAGATAGAATTTTTTTTGATGATTCCATCGGAAAGCTGAGGGAATTTTCGGGGGAAAACATGTGTCGAAATTAATTTTTTCGAGTTTTTTGAAAATTCAATTTTTTTCACCCAGATTTAAAGGGCTTTACCTTGGAAAAATTTGAAAAAATCACTTTTTTGCTCCAGAAATTCCATGAGAGTAACAAAAAACTTGAAGAGTCCTGGCACAAATAATTCTTTCCGCCGAATAAAAATAAGTTTAAAAAAATCGTCTTTTTACCACTCGAATGTTAAAACTCCTATTTCCCTTTGGGAAACACGACACTCCTCATTATCGTTGCCACTTCCTTTCCTCCTCAGGTTTGTAACTTTCCTCTGGCTTGACTCCAATTCATCATTATACCCACTTGCCATTTTATTTTATCCAATGCAAGAAAAAGGAATGATTTTATTTCTCAAATGAAGACGAAAATAATAAAGTAAAAGTAAAATATTAGAGGCAATACTAATTATTAATTTTTTTATACAGAATCAGGAGCACCTGAAGCCACAGATAGTTCATGCCTTGTCAAATGCTGAACTCTACTGCCTGGCACTTGCCAACATCTATTCGGATCCCAATTACCACAATCAGAATCATCTGGGAATTCTTCAGGCACTCGCGAGAAAAGGTGTATTCGTCAATGAACCGAATAACACACCGCTCACCGAGACTATTCTCATCCAAAATTCACCACTCAAAATGGTAAGTTAAATCCCTTCACTTTTCCCTAAATATCTCGGAAAATAATAGAGATATGAAAAAAATCGTAGATACCTTTTTTGTAGCTCTCGTTTTTCTCTACAAAAAAGGTGATTACGAAAATTTCTCTATCTCTCATATTTCCCGAGTTATTCCACAAAAAACAGGTTTAATCGATTTCATTAATTTATTCTCTTTTTTTCAATTATTAAAACAGTCTGCACATATGGCTGTGATAGAGGGCTTAATGGTCCTATATGCAAAGGAAGTAGTGACTGGTGATCGTGTAGTGGCAGCAATACGTCGTTTTGATCCTCAATCCCACGTTGATGTACCATCAGACCATGAGAAAGGTCTATTACTGTGGATAAGTCATGCATCACATGCACTTATTGCTAAAATACAGTGTGACGAGGCGCAGGGTGAAAAAACGAGACTACCAGAATTACCACCAGCTAAAGACTTTCAATCGTTGTGCGATGGCGTTGGTTTGGCTGCTGTTGTTGCATTTTATTGCCCTGGGGAATTGAATTGGAAGGACATAAGGGTATCAAAGAGACCTTCAGTTGCTGATGCACTGCATAATTTGTCGTTGATACACACGTTCTGCTTGAGATGTTTGCCCTATTCAATTTTTCATATGCAACCGGAAGATGTCACGTACATGAGAGGGTAAATATATATTTTTTGCTCTTCAATTTGGAGGAGAAAAACGTAAATGGGTTAAGGATTTCTTTTTGGAATATCTCGGAAATTAAGAGAGATAGAGAAATTTTCGTAGAGACCTTTTTTGTAGAGGAGATCAAAGGCTACAAAAAAGGTTCTTATGAAAATTATGATAACCCTATTAATTATGGAGATATTTGCAGATACATTTCAATAATATTTTATTCAATTTCAGATCGATGAAACAGAATCTCGTGGTATTTCTCACTGACATGTACAACGTACTGGAGATACATCCAGTTAAATGCGTACGTTATCCTGGAAAAGAGAGAGCAATGGAGTATCTCGATGGTATGTACAATTACGAGATAAGTATTTTAATAAAATTAGTTATAAAAATGATAATTTAACGTTAATTACAATGCGTTGTCGACACCGACCTTGAAAATTCACATTTTTATACAATATTACTGTCTATTTTGAATATATATTCAATTAATTTGGTGATGGGATTAATTTTATTTGATCGGTGGAGGCTACGCACGAATTCCTATTTATTAAAAAAAAAAAATTAAGTGAAGAGAAAACTCTAAGGAATAATTGTTAACGTTTTGTTCTTAATTTCTTTGAGTTTATTCATGGAGTTCTATTATGATTGTGGACAAATTCCCATCCTCAAATGAATTTTCAGTATTTATTCTTCTCTCTGTCATTCATTAAATAACTGATCAACAAATAAATTCAGTTGTACAATAAATTATTATCCATAATCATAATAGTATCACGCTTCTTATCAGTGTCAGTACACTCTGTCGCCCGTGTCACTGAAATTATTTCCTCTGATTACTTGATTACACAATAAATAATTGAAGTGATAAATTTCAAGGAGAAATTTACATTTAAATAATTTAAAAAAAAAATAATAATTAAATTCTTTAAAAAAACATAATATTTACATATATTTCTATGGCCTAAAACTTCTCGACTGCTTGAACAAAATCAACTGCTGCTATTCGCCTACTTCTATTTTGTTCCTGAAAAAAAAAACGAAAAAAAAAAAAAAAACAAAATACCAATTGGGGTCTGGTTGATTATAATGATACTGTCCTGTGTTGTGGTGCATCCTTGCAGCTTGCCCACGCAATAGTCACGGGGTAGCACATAAAAGAAGTCTACCACAGTCTATAGCTCCAATACCTGATCTGAGAAGCAACCTCTCCGTTTCCGCGCCAGGCTTCACAGGTATCCAAATGTTGAAAACAAAAAAACAAAGGCAAAAGATTTGAAGAAAATGATAATAAATCATAATGAGTAATTCTTGAATTAAATTCAGGAAAATAATTGTGATAAATTCATTTGAAGATTTCATTTAATTGTCTGTTGTGTTGTTTTCGTTCATCTGTGCTCGTTTCAGAGAATTTTTCAATGCTCATTAATTCATTGTGACAATCAACATGATCTCAATGCTTTTCAATTAATACAGAATAGCGATAATAAGAGTTTTATTATTTTTTTATGGTTTTTGTGGATTATCTTGGAATCCGAGGGAGATGGAGAAATTTTTGTAGAGACCTTTTTTGTAGCTCTTATTCTTCTCTACAAAAAAGATATCTATGAAAATTTCTCTATCTCCTTTAGATTCCGAGATATCTTTGAATTCAATACTCATGCATTTAAATCATGTGAACATCAACTTTCGATAGTTCTCGATGGATCTAACATCTCAGAGCACTGCTTATTAATTTCCATGAAAGTTTCTTCATAATTACAAATTCAAATTGATCGTCAAAAAAGAGGAAAGAAAGATTCTAAAAATATTCTGGAGTGAATGCATGCTGCGATGAGAATCAATTAAAATGAAATTTACATACCCACAATTATCCCAAAAAATTTTTACTCGCAAGTGAAAATTTATTTCAGCCTTTCATTTACATCTTTATTTTAGCATGATTATTATTGTACATATATTTAATTTCACTGCACAGCTGAGCAATATACCTCGTCCATCATGGCAGATTCATCTATCAGTTCGTTGGTATTGTTTGCTATGTAAAAACATTATCATTTTATTATTTAATCATTTTTATACAATCATAATTTAATTCATTTATTTTGTAAAAAATCTATTTATTTAATTAATCATCATTTTATTATTTCATGTAATTACAGATTTTTGTAAAACACTTTGATTAGTGATCAGTAGTTCGTAGACAATGTGAAGCTTATTTATTTTTCATTAATTTTTTGGGAATTTGTTAGTTGAATAATTTTACGAGAACACTATTGATGAATTTTGTTTAAAAAATTTGCAGTTGCTAAACCAACGTCGATGAGTTTCGTGAAAAAATCCCAGTCTCTTCAGCAAACAGCAGAGAGCCATTCCTACGATGATAGGTAAGAATTTTCCCAATTTTAATTATCAAAAAAATCCTTTCAATATTCATCAATTATCCCTAAAATATTCCAGAAGAGGTGCTTCAGAGGAAAGTTTCGTAGTCCATCGTAACCGAGGAATTCCAACCCTGAGCTCAGTAACTGACGATAAAATCGTGAAAGCAGAAGCCGCTGGACGGCCTAGTAATTGGGAGGATCAAAGAAGAAGCTCTTACGCAGGGCGAAGATCAAGACGTAACAGTGTAACCGATGATTCTCAATTGACAATTGAGAATTTCGGTGGTTCTCAGGATAATTTACAAAATTTCGGATGTGTGAGAAATCCAGACAAAGAAATGGTGCACACAGGCAAACGATCGGTCCCAGAGCCAGCGCTACCAGTACGTTCTAGTGTCCAAGATGCTTACGGTAGTGATGTACAAAATATATTATCAGACAATGGTTACAGCAATGACGAGCCATCGCCTCGCCTGCGAAGACAGGCATCAAACTCTAGCCTAAACAATGTAACACTAAAGAATATGATACATTCCAGTGATAATGAAAATAATGATAATGAATCAACGAAAATGGCTAGTTTTGCTAATATGAGTAGACAGAGCTCGGAAAAGGGAATTAATTTTAATTACACTGAGCAAGAGCGTGAGGAGATGGCATTGAGGGGAAATATCGTTAATAAGAAGCATGGTCAGAGCAATGGAAATGGTATTGGTGATAAAAAAACGACTTTTGCTACATTACCGAATACAACAACGTGGCAACAACAGAGCTCTCAACAGAATCAACAGTCGGAACAGCATCACACTGAGGGAGACGGTGGTAACATCAATATGGCAGCACAATTGTGCAATATTCGAATGCAATTGGAGGAGAAACGTCGTTTAATAGAAAATGAAAAAAGGAGAATGGAGGCGAAGGCATCGAAGGAAAGAGAGAGAGTTGGAAAAGCAGCTTTTCTTCAGACTGTTACTAAGGTAAATTTTTTTCATTCACAAACTTTGTTTTTCATCAATGTCTCACGAAACTGTAAAAAACTTTTATTATTCATGAGTCAGTAGTGATTGTATGTACTTGTGTGTTTAATGATTGTAACTTGGGTACTCTTTCTAATCTTTCAGCTGTGCTCAGGGGTAAGTGCATGTGAATGCACTTTTTTTTTCATTGGAAAAATTGAGAAAATCTTTCATATAATTTGATGAAAAGTTGTTTATATTAATTCCACAGAAATTTCACTGTTCGTCTTATCATTTTAAATCATTTCTTTCAGTAATGCATGTAAAAAAATCTGGGGAATTTTAATTTATTTAATTTTAAGTGCACTCAGAGTATTCACGAATATTAAAAAATCATAAATTGAGAGAAAAAATTGGGAGTATGGAAAAATTAGATAGTGAGCATGATAAATTAAGTAGCTTTTTGTATTGTAAAATTAATTGGCCAATGGTGATGGATCCTGTCGTAACATGGCACATTTGGTGGTTGGGCTGGTTACAGGGTAAGGTTAAATCACCCTCATCCTCGGCATCAGGCGGTGACAGTCCCGTGGAGCATGGTCCCCCCACTCAATTGTCCTCTGGCTCTGGTGGTGATAATGCAGCTTCAAAAACTGATTCAACCCAACAATTATCACAAGATAAACCTCAGCGTCCTTTTACACTCAAGGTATTCCAGTAAAAAAAAAATCATTAGTCCTTTTTTTTTTTTTTTTATTGATCAATCTCTAAAGCATTGATTTCAATATACTCATGGGAGAAAATAATTTTCATTGGCATGTGGCTTAATTTTTTGTTAGAATTAGAAGAATAAGCTGGTGATGGGATTTAAAACCAATTCTTTTTGGTTTAAATAATAAATTGAAAAAGGCAGTGACCTTGAAAATACTCAAGTTTTGAATTTTTTTTCATGCGACAGATATAATATACAGTAATAGTGAATCCACATTTTTGCTGAAATATGAAGAGAGTCAAAAGGAGATATGATATTGATCAAACAGAAAATAGATAAATGCAAAGCTGTGTTATTCCAGATATTGGGGCTTCAAAGTATTCCAAAGTTATTGAGGAAACAGTAACAGAAGTTCCTTTGATTCGAATGCATTTATTTCAATTTTTCTCATAACTTTAATTTATTTTTTTTATTACAAGATAAAATTAATTATTATAGGAGAGGGATAATTATTCATTTATTAAGGTAATTCGAATTAATTTGATAGTAGTGAAAAAAAAGAGAATCTATGAAAAAAAAAAATGAATCATTTAATTTTTAGAAATTGTTTCCGGCTATCAAATTAAGTCAAAATTATTTAGAATTTTTTAATGATAAATTTTACAAGTTTTGAGGATTTCTAAGTTTTTTTTTTGGATTCTTGTAAATTTGGAGAATGTTTACCTCTGTTTTCGACAAAATTCTTCATATTTTCGTGTCTCTAATTCCTAAAAAACCGCAAAAATGTGCTAATGAGTGTACAATGACACAAATAACTCCAGAATCAATAAACTTTGGATACAGATATGATAGAATAAGAAGAAATGAGTCACGTGAATCAATCGAGTCAATTTATGGTTCAACGTGTTCATTAGACTCGGGGCATTATTCAATTATGGATTATGAAACTGCAGAGAGTCAATGTAGTCTGGAGGAAAAATTAATCAATGAATTTGAGAGGATTCGTGTCAAGATGAGATCTAAATTAACGAAGACTGAGAGTGATCGGATATTTAGGTCTAATAAGGACTGAAAAATAATTTAAAAAAAAAAAACCTTTTAATTATACTTAATTTTCCTTTAAAAATAAGGAATTTATTATTGAATCCCTAAATTTATTTATTAAATTTCTGTGAATTTAGGAAATAAGAGAAGACGTCAGAGATGTTGAACACAAGTGGCTGGAGCTCGATGGCAGTGGGCCATTTATTGAGACACGTCGTACCCCTGACCTTGACAATATGGATCTCGAGCAGTATCACCAGTCAATTTCTCAGTGAGTGAAAAATTGAAGAATAAATTCATTGTTAATTACATTTTTCTAATGTCCCTTCTTCCACATTTTCCAGAATGAACAACAGCCTCAGTGAAATACAAGCAGACATTCAGAGATTAGCAAACCAACAGAATCAGATACAGCAGCAGCACTTGATGACACATCATCAGCAACAGATGCAACAACAATTACAACAATTACAGAGCTTTAGTCAACAGCACATGACAAATTACGGAATGGGTCCGATAAATCCCATGACCTCACGCCTCCAAGATCCCCAACAGGGACAATTTTATCTCCATGATCAGGGTCACGTCCAGAGAAGGACTTGGGCCAGGCCGCAACAAAATTTACCAAATGATTTGGGTGCTGTTAGTTATCAGCAAACAATGGATCCGAGATACAGTCCTCAGCCTCAGGTCTATCAGCAGGATCCAAGAATATACCATGACACAAGGACCTGGGGTGCACCACCGCCTCAGCAGCAAAAGGGCTTTGTTCTCCATGACACGTCTCAGGATCAGAGATACCTCAATGGTGGTGATCACAGTATGATTAACAGTCAGTTACATCATTCAACAGCTAATTATCCTCAGGCATCGAATTTGTTCAATCAAACACCACCTTCAACTGCTAGTCCTCAGCATCGAAATGCTGTGAGTAATTTTAGGGGAAATTAAATGAATTTATTAATTTTTATACCCACATAAACCTTCTGAAAACATAAATAATGGGAATTAAGAAGAATTGTGGACCCATTAAAAATACGAAAAGATTTCTTTTTTCATTCAATATAAGTACACATAGAGTCATCGTTAAAACCAGTTGGTGATGTAATCCACCGAGATGGTACGTTGTTTGTAACCCAAGATGGAAGGGAGCTTCCCACACACAATTCTACGATACTTTTACCTGTGCAAAGAAATAAATAATAACTGAATGAAATATAATAAAATAACTGAAAAACACCTACAGTACGATCACGACCCACTGGCAAACACATTTCACGCATTCAATTCCTCCAATCTTATTTTAATAAAATAATGCACATGTTTTATTCAACAATTACAAGAGACAAGTTCAGTTATTCTGATGAGGTTCGTTGTGTCAACATCTTTGTGAAAGTTTAATTAAATTATTTTTCATTGCTTAAAAAATCTTAAAAAAATAAACCCAAGTGACTGTCTATTATTCTCATTAATTCAGAATGTTCAAAAAATGGGTCAAGTGTTTTTCCAAATTAATTGTACAACATTTTACCACAAATTTTCTAAAAATAATTTTTCAATTCACCTTTCAGGTTCATCGAATAAGTCAACTGATGAGCGAAAGTCCCGAGCCGAAAAAGCCAACAGTTCATCACATCCCAATCACCTGTGAAAGTCCACCTGATAAACGTACGAGCAATGCAACAATGCACACACCAGTACCGGCACCACCGGTCGACGATATGGAGCCACAAAATATATCATTTATAGCAAACGATGATGATCTCGCACAAGGTATTCGACGACTGCACATAACTTCGGGCAGTCGCACCTACAGAATACCATCGCCAACAAAAACAACGACAACACGCAATCCATTTCAACCGCACGGAACTCTGCGTGAAGCTTCACCATCGCCATCAGCAACAGCTGAGATAACACCATTGGATCCAACTGATGCTGGAGAGAAAGGATTCTACATTTCCTTTGACAATGGCGCACCGAAGAAAGCCAAACCCTCAGTCCTGAGAGGCAAAAGGTCTCCAAAGAAAGAGAGAGCAGTGTCATCGTTTATTGAGCACGAGGACTTCTCAGCACGTCCTGACTCACCTCCAGTAAATCCAATTGATCGGCAACGGCACATTGAAGCTGAACGTGAATTGGATAGAGAGCGTCAACGTCAAGCAGAGGAGAGAGAATATCATCGTAAAGAGATGAGGGATCGTGAATTGCAGAGGGAATTGGATAAGGACAGAGCAAGAGATGATAGACAACGTACAATTAGTGATAATCGTCCTAGTGGTGTTGGTTTAGTGATTGGGAATCAATTGGCTAATCCAGATCCCAATTTCGTTGATGTCATGGAGAAGAAGAAGGAGAAACTCATGCTGTCCTCGGTCCAGAGGAAACAACAGCAGGAGGAGATGAAGGAGAGGAAAGAGGCTGAGGCACAGGCGAGGAGGGAGAGGGAGAAGTTCAAGGAGGAAGAGAGAGCGAGGAAAAAGGAAGATGATAGGCGGAGGAGAGCGGAAATTTTGGAACAACACAAGTTGAAGAAAGCTCTTGAAGAGGCTGAACGTGAGGTAAAATTAAATCTGAGGGATTCATTCAATTTACTTGATTTTGGTAATTAATTTAATTTATTTTTTATTGATCAAAGGGAAAAACTGTTGACAAGGAGCTTCTAAATGCCATAAAAAGAACCACAAATTTACGTAATAAGACTGCATCATCGGCTCGACAAAGACCGAAAACAATTCATGTTGATCATACAGAAATGGATTCTGGTACAATGACCCCTAGTCGTGGGAAGAAAGGCTCTTCCTCAAATCTCAGTACAGGTAAGTCAATTAAATTCTTTCTTCCATTATTCCAGTACATTGCTACACTGGAGTGTTGATGTTATCATGAAAATTAATCGGAATAAATGAATTTAAAGTAGATTTCATAATGAATAAAGTAAAAGAAAAATTCTCACTTCATTTTCGATTGATTACAAAAAACATTTCTCAAATAATTAATTCCAATTAATTTCCATATAAATCAGATGAAAGGAAATTGTTAAATGTATTGTGACTACAAGGAAAAGAAACAATGTTATTCTATCTTAAATGTTGCATTCGCTCCTCTGCATGAAAACAGTTTGACAACCAAAAATGTCTCCAAATTCTCAATAAATTCTGTGTATTATTATTTTAATTTATTTCAACTAAATTTGAGGAAAGAAAAAAAATAAACCAAAAACTCCAGAGTCTGATTTGACAAGTTGGCTAGAAGTGTCAGAGGAATTTTGTGTTTTAGAATTTTTTTTTCTTCATTTTTTTACTTTGAATTTTTGTTTACCTTTTTTGTTGGCACTAACACACTTAATGTAGCGACGCTGATATCACCAACAATGAAGCGAGACTACTTCAGAGGCTCGCAGGACACACTCATTGCTGCCCATTATGATGATCGGCGCTCAGGGCCCTTTTACAGGGGTGGCAGTCTCAAGGGTACGCACAACACGCACTCTATCACTCACAAATAAATGTAAAAATATAACAAAACACCTTTTTTTTAAATTAATCATGTAGTTGGGTGAATGAGAAGTCATTGAAGAGTGTAAAGGAAATATTTTGAATTAAGATTCCATTTTACGCCTATAAATATTGTATAAAAAAAAAAAACACTTCTCCAATGGGCTTCACACTCATGAAACTCAAGAATTCATGGCTTGTATATTATTTTAAATGTTTCTCTTTTAATTTCTCTTCCAAAAGGGATAAAAATAATAGCCATATTTTTCACATCACTCAACTACACATTTCCAAGTTATTAATCCTCAATGTAGCATGCTCTTTGACCCTCTGAAAATTTTCTGTAGTCTAATAATAGCTTCTGAAGTAATTTAAAAATAGTGGAAGTGTAAGAATTCCAGTAAACTCATTGAAAGAAAAAAAAGAAGATAAGAGAGAAGTGAAAAATTTGTAATATCCTTTTTTACCCTTTTATTTTAGTATCTTCCGTAGATTCACCAGACGATGGTAGAGGCTGTTCTCCATGTCGCAGTACGACTCAGCTTGGACGACGTGGCTCCTACAAGACATCGAGAGGTGGGTTTTAGACGTTCACTGCTAACTCATATTTGTTCGTAAGAATTGTTAATGTAATTAATTAATTATTTGTAATGAGTGGAAGCATTATTCAAACGTTTTATCATTCACTGAGAAGTAAATTGCGATTTTTGGTCAATTGACTTTAAAAATTGATTTCCATTGATTTTTAGAGGCAATTAATATTCTAATTTTGATTAAAAAAATAAATAGTAGAGCATTTGAAGTAGACGTAATTTCCAGTTGATTTGCAACGTTGCTCCGCACCAAGCTGCACCGGCTACATTGAAACTTAATTGACGTTGTGCCCCATGTGAAGACTGGTAGTTAGAAAAAATAAATCCATATCCATCGATTGATTGAAAAAAAAAGACTCTACGTCGTTTTAAGAGAATCATTTGAATTGAAATTTTAACATTAATTTCTCCGGCCTCAAAGGCTACTTAGTGTAACAACGAAAAACGTTGCATTATATTGCAGATACGCAGGAGCCTCAGCAACAGGTTAGAGGCAGGACTAAATACCAGACTTACCAAAACTTTAAAGGGAGAAAATCAAATTCGTTGATGAATTTGTGTGGTAAGATAAAAATTAAAGAAACAACAAAATTCATCGCAATTTTCGATAATTATGGTAAAAAATGATTAATGAGGAAAAAAAAAATGTTTATTAAAATCCCTCAGTTCAATTCATTTATCAATTTTTGTTTTATTTGGTAATTTTTATTTTTTTTTCCTTCATTTTATTATTTTGTTTTTAACGAATGGTTGAATATCCAGGGATTATTGGCTCCTAAAATTGTTAATTAATTAATTAGAATAAATTAAGAGATTCTAGTATACTTTAGACGCATGGTGGCAGGCAGAGATGGGGTTTATGGAACAACAACACTGAAAATCATTTTTTTTTGTACAAAAATCATTTCAATTGAGACTAAACAATTTTTTGAATTATTGAGAATTAAGGAGAATTCCATTGGGAATTTTTGTAATTGTTTAATTTATATTGAGATGATTAATCACACTAATTGTCAGGGCAATTCACTAGTTATTAAACAAATACAACGCTTGCTGGGCTTTATCGTGAAGCACTGGTTGTGGCACCTGTTTCTTTTATTTATTTTTTTTATTTCTCATTGTTTAACAATTTTTACAGATTAATCTGAAAATGGGATGTGGTTATAATTTATTAAATTTCATTAATTCATTCGAGTAAAGTATCATCACATCATAGTCATTTATTGTTTGTGTTTCACAGGTCATTAGAATTTTAATTTAGGAAAAAGATAGGGGAAATAGGGGTAAAATGGACATTCTGATTGAACGGTTGGAGATAGCGATTTTCTGATGATTCCATTGAAAAGCTGAGACGATTTTACATAGGAATCAAGTGTCAAAATGGATTTTTTAGAATTTTCAAGAAATTCGATTTTTTTACCCAAATTTTCGCAAGGTAAACCCCTTCAAATCTGGGTGAAAAAATCGATTTTTCAAAAAACTTAAAAAAAATCATTTCGACACATGTTTTCCACCTAAAATTTCCTCAGCTTTCCGATGGAATCATCAAGAAAATTCTATCTTCAATATTCCTCTTGATTTCTCGTAATATACAATTTCAAAGTGAACATGTGTTCATCTCACCCCCTGTGGCCTTTTTACCCCACCTTCCCCTATTAACCAGTTAAAAAATTAATTAGAAATACCAAACATATAGAATTAAAAAGAGAAGTCATCAGAGACTAATTACAAAATAATTCCCCTTTAGAATAATTTGAAAATTAATAAATATCTTGGTAAAAGGCTGTTTTGGGCTCACAAATATTCACTCATCTGTTTACGTCTTTGGAGATGGTTTATCGAGGATCAATCCTGACATATTATTTCATTTTATTCATTTCTCAATTAATTGAATCATTTTTTTTCTCAAATAACTTCTTATTGATCCTGAATGATGAATGATTCTCTTTCTCTGTTTAATACAGATACTGACAGTGGCTTGGGACGTGCAACACCACCTAGAAGAGCAGCCAGTCCTGGAATGGGAAGTACCAAACATTTACCATCACCATCATCTGGTCCAGGCTCATTACCACCTGGTTTGATGTCGAAAAGAAAATTCGATGATGGTAGCAGTGATATCAGTAGTACTGCTAGTTCAATGATGGATTATAATGGTGAATATAATTAATATCTCAAGAATTAATTTGATAAATAAAATGTAAATGTTTTATTTTTCTATTTAGGTCCACGACTCTATAAACAACCAACGACTAAATCAAATCGTGGAATAATGCTGAATGCAGTTGAATACTGTGTATTCCCTGGTACTGTTAACAAAGAGGCTAAAAGACGTGTTCTGGATGAAATTGCTAGATCCGAGAGCAAACATTTTCTCATACTATTCAGAGATGCTGGATGTCAATTTCGTGCACTTTATTCTTACTGCGATGAGGGACAGGAAGTGACTAAACTATGTGGCACTGGGCCAAAACAAGTGCTTGAAAATATGTTCGACAAATTTTTCAAGTGAGTTTAACAATTAAAAGGAAGAGTATATTTAAAAGTTAAATATTTTATTATCGGGAATTAATTAAATTCATTAATTTTGTCTTCAGATATAATTCTGGTGGAAAATGCTTCTCCCAAGTCCACACTAAGCATCTTACAGTGACCATAGATGCCTTCACGATACACAACAGTCTCTGGCAAGGGAAAAAAGTTAATCTACCAAACAAAAAAGACATGGCCCTCGTCATATAGTTTTATCCCACTGCATTACGTAAGAATAATTCAATAATTAACAAAGAAATGAAAAATGAAAGCCCCTCTGTTGTTCATAGTTATCATATTTTAATACAGAATGAAACCCCAGTGTTTAATTATTACAAACAATTAAGGTTTGTTCTTAGTCAATTTTCATTCACTCACTCTCGATTGATGCAACAAAAGAAAAAATATCCATAAAAATTAAACACAATATTCTCTCTTTCTCTCTCTATCTGTTTTTTTAAATTAATTTTTATACTTAGGCATCGTGCGAGTGATCAATGGAATTGTGTTCTCTTTGTTTCATTAAATAAGAAATGAATCGTTAAACAAATTTAATTGAAGACTAACACATTAAAGAAAAGGAATTATCTTTTCTTTTTTCATTTCATTATTTCTTTTCTTATTTTTTAATTAATTATTTGGAGCAAATTTCTGGCTTCCAATGTGTTATGCGGACTGAAAGAAAAAGTCGAGGAAAAAACTGCAAATTTCACTGAATGACAATTATTCGAGATTTTTTGTTTCATTTCGAAGAAAAATATTGAAAAAAAAAATGAAGAGAAATCTTTAGAAATTGAAATTTGCAGTCTGATTATTTTTCATTGGCAATCCAACTGTTGACAGTTGAGGCTGAACTTGAAAAATTAATAATTCATAATTGAAGAGAGGAAAAATTGCGCTTGTTGAGCAGTTCATGGACATAAAAACGTAGTTTTTGTAAATAAAAAAAAAAAGGAAAGAAGAAGTGAGTTAATCACAAATTAGTGATGAATGTGAAGAGAGAAGTGGAGAAAAAAGAATTAAAATTAATGGGAGAATACCAAATCAAGCCTTAAAGTCAATCTAGGCGTTGAAAATAATAATTAATAATGATCCCCCATTTTCTCAATTTTATTTATTTTTCATTGTTTTGTACGTGAAAAATTTGAGTGAGCTGATGTGAGAAAAATTATTACCTTGTCGCTTTATCATATTGGATCGCTTCCACTTGTTTTTATCCAATGCCCAAGGTCGAAGCATTAAAATTTCCCTTATTTTTCATTATTCTAATGTTTTTTTGACACATTTTGTTACAGAGAGAATTTAAGAATCGAGAAAATCTGGATTTTCTCATGGAAAATGGAGGAGTGGAGTCTGGAATTTGATTTTAATGAAAAGCCAGGGAAATTCGACGTGGAAAATACTATCATGAGATCCATTTTGCCCCAGTGGTTCTCGAGATATAATTAATTTCATTTTTTACGTGAAAAAACGAGATTTCGATATTTTTAAGGATATTTCGTGAATCACTGGGGCAAAATGGGATGTCTAGTAGTGATTTTCCAAGGAAATTTCCCCAGCTTTCCAGTGAACTCATTGACACTCCTCTGCCTTCAATATTTTCCAGGAAATCTCAGGTTTTACATGAAAATTCGTAAATTCTCTCAAACAACAAAATTCATTAACTTAAAAGTATAAGTTTAGAATTAAAAATTTCCTTAAAAAAAAAAATACAATTGGATTGAAGCAGTGACAGTATTTCCTTCAGTATTTTTTTTTTTCCTTTAAAAAACGAAGGCTCTTCAGCTGTAAAAATTACGAAACTTCAAATTCTCTAATTACTCACAAAAAAATTCATTAGAAAATGAAGATATGAGAAAAATAAATATTGTGTGAATTTAATTGCATAGAAATTGGCTCCAGGCTTCTGTATGTAAAACCCAAGATATTTAATTTATTGTGCCATAAATGAATGAGCCAATTTTTCTGTAAAATTCTCAAGAATTTAATTGGAAAGATATTCTGAAATTAGAGAAAACAATAATTGAAAGGAAAAAATTAAAAGAGAATTAAATTTAATGAAAAAAAAAAAAAAAATGTAACTGACATATCGATTTAAAAAAATTCTCAATATTTTTTTGTCAAATCAATAAAGAAATTAAAAGAAGAAGAAAAACATAAATAATCAGTGTCGATTTTTCTCAACAAATTTTTTTGTTGATAAATTAAAAAGGAATGAAAATAATTAAATTAAATTTTCTAATAAATCATTGAGTAAATAAATAATTTACCAATTACATAAATTCAGATAATTGAAACTGAAAACGGTCCGATATGACAATATACGTGTGTCGAATGCCATAAGAAAGTTTAAATGAAAAATCCCCAAATTTTGAATAAAAATTTCAAGATATTTCGAAACAATTTTCAAAAACGAATTCAATTGTTTAAGAAAACTATTGAAAATAAATAGCTTTGAGCTCCTGACGAGTGATCCTCAGTCCAGAAGTTTCGAGACAAATTAAATTCATAATAAATAATTCAGGAGTTAATTGTTGAAATTGTATGATTCAATTTTGTGATTAGTTTTTGTGAATTATCTCCGAAAATAATAGAGATAGAGAAATTTTCATAGATACCTTTTTTGTAGCTCTTGATTTTCTCTACAAAAAAGGTCTCTACAAAAATTTCTCTATCTCCCTTAGTTTCCGAGATAATCCAAATGAACTAATGACAAAATTTAATGAATTCATGAATGAAGAATAAATGACAAATGAGAGCTCGAATAATAATTTTTAATTAATCGTCAAAGAAAATCGCAAAAACATGATTTTTATCTCGCTTAATAACGTATTTTTGTCAAAGAGCATGAATAAATTGAATCTGGGAACCAACTGGACTTGGGATAATGACAAAGTACTCAGAGTGCATGAAATAAAAGTATAATATTTAAAAAAAAGGAAATTAATGAAATAATTAAATAGATAAAAATTATTTGTGAGAAGAACAAAAATAAAACTGTTCGAGTGCGATGTTTGTATGTGCGAAAAAGCTGCCGTAAAATCGCTTAACTAATAAATAAATTTAAAGAAAAGAAGAAAAATAAATAATAATGGAAAAATTGATTGAACATGATGAATAAATGATGAAAAATTTACCCAAATTAAAGAAAAAAAAATTAATCGTTAATTTTTATCGTCATCGGAATTAAAGAGAGAAAAAAAAACTATATGTGGAAGAAAAAAAGAAATGTGACCTCTGTCGAGTTAATAATTTTTCAATTTAACCATGTCTGTACATATTATGTTTTTATATATACATATAAACGAAAGAAAAAAAAAAAACAAACAAATACTACTCGATGATATATTTATTAAGTCAAGTAAAATTTTGGGTCATATTTTACTGTTAGCATCTTTGAAATGTCATCAATAAAAACTCAATAACCCAAATTAACACGTGTCTCATTATTTTCTCAATTTCAGAAAAATGCCCAATAAACAATGAAAAAAAAATTCAGATTTACAAAGCTTCCATTAGGAAGCAAAATCATTTATTTCATTGATAAATAAATAATTACATGTTAAATACTGATTTACAATGGCGTATAAACTGGGCTCGGGACAATTTAACTATTCAATATTTATAATAATATGGCAGTGACAAATAGAAAAAAAAAAGGAATCTTAAATTAATCATTATAAATTTTGATCTTACAATAAACAGATAATCATAATTAAACATTCTTAGATATAAAAAGATTCATTTTCATATAATGCTTTTCATCTAAGTCTCGTTATCTCATTAATAACATAGTTTACCTTGATTTATTAATGTTTCTCTCGCTTCATTTGGCTTCATTCAAGTCTTAACGTCTTATTTTAATGGATTTTCTAAAGTTCATGGCTTCCACTTTGTGTTTCATTGTACTGGACAAGAGCTCAAATGAATATTATGAAGTTCTGCCATGTCGGTCCAGTCTCTCCTTTCTCCGCCGATCATTACATTCCGAATGCAGCCATTGAAATGATCGCGCGTTAGCAGAGTTCCTTTCGGTGCAGAAGCTGTGAATCAAAAATAAGTCATTAACATCTCCGAAACAATTAGATCTAAACAAAAACATCAAGAGACTATTTACCCGGTAAACCGCCAATGTACAGAGGACTAGAAGCAGTCGTAGCCATGAAGTGTTCATTCCCATTAACCGGTAGACCAAATCTCTGATCCAGCTCATCAACTTTCAGCGTGAGCTCTTCTTCATTATAAACCGCTTGAATTTTATGCCATCTGTTATCGCAAATCGTGTAAGCAGAGTTGAAGTTCTGTTCAACGAACGTTGGATTCCTGTCACCAGGATCTCCAGCCATGATGATCTTCCCATTATTGATCTCCAAGGACAAAGAGGGCGTGCCTCCAGGCGCCGAGATTGAGAGTAGAACCCCAGAAAGTTCCGAAGTCCTGAATTCCAGCTGCAGTTCTAAAA
The DNA here is from genome assembly GCA_963565655.1 of Aleiodes testaceus. Lineage (NCBI taxonomy): Eukaryota > Metazoa > Arthropoda > Insecta > Hymenoptera > Braconidae > Aleiodes > Aleiodes testaceus. Next base: position 3,562,672 of record OY751424.1, on the reverse strand, counting down.
CAGCCCCGAGCTCAAAGTCCTTCTTATAAACTGCATAAGCGTCGTCCTGAAAATAGGCGCCACTCTCTACACTTGGAAAGCACTGTCCCACATTGAACGGCCTCGACGTCGATCCAACCATGTCATAAATATTCCCATTAACCCGAAGACCCCTTATACACCCTTTCAAAGTCTCTAATTTCGCCACCACCTGATCCGGGAAAGGCGTCCCACTCTCTGGAAGACCTCCAATGTACATCATCGACTCTAGCCCAATCTTCTTCGGGACTTTTATGCTCTTCGGCGACTGCGAATCAACGACCAGCGTCAATCTCCTTTCATCATGCGTAATAACCACGTGATGCCAATTACCATCGTTGAATGGTGTCTTAAACAGTATCTCCTTCCTCTGCTTGCTCTTCACCATCAACGACAGCTGACTGTCCCTCACAATCACCATGAAGTACTGCTTTCTCCTGATCCCCGGGGTAATAAAGAGTAATCCATTCGGATAGTACGTCCGGAAATCGAACTCTATCACATACTTCTTCTCCCAGAATTTCTTAAAGTTCAGGTACAGCTGCGTGTGACTATGCTGTTTGTCTCCGAATTTTAAAGCGCCTGGTTCCAACGAGTAGTAAGGTACCTTTTGACACCCTTCTGGTTGGGTGGACAAGCCCCTGGATAATGATGCCGATGGAGTGTAATTCGGCGGCTCTTTCCCCATTACTGGACCTGGTCTGCCGATCTGTGCGTGGTCGAACGTGACAGCCTCATCGAATCTCAGGATAGCCTCGTTAAAGACCGCATCTTTTATCGCTCCATAGAGCGGCACGACGGAGCCGATGATCTTGGTGCTGTTGATCAAAGCTGGAAGACCACCGAAGAACAGCCCTCCGAATTCAGGCGCCTTGACTGCAGCGCCTGTTGGTAATTTCCCTCCGTCCTGATACGCATCGTCGACTCTCAGCTCCACTTCTTTCCTCCTCTTCGTGATCGTCACTGTGTGGTACTTTCCATCGTTGAATGTGTTGTTGGATTGAACGATGAGCTCACCTCTGCCAGCGTTTATTCGCACCTGCACTTGGCCATTTACAATAGCCGCAGAGTAGTAGACGTCTTTGTCCTCACTGGCAATGGTGTTTAGCCCGTCCTCCACTCCCTGGAAGGTCGAGAGAACGAGTGCAGCTTCTGGCTGCATCGTTCTGAAGGAGAAGCTGATGGTTGAAGATATTTTCTTCAGAGGGAAAGATGGGTACTCTAGATAACCATCGCCGAAGAATCCAACGATTTTGAGAGGTTTCCGAGAACAGGTGGGCTCGACTCCATAGTAAAATTCAGCCATCGGGTCGTAACCCTCTTGGATATTGATGTTGGACATGCACCCGAGGAATGAGACCTCTGTAGGTAGCATCAGATCAGCTCTGAAGCTCGGAGGGACTCCGCCGATGTAATATTTGGCCGTTGCAAGGTCCGGAATGTCCTCTTTGTTCGGCTGAGGTGCTGGTGCTCCGATTTTTTTATCATTCTCACTGCCAACACTCAGCGAGCACTTCTCTATGTTCTTCCGGAGTTGGTACTGCCGGAAAGCGTCGATCTTCGTCCAATTACCATTATTGTATCTAGATGCTGATGACATCTCCAGGGAAACATTTCCTCCGTAACCAATCTGGAGAATAACTCTCCCCTCTCTGAGGTAGATCATTACATGTTGATTATTCTCTTCATTGAGAGCGAGGAACAGCAGCGCATTTTCGTCGAAAGTTCGGAAGTTAAGAGAAACCCCGAATGTGTACTTGTTGTAGGGTCCAGAAGACACTCTGTTCCTCACTGCGTAGCCCTCTCCATTGAAACTGTACGCAATGTCGTCTCTCGCGTCCTCAACACCCTCGACACAAGCCTTACAAGCCTTATCCGGTGCTGAGGTGATGAAGTTCCAGAGACCTATGTGCTTGCCGTCCAGAATTACTTGATGCACACAGCCTGGAAGTCCATTAGGCGACAGCAATTCCGAGGGCCTTCGCTGAGACGCAGGCGCTCCGCCCAACCAGACCCTGTCGGTCCCTGCGACGTCCAATCTTCCGAAATCTGGACTTGTCGAGTTCAATACTGGGAGATACTTCCCTGTTGTCGATACCTGTTTCCTCACACTCAGTTTCCCAACGTTTCTGATCCTCTCTGCTTCTATTCTGTACCAGAAATTGTCGTTCTGAGGGTCTCCGTGCTCCAGAATCTCTGGATGGGTCACAACGCCTGTTCCTCCACCCACGTTCCACAGAAAACGAATTCTCGAATCATACAACTCGATCGCCAGGAAATCGTCGTTCACGCTGCTTGGGAGATAGAAGAGTGCGCCTTCTTTCCGGTGATGCGTCAGGGCGAGAGTTATGACGATGTTGTTGGTGGTTGAAGGTTGGATGGAACTGGATCTGAAAGACCTCGTGCACTTCTTGGATTCAGAGGACTTAAGAGAGACTCTTATGCCTTCTGCTGTGTTTCTGGCCTCTGCAATCTTGTCCTTCAGCTTCTTCAGCTTTTCTGAGAGCGTTGTATTCCATTTAGAGAACTCTAGTTGACGCTGTTGCGAGGCGTGAGCCAGAGAAATCAGCTTGGCGTCTGTTTTTTTTATGTTCGACTGAGCCTCTGTTAATTTCTCACTCGCCAGAGAGATCTTGGAGTCACCCTCTCGCTTCAATTCAGAGAGCTGAGGGCGGAGATTATTCGAGATACCGGATTTGTAGTCGTTGATGAGGTTTTCCGAGTCTCTTATTGTCTTCAAGAGATTCTCGTGAGTCGCTTTCACTTCTTGCAGAGATTCTTCTAAGTGGGTACTAGAGGTTTGAAGCTCACGGAGTTTTATGTTTATCTGGTTGTCTTTGCTGCCTGTGGAGTTTAAAGAGGATTTCAAGTCCTCAACGGAACGCTGGTGGGTCTGGAGCATCGAGAGAGTTACAGATAAGGGAGTCTTTAGGTCTTGGGCTCTCTCGAGCTGTGTTGCTGACAATTCCGACATCTCTGCTGCACTGTCCAGTAGGGATTTCGATGCTGGACCACCTGGGTAGACCTGGAGAACAGAAAAAATGTAAAGACTCGTTGATGAGTAAATTAAAAGAAGAATGATAATGACTCACCTTGTAGTATGCCTCCCATGCAGCATCCTTAGCAGCAGCAGCAGCGATTCTAGCTCCACTCAAATTATCAACAATATTCTTATAAGCCTGACTAGCTTTCAATGGATTAGCAGCTTCATCCCTCGTTCTATCAAAAAGCGCAACGTATCTATCAACATAGTCAGACAAATTCTGCGAGTGTTCAACTGCTTTCATTACATATTTATCCCTGTACTCATAATTCAGCCTGTACTGAATAGCCTCCTTAACACTGAGCTTCTCCGCCCAGTGTTCAAGCTTCTTCCTCAATTCTGGAATATCCTGGAAGCTCTTTTGACTATCAACAACAAATGCCGATGCATCTTCATTCATCCTGACACCCTCCTCGATCATTCCAGTAGAATCCGCAGTCAGGATCCTGATATTATCATCTAGAACCTTAACCCCAGCGAAACTGCTGTTAATTTCATTGAAATAATTATCGTACTTGAAGAGAGTCTCCATATTGTCCTCAATAATCCTCCGCATATCATCAGCCTTTGCTGACACCTTCACTGCCTTTCTCTTCGCCTCTTCCAAAGGCTCGACCACGTCGAACTGTCCATTGATCCACTCGATGTACTCCTCAGCCTCATCAACAACTCTCTGACACTCCAGTGTCTTCTGAGTTAAATTAACGCTCTTCAGGTAGTTCAGTATCATTCTTGCCTCTTTCAGCGCCTTCTTAATACCAACCCTCTTCACATCATCACCATACTGAAGCAATTGTCCTGTTATTGCCTCCAACAAGTCCCTGAGATTCTTAACTTCAACATGAGAACTGAACATGTTGTTCTTAAAGTCCTCAGCCTTTGGTTTAATCTCCCAGGATTTGCCACTCAAGTCTGTAAAATTCTTCAACGATTTTTCCACTCTGTCCTTCATTAATTCATACTCCGTCCATGGAATAGCTTTCATCCTCAATTTGAGACTATTTATTCTGTTGATTTCATTGAGAAGACTCGTTGCGTTTGAATTTATTTGAGTTAACTCAATCCAGGGAGGTGGAATGTAGCCGTCAGCTATGTGCGTTGTTTCTGATAATAGATTAGTCGACATTAGCTGGAGGTCGTCGAGGAGAATTCCTGTGCAGTTGTCGTGGCAACTGGTGCAGATGCCGTTGATGAAGACGTGGCGATCGGCTGTGCATTTGGAGCAGTCACGGCCTGTTGATCCTGGACGACAGTTGCATTGGCCTGTCTCTTCGTCGCACTCGTCAGAGGCACTTCCTGCTGGATTACAGTTGCAGGGACTGCAGGTGCCATTTGGACGAGTTGGATAACCGAAGTAGCCGTAAGCGCAGCGTTCACATCTGGATCCAGTATAACCTGAGGAGAATGAGAGGAATATGATGAATCTGTCAGAAATTATGAGATTCAGGGGAAATTAATTAATCTTACCAGGTTTGCAATGACAAACAGCCTCATTTCCTCTAAGAACACATCCTTTAGAGAATCTCTTATCAGCATGTGGACATGGACAGGGTTGACAGCCAGTCTCGTCTGGATGTCCATGAAAACTTTCAGCACAAACGTGACAATACTCGCCTGCAGTGTTCTCCCGACAATTCAAGCAGTAACCGGTTTCTATGTCGCAGATTTCGGATCTTCCATTACATTGACATGGCCTCGATTGGCCAACCAGATCGATTACAATCGTGGCTGTTGTTGTTTCATTGCTGTACCAGCGATAATAACCGATACTTGGATCTTGGCAGGATGTGTTATTGTATTCAGCTGGACACTCGCAAATTTCGATTTCCGTTGCTAGTGGTGGTGAGTGAGTGGGCGTTAGAACGGCTGCATCTAGTGATGCCTCGAGGAGTGTTGCCTCTTGGAATTCTGAGTAGTCTGAGGCTTTCAGGAAGATGTGCTGAATGTCCTGAAGTGCCACCATCAGTACTTCTCGGGATACTCTGTAGTCTGGTCTATTTTGAATCTGCCAGAGCGACTCGTGCAGTCTGATTTTGAAATTATTATCGTCAACTGGTAGGATTGGATAATACTCTAGGATAATTTTATCATTTCCCTGAATTTGAACGAGAGGATAACGAAGACTAGATCGTAGAGGGATTCCCCCTTTTACTGATGTTTTAAATTTCAAAAATCCGCCGTAGGAGACTACCTGAAATATTCATAAAATAATTATATCTCATTAATTGAAGAATATCTTGAAAATAATGAGATTTGAAAAAAAAATTGAAAATAAAAAAATTACTTTATCTCCGAGAAAAGATTCTGGTAATTGCCAGTACAACGGATAACTGTAGTAGAGATTGGCTGGAAGAATTACGTCACCCTGGCTGCCAGGAATGATTGATAATCCATTAGTCACGTTTAGCCCACCATTCAAGGACGGTAGAGCCACGGAGTATCCATAATTCGATATCTAAGAGGAAACAAAAAAAGACAAAATAAGTTTCCTTTGTTCTCCTAATCTTCTCAAAGATCTCATATTTTTTTTCTTCATCATTAAGTGATTCAATTTCAACTCACGATGACGTCATTGACGGAGTCATTGATACGAAGTAGACGAGGACGAGGTAGGCGCCGCTGGCCCCAGCTGAGACCAGCCTGATGACACAGAGTTGATCTACCGAAGCAGAAGCACTCTGTACAGCCCTTGGGATTCCCTGGGGAGAGTCCAAAGGTCCCCTCTCTGCACTCGTTGCACTGTCTTCCAATGGCATGTTCCTGAAATGATTTTCACCTTCAGTTTTTCTGCCTCAAATGAGGTATTAACAAAATTTAATAAAAATCCAGTGTTACCTTGCAGGGGCACTGTCCATGCTGATCACAATGGCAGAGACCATCAGGACACGTGATAGTACCACCCGCGTGACAGTTACATGGCTTGCACTTTGGATAACCGTAGTAACCCGGAGAGCATCTGTCGCATCTGAGTCCCTCGTAACCAGGACGACATGGGCACTGTCCAGTGGCATCACACTGGGATCTCGTTGAGCCTGGAGTACATGAGCACGGTGTACACCCGATTCCTGGGATCAGGTTGTATGACTCGGGTCTGCAGCGATCGCAGTGCTCGCCGAAGGTCAAGTGTGGACATACGCATCTGCCGGTGTCGGGGTCGCAGACGTGTCCGGGTTTCTCGCAGCGATCACATTCTGGGTTTGAAGAAAAGTTCGATTAATTAGTTTTGGAAATAATTTAAAATTAATTTGGATTTACCTTGGCAACCGTTTTGAGAGAAGCCGTAGTATCCTGGTAAGCAATTGTCGCATCTTGTTCCGCCCACACCTGGACGACAGTGACATTGGCCTGTGTCATGGTGGCAGGAGACATTCATGGATCCCATCGTGTCGCAGCCGCAGGGGGCACATCCTGCACCGCTCGCCATGCCCCAGTAACCGACCTTTGACATTGAAATAAAATGTGAAATAAACATGACTCCATTGAAATCGTTATAAAATGAATAAAAAATATATGTAAATCATTTTCTCACCTGACATTGATGACACTGGCGTCCAATGATATTGGGCTTGCAGAGGCACTGTCCCGTAACGATATCACAAGCCGAAGAGGTGGATCCAATCATGTTACATCGGCATCCTGAAGCAGAGAAATAAAAATGATTAAACTTCAAGTATTTGGCCTCAAAAAAAGAGAATAAAATAAAGTCTCCGCCCTGGCATTTGAATTTTCGGTGGACACGCCTCTGTTTCATCGTATTTTCTCTTTTTACAATTAGTTATCACGCGTTTCGCATTGTATGCTAATGCCTCTGATGGGGCAACGGAGATCAATTGATCAAACCAAACACTCAATTAAGCCCCAGATCACATGATTAATGTCTACTTAATTTATCTGAATTAATATTAATTTAATATTGAATTGAATTAATATGTTTTTGTGAATCAGAGTAATGGAAATCATTGATCTACACATTATCAATTATCATAAATAATGAAAAGTATCAATTATTGATACCGAGAACAGGTGTTCCCAGTGACATAAATCCATTTGAGTGGATCAAAGAATGTTTATCGTTCATACATGAGAGGGGATATAAATTATTTAGCTTCAGGGCACTTGTTATGAGGGAGTATATAAACTTCACTCGTAGACTGTGTACAGTAATTTTTAACTGTCTCGCGACTCATGCACATTATGTAAAGACAAAAACCTGATTAATGCGCTCGAGGTGACGGTGTTGGTGTTACTTACAGCTTGTCAATTGTGCATGATATTTGCATTGGAATTAATTCAGTGGAGATTCGTTTTTTTTTTTTTTTTTTTTAATCAATTGCATCGTGGAATTTCAGTGGCGAGGTTCTGCTGTATTTTTGGAATAAAATTAATTGTTCATCAATAAATTCAGGTTTTTTTATTTCAAAGGCTTATTTATGCCCTGACTCCAAGGGGGATTATGATCAACGCCCGATCGAGGAGGCCCTGTAATTTTGTCGTTTCACAAGTAAAGGAATGAGAAATAAAATAAAGAATGGAGGAGAGAAAAATTGAGCTTTCAGTTGAGCTACCCGGGTTTCATGGGCCTCTTGATTAAACGTTTTGAAGGTAGCATTACGCAGTAAGTGATACCTGACTGCTTTTCGATTTATTGAACGATAAATTGCACGCTATTACGTGCCACAGGGATAAAATTTGAACGGAATTTTTTTGGTATGAGTTTATGGGCTTCTCATCGGGTTATGAACTTTCGAAATATATTTTTTTTATTTTCCTTCTTTTTTGAAAAAAAAATATTTTGGGATTTTTGAGATAGGGCCTGTGGGTACTCGTTTCCATGACAAATTTCTCGAAGAATTCAATGGAATTATTTAAAAAATTCAATTTACAGTAGTTTTATAGATAATTAAATTACTCGAGTTATTTGATCACTTCTCACGTATCATTAGTGACAACAATCGTGTTAATATGAGAATTATCAATGCATAAATCAAGAACACTGTGTTGATGATAAAATAGTGGCAAACGTGGTCTACACTGCATTGTAGTAAATCCCCCTGCACTTTATTTATTCTACTTTATTCAACTGCATAGCGATGAGTCATAATTTCATAATGTAACTCTTTGACAAATGACTCTTTGATACTTGGCACAATCGTTCTGACACCTCTGGCGAGATACAAGTGAGATTGTGTGACTACATTAGCTGTGCTTCATCCAGTGATACTGGAATATTAAATATCATTTATTCATGAATTTAAATAATTTTTATAATGAAGATATTAAAATTTAAATTAAATTCTCAGACAAATTCATTGACTTTGTCATCAGTTTTTTTGGAATATCTCGGAAACTAAGAGGGATAGGGCAATTTTGCAGGAGACCTTTTTTGTAGAGAATTTCAAGAGCTACAAAAAAGGTCTCTTGCAAAATTACCCTATCTCGCTTATTTTCCGAGATATTTGAGGAAAATTGAATATTGGGTTGAAGATTATTCTTTGGTGATTTGAAGAAGTTCGTTTCGAGTTTGCGACCAGAAAAAATTTGAGAATTGACGAGAGCCAATTACTCTTGCAGACTGCGTGCAGAAATGTCATTGAAGCAGTCTCCAGAATTTAACGAATTAATTTACCAAATAAATTTCATGGAAATTTAAAAAAAAAACAAATTCATTCTCATTCGATTGCTCAAATATTTACCCAAAAAATCGTATTTCCTCGGTTTGAGAGAAGAGGAAATCGAGGAAAAAAAAAGAATTTACAATGTAAATCTGCAGATCGAAGTTAACTGGGACTCAAACACTCCCTGAAAATACCGGTGTCGCCACTTAGCCACAAAAAAAAGATTAAACAAGCAATTCTACATGTTTATCTTCAGTACTGAATATCGCAGAGTAGTTTTCAAAGCAATGGACGTTTTTTTTTTAAAACTCTTTATTTATTCAAATGTTTAAACCGATTGACTATAGACAACGGTGCGTGAAGTGGCACGCCCCGGGATGGATGTAGGTGGTGCCAGTGTGTTTATACTTTTTGAGAAGATAAGAAAACGAGGAAGGCGCCTCTCACGTGGTATACTTAGTATTCAACAACTGTAGCTAAACGATAAATTATTGCATTTTTTCAGAAGTTTGTTTTCAATGAAAATTATCCGATTTTCGAGAAGTCTCAAGTTGGAGATAAATTTTGTTATTAATGGATTTTATCGAGTCATCAGATTAATCTGGGAAGATAAATTGTCGGTGGAGATACGTTATTTAATAGGGCGAAAAATTGTTCGGTTTTTTTTTAATTTGTGAAAACTCGTATTTTCCCTAAAAATCATCAGAAATTCAGGGATAATCGAATCGCCTTGGGGAGAATCGATAACGTACGATTTTATTCGAGATGATAAATTGGAAACAATAATGGAGGGAGGTAATTGGTGAATGATTTATGAGCATTTTCTCTCTCTTTTGGTCACCAATTTTTTTAATATTCGTTTTTTTTTTTTTTTTTGAGCTTCAAAGCTTCACTTTATTTTTGAGGATACGAGTATTTATTTTGTCATGAGTTTGTAGTTAATTCGAGGCCGGCAAGAAAAGTAAAATAACATGGAGGCACTGGAGATGCCTGTGGTGAAGAGGCAAGTTGGAATCGGTAGCAATTGACGTTGCGGATTAAATTCAAGTTACGATAAGAATGACTGTATTTCTTTGGACACTTGTATAATCTCAAACGGTTTATAAATTCCAATGTTGAATTATTGTTTTTAATAAAACATTTTCTGTTTTTTTTTTTTTATGAATTTGTTGAGAGGTCAGAGATTATTTCTTAGAATATCTCAGAAACTAAGGGAGATGGAGAAATTTTCATAGAGACCTTTTTTGTAGCTCTTGAAATTCTGCACAAAAAAGGTATCTACGAAAATTTCCCTATCTCGCTTAGTTTCCGAGATATTTGATCCTGAAGAACCACAGAAATAATTTTAATACTTTAATTTGAAAAAAATGCATTTTCTTATATTTTTTATATACAAATGTATTTTCTCAGAGGACGACCATTTGAGTTCCATTACTCGCCGAGTGGCTGGAGGTTGTAAATGATAAAGGAGTGAAAAAGTCGCTTTGTTTTACAGCCTTTTGAATTACCTCAGCTGTCACATTAAATTCACGTCTTTATTATATCTCGAAAAATCCGAGGAATAAGATGTAAAAGTAAATATGAAAAATCACCATTTTAATTACACAAATAAATAGAATTCTTTCATTATCCTCATTTTCAATGATTGATGATAATCATCAGAGTGAATTTTTTCTCTCAGAGACTCATAAAGTCTGGGAACCAAACGGAAGACTTCCGGTACGCCCACACGATTGCGAATTAACTGTGTGTATTCTCACAGCGGGGTGGATCGGCTCGTTAAAGTATCGTTCACGCGAGAAACGTCGTCTTCTTCGTGCTTGGGGATCTTTTAAACCGACACGACTACACGCGCCATCAGTTAAACTAAACGTCGAACCTCTCACGGTTTTACAATCCCATATGCAAGAAAATCCTGATCTATTGGATGATTGAACTCGTTTTTTTTCACTTGATTGTTTTTCAAGAATATCTCGTAAACTAAACGAAATAGAGAAATTTTGCAAGAGACCTTTTTTGTAGCTCTTGAAATTCTCTACAAAAAAGATCTCTTGGCATTTTGCTCTATCTCTCTTACTTTCCAAGATATTCGAGGAAAACTGAAGATTAATTTTTTTCCTTTTATTTAAAAATAAAAATAAAAAAAAGGGAAAATCCTGGGGTCAATGGAGTGATCCATGAATCTGTTGGCACGTGATGCAATTTCAACGTATGACCAATCATCGTGAAGGCCCATCGAATATAAGTGCTGTACAGCAGTTGGATATTAACGATGATGAAGATAACGATATATATTGAGGGTAACAATTCTCTATCATGACACGCCTTTATTGAGATTATATCATTACGTCTATTTTGCAGTTGTACAATGAGAATGTTCGAGATCTCTTGATAATGTGGAAGGGAAAAGAATGAAGTGTAAAAAAAAATAACGATTAAAATTAAAAGGCAAAAGTCAAGCCGAATTTTTCTTCATTATTTATATTCATAAATTTCGTAACAAGTCAATTTAAATAAATTGCACGATTAATTCCAACACCTTTATTATTATCTCTCAGAATAATAATCGATATTTATGAGAGTGTGGAAAAGAGACTTAAAAATTCCAAATAATTGCCAATGAAGATTATTATTATTATCATTTCTTTTTTAACTTGAAAACATTTTGAGAAGATCGTTAACACCTCGACATGAACCATTCATTAAATAATATTTATAGCGTCAAAAATGTGAATTTATTTAAAATGTAAATTCGTGAAAAATTCGGTTTTCCTTCGTTTTTTTAGGGAAAATTAAAAATCATTAATAATTAGAAATGAATTCTCCTTTTTTTCCTCTCTAATTTCATTATTTCGTGATAATAACGAGAGGCGGGTGAAATGGATGGAGATCGTGAGATAAGAGGAGTAACAGATGTGATAGATCTTTATCGATGGATTCTCTATCTCGCAAGGTGGTCTGACAGTGGCTTGATTAAGCCACTGCACCTAGACCAACACTTGCTCACGCTCTGCTTGAGCGACTGCAAATTATTTCAGTGGATGCCTTGTAATTATCTTTAAATTGTTGGTTAATTGACGGTATTTCATTCTGGAGAAGTTTTGCTCGTGTTTGAGAGGGAAAAAATGGGGGAATTTTGTTGTCGAAGGGGGGTTTCTAATCATGGGGTGATAAAAGGAGATGAATGACTCGGGAATAAATCGCTTCGGTTCAAATATCTCAGAATCTGTTGGGAATAGAGAAATTTTCGTAGATACCTTTTTTGTAGAGAATTATGAGAGCTACAAAAAAGGTCATTACGAAAATTTCCCTATCTCGTATATTTTCCGAGATATTCCCGAAAAACTGGTGAAAAAATGGGGAAATTGAAGGAAAATTAAATCACTGTCAGCCGGAAGTGACCCATGGGAATATTCAATGCGTAGGAATGAATCTTGGAGCAAGTATATACGTATGAGGTTACGATCGCCCTCTTCTTGATGCCTGGCAAGATTTACTGCGAGAATTACAGCCTCTGCGGCTGTGTGGTACAAAAGAAAGTAAAAGAACGAAAAAAAAAGGTAAACAACAGTTTTATCTTTTTTTTTTAAATTAAAATTTCCTCAATTTTTCAATAAAATTAAAATTAAAATTATCGAATTGAATCCGCAATTAATTCCAAGTTTCTTCAATTTTTTAACCTTTTTCATTCTTTATTCTTTAATAAATCTTCATGTCAATGGCTTTTTTTCCCTCTGCGGTAAAATCTCGTTGGCACACGTCAATATCTGCGGTTATGACGACACAAGGAATGACATGAAACACCGTAGACAGTCGTTGCACCTTGTGGTTAGTATCGATTTTTTTTTAACCATTCAAACTTTGATTTTTTTGTTACAATGAGTTTCTTGAGGTAATACTCGGTAATTCGATACCACCAAACGATTTCACGTGTCGTATTACACTTTTACTGTATTACCTGTGTGAAAATTATTAATTTATTCGATTGCAATGAATTTCATTGAATATCATTAAATACAGAATTAATCTATTTTTTTTCTACTGGATGAAAAATTTGATGAGTTCAAATTTTTAACGTCAGCATTAAATGCAAGAGATTCACGCAGACGTAATCACTATCCCAGTGATATTATTCCGTCTATATAAGGCTGTGAATGTTAAACGTGATCTCAGTTACACGGTGAAGCGATTTATTCATTTTTTTTTATACCTTCAATTCTAAGAAATATGTAAAGCACGTGATAATATTCTGGATTACGATTAAATTCGTAATTAATTATGCTCAATGAATTTTTTTGGTTATTTTTTGTCAACTGAATTCATTAATTAAACTAGTTACTTACGCATGAAGATTACAGTGAGGATATCTTTGAAGCGAGTGGGTTTATAGGAAAATGTGAAGAGACCTTTTTTGTGGAGAATTTAATTATCTATAAAAAAGGTCTCTTCATATTTTCTCCTAAACCCAATGGTTTTTGAGATATTTTGAAAATAGTGAAAATTCGATTTTTTATTCAGAAAATAAAGAATTTCTGTAGTTTTTATAATGATTTGTTTTTAATAATGATAGAAATCAATCAATGATCTCATTTGAGATTACGATGGTAAATGAAATAGAACAAAGATAAACATGGAATGCAATATGTACTTTGGCACATAGCGGAACTACGTAATCTCGTCTTGAAACGTTTGTGTATAGTAATGGTGTACGTTGAAAAAAAAATTACACATGGGTGGAGAGATAATCCAGTGGTTTATAGCACGTGCGTATAAAACCGATATCCTGGAGTGAATTTTGAATGAAGATAGCTGAAACGTGAATCGATAACTTGTGTTACGTGTTATTAGACAATAACAGGTGTTTGGAAACTGTGAATATATCTCACTGCCACTGTCTAATCAGGATTCTGTAAGAATTACATTGTAACACTCTGGTACAACGACCTGTGAATAATGCGAGTGGATAAATAAATTTTTCAGTTGTTATAAAAGAGAGTAGAATAATTTTTTTTTGTTAAATTCAGTTTTCCATTACAATTTCGTGAATATCTCTGAAACTATTGAGTTTATGAGAAAAAGTGAAGAGACCTTTTTTATGGAAAATTGAATTCTCTACAAAAAAAGTCTCTTCACAAATTCTCCTAAACCTGATAGTTTAGAAGGTATCAATGAAATAGTTATCACGACCTCCAATGTCCCCAAGAACTCCAATTTATGAAGAGTAAATAAGCGCAGCGTAATATTAATCCCCAGCCATTGAAAAACACTGTTTATTAACACCTGCAGGACTCTGGCAACCTGTGAAATTCCTGAATTTACAGGACTCTAAATTTTCCCAAGAATCTCCATTACCCAGAGCAAACGACTACCACGTACACCCAACGATCCTACACTCTACGTGAATACTTCTGTATCTACTCTTGGCACATGAAGTAGCCACATACGTTTCTATATCCTCATTTCCTTCTCTCTATCATGCAAAGTTTCTTAACAAGTAATGTGGTAATTTTGGATTACGAGAAACCGGTAGTGGCACTAACCCCAAACTCTTTCGCATATGAGGTACGTGATACTCTTGAAGCGGCGGAAATCTTTGTGATCATTGTGTGCTTGTGGTTTATCTTGAATTTACGTGACTGAGAAGACTTTTGTGCTTTATGCAGATGAACGTCCACAGAAATTCTCAATAGCTAAAATCTATAATTTCAATTACCTCAAAAAATAATTCGCAATTTATCACAAAATAATGCAATGTTTGCAGAAGGTAACTGAAGAAGTTACCTCTAACGGAGGTAACTGGTCACTGGTTAAAAGAGTATTGGAGAAGAGAATCGTGCCTGTGGAGAGTCACGAGGACGAAGGATATATAGTAAAGATGGAGAGGATGTATTGAGAGAAAATAGAAGAAATGAACAAACTGAACGGGGAAAAAACGCCAAAATAAAATTGCGGTCGCATTTCTTGCGAGGATCGAGAAGAGGTGGAAGAGGGGGTTGGGTATGTGTATGGGATACATTGCGGACTCACTGACAATGCTTCAGAGTACTGTACCAACACTGCGAAATGGCGAAGACGTGTATGTGCTCAATTGCGGCACCTTTGAACTTCCGTAGTCGTAACTATGTCTTTTTTAGGTGCTTCGATGTCCTTCCTGTATCATCTTTATTCACCTCAGGTATTGAAGCATTCTTTACGGAATTTTTACTATTTTATGAAGAGGATTTTTTTGTCACTCGTTTTTTGAGGATATCTCGGAAAGTGAGAGAGATAGGGGAAAAATCGTAGAGCCCTTTTTTGTAGAGAATTTCAAGAGCTACAAAAAAGGTTATTACAAAAATTACGGTATCTCGAATAGTTTCAGAGATATTGTAGAAAAATTGAGTAAGAGGGCCTTTATTAATTTTGAAATAATTAATAAAGTTTACTTAAGAAAATCACACGATTAACCAATCCCACGTATTGAATTCCAAATGATTAATGATTTCCTCAATTACCTCAATTTTCTGGATTTTATTAACCAATGAGTGTCACGTCATTTCTATTTCAAAATGTAAATAACGTTTTTTATGGTTTTTTAAAGGAGTGAGATAAAACGAGTGAATAACGACTCGTTAGATTCAAGTGAAATGGGCAATGCCATTGCGCTATTAGACAGCAATTAGATCGTCGTAATTAAATAGCCGTGAGGCATCAATTCCAAGTGCGTCAAGGCAGTTTGACAGAATGCCTGCGTTTACGTGTTACTCAACGACAATTTTTTGGATTTTTAATCGCTTATTTTTCCGGAGAATTCAACAAAAAAAAATTATGATCAAGACGAGCCTTTAATTATTGGAGTAATGACTCGATTACGGGGCTTCGAAGAGGAAGAAGCATCTTGTCTTCTCCCTGTGGACAGGTGGAGTGGTCATTTTCATTGGGAGGGAGAGAAAAAAAGAGCATTTGGCTGAGGCTTGAGGCATGACACGGTAATAATTACACAATTAGTTGGTATGAGTTTATATTTACGTCTCGAGGGATTGAAATGGATTTAATTGAAATTCTGTCACTTTAATTTAATACGCGGGGTAGTGAGAATGATTAATTGCGAATTTTATGCTTGATTAAAAAAAATTAGATTTTTAATTTCCTTTGGTTTTTTTTTATTCCTATTAAATCTATTACATGAACAGTTTTTTTTTAATATCTCGGAAACTAAGGGAGATAGAGAAATTTTCGTAGAGACCTTTTTTGTAGTTTTTGAAATTCTCTACAAAAAAGGTCTCCTGCAAAATTTCTCTATCTCTCTTAGTTTCCGAGATATTTCGAAAAAACGAGAGTGGTATTTCGTATTTTTGTTTCCGGGAAAATTCATGAATTAAAATCGCTTGCGATTCTGTTGCACTTTCAATGGGAATGAGTGAATGGAATGAGATAGTTTATATGGGCTACCCACGTTGGAGACCTCCTTGGTGCGAATTTTCCACGGGTCATTACCAATCTTCTCGGTCAGGCACGCGCATGCTTCGAAGACAGAGAGTTCTTGTGTTCTTCGGAATTGGAGATTGAATTTAAAATTTTATTCTAGGTTAAAACACATGTTTCAGAATGTATTTTCCGATTTTCTGTTATTCAGAAAAGACCTTTGAAGAGCATCCAAATATTATTTTTAAAATTCCCCCTTTTTTTCGGTAATTAAATAAATTATCCCTGAAAAATAGTTTTCTCGGGATTTTCGGGATTTTCCCCGTTAATTTTAATGGGAAATTCTTTTTTTACATCGGAGGAAGTAAGCCGCATTAGTACCAAGGTTGAACCCATATAAATAGAAACATACATCGAATTGAATGAATAATTTTTTTGTTTTTCAACGCGTGTTATTACGCTTGTAAATCGGCACGAACGCAGAGGCGCGTGTCGATAATACTTCAAGATATTTTTAGCCATCGGGAAAGACTCAATGCTCAATGAAACTACATGTCAATGTGTCTGGAACGATCCTGTCGAATTTCCAAATGATAAAGTATTTATTTCCCATTTATTCACGCAAATTCTTACCGAATCCCGGAAAATTCAGGATTATTCTCTACGTTATTTTAAATGCATACCGTTTCTCTCCACCTCCCATTTATTCCCATTGAATGCGAATGAAAGTAACATAATTCACCGCATTCAATTAAATGTAAATGGAAAATCCACAAATTCTTGAAATTTCCTTCTTTTTACATTAAAAAAAAAATGTGCAGATTCTTTCGCAAATATCTCTGGAATCCTTGGATTTATCGAAAAATGTCAAGACACCTTTTTTCTGTAGAATTTCAAGAGCTACAAAAAAGGTCTCTACAAAAAATCCCCTATCTCTCTTAGTTTCCGAGATATCCTCAAAAAAGTGATGCAGAGTCACCTGGAAATTGAACGCTCCAAAAATAATAAAACTCACCGTGCATCAAGCCCTTCCATTTTTTCGCCGGTTCTCGGTACCTATTCCTCGGTAGCACAATTCTCGGGGGTGGCGGACATGGTTTATAAACAACCATACAACGCACGCATTTTCTTTTTGTGGGCGTTGCTACGACTGGCTGAATATGAACATAAGCAATCGGCTGTTTGGCTGTCGTATAACCGACGTATCTACTGTATCTCCTGAATCCATTATCACCAAAATTTCTCCCATTTCCATCAAACTCCTTCCTCGATAATGCACCATTGTTACTCGTCTTTGGTAACTGATGGTGATGACGATGGTGATGATTTCCTGATGTCCAGTCTATCAGGAAGGTCATCAGCCCAAGGGCCAGTATGCCCCTGATCCACTTCACACTTCCCACCTTCATTTCCTCTCCCCATAGTCAAATTTTAATAATTAACGACACTCTTATTTTATTCATTATTCAATAAATTCACGAATTATCATTTTCACTAAATTTATCACTTGAAATTTTAAAAAATTCAGGAATAATCAAATAATTCGCATTTATTTATTTCTATACTTTATTCATCTATTTTCTTCGTAATTTCACGGAGGAAAAAGGTGCGCGCACCTTCCTGGACCACGGTACTCGAGACACTGGCACGCTACCACTGCCATTAGCCTCAGCTTTGCTCTCGTATCTCTGTCCTCTGCCACAGCTCTTGTATACATGTGTGTTAAAGTCGTGCTCTTTGTGGATATGTTTGTGTTAGAGAAAGATAGAGACAGGGGAGGGATACAGTTTTTTGTTGTAACTCCTTACGGAATCAAAATTCTATGGTGTGTTTACACGTGGGTGTATCATAAAAAGAGACGAGCGATGAAAACCTGATGAATCGATAGACTTCATGTGAATTTTTCATTGGAAAGCATTCTTTTAATGATTCCATTGAACAACCCCTTTTTTGGTGATCAGAAAAATTAATTTTATTCCAGTTCTTCTTTTAGAGATATCTCGGAAACTAAGAGAGATAGAGAAATTTTTGTAGAGACCTTTTTTGTGCAGAATTTCAAGAGCTAGAAAAAAGGTCTCTACGAAAATTTCTCTATCTCGCTTAATTTATGAGATATTTCGAAAAAACTGGTGATCAAATTGATTTGTTGAAAAAGTTGAGATTTTTTAGAGGAATCGAAAGAGCACTGAAATAATGATTAATGGTTTATCACGTGTTAATTGCGCGTGGCAGGTAGACACTGGATCGGTGGAATTCGTTTCCGGCAGTGGCTGCTGCCTCCGCGTCTACTCTTTGCGGGACACTAATTTATGTTTGCTCGGAGGAGTTCGCCGAGTATTCCCCCGCTGGTTAGGGCATCATCCAATCTGTATTGGAAGAATACCATGGGCTCTTGCGGACACACGTTCACTTTGCCTGTCAGCGAGATTTTCTCCCGGAGAAATCCGATATTTATTCAGCGATTCTTCCGATGATGTTGGGAAATATTTGAGAAATTGGAAAAGAGTCGTTATCGGTGATTGAAGATAAGAAAATCGGCACGCGATTATTGTATCTTGAAAAATTCTTAATTCTTATCAGGATTTTTCCATTTTCTTTTCAAGCAATTGCTTCATTTCGCAATTTTTAATCGTACCATCAGATTTACATGGTAAATTGATGAATTTCATGGGGAGTGGGACTAACACGAGTGTCAGACCACCGAGGTTAACTTCGTGAAGCTCCGAAACACATTAGTACTCGTAATATGAATATGCAACCGTCTTTTCTCTGCTCCGGTTTTTCGAATTCAATTATAGCCGCAGTGAGGATTAGCTGCAGACGCAAATGACTCAACTTTACAGACGGAGGAAAGTGTTTTTAGTAAAAGTTACGAGAAAGTCGTGACAGGTGGTTAAACTGTGGGTTAATGGTTAATTTGTAAATTTAGAATAATTATTAATAATTTGGATTAATTGTTATTTCGGTTTTTTATTAATATCTCGGGAAATATGGAGTTTAGGAGAATTTTTCAAGAGAGCTTTTTTGGAGATTGTGAAATTCTGCACAAAAAAGGTCTCTTCACTTTTTTCGATAAACCCAATGGCTTCGGAGATAATTCCAAAAGAATCTGCCACTGATTTATCGATTTTTTGCATGTTAAAAATACAGATTTTCATCTCCTCGATTAAAGAAATTATCAATAATTTCAGCCAAAGGCTAGAAAGTGGATCATTAAAAATAACGATGAAATTTTTTTTGAATAAATGATAATAATGGTATGGGATAAACGACACGATACATAATTGATTTTTATTATTTTTAACGATGAAAATGAGAGACGAAACGAGCCACGAAAAATTCTCCCTCAATTTTTCAATTCAAACGTAATTTATTGAATTTTAATGACTCTCAATGTCTCATGAATTCTTTCAGTTTAAAAAAAATAATCATTTTCGATTCGTTCTGACATTGCGAATTAAATCCACGTGATTTAATACAATATTTAATGATTTGTAACGATTTTGATTTTATTTAAATTAAATGTTGAAAAATGAATTTTTCATGGATTCAAATTCCTTAAGTCATTTTCAATAAGAAGTCATCCGAGATGTGAAGAAATCGATGGAATTGATACGTCACAACTATTAAATCCCTCGGAATTTGATTCCTCAAAAAATTAACAAAATTTCTAAATAAAACTGCAAAGATATGAAATCTTTGAACAAACTTGTCCAATAATTCCTCAAAATCCCATTAAATTTAATGTCTATTAACTTCCAATGACTTCGGAGAAGCAATTTTTCCTTTAATCGAATTAAATTAACATTTCAAATTTTATTAAATAAAAAAAAAAGAATCATGTCCCCATTGTAATCCCATATCATTCCCCTTTTCGTGTTACCTGTTACCAAAAAAAATAAAGACCCCACGTTGTGTCTGTGGAGAGGGGGAAATAAGAGAGGTGTCTTCCCGTAAATGCGCGCATTCATGCATTCTCACTCTTATCCCTTACCTTGATAATTTCTCGGAACATGGGTGTTTACACGCAACGTCATTATCGTAGAGAGAAGAGATTAGGCATCTTTATATGCAGGGAAAGGATTCAACGTTTTTCTCGAGTCTCAGCCACCTGTTTCCCCAATCTTTAAACGAGCCGTTCAATTATTTAATTTCTTTAAAAAAAAAAAAGGAATTATTACTTCCGCATAATTCCGTTGATTTACGAAAAAAAAATAATTTCATTAATTTTGGGAAATAAAATTAATTATTGTTTTTAAAAAGAATTCATGCATTTTATGAATTATTTTATTCTCTTGGAATTATCGTTTTTATCACGAATTATCACGTAACTTAAAAATAAAATTTGAATCAATAAAATTGGATAATGTTCTTTCATGCACATTCATAAGAACATTAAACCCGATGTTCTCTATTGAATGGCGTTGGAAATCCATTTTTATTGATAGCTAATTCATGCAAATGTTACAGTTAATAACCATATTGACCCGAGGGCGCAATCACATTGCATTATCTATGGGTTTACGATTCCATAGAATCCTGGAGGAAATTGCGTGGGCGGATTTGAGGTTTAACGTGTTAATAACGTAAAATATAGTGGAATATATTTATTCCAATTTTTTAAACAACAATTTTACGTTTTTTTTTGTGAAAAAAAAAATGGTCGTTTTTATTTCAAGACACAAGGGCCTTCATTGATCCCTTTTTTTCATAACCAGATTCGTGTTTTTATTTCTTTTTTATTTAATTTTGTGTCACCGGAGACTCGTCGAGTGTCCACTGAAGCCTGGATGAGTTCGACAGGCCTCTCAATGAACCAGACATGATTTTTTATATTATTTTCAATGAAAAAAAAATTATTCAAAGTATTTAGAGAGTTTCGGGCATTTTCTACGGTTGAATTTGGCGAAAAAATTGGGATTAAATTATGAAAATGAATTTCGTGGTGAACAGGTTATAGAAAACATTTCGTGGACTAATTATGCACAGTCGTGATCGTTTACATTACTAGCCGGAAGGACTCTGAAGTTTATGCTAATAACATCTCAGTTTGTAATAATATATCGTAGCTATTAAACCTATGATTTAGTACGCGTATTTATCGGTGAATATGTATATTTTAAAAAAAAAGTGTCTTCATAAGAAAATAGGTGGTGAAAATTGAGTTATTTTGTAGATAAGTGGGAGATGAATTGATCTACCTCAATTTCGTGAGGATTTGGCGGATATTATGAGCCTGGCTACTCATTGCGGCACTCTGAATACATGAATTTGCCTGTTATTATGGATAGTCCCTGACACTCCTATTTTTTATGCCTCTGAGGCAAGTGAATCAGGTTTTTTAACGGATAAACTCGTGAAATTATTTGAATTTTACGGTTAAAGATTATTTTCTCAAAACTCCATCACTCTCTCTTTCTTCTGAGTATACCTCGGAATCTGAGCGAGATAGCGTAATTTTCGTAATAACCTTTTTTGTAGCTCTTGAAATTCTCTACAAAAAAGGTCTCTACAATTTTTTTCATATCTCTTTTAATTTCCAAGATATCTCAAAAAAACCGGAATTTTTTTCTTCATTAATCGACGCACGACAATTTATCGATGAAGATGTGTATGACGATAGCATGACAGAAGTCAGTATTTAAAAGCCTCGGAAACGAGAGTTGCATGTGAAATGACTCAATATACAGAGTGAATGGTTAAAGTAGAATGAGGGAAGAATAAGAGGAGTTAAATTTGCCCGTTGGCGGCAACGGGTTTGTGTGTTTCGACCACCCAGGAGGTGATTGCCATGGTGAAGATGAATCTTCACCGTGAATTCTCCATGGTGGGTACACGAATCCTCTCTGTATCTTTTACATTCCTAGATCACAAACCGGGAGCCAAACAACCGGAAACTAAATAGCGGTGTGCATCGTTTCACGAGACGAGTTTTCATCCTGATAAAGTGGTTAAAGGCCTCTCGTGATTTTATGAAATTAATGGAATTTTATTTTTTGCCCAGTGCCCTTCAATTATTGACTGCAATGTTGTCGACAGATGTAAAGAGGAATTGAGGATTTTTTTTTTCGATCCAATGCGTCATATTATTTCGCCCTTTGCAAAGTACTGAATGTAGGCGTGGAAATTGACCTGTTTCACCAATTTTATTACAACCAATAGGCATTTGTCTTTATCCTCAGGTACTGAGTGAACTCATGCCCCCTCTCTTTTCCAGTGTACCCGAAAATTTAATGGTCAAGGTCCAGAAAATTTTCAAAACAAATTTGTCACTTTTATTTTGTCACTCAGTGGCATCACAACAAACGTGAAAAACGTGATATTTTTCAAAAGTTCTTGACCTCAATCTGAATTATCATCTATGCGCATTTGAAAAATGAAAGGAATTAGTGAATCGAGGCTACTTAATACTGTTGATACTGAGGTAAGATAATTTTCATAAAATTCAATTTAACCTCATTATCTTCAACAATCTTAATAATTATTTAATTTCAGATTTTGGCCATGTTCGATGACAATTTAGATGTTCTCTATCACAGAGAAACGAGCAGTTTATCCCCATTTTCATCGTTTGAAGATATTTTTAATTGTGATAAGAAAACCGAACAGACGCAAATGGAATTGGAGAATTTCGACAAAATTTTCATGTCTTGTATGACTAAAATGGAGGCATTCGAATCGTCACGTACGTTTTTATCCACTCGTGTGCCCGAGACCACAAAAACAATAGTACAGCGTCGTTTGGGTCAGAATTTTCGACAGAAGAATGATGAACAATGGAAGAGACCAGAGACATTCGACTGTCGTTATTGCCCAAAGAAATTTTACAATCGTCTCGCCTGCCATCATCATCAAGTCTGTCACACCAAAGAAATCCTGCGGTGTCGATATTGCAAAGCAAGAGTCAGAAGCATCAGTGGCCTCAGAAGGCACAACGAGTACTTCCATTGTGCCATAAGGAAGCGTCACGTGTTTTTCGACAGTCAGTAGACAAAATTAATCATTAAAACTTTCTGTGATAATAATTTTAGTTTAGCGATGGATCTCGAAGCGTTTTTAATTTGAAATTGCCGCTATTGTAGAAGCCCTCAAAGACGCTTTTCACTATTCACCTCTAAAATGGCGGCAATTTTGAAATTGTTTCTCTCATTAATTCCAGGATGTTAATTACAAAAATATAAATATATAAATTATTCTGTAGGTTCGAGTATCGAGAGAAGCTTCTGTTCGTGCCCGAAAATACTGAGAATACAAAGTAATTGAGTATGAATAATTTAAATCTGTAATTAATAATTGACAATTGTTTGTGGGTGAAAAAATATTATGCTTTTCGTTTTAACGTAGGAAACAGTGTTACGAGTACATTATGCACCAGATGATCATTATCTAGGGAAAACGAGAGACATGTTTGGCGTCCAATAGTTGGCACCTCTGTAATTGCTACCTGACCCATTGCGATGTTGCCACGAGGCCCATGAAGACTCAATCCTCGTACTTTTTTTTTTTTTTTTAATTGTAAATAACAAATTACGTTTGAAATTTTAGAGAATAAGATATTTATTATTTTTATGTATTCAGATATTGTAAAAAATCTCTGTATTTTAAGATAGTACGAACAATTATATTTTTTTATACAAATCAATAAATTTCTTAATTAATTAAATTCGAAAATTCTTTCCACAAATAATCACGTGCCTTCTCTGCGATAATTTGTTGTCAAATGGTTTGTTACACTTTCCACAGCGAATTACACGGACGTGCTTCATTGCGTGTCTTCTATAAAGTTTCTTGCTGAAGAAAACACGTGTACAGTAATCGCACTCGATGATACTGGGTTCAATGAATTTTGTTTTATCAATTTCATCAATTCCATGGCTTTCTATATTCTTCGATTTTTCCTCATGAATATGCATGAGTCCCAAGTAGGCGAGACTCTTCGTACGCTCCAATAGATAACACTCGTTCTCATTCTGTCTGTGTCGATGGATTTGTTGATTGTTGTTCTCTTGATTGTTGTAGTGAATGTACTCTGACATTCTCGATGATTTCTCGATTAAATACTTGACTGCAATGCGATGCTTCAATTCATCGAGCTGTGATGCCTGAAAAGTTGGCTTTAATTAATTCAAAAATATTAAAATTTAAATAATTCTTCAAATTTAATTTTTCCATAATTTATTAGACACTCACCTTCTCCATAATTTTAACTAATTTACGCTTCACTCCGAATGTCACTTTAATTAATTTTAATATAAAATTCCAATAATTTCACCGAACTTGCGACTTCTGAATTTTTCAGAGATTCGAAGAGTAATGATGTAGAATAATTAATACGAAGCCCTTTTAAAAAGGAAATTGTTTGAATGATGTCACGCATCATCGGCCAATCGCGTGAGAGTATTTTTCGTTGTTTGTGTATTCATTGGCGACTGAGGTCAGCACAGTGGCCTTGAGGTTATACCTGCAATTTAGTCTTTACGATAATCCCCTCCCCTCGGGGGTAAATATCAATGTTCTATTGATTATTCATGCGTTAACCGCAGGGTGATTAATATGGGAGGCGATTCAGGGGTGATTTTATTGCTTTGTAAGGGATTGTTGTGGCAGGTTGAAGGGGGGTGAGCATGCACCTGCTTTGATTATTGCGAATTAATGGGAATTTTCGAATTCAAAAGAATTCGAAAGAAAAATGCAAAAGATAAAATGGAAATTCAGTAGTGAAAATAAACAGGAAAAAATTCGGAAAAATTACAGATTCTCAGCAGCGTAAAATTTACATATCGTGTTCGAATCTTCGGAAAACATTGGCTCAACAAAATGTATACGTAATGAGTTGGTAGAGTAAATCGTACAGGTTTTGATGGGGTCATTTGTTCACTGTCAATGACGCAAATAATGAATAATTTATATATTCATTATTGTCATGAATTTGATTCTTCCAATCGAATTTCTCGCAAATTATTTAAACGACATTCTTGGAAATTTAAAAACCGGGTTTTCCCCATTTTTCATAATAATAATAATGACCCGGCATATTTTTCCAAAACACTGAAAAATTTTGAGAAAAGAATCTCAAGTGCAATTACCAAGTACTCTTGTTGAATTTAAAACAGGTAGAAACTTGCAAACACGCACAGGTTGTCACGTGTTTTTGGAGATAATTGAGGTGAATATTCTGAGGGATGAGAAGGTAGCAAATTCCTATTGTTAAATTTACAACCCCCGTGACCCTGGCGTGAGTCAGGATCATCACCACTGTCTCGTAGGGAGGGGCAGAATGGGAGAGGAAGTTCAGGTGTTGGGGAAAAACCCAGAGAATTCTAGTATTTACACCTTTGAATAAAATTTCCAAGTACTCATCACTAATTCCGTAATTTTCATCTCATTTTTATGAAAAATTAACCCTTCATTATTATTGACCTTGAAAAAAAGTGGAAAAATCAAAGGAATAAAATGAAATAATAGTGAAATACACATAAATAATAATATCGAAATGAAAAGAAAATTCTCTTCACTTTAATACTCAAAGATCCTATGAGTTCGTGTTTAGTAATAATTCCTCGAGGCTAGAGGTGTATATCAAGTAGCTGACGAGATGGTGATTTGCTTTTAAATGCTAAATTGCTAAACGTAACTTCAGGGGATTCTTGTGGTGTCTGTTGCCATATTAATGCAAGTCCCAAAGAATAAACGCTGATTTATTAATTCTAATAAATTTTCATTTTGTATTAGTGATTTTTGTGAAAATGAAATTTCTTTCATAAACAATGGCATTGGAAAAATTCTGAGAATAACGGTAAAGATATGATGAACAATCAATCACAGAAATAAAGGAATAATTCAAAAGAATTCAAAGAAAATTTATTAATGATAATCAGTTGAATTTTACCACAAGTTCGTGCATTACAAACTCAAGAGGTGAATATGTAGCTGAAAGTTTAACCTCATAATACTGTATCTTTTATGATTTATGAACATACTCATGTACTACGATTTATGCTGGAAAATATTTTAAACTCCAGCAAACTTTATAACCCGAGAATCTTTAACATTTGTCATGACTTTAAAATTTTTTATTCATTGTTTTAAAATTGTAGGGGAAATGAAGAGAAATATTGGAGATAGATTTTTTTTGATGATTCCATTGGAAAGCTGAGGAAATTTTAGGCGGAAAACATGTGTCGATATGAATTTTTTTGAGTTTTTTGAAAATTCGATTTTTTTCACTCAGATTTGAAGGGGTTACCCCTTCAAATCTGGGGGAAAAAAATAGATTTTTTTGAAAATTCAAAGAAATCCATTTTGACCCCTCATTTCTATGTAAAATCGGCTCAGCTTTTCAATGGAATTATCAAAAAAAATCGATCCCCAATATTTCGCAAAAAACACTTTTTCGGGAAAATATTGGAGATAGATTTTTTTTGATGATTCCATTGGAAAGCTGAGGAAATTTCAGGAGGAAAACATGTATCGAAATTGATTTTTTCGAATTTTTTGAAAATTCGATTTTTTCACCCAGATTTGAAGGGGGAACCCCTTCAAATCTGGGTGAAATCTGGGTGAAAAACCAGATTTGAAGGGGTTCCCCCTTCAAATCTAAGTGAAAAAAATCGAATTTTCAAAAAACTCGAAAAAATTAATTTCGACACATGATTTCCGCCTAAAATTTCCTCAGCTTTTCAATGGAATCATCAGAAAATTGCTATCTCCAACCGTTCAAGCAGAATAATTCCTCTTTTTACCAAAAATTCAACGATTAATATTCAAGAATTTTTGGCACTAAAGATTTTACGATTTATTTATCGTCAAAAGATTTTAACGTGAATCACCAATAAACTAGAATATCGCAATAAATCCATCAATGAGAGTTGATAAGTTTCTCCAGTGATTTGAGGATAAATTAAAATTCAATGGTATAACTCTACCTCAACCTGATTAGCAATTAGTTGAGGCCTTGAAGATTGAGACTCCATTAGCAGCTTTATCTCCACTGTATATAAAACAGTGTAAATAAACCCCTGTACCATCCCATTCCATAATTCCCATTAAAAAAAAGCCAAAAAATTGATTCAACAATTTCCCTCATTTTTCCCACAATTTAACGAGGAATTTCCTCATTAATTTTCCCGATGAAAAAGTATTTAATACATTTTCTAATGAGACGAGTTTATTCATTAAATATAAATCCCCTCGTTAATTAAAGAATTTTATTTTTATTAATTGCACCAAAAATAAATTCAAGAAAATTGATAATTAAATTTAATTCAAATATTTCCTGATTACTTAATAATGAAGATAATTATTTAAACTGAATTCAATCGTAATCGAAATCGCGGATTTGCACAGCTCCATCTTTCTCTCTACCTCCGTGAAAAAGGATAGTACGTATAACTGATATCCTGACTGGGATACGAGTGGCAGTGCATATACAGTCTTTGATCGAGATAACAGAGATATATGAAGCTGCCGAGAGAGCACTTGGAGTCTCTCTTCTTCGAGACGCACGCGTGCAATTGCACCGGATCATGATCATGAATATAATCTACTGCCTTGGAGAGTGAATTTTTACCCCAATTTTTCTCCTCTCTTCCTGTTTCTGAGAAGTGGAAGTCCTTTAAACTCTCATTGGCGTTTAATCAAAATTATAATTATTTATTTTAATCCAATTAATTTCATAATATCGTGCATTTTACTCCTTCAATCCAACGGTATTCCATCAATTGACTCGTACCAATAAATATTGAATTATTTCCTGTGCAATAAACCACATGAAGCATAAACCTCCGTGCATACCATCGCATTTCTCTCTGAGAAGGCAAATGTCTCAAGATGCATACCGATGCACAATGGACACAATGAGCCAAGTGCCACAGATACCATCGACATTACGTGTACATAATGTATATGTTGCATAAGTGCACGTACATAATTCCATCCGAACATTTCAATGCCAAAGAGAATAATAGAAAATTTCATGAAATCCTCAATGAAATGAAATAGAGTGAAATCAAGGGCCAAAGTTATTCCTCGACTTTTAAGAGAAGCACGTATACCCGCTAATGATGCAATCGGTCCATCTGATACCGAGACTCACTTCCTTCCCCCTCTCCCCATTTCTCAGGTGAGTGTAACTTCTCTCAGTCTCTCGTGCCCACCTGACTGCCGATCGTTTCGTGCCGCAAACGCGTGGGTCGATTCTGTAACGGGTGTACCTCATTCTCATACTTTTAT
The DNA here is from genome assembly GCA_963565655.1 of Aleiodes testaceus. Taxonomy (NCBI): domain Eukaryota; kingdom Metazoa; phylum Arthropoda; class Insecta; order Hymenoptera; family Braconidae; genus Aleiodes; species Aleiodes testaceus. The sequence goes on along the minus strand of OY751424.1, from coordinate 3,534,361 downwards.
CCTCTGAAATTCATTAAACTTCTCACTTTCCCCCTTTTCGCCCCTTTTTTCTGCCGCCAAAATGGTGAAATAAAGGCGAGACTCTTTTACACCCGAAAAATTCTGGTTTTAATGACGGAAATTGAATTTTTTTAGAGGAGAAATGGAAAATTGAATAGAGTCACCCGTTTTGTTTGGGATGCATCAACACCTGGCTGTAGGATGCTTGAAGATCCTGGTAAAGATCCGAAAGAGATCCAGTCCCAAGTGGGAAGGTGTATACGTATCGGGTTTCAGTATCGTGGAGTTTCATTCATGAGTTTCGATACTTTTTGTTTCATTCGAGGGGAATATTCTAAGGGATATCTTCAAGCGAAAGTAGTTTGAAATTGGCGCGCTTTTAAAGAGGGAAATTGAGGATTTTTTGATGAGTTGTTGACCTCGGAAATCATTTTACTGGATTTATTATTCGCTTTTTCCACTGGCGAGAATGAGAACTCTACGTTTCGATGATCGTAGAGACTGATAAACCCAGTACGGCTACACTACCTTCTTTCTTTATTCCATTTGGAATAAATACATCGGTCGGCAACGGTTTTGGTAGTCATGGCCCCTTTGGACGAGATACGTTTGACACAAAAACTCACCGGATCAACGGAATGTAGTTTTGTGAAACTTCTCCAACGTCCGGACAATTTGATCGCACATCAACTGAAAGAACTGCATCGAGAATTTGTCTCGTGTTTAGATTACGAAGAATTTCGGATAAATTTTGAATTATTTCAGTATTTTAATTTTTTTTAGATTACTGATAAGAATCACGAATTTATTTAATAATAAATTTAACCATTTAAATTGATTTGAATCGGATAATCTGATAAAATAAAATTCCCACAGTCTTCGGGGAATTTTGATGCAATCAATGAAGCCAGATGAATTTATTAAATAATTAATGTCCACCTACATTATTCAAATAAATTTAGAAATGAATAAATTAATGTCACATTATACTTTAAATTTCTCACGTTAATTTTTGTGTTAGATTTTTTGAATGCATTAAACTTGATATGTCGTTCAATTTATGTGCTGACAGTGTTTCGTAACACATGGAGAATATGAATCTGATGTGATGAGAAGGTTCAGGAAGTGAAATTAAATTTTAACGTTTTTTTTTAAATAACATAAAGGATAGACACATGTTTTCCATTTAAAATTTCCTCAGTTAAATAAAATTGCCCACATTATTAATTCGTCCCCCTGAATTCCTCAATTTCTCAGAAACTAATTCATTAAAATCATCGTATCAGATTATAGTACCGGTAAAACAAGCCATCCAACGTATGAATACGTAAATCTATCGTATTTTCCCTCCCTCCACCTCTTTCACAGTGAGAATGAATGAGAAACGTAAATTAAACGCTCAAGAAAATGTCCCGAGAGGTAAGTTGGCACGCCATGTGCAAACTAATTTCTACCAGAGAAATGAATATTATATATGAGGAGTTTGCGAGGTGTTAGCTTGCACAGTATGTGTTAAGTTGAATAACAGTTGGGTGGAGAAATCAGGGGCCTCAACAAGTACCTTCGTGGCAGCTAATTATATTTTTAATCGTTGAATTAAAATTCCAATCGAGATGATCGATTAAAAAGTTCATTAAAAAAACACTGATTATTTTGAGAAACTTTTAATTGTTTTTTTTTTCCCCTCAAATATTTTATAATAACTATCCATTCAGGAGAACCGGAAGTTGATGTCTCATTAGCAAAATTACTTGCAGAATATCCCAAGATTATTTCCGATAATTCAGTGATTCAACGAAACGCCCACACGACTCTTTACTCCATAAAAATTAAAGAAAACAACGAAAACCAGAATTATCACTTTCATGAAAGGCAAAACAATGAAGAAACAAAGATAAATACATTAGTGTTTTCAATTGCCCCTGGATGACTCACTAATCTACTGTCCACACACGTGGGCAGAGGTGAGAATAAACGTGGTAAGACCCTGAAGTTATACTCATGGTCACCCACCTCAATAGTAAGTTCATTAACATCCAGAGACTCTCGAGTAATTTCTCCTTAATTTTTATTTCTACAAATTATCAACTATTTCATTACTGCACTGGTGCTCGTAAATCCACAGTACCGCCCATATTAGCAGCAATTCAAACTCCACATTTCATTAATGAAATCATAAATTATTGAAAAACCCATGTACTTCCAATGCTTCAAATTCCTCAAAATCAAATGCTAATAATTTCCCAATTTTTTTCCTCCATAAAAATCAATTAAATTTACATGAAAATTTAATGAAATCATTAAAATAATTTTCACATGTAAATAACCAGTATCAACAAGTGTAATACTAAATTCATTCAGTGCACACGAGTTATTTATTGGTCTCTCAAAACTCGTTAATTTTCGCAGTGTTTATTGCGTGGGTGAGACTTGTTCTTTTAAGCGTAGGATGGCAGACAGTTTGGCTTGAGGGCTCAAATAGTTGAGTAAAACACGATGAAACACGTGGATAATGACGATAAACCGTAAAAATCCCGGTGAAATTAAGAGAGAGATTGTGATGGATTTCTCCGGGGATAGATTTAGAATTTTAAAATTCATGCAAATTGATTATTCTCATTACTCACCGATACAGCCATCAGCAGACAATCCATAATGATCAGTCTCACACAATTGACATCTTTCCCCAGTTACTCCTGGTGCACAAATACAGCTACCAGTTATTTGATCACAGGCACTTGTAACCGCACCAACATCACAATTACACTCATAACAACCGGCAGTTACGTTTCCATAGCCCTCGATGCAGGTGGAACAATCACGACCAGTGAATAATGGCTTGCACAGACACTGACCGCTCACTGAATCGCATAAATGGGAAATGCTGCCTTTTGGATAACAACTGCATGCTGGAAGGAATTAATTAATTCATTGTATAAATTCATTCGATAATTTGTTCTGGCAAGGGTGAATGGGATGATTTCATTGCACTTTATTACTATGGTAATAGTAATTGGAGAAACTGTTGAAACAAAGAGCATGTACACTTACGCAAACAATTTTGCTCGAGAGGATCGCCATAATGTGCCTCTTTGCATCTGTCACAGCGCCAGCCCTCTGTATTCCCTCGGCATTCCAAGCAACGACCAGTTTCTTGATCACAAGTACCACCGTTGCAGTTACAAGGCTCGCAGGTACTTCCAGGCTTTGTGGGATCACCGAAGTAGCCGAGATCACAGCTGCAAGAAAGAGTAGAGAATGGAAATTTCAATTTATAGAAAAGAAGTCTTGAGGGGAAATTCATGGAAATCATTATTTTAATTTGAGTTTACCTCTCACAATGATCTCCAGTATAGCCAAGTGGACACTGAGTGCAGACGTAATTGCCAAATGGATTTTTTGGATCATCAAGCTGGCAACTTGGGCTGAATTGATTGGATGGAATAGTCAGGGGACAAGCACATGGCTTGCAGTCGTCTGGGGTTCCCTGGGTTGGATCACCGTAGTAACCAGGGATACAGCGATCGCACTTTGATCCTGTTGTATGATGTTCACAGATCTTAATTTTAAAAAAAGAGAAGAAAATTAATTGAATGGATGAATACTGTCCAAGAAATAAAAAAATTCAAATAATAGTATCGACAGAAGATTTAAAAGCTTTGCAGTCGATAAAAGAGAATCACGTGATTCACCTCTGATGATAAAGAAACTTCTACTTTTACCTACAGAGTGTATAAAACTCGCAAAAGGTAATTGCCTCATTCAACACTTGATAAAGTAGGAATTCGGCTGAATTAAATAATTGAATCTAGACTCATACTCACTCTACATTCACCCATGACGAGATCACAGGATCCAGCATGTCCATTGCAGTCGCACTTCACGCATTCATGATGGTCTTGATGATCAGTTCCATTTACAATTATCTTGATATAACCCCAGGCACAATATTCACAGGAGAGGCCAGCATATCCTTCGGGACAAGTGCACTGTTCAACAAGACTGTCACCACCCTGAACCGATCGTTCTCCAATTGGCAGAGTTGCTGATAACAGACTGAAGATAAAATGATTTAAAAAAATGGAATAACAATTATAATTAAAGAGAAAAATAATTACACACCTTCCTTCTGCCTGTTCAGAATGATACTGAGCCCTGATTAATATGTGCTTAATTTCTGAGAGGACTCTAATCATCTGAGACCTTGTGACAGGCTCTCCACGATACTCAGTTCTTCTCAGTCTCGTTTGTATGTCTCTGACTTCGCTTCTAACGTGGTACCATCCCTGCTCCTGAAGTGGCACTGAAATCACAGCCTCTTGACCACTGTACTGCTCTTCTCCATAAGCTATTCTCATCCCATTTTTTCCCTGAAAAATAAATAGATAATTTTTATCAAGAATGGAAAAAATGAATTCTCATGGGATATCAATGAGTAAAAGGATACTTTACCACTAGTATGACATTTGGCTCGGTTGTTGGTTTACCACTGGTGTCACCACGCATGACAATCCATGTTACAGCATAAGTGAGATTACTCCCATATGAAGACAAACGATTTCCGGCATAAATCTTGGGTGCTAGCCAAAATGGGCTCTGATATTCAACTTCGTATGACACTAGGGTCAGCCATTCGTTGTCTGGATCCAGACTCGGTATAATTGACCTCGATGCATTTATATCAGTCACCTGCCAGCCTTCCAGATTTGATATCTATTTTTCCGAAAAGAATAATTTGGAAAGAAACGATATTCGTTAATGAATTTTTTTTTAACGTGATAAACTGGTTTTTCCAGTTATTTTGATTAATACAAATAATAAACATTTAATTTGATATTCAAACGTCAAAACTGTTTCTCATGTCTTTGGCGCGTTGATGCTTATAATAATATACAGGTATATGAAGGACAAGAGAGAACGACAAGGCGTCCACCCTCGTTTACTCCAGCATACTATTACGTAGAGTCATTCGTGCGACGTAATTATGGGTTATGAAGATGGTTCTCTCAATCGTTCCAATGTATGAGCACACAGTCACCAACGGACCAAACAATTTTTTTTTTATTACTCATTCAGTTCATCATCTAACGGATATCCCGTGTCTCTGATTTATCGATCAACTTGGATTATCGATATTGAATAAATAAAAATTTACGATAAAATTACGTTATTTGTAATCGATTTATCCATTTTTTTTTAATGAATACCTTGGAATTTACGGAATATTAACCTGAACGTTTTATGAGACAGCGTGGGGAAATTATGCAATTAATTAGATGCAAATTAATGGAATTAAAATATTATTTGAGAGAAACTTGAAAAATCAGTTGAATCTTCTAACACTAATATCTTTAAAACGAGTTGATTTAGAGAAAATTCTCAAGAGACTTTTTTTGTAGAGAATTTAATTCTCTATAAAAAAGCTCTCTTCATAAATTCTCATCAACTTGTTGTTATTGATCTACAATTATTTAATTATTTTTCCTGCTCACCGATTCGTAGACCAATTTCGCAGCTCTGCAGTCATTGGCAATGCCAAAACAGTCGCACTTGAGGCATCCATCAAGATTGTCGCGTGTTAGACCAAAGTATCCAGGTTTGCAGTCATCGCAGAATTCTCCATCGACATTTGTTTTACAGAGACAATCACCCTCGCAGTCGTGAGACGGAAGAATTCCACGAGAGTCACAGGGACAAGGCATGCAGTCGGGGAACTGACGATAGCCAGCAGCACACTGATCACACTTGAAGCCTGAATAACCTGCTTTGCACTCGCAAGCTCCTGCTACCTGTAAAAATGAATTGTTTTCTTGATAAATCTCAGAATCTGAAGGAGATAGAGAAATTTTCGTAGAGACCTTTTTTGTAGCTCTGATTCTTCCCTACAAGAAAGGTCCTATGAAAAATCCTTCTATCTCCACTATTTTCCAAGTTATCTAATGAAAACCAATGAGGAAGCTTACTTTTCCTGGATATGTGTCATCTGGTGTACAGTAACCAGTGCTTCCCATCAAATTGCAATGATCACAAGGTATACAGGGCAATGGATCGTCCGCTGGTATACCGTTAGGCCTGTAGTAACCAACTTGACACTTCTCACAGTTAATTCCCGTCGTGTGATCCTGCAAATAATCATTAATCACCAATAGATACTTACGTTGTAATTTACAATTATAATAAAATGAAAATTGCTGAATACGATTGATTTACCGTGCAATTCATACAGACACCACCGCCACGATATTTTCCACGTATATCCATTGACATGTGTCTCTCTGCTATCTCTGGATCGTAACGACACGAGTTAGCATGGCCATTGCAGTTGCATTTTTCACAGTGAAAACCTTTGCCAGATGTACCTGGTTTCCATGGTACTTGATTGTACATTGGACAGCATTTGTCGCATTTTTCACCGCAGGTGTGACGCTCACATTCACACTCTTGATGCTGTAACAAAGAGATTAAAGAATTTATTTATTTTGTTTTGCCAATGATTTATTGAATTTTATTGATAATAAGGAGGAAATGATTTGCATGAAAAATGAGGAGAAGAGAAAGGCAGAGAAAGGCAACTAGTTCTCATTGACTTGGTCTTTCATTTCCGGCGGATGTCGACGATTCTATTGGACTGACATTTCGAGAACTCAAAATTATGTTTATTAACAAAATGGGATTGTCCAACGTCTTTGAAACAATAATCGTCACTCTAATTTGAGAATTAGAGTTCACATGAAAGTGGAATATTAAATGACGGAAATGGATATGTTACTGGGAAGTGTGTAATATTAAAGAGTAAACGACTTGAAATTTTCCAATTTACGATAGACAGTTACGAAAATAACCGGACAAGAATACACAATGGTTAATGTACGCAATCCAAGTCCCACTCATGATGTACTGGTGAATAGAGATAGGACTTCTTGGCCTCGGTCGTTGTCGTTTATAGGTGGCAATAAAATTATGTACCACTGAGAATGGTTTGTCTCTGTTCGTATGCATAATGTGTGAATTATGGGGAAGTTCTGACTTTTTTTTATTACTGGGATCAAAAAAAAATAATGAAAAATCGAGGATCAAATGGATTTTATTTGGAATTTAATGGCGATCAATTCTCAGGGGGAATTGAGACATTGAGAATGTCCGAGAATATCTGAAATTCCAGGGATAAAAAAAACTATTGGAATTATTTGCAAGTTAATGAGATTGAAGTTCAAAAAAACTAATTCAATTATACGATTGCATTGATTTCCAAGATTTCACCAAAAAATTTCCATTAATTTGAATCCTAAACAACAAATTACTTCCAAATTCTTTTTACATCAATCTGATAAACTCATTCTTTTCACCTCATTTATTCATTAATTTATTAAGAGTCGGTGATATCCTTTGATCCTTCTTTATCACTCGAAATATTTCACTCTGTGCTCACATTAAACGCTGAGATCGTGACCGACAGTATGAGCGAGAAATTTCGCAAGTGTGCATCACGATTGTAACACACGAGAATACGAGAAAAAAAAAAAAAAAAAAAAGGAGATAACTCTCCATGGTACTTTGTTGAACTGATGCCAACTATGGCAATGACCATATAAGTAAACACGTGTGCACACGTTTAAAATAAAGTTCCTACGAGTTTGACTTTGGCTGAGGCTTCTTTGAAATTATGGAGAAAGTATTTTATGTCTTTGGACAATGGTAATTAATGTGAATATCTCAAATATTTGGAGAGAATTATTTTTAATTACATTGTCCATCAAGTATATTTGGGGTGAGGTAGAATGGACATTTTAATTAGTTAAGATTCGAGAAATAATTACCCCATGACGAGCACTGTAACGACAACGCGATGCATGACCCGAGCACAAGCATCTGCCACCAATGCTGATCTCTTTTATCGAGTAGAAGGCCCTACGTTTGTCAGCCAATGCACCACCGCCTCTTCTGAGGCCCTGAAGACTCAAACGTACGTATCTAGCTTGAGTAAAGTCCTGGAGGCTTTCGCTGTGATTCTGAGCACCTGGACGACCATTCAACAGTTGTATATGTATCTGAAAATAATGGAAATTATGAAATTATTAATAACGTCATTTTCTTGGAATATCTTTTAATGGAGAAAACTGCAATTATCGCTTATTAAATAACTTCACATTTATAATCTCCGATGATTTATATCCACTCAAATATTTCAACATGTACCCACAAGTAATTACCGCATAAAAAATTTATGATATTATTACGACTCGACAATTGTTTCTCAAAGTCCTCCACTGCCATTTTAGTTATTGATGGAAGATTCTCAGGATTTTTATTTCCATGATTTCCATCAAAGGTGATATGACTATTGTAGGGGAAATCGGGGTAAAATGGACATTCTGATTGAACGGTTGGAGATAGCGCTTTTCTGATGATTCCATTGAAAAGCTGAGACGATTTTACATAGGAATGAGGGGTCGAAATGGATTTCTTCGAATTTTCAAAAAATTCGATTTTTTCACCCAGATTTGGAAGGGTAACCCCTTCAAATCTGGGTGAAAAAAATCGAATTTTCAAAAAACTCGAAAAAATCAATTTCGATACATGTTTTCCGCCTGAAATTCACTCAGCTTTCCAATGGAATCATCAAAAAAAATCTATCTCAAATATTTTCTCAAAAAAGTGTTTTTTTTCGAATTTCGGCAAAAAACCGAAAAACATCGGTTTTTTGTCAAAATTCGAAAAAAACACTTTTTTGGGAAAATATTGGAGATAGATTTTTTTTGATGATTCCATTGAAAAGCTGAGACGATTTTACATAGGAATGAGGGGTCGAAATGGATTTCTTTGAATTTTCAAAAAAATCTATTTTTTTCACCCAGATTTGGAAGGGTAACCCCTTCAAATCTGGGTGAAAAAAATCGAATTTCCAAAAAACTCGAAAAAATCAATTTCGATACGTGTTTTCCGCCTGAAATTCCCTCAGCTTTCCAACGGAATCATCGAAAAAAATCTATCTCCAATATTTCTCTTGATTTCTCGTAATATACAATTTCAAAGTGAGCATGTGTCTATTTTATTCCTCGGGGCCTTTTCACCCCACCTTCCCCTATACCTTGAATTTTGCGAAATCGAATTGAAGCAAAAAAATAAGCGTTAATTAAGGGTCATTGGACAGTGAAAAGTATAGAGGCAGTGTTGCGCGTGGTTAAAAGGGACAGGATTCAACGAGAGTGGATGCCAAAATGGCAAAAAAACCGAGATCCCTACATTCCGGCCATGTACGGCTGTAACTGCCGGCCCTTGTAAGGGATCTCACGTACCACGCGCGGACCGATACCCAACCGTGAATGGTGGTGGCAAAGAGAGAGAGAGAATTGGCCAGTTTTACGCTTCTCAAGTTGAGAAGAAAAAGGAAGAAATATTTTAAACTACCATGTGAACATCGTCTGGTTTTTATCAGCTATTTTTCTTCCACAAAAACAATGTCCTTATTTCTCAAGAATTAATCCCGAAAATAAGTCCATGAAGATGTGAGAAAAAAAAATCATTCAACTACATTGCTCAAGGAAACATGCAAAGTACGGTGAAATAATTAGTAATGAAAGAAAAAAAAAAAAAAGAAATTCTCGTTAAACGAGAAAAGAGCCGGAAGTATTTTTCATTCACTCATGTGTATCCACAATCTTTGAGCAAACTCGAGGATAACAAGCGGCGCTAAAATAACGCTCGATAATCATCCAATCATGTAATTACACGGGTAAACTTGTAAACCGGATGATAATTAATGATTGGGTTTTAACGTTTGTACATGCATCCTTGTGTGCACGATATTAGTGTCGATGCCAAAAGGCGCAGTTATATTTAACAACATTACTGACATTTTGACGTTACAATAATTGCCAATTATAGTATTGAAACATTGAAATTTTCAATTTTACAAAAATCCTTATGTTTTTTCAAAATCATATTCTTTTTTATTGGATTCACCTCTCCGTTTTCCATCGGTGTTTGACGAGAATATAAGCTCGTGCATATGACCTCGTCATCGGCGATGTAAATTGGCTTGGAGACAGGCGGAACAGAGTACCTGGTCCAGCACTCTTCATCGCTCGGTGCATAATACTGCCAGGCTCGAAATTCTTCACCATCAACTGACCTCTCCAGGACCCAAGCAGCTGGACGTGGTGAATTTGCTGATTTCACAATAACATTCTCAATTTGATAGACCTGGAAATTAATGAAAAAAAAAACGTCAGTGATTTTGATTTGCAAATGTGAAAAATTGTTGTGGCTAAATAATTCGATAATTCAGGAATAAAAAGAAGGGGGATTTTGAGGAGAAAAAATTGCATCGAAGAGACGAATCTTCTGTTCCGGGCGCAATTCCTTAAATGGCCGTGGACCAGGCACTCTCTCACGTATCTTTGGCCCATGATCTGTCTTTATGACCGAAAGTGGGCGTCGTTTTCGCATGTGTACAGGACACAACGAGTGGAACAACGCAATGCGAATATAAGAAAGAAAATAAAAAAAAATAAAGAGAGAAGGGGCTTTTTGGGGGAGAGAAAACAAGAAAATAAGGAGAGAAAGAAAAATAATTCAAACAAAAATAAAGATTGGCTCGTTAATTCTTGGCTTGTCGATTTCTCCCCAGCTTCGTTGATTCTTATGGAAGATTTTTTTAAATAAAAAAATCGAAAAATTATTTTTAGATCACTCTGCTTCATTCTCATTCCATTGCTTTATAAATTTTCACGTGATAAACATCAAGCTGTACATTTAATTTAATTTTTTTATTATTATTTCATTCCTTTTGTTTTGTATATGAACTCGTTTCATGTATTTTTTAAGTGCGTCATATTTCACGTTATGTCATGGATAATTCTTTTATTCACTCTTATTTATTCCATTTTTGTTTGTGAGATAATGGACATTGGGATAATTCATTTTTCATTTTTTTTTCTCTCTTATCTCCTTTCATCCACCCACGAGTAGAGACGAATGAATGGGAATTATTTTTTATCAGTTGGCGAAATCTTCTGATCAGACAATTTCCAATTGAATTTATTATCAGAAATGAATTTTTTTAAATTCCCATATTTACTGTAAACAAATGAGAATTCAAGACAATTATTTTTCCACTTCTATTGTTGCATGATTTAAAGCAATAAAACTGCTTGCATTAAAAAATCGATGAATCCCGACTATAAGTGAATACAGTTTGTAATGTGTCGGCAGCTTTTATTGACTAGGTTTTGGCGCCACAGGTGGTTGAACGAGTCTGACCTCACAGTAGGCTTATCCCATGCCATCAAAACATTCTCACGAATTAATTACTCAAGCAGGAACAATCCCGGAAGTCCCGAGGATCAATAATAATTAATTCATCCTCAATTAATCCCAGGAAAATGATTTCCCTCTTGAAAAAAAAACAAAATATCCAACTCCTGTCTTTACGAATAAAAAGATAAAGATTTGAGTTATATTTCTGTAGGCGTTGTTCTTAGTTCCATGATTACTCCTTCACGCATACCGGTTCTCTCCCCATGGGCATTCTCCAAATGTTTAACTTGCTCTCACTCTCTCCCTTTTATTTCAACCAATTGGAAATGTGTCAGGAGACTTCAACGAGTGGATGTAAATTTTCCTCTTTCCCATGAGAGACGAAAAAAATGCGTTATTTTCAAAAGAATTCCAAGGAAAAAAAAAAAAATTATACACACAGAGTTGAAAATAAATTACCGAGAACTTCAGAAACTTCAGTAAAAGAAGAATTAAAGCGGAAAAATAAAGCAAAATAATGGAGAAAGTGTTTCACATAAATATTTATGCTTGCGCACACGTGTTTGTGATATGGGGGTAGGTCGTGGACTAAACTCGCTCACGGAAGTTTTGAAATTCGGAAAGAAAAATGTGACACAGAGAGGAAGAGAGAATACTTTCACTGGGTGTTATGGATGGAGTAAACATGTAGAGAGTGGATGGCCGTGGCCTTGACATGAGTCTTCTCCCACTGACCCCCGATAATAATGGATTTTTCAAAAAACAAGATAAATATTGATAATAGAATTTTTCCTGATAATTCAATTAGATTCATTAATGATCGATGAAAAAATAATAATTAACCAGCTGCAGGTTAGTCAATAAAATTGATCTCGAACGTCTTCGGCTCCCACGATCTTACGGCGACTCGAAGTCGCCTCAGTCCAAGTACAAAACGCGAAGGTGCATCCAGCATGCGTGTATACCATGTTAGGGATACTTGCGCCAGTGCATTAGCATCGAATGACAGAAATGGCTTTATAGCTGTACGCGCAAGATGAAGAAAATCGATAATCAACCGCAGAAAAGTACTTCTGATGGTTTTCAGTGAATTTAGCTACTTGATTCATTCTTTTGTAGTAAATTAAATTCATCAGTCTGTTTTCTCACGATACTCATGTTAAATACAGGAAAAAGATGATTGATAAATACGAATAAGCAGAACAATTTATCATCGGTGAGTTTAATGCACGATAAGAGTGTGAAAATTACGGAATATGATATGACAACTTCCCACGCGCATTGTCAACGAAATTCTACATTTATCCACGTCAATTTGCACCTCAAGGTCAGATGGAAATGATTTAGAATATATTTAAATTTGAGTGGGGGGGAAAAAGGCCTTTGAAGGGAGAATAATTAATGAAAACTCACCAGATGAATGCAATTAACTCAGTAGCTCTGGATTTTACATAATTAAAGGGAGAATTAATTGCCTCTGCGTAAACGACCTATGACTAACGACATTTCGTGGGCGATGGAGCTCATTTGAGAAAGAAGTCACGTGCCAAGAATTCTGCATTTCATTTACCTTTTTTTTTTTAACTTTATTCCTCTCATCCACTGAGTTTCTTTGGGTTTATTTTTAAATTCGGAAGCTATGTGGGTAGAACAATGGAGAGTGTCCTCTGTTTGAAGACTAATTACGTAAAAATGTGAGAAATTTCGTGCACTTATCAGTGGAATAGAAAATATTTGAAAAAAATAATTATTCTACATGGGCAACGATTGAACTTCCTTAAAAATCCTTTCCTTTTTCCCCTTTTTTTTCACAAGAGTTGTTTTACTCTCGTTTATTTTGTGCGCTTCAAGTTTATCCACAAATTTATTATGGCTGCCCTTAAAGCCTTAGTTAAAAGGTACTTGAGAAGTGGTTGCCAGTTTGTATAGTTAAACGTTGTACAGTCCATAAAGGGCTGTGAGTCGGCATCGTGAGACTCTCAGCAAAGTGGAGCAACCGGCTTGCACGTTGGCACATACGGTGCTCACTGAGAGGTGGAGGGAGGGACTTTGGCGTCTCCTTCGCATTTTTAAAATCCTTTTTTTACAGACTTTAACGTTTTTTTTGCTTCTCAGTCAAGAGAGCACAATTCTTTACCACTCTTCCTCTTTCTCGAGCCTCTCTCCTTATCGTCACGACTCCCTCGATGTTTCCAGGAAAGTGAACAGTCTCCGATGAGTCATATCGTGAAAATCCTGTACTGGTGGTCTGAGAATTGACATCTTTTTTCACTCCTTTTTCTCTCATTCAGCTTCATGAATTATTGGACGAAATTTCCATTTATGAGTGCACTCTCGCAATTCCTTCCGCGAATTTCCCTTTTCTATTTCCCCGGAATGAGAAAATGAGAGAAGAAATTAGTGGAAAATGATTCGAATAATCTTTTTTTTCTTTATTTCTTAAATATCTCTGAAACCATTGAGTTTAGGAGAAAATTTCAGGATACCTTTTTTGAAGAGAATTAAATTTCCCACAAAAAAGGTCTCTTGACATTTTCCCCTAAATCCACTTATTTCCAAGATATTTATGCGACAATTCAGAAATTCATTTTCTCTCATTTTTCAATTTGAAAAATATTCCAGGAACTCTTCAAAAGAATTTAGAAAAAAAAACGGGGAACCTTCCACCTGTGACATACGTTTTATAACGAGGATGAGATGAATCCAGGTATTTCGCCCACACTGATTTCGTCCTGTTCACGTCACATCTCTCCACCTCCTTCATTCTTCTCTATCACTCGTTACACGGACACATGCGTTACTCGTGTTTACCGCACATTTAAAGGGAAAAAGTAAGAAAAAGGAATCCCTGACCACTCACAGCATGCGTTCTCCTGTGGCTGTTTAACAACAAGAAGGGCCCAAAGAGAGAGAGAATTCAAAGACGAAGAGGTCCCGAGTTGACTTGATTCCCTCCTCTCGTTTGTATTATTCGTATACACTCACCCACGCCTACCAATTCAAAGCGTCGTATTATTATTCCACACGGGGCTAAATGTAACCCAGTACGAATTACGCAGACAAGTCCCTTTCATTCTATCCTCACAGCATGAGATCTTTCTTGAAGCTTTTATATTGACTACTAACCACCCACTCGTGTTATTAATATTTTTTTTCAGCTCCATTTTACTTCTTGATTTGTTATTCTTCGGTAATTCAGAAAAAATGAATTTTTTAAAGTCGAATAATTGGTAATATTGATGATATCTTTGAAAATATTGGGTTTAGGAAAAATTGTCAAGAGAGCTTTTTTGTAGCTCTTGGAGTTCTCTACAAAAAAGGTCGCCTCATAAATTCTCGTAAATCCACTAGTTTCAGAGATATTGAAATAATTATAGAGGATCAACTTTTCTGCACTTTTTAATGCAGAAGTAATATCAGAAATAAAGCGAAAAGATAATCGGATCACGTCGTCTCGCATTACATTTAATTCCCCATTGCAATTAATACCTGCCAGCCAAAAGTTCGGACGAGGCGCAATCGCAAGAAGAAATCTCACTCTTAGCACTCGAAAGTGGCACAAAAACCGAATTACAAGTTTGCAAAAAAATAAAATTAACGAGGTAATAATTTTTTACCTCATTTGTTCCAATTCCAATTCTTTTTCCAACTTATTTGAATTTACCGCCTCTGAAGGGCTCGTTAGTCACTCTCATTCGTCCTCACTTTTTCCTCCCAAAAAAAGCCCTGAAATAAAGAGATAAAAACGAGAATCTCTCGTAAATAATCAACTTCTGTCGACCAAATGTCATGGGTGGTCTTCACACATCGATTACTCTCATGTACACACAACTTCCGGTTGTGTACACCAATAATCCCTCAATGTCGGCGCACATTCACAAAGTAATTCGTCTCATTTCCACCACAAATTCACAAGTCAAAATGAAGTTAATAATAAAAATAAAAGAGCATTAAAAAATAAATGAAGAGAAAAATTAAAAACGTCACGCTGATTGCAGTGGATGAGAACTCGTCTAAACTGTAAAAATAAAATTTACGAGGACGCGTAACGAATTGTTTCGCCAACGCACACACATGTGTGTGTGGTTTTGTGAAAATATCAGAGAGACTGTGATTACCATAATGGCATCATAAAAAAAATTGTAAAGATAGAGTTTATTTATTTTTTTGATAGTTCAGAGAAATTTAATGATTTTTTTCCCTTTGAAAAAAATCCATTTATTCAGGGGAAAAAAGGAGAAAAATTGTGAATGAAGAGATTGAAGGCGTCAGTGTGTCTACAAAAATGTTATTGAAAGAGAAATAAGTAGATAATGAAAAAAAAAAGAATATGTAAAAATAAAAATTCCTCAAAGTATCGAGTTCCGTATACGTGCTCGCGTGGCCTGTACATTTATTGCCCATTGCTTTCTCCGGTATGAGATAATCATTCGCACCCGTGTAAAGATTGCACGTGTATGTTTTTCATAGGGAAGAAGAGGAGCAAGAAAATTTACTGTTGATTTAAAAATTTAAATAGAAAAATAGTTAAATAATCTCGGAGCAAGTTGCAGAGAGGTAAGAGATTACAAACCAACGTGTTTGTGTAACTAAAGACTATTTCTTATTTTCATTTCTGTCCAGACTGACTCAACAACGCCCTGGGCTACTGGATAAAAACATTCTGCGGATGTCTTTGGGTTTTAAAAAATTCTTTGTCACTAATTATCACTCTGAAGCGTGGGAATTGAATTACGTCCTTATTTTTTTTATTTCTCAAGAGAAAAAAAGGGAAAACCATCGAATTAAATGGAGATAGAGTAATTTTGGTGATAACCTTTTTTATAGCTCTTTTCTTCCACTACAAAAAAGGAAAAAACAATTTTTTCCCTATCTCTCTTATTTTCCGAGATATTGATAAAAAAACTGACGGGAAGACACTTGATTAATAATTTTCTAATGAAAATAATTTCATCTCCTCATTCTCCAACAAATATCTTCATCGAGCTACTTTTATACCTCATTTTTCTCCCAACGTTTTTTGAACGCACAAACGGAATTCCGTCGACTTTCTCAGTTGAAGACTTCACGAAGGCCACCGACGAATTAGGGAAACGCAGGCATCGGCAACAAGAAGTTGCCACACGGCCATCAAACACGGAAGATAAATATACGAAAGAGAGAAAGAGAAACAAGAAATCAAATGGACATTTGGTTCTTTTTCGCATCTTCTTGCATGTGGATGCGTCTACACTACAACATACTGGCCAATTACGAAAACTCACGGCGATTCTAGAGAATCCATGGAATCTCTCTGCTCGCTAATTGAGCAGATGGAGAGAGAGAGAGAGAGAGAGAGAGAGAGGGATTCTTCGGGAGAGGGAACCTCTATCTGCAATCATCAGGGCTTCTACGTTTGTTTCATCTCTCGTATTTATTCATTTATTTTTAAACTATTTCGTGATCACTTCTAGCGTGTTAATCGGCAATAAAAGGGTTTGAGAGAAGATAAGGTTCACGCGAGGCTTTACAAATTGACTACACATTCTTGGTAATAAATATTGCGTGAAAAATCGTGATTTTTCGTGGAATTTTCCGGGTTTTAAACGATCCATTTTGTTCACGCAAGTATCGCGTGAAGGAACTTGAGTTATTTCATTGTTTTTTTTCTTCATTTTTTTTTTAATGGGAAAAATCTCTGGCGATGATTTACTCAAATGCTCTTCACATTGTGATCCTGGGACAGTTAATCCCGGAACAATACACGACTTGAACTGGCGTGTGTGCCACGTGGGGAATGAGAAGAGAGAGATTACTGCTCGAAAATCCCTTTCATTTTTCAGGCAATGCTAAGCCTTTCTTTTCAAACGTCATACTCAGTACACGTTCGTTATGTATGCATTGAAAAAATCAGATGGAGGATGACACAGAATGAAGAATTTCAACACTGGAATTTACTTCGTTTAATTCTTTCAATTCTTCGGGTAAATTAGATTCTTTAATTAGTGAAAATAATCAGAGATTTTTTTGGGCTGAGTGAAAATTATGGGAATTAAATTAATGAAAATTTGACGGTTTGATATTAACACGATGACATCGAGTGTGTCTCGAGTGGCTGTCTGGACACGACAGGGAACATTTGAGATTATCCAATAGCACATGACACTCATGAACAAAAATCCACTCGAAATTCTTGTTATTCAATGATCAAATTAATTCGCAGTCAATTCAGCTATTTATTCCTTCTTGAGAATGGCAATTTTCAATTAAACTGATGAAACCTCATTGAGAGAGTGTAAACAAGGAGTTGAAGTGTCTGAGAATTGATTCTTTTAAATTTCCCAACAAAAAAATGAATCAATGATAAAAATTATGTAGATTAATTGTAATTAAATTCCCATCAACTCGAGAATAACGATCCCCCATAAATCATCAACGAAAAAAAAAGAATTTCTCAACAAGAAAAATGATTTCTTATTTCTCAAACTTTTCTCCTCTTTACTAAACGCTTTCTCACATTATTCCTGCGTTCAGAGGTCGATAAAGGGCCTCTTTGGGGCCCATTACGACGTGAAACGTCGCTTGGCCCTTGGAGGAAAAAAAAAATATATAAGAGTCCTCGTTAAAACGTTATGCCACCATCTCTTGCAATTTGTAGGAGTGGCTACGTCGCACGACGTTATAAAAGGTATACCTGGTTAGGTGGGCATACGATGCCGGTAAATTCCGGGAAAGGATCAAAAGATTTAACTCACTCGTCTAACTATCCTCTCTTTCTCTCTATCTCGAGCCATCCCTTCTTTGGTTCTTTTTCCCTGTCATTCCTCCCTCTTTTCAACAATTCGAAGAGACGAAACTCCGATTCCAAATCGAATAAACAAGACACATAAATCGAGATACATGGGGGATAACAATGACGGAGAGAAGAGAATTCTTTTTTTTCGAGAGAGAGAGGTTGGAGAGAAGTACCTAACGAGGGTAGCAATGTATTTGGGTATGAAATTGGAGAATTCATGAAGATGAAAAAAAGAGGCACTCACTTGCTTCAGGTCCAAGATGATGCTGACATACTCGAATTGATCTCCCAGAGCTAATGTTGGACTCTGCCACCACTTTCCTGGGTCTGGATTCAGGACATTACTGATGTTATGCCTTTTCCCAGGATCTGGACTTCTTGCATCGCAAACAGCACATCTCGCTGATTCTGAGGGCTTGCAGAATGTCTCTGGACCGTCTTCACCGCATGTTGCATTTACATAAATGTCTGCCTTCGTAGCAACATTGAATGTAGATGGAAATAATCCACCGTTTTTCAGACTTTTGCTCACACCAAATGTCTCTGAAACAAAAAATTTCTTTGTTATTGATTTTTTTTTTTTTTTTTCAACGTGATAATTAAGCCTTTACTTTTGGAGTTTATGGGAAAAATGTAAATCAAGGGACCACGTGGGGTTTTAATGGGATTTTTTTAATACCCAGAACTGTTTCAGTTGAATAAACTCAGGGGACAAGAATTTGAGAAAAAATGCAAAAGAAGGAAATTGTTTAAAATCATAATTACAATTTTTTTTAATTTCTTCTATACTTAAAAATTCGAAACTCACGAATGTTTTTAACGGCTCATTGAACACAAAAATCCTCCTAAAATACTAATTTAGTACCATTACTTTATTATTTATGGTATTTATGTTTGCTGGATGATAATACATATGAATTATAAAGAGATCGTATAACATTATGATGAAAGAGTCACGAGGTCGATGTTATTTATTCCACGATCACTAGTGAAACCCAATAATTACTATTTGCTCACAATTACCTTCTATTTTAGTTTTAAAACTCCAAAAAAAAAAAAAACGATATTCTCCTTTCGAATGAGAGGTCAAACGTTTTTACATAAATTATGATAAAAAAAATCCGATGTAATTAAAAAGAAAAGGGACAAAATGTGTGGTTGATAGTGTTTTTAGAAAACGGATTTCCGGTGAAATATTTCCAAAATCTTTAAATCAAAAAAATAGACAGGGAAACGACCTCGTGAGGATCGTTAGTGCCTCTCTACGTTCATTGCCATTAGGGAAACTCACGACGGATGATTTGAAATTTATGTGTGTGCGTACGCATGTTAAATGGCCACAAACGCGAAGAAGTGAATACAGAGAGGGGAGGACACTCAGATGAGATGAGTCGCCGTAGAAATTAATTTTAGAACGGTCCTCGCCACCTGCTTGTCCACCGGAGAGTCTACCGGATGACTCGTCGTTCAAAATCTCATCCAGACGATTATCACGTGACGGAGGATTAAAATGGATTTTCGAATGAAACATATTCGCATAATTAAAAATTTATAAATACATAATTTCGCAATGTTTTATTGACTTTTGAGAATTCATTAAAATTATAGTATTAATTAACTACTAACTCCTGAAATTTTGATTAATTTATAATCCCTCAATGTTTTATTGATTCTTCAATCCCAAAAATGCATAAATTAATGGATCCCCATGAATATTCATTATTCTTCATGAATCTCAAGTTTATGCGGATAATTTATATTCTCCCCGAATTTATTCTCGACTGAAATTATCCACTTGCCCAAATCTCATGATAAATTCAACAATACGAATTACCAGACAACAAGCACTGTTGTGTCTTGAGCTTTCAATTCTTCCCAAAAAAAAAAAAAATCTAAAAATCCCCTCGATGTTGTACATTCAAGGAGGACACATACGAGACACTGTGAAACGTTTCTGTGCCTCTGGCGGGTACCAGTGACTGATGACGACGGAAATAAACCCCCCTAGATACACGAGTATGTACCAAACTCGAAGTTACGGAAAAGACCAAAGACATGATCTTGCACGTGCGACCAAGTCACGGTGGATTATTCGTGACCTACGAGATTAAATAATTAAAAATTATTTTCATTCAATTTCTCATAAATAATTGAGTCATAGAGAGTAAGAAATTTATCGCATGATTCACTAATTCCTGAGTCTCAAAATTCTTCCAAACCCTAAAAAATTAATGGAACACCATTTTTTTTGTCAATTAAGAGTGAATTTCATGGTAATTGAAGAGTACACAGTAATGGTCAAAGCAACAATCGATGCCTCCGGGAGTCCCCCACACACGACGTGTATCGTTGCTCTTCTCTCAACCTTATAAGGCATTGGAAGAAGTGCGCATCTACCTATACGTGTTTACCACTCCATATAGTCCAGACATAAGAGGAGTATCTTTGCAGCGATCTGCAAAATTCTCCTGAAACGCCCCTCACTGTCTTGCGCCCTTGTTCTTCATTTTTCCCTCCAATTTCATGAGTTTCGTGGTAACGAGGATAAAACATTGATTCAAATAATCCTAATTTGTTTGCCCAATTAAATCACAGATCTCGCATTTTGATACTCAATCTCATTTCGTCTACATTATTCAAATGTCCAAGATCACTTGTATCGTATCATATTTAACGATCACATGTTTACAAAACATCCTGATGGGACGAGTCCTGTTATAACAAGAAAACCTACGCATGAAACCAATCTCAAGCACACGGTGGTCCAAAATGTAACAACAAAACCAAAAACCAAACATCCAACTCCTCTCAGCTATGACTAATGATGTTTTAACATTTTCTGTATGGCACTTGGTTGACTGAGAGTAGCGAGACAGTAGCCAGACGTATTTTTATTCTCCTTTCAACATTCACAAAAGGAAAGAAAGTAAATGGATAGAAAAAATTGACATATTCATTAAAAAAATAAAACGAAGTATAAATTAATTATTAATCATGAGTTTCACGTTTTCGATTAAGAGTATTTTATCGAGATTTGCGAAATTCTCATTTATTCAAACGTTATCATTAGCATCAGCATTTCGAAATGGTCCATTCATCGAAATGGCCAGTGGCGCGTCAGTTATTATTACTTTAATACAGTACCACGGGATTAATACCCGAGCGTGACGCAGTTCGAGTACCTATAGGCGTATTGCGTGGGCAAACTGTTGGTGAATATACAACAGTCTATGCGCGCGTGCCGTTGGTCCATTGATGACTCGAGTTTCATTCACGCGGCGGGCGCCAGTGCATACAAACGCGTGGGTGGATTTTCCTTTTGATTTTAAATAGCGTATCGAGTATCATACGCACCATATTTATTATTTTATGGAGATGAATGAGTGCATCGAATGGGAAAGTCTGTGAATAATTTATGTCATTCTTGCAAGAGTATTTTAAGATGGAATTCTCCGTAATCCCATTGACCAAAACTCTCATCCTTGAGGAATCTCTGAATTTTCACGGGAAAATATTTTCACTGTGCCACTGTTGCGTTACAAAAACCGGCAACAGGTACGTGAGACTCGAAAAAAAAAAGGGAAATAATGAAGTAGGCGTATCTCATTCGTGAACCTTTGGGAAAATCCGCCACTTTGGGATACTCAGTCATAAACTTCTCTTTAAAGTGAAAAGGAACCACTCAGATGGTACATGCGCCTTCCGGGGTCGGTCTCACTGGAGACAACATCTTTTTACTCTCTTCAGAAGACCTTTCACTCTATTTATGACCGAGGCGAATCCCTTGGAGTGCCTGCATACACCCGGCACTTCACTTGAACTATAATTGCTCGGTGAAACGTTTTTTTTTTTTTTTTAATTTTTTCTCTTTATTTCATGCTGGTGACAGTTTTATGTCACTCGAAAATAGGTGCAGTTTTTTTGGAAGAATCTCCGGTTATTTCTTGAATGAAACTCTATCTAATCTCTAATAATTCCTAAATTAGAATCATTTTTCTTCCTTTAGAAATCGGTAAAAAAATATTGGAAAATTCCAGCGCAAATATGCAGGATTAATGAAAGAGTTTAAAGTGCACTGAGGAACCCCCACGGACGGATTACATGCGCGTATAATCGAAGGGGAATCGATGCTCGGACGTTAACGCGACGGCATTGGTTTACGACCACACGGAGTATATACCACCGGGTTGACAAGAGAGTGGGTACTCGTGCTACGTGGATGAGAACGTGCGCGTCGTACCTTGTCGGCGTTAAGTTGCGCGTGTATAAAGTAACCGAGGCAATGAGAGAGACATGTGGGCTTTCGGATGAGAGAACAGGAGGGAAAACGAGTGGAGCGCCGCAGTTATTCGCGCGGCGAGCTTCACAAGGAAGTGAATTACTGCCTGAAACGTGTGTGTGATCCTAGAGGGAGAGAGATAGAGGGGGAAGAGGTCGTGAAGGCTCTGCTTCTGGCGGCGAATGAGGGTGCTAAATAAATGCACGCGGAGCGTTAACGTTATTGATCAATGATTTTATCTAATTTCACAAGAAAAATGTTAATTTATTCGGTTAAAGTTGTCTAATCATGGGGAAAATGGTTTTTACTTGAGCAGCTGTGAATTTTTTCAGAGAAAAAGAAATTTAACAAACTCCAGCTGGAGAATTTGAAAATGCCCGAGGGTGGAATAAATTGAGAGTCAATATTTTCCCATCGAAAATAGTTCATGATAGAAAGCATTCTATGCGTTTTTTTAGTGGAACAAAAAAGCGGCGAGAAAATATGGGGAGAGTACTTTTTAACGTGATTATTTAAAGCGCCTCGGTGTAATTGTAGATGGATACATCAGATTTCATGTTAAATATAAATCGAAAATAACTGGCCTGTCATGCAGTAGCGGTACCAGCACACTCTCTCCACCCTTTTCTTCGCCTTTTTTTTTCAACTACTTGTACACCTTCAGTGTGTAACACTCGGGACCGTACATCACTGTGCTTTATCGCTTTCCCGTAATTCTCGCCCGAGGGAAAAGCCTGGCAGTCAAGTGAACAGAGCTTATCGCCCTGAGAACCACTTGTCACGAGTGCAGCCACTGTACCCGTATAATGTTTCACGTCTTGAGAGAATTCTCTTTTCTCAATAACTCTTTCTCTCATTTTTTCCTCTAGTGAATTCACCTCAAATTGTCGGCAGAAAATTACAAATATCTCTAAAATGAGTGGGTTTATGAGAAAGTGTCAAGAGACCTTTTTTGTAGCTCTTAAAATTCTCTACAAAAAAGATGTCCTGACATTTTCTCCTAAATCCACTCATTTCCGAGATATTTACGAACAACTAAAGCCTCCATCTCATTTTCTGGAATTTTTTTAAAATTAATAAACCGCAGGAGAAAGAATTCAATCACTCGAATAATCGTCTCCGTACACGAAACGAATCGGCGTAAAGTGACTTCTAATTTGAGCACCGAGTTAGAAGTTATCCACTTTAAGATAAAAAATAAAAATAAAGATCTCGTATTTTAAACCGACAAAGGCAAAATGCCGAACGGAGATCGGCCCAGTCATGACTCTTGGGTAGCCTTTCAGTTGTCAGTAGCCGATGTTAGTGAAGACTTGACGCCATTACACGATCCATCCTACTTGTGTCCACCCCTTGTATACACTCACACAGATTAGAAAATACACGTTCACCACCTCTCACAAATTGACGGATTAAGTGCAGCTCGTGTTTTACATTCCATTCAACGTTTTATCCGTCTATTTATCGATTTAAATGTACCGAAAGTCTTTTATTTTTTTTTCTCTTGAAATAAACAGAGTTATTGACATGACTTAAGCTCAATAAATCCTTCAGAATTCATTGAAATCAATTAATGTAGGAATCACAAAAAAAAATGCATTTCATCAAAGAATAAACGTTTGAAAATTCTCCCAACAAAAAAATGCAAAAGACGTCAGGTGTTCGATGCTGACCACCTCCGTGACGTTAAACGCCAAATTATTTCCCCCGACTCATCACGCAATATTCATTTTACCCCACATGAAAAAGAATGCCCTGAATCGATTTTCAATCACGAGAATGCCATTGAAAAATAATTTATCGTTTGAATAAAAAAATAAAAATAAAAAGGATAAAAATAAGTGAAAAAAATAAAATAAAACAAGTACTATCAAAATTCGTTTAGGGCCCTCGTATGGGCCTCGTTTCACCTCCCGTTGTGTGAAGTCTGTAATCGAACTCAACCGACGATAATTACGGTCCCTGGCAAATGTGAGATAGGTAAAGAGCGTGGTACAGGCGCCGAGACGAAGCATTTGCCAATCGCAATTTTTTTTTTTTTCTTTTAATATTTAATGCTCATGTAATTTTATGTATATCGTATCGCGGCATTTCGTCACCTGAGTCCGGGG
This sequence comes from Aleiodes testaceus, assembly GCA_963565655.1. NCBI lineage: Eukaryota > Metazoa > Arthropoda > Insecta > Hymenoptera > Braconidae > Aleiodes > Aleiodes testaceus. Next base: position 3,509,937 of record OY751424.1, on the reverse strand, counting down.
AAAATCAAAGGCAGAATACGGAAATGATTTGAGAAATGTACGATGCAGTAATTTAATATTTTGTTGCCGACAAGTGGGGAAAAACGATTTTTTAAAATCGTAAGATTTTATCTCGGCGCCTCATTACTCTCCAGGCGTTTATGGCTGCCACCCAGTGTGCCTTTGGCCTCTACATTCCAGCTCAATGGGGCATTTTTAAGAATATAGCATCGTTTTTCAGAATCTTTGTGGTTCCCCATTAGATTCATTTAACTAATTATGTTTTACCTTTGACTTTTTCAGAAGGAAATGTTTTCCTTGGATATCTTGAAAACCGAGGGAGATAGAGGGATTTTTGTGGAGACCTTTTTTGTAGCCCTGACTATTCCTTTAAAAAAATGTATCAACAAGAATTCCTCTATCTCCCTTAGATTCCGAGATATTCCAATTAAACTGATAACAACTATAATTGTATTTGAATTTAAATGGAAAATTACCCGAAATCCGCAATTAATTCCCATTTTACAATTTTAATAAATTAAAATTATGCTAATGCGAGCGAAATTCGATAATAACTCGATTTAGAAATGATCGAAATTTCCATAATGCAGAGAGGCATAATGCATCGATAGTCGATCAGCCGAAAACGATTTGGCCGCTATTAAATTAATCTGAACGCAGGCGTTAATGACGAAATCGCGTACGAGGTGCTGGTTAGATCGTTATCCATGCCATAGAAACATTGTGAGATATAGAGAGGAGGAGAGAGAGCACAGGATCATGTGCCAGCCCCCATCATAAAACCAGTGTGTGCGTATAAGTGGTAGAACTTTGTCGGAATACAAATTGGCAAGAGAGAAGCATCGAGAGCCCATGAATCTACATACAAACAAGTCTAAGATTATTTTCTCCGCTAATCACTTTTCTTGATTTATTATGGAAAAAAATGGATTCTAATGAACAATTGCTTGAAATGAGTGAAATTATTTGGAATAAATATGCATTTTTTTAAATTGCAGCAACTGTAAATTTTTCATATTTATTTTCATCATTTTTCCACTCAATTAATTCAAGAATTGCATCGATTCAAAGAGAAAAAAACGTGAGTAACGGTTGAGACCATTGAATTTCCCCTGATCTGTCACTGGGTCATAAAGTGTACCTCTTTGCTCGATTCTCTTCAATAAAATATACATTGCAATATCAATAGCAACGAATTGACCCACATCAGTCAGCAGCAATTGGTGTTCATGTATTTTTCATTGATTTTCCATTAGACCAAGAGGCAGAGAGAGCATCAGAGTTTAACATCGATGACAGACGTGTGGATATTTCTCGATACTACGAAGTAAGTCGATAAATCTGTCCCCACAGTTGAAACGCCTTGGGCGCGACAAAGAAGACGAAGAGGAGATGAAGAAGAAGGCCGGAATTATTATTTTTTCCATTTGCTTTTATGTATGAAGATGGAGATAAGAGTTTAAATGCAATCTTAGGTTCTTTCAGTATTATGAATAAATTGAGTGATATCGAGAACTTGAAATATTGAGTGTTTCCTCAATAAAAAAAATAATTAAAAAATCAAATGAAATGAACATTCTCTTGCTCATATCTCGAGAAATATTGGAGATAGATTTTTTTTCACGGTTGCATTGGAAAGCTGAGGAAATTTCAGGTGGAAAACATGTGTCGAAATTAATTTTTTTGAGTTTTTTGAAAATTCGATTTTTTTCACCCAGATTTGAAGGGGTTACCCCTTCAAATCTAGGTGAAAAAAATCGAATTTTTTGAAAATTCAAAGAAATCCATTTTGACCCCTCATTCCTATGTAAAATCGGCTCAGCTTTTCAATGGAATCATCAAAAAAAATCTATCTCCAATATTTTCCCAAAAAAGTGTTTTTTTTTCGAATTTTTCCAAGGTAAACCCCGTCAAATTTGGATGAAAAAATCGATTTTTTTGAAAATCAAAAAAAAAATATTTTGACACTTGATTCCTATATAAAATCGTCTCAGCTTTTCAATGGATTAATCAGAAAAACTCTATCTCCAACCGTTCAATCAGAATGTCCATTTTACCCCGATTTTCCCAAATGTTTAAAATTTCCATGATTTCTCAATTAATTTAAATCAATTAACCATAATTTATTCATTCATTCATTAGCCAGTAATCGCGAGAGATGAAAAATATTGGCGCAATGATAAAGAGGCATTGAACTTCTTCAGGCTCTCGAGATGATTAATAAAACTAGATTAACCAAGAGTGACGGCTCTGAAGAGGGTAGAGCTCTAACATCTCAATTCACTAGTGTTATTTCGACTCACCGGAAGTCGAAGGTTACGTCGTACCATTAAAGAAAACCTTTCTCTATTATTTTCATGCTCACTTTTTATTTCTCTTTTGATAATTCCCAGCTTCATTCAATCGCGAGTTTTCTCTTATTCTCTGAGTAAATGCAATGGAATCACGACGAATGAAAACAGAACGTGAACGAGTATAATGCAATGGATAAGAGGGGAAACCGGAAGCGCCAGATGGAACGACACGCGTTTTGCTATTGTCATCGATGTCAAACCCGGGCACGAGGAATCCGTTTTAAAAAATCTATTCATCCATTATTTATGAAAGAATAGAAGGGGAATTTGGTTTTAAATGTCAAACTCATTTTATTTTTAATGTCAAGTATTATATTAAATTTCAATATGAAAAGGGCGCTTAGATTTAAAAAAAATCTATTTTAGTTACTCTTTTTTTGGAATTATGGAATTCATGATAATTGAGGAAGTAAGAGTAGACTCAGAAATAATAGAATATCAAAGAAAATGAGGACGTATTCTTGAGACTATAAAAGAGGGCGGACAACAGAGTCCTCCCTCTCACTCCAAGTGTTTTTGTGGTACTCTCCATCCTAGTGCACAAGTAAGAGTCAAGTGCGGCGGGTCGTGCCCGTTTCGCAAATAGATATAAATATAACTGCACTACACTTCTACAAGACAAGTGCTACCATCGCGTATCGTTTTACGTGACATTGCCATCGCCGAGATTTCCAAGAATTTCCTATTTATTCTCGAATTTTTTAAATCCAGGGCGATTTATCGCCACATAAAATGCCAGTTCAATTGTTGCATTCAATCATAAAACAATTTTTTGCGATAATAATAAAAGAGGATAAATGTATTTTCAGTATTACCCCATCGCAGTTATTCATCGGACGACCGCTCCCTTGTGCTGCTCTTTCGCTACTGTTTCACCTGTCTCACACCTCAGTTCAAAGCCACATTTTTTCCGCTCTCCAGAATGTACATGTCATCTTCCAAATTCACACTGCCGCCATTTTGTTGCACGAAATTATATCACACGGTCACGCGAGTCGAATATATTTTAAAAAAATCAAAATTTTATTTTAACCCATTTAACGCGACAATCACTTCATTTATTCATTTTTTTTACGTCAATAATAAGCTCTGATGACTCTTTTTAAATTGCGATTATTTAAATAAATAAATTCATTGTTAATATTCACTTTTTTATCGTTAATTTAACGAGTTATCTATTGCACGTTCGCCCCTCACCGCTGCCGTCTCACTACTGCCCTCAACTGTCGATGCCCCCCCTCTCCGCTCGAAACAAAAGCCTGTCGATGCCCGTTCCGAATTCCGAGAAACTGCGACGTTAAAAACAATGAAGGAAATTATCCCAGTATTTAACCGGGTTAATATGATAACTAATTCCTTCTATTTTTATTATTAATAATTAATTGAAAGAGTGATAATTTCATTGTTAATATTATTTTTGTTCAGTTTATTTAATGTAAGGAATTTATGTTTCGCACGTCTCCCCTTCACCGCTGGCGCCCTTCAACTGCCCTCAACAGTCTCCGCCCCCCCACGCTAAACTGGAGAATATCGATTTTTTCCTTCGAATTCTTGGAAAACTGAGACGTTGAAATAATAAAGAAAATATTCGGGCATTTATTTTAACTCGATTAATGTAATATTATCGACATTCTTTTACTCTTTCTTTCTTTAAAGATTCATTGAGAAGGTTGTTTTAAATTGTGAGTAATTAAATAAATAAGCTTCTTTTAAATATTAATAAATAACGTGATTTTAATATTAATTTGTTTCTCATTTACCGAACGCTCCTGCGCCGCACGTCTGCCCCCCGCGGCTGCCGTCACACTACTGCCCTCAACTGTCTTCGCCCCCCCACTTAAAACAAAAGAACGTCTACATTTTCGCACGATTCCCAAAAACTTCGATAACTCAAAAAGTTTAAGAGTAAAAAAGCTCGTGAGGGTGTGTTTTCCAGCTCAAATTTCCCTGCCTTTCGACTCAGCTTACTCTCAACTCTCTATCATTAAAAAATTAATTTAAAAAAAAAGTAAAAATCTTCAAAAACCTCCCAAGTGGCCAATAACTTTTCCCACCGACTTGTTTACAGTTTCAATCTTTATTTACATTGACGGAGAGGGGAGAATGAGAGATGAGGGGAAAAAAATATTCTGGCACCTGTCTCGATGAAAGAGGCAGAGCACGAGGACTCTCTTGTGAATAAATGCTATGGTCACGGATTAACAACGTTTGCAGACTCCCCGGTGTGAAAAATTGAGTTGTCATGGCTGCATAAAGCCCTTGGGCACGTTGATCCTGTCCCCAGTACTTGACCCCGACGTTTCTGTTCCAGTTTAGATTTTTAGATAAAAAAATGGGCAAAAGCGAGTCCCACAAAAAATTATCCAATGAATGTCTGATTAATTTTCTTCTCAATTTAAGAAAAAAATTATCAATAAATTTACGGTCTGAATTAACAGTGACTTCTGTTGATTCTTAATAAATAAAAGTAAAAATACAAAATCATTAATTTCAGTTTTATCTAAACGCATTCAGTGTTCTTCGAGTGATTAATTTAATTACGCTCATTGAACTCGTGTATTTATGCAACAAAAAGTCGAATAATTTTTAGTGAAAAAAAAAACGATTTTTTTTTTATTTTTTCGTTTTCTTTTATTTTTTTATTATGAGAGATTATCTCTCATTCTTATTGCACGTTTAAGAGCGTTTGGATATAATGCAGACAAGACACTTGAAGAGATTCTTTTCTCTCGATGTTGAGGATTTTTGGGCAGAGGCGAAGGAGAAGAAACACCGGGTGAAAACGAGTATCTTGGTGGGGTCTGAGGGAGGATAATAAAGCGGGCAATAAAGCAACATTGCCCGAAGGGGTTAAGGGCCGGAATTTTTTTTTTAGAGTGTGAAAGAGTGCCTCACGTTGCATTTAAAAAAAATGCGAAAGAGTTTGTTATTTTTGCGAAAACACGTGGGAATATATTATAATTATTTTCCCAAAAAAACAATGATTTTATAAAAAAAAAAATCAATGAAATTTGTAAAACACAATTTTAATTGACTCATCAGTCCCCAAAAAAAAGAGTAAATTTCAACGAAAAATCTCTGCCAATTAAAATAATGATTGATGTAACAAGATCTTGAATTTATTGAGGAGAATTAATTAAAAGTAACAAATTCTTTTTGCAATCGGATAAAGTGCGTTTGTAGTCCCTTTATCGACGATAAATATATATCTCAGTTTGTTGCAAAAAGAGGTGAGAGAAATGGGAATAAAAAGAAAGGGGAAAAAATGAAAAAAGCCCAGAGGCTCAAAGGCACCCACGATGGACCAGTGATACTGGCTTCTTGGTCGCACGCGTGAACAAGATCACCTTCCTTCGGGTATTGCCGTGTGTGGCATCTTCTCGAAATAATCTCATTCTCGTTCTTCACCCTATCACCTTGTTTCTTATTTAAAATGCCGCCGTCAATTTCTTTTTTTCAATGCAAAACGAAAGAAATCGATAATCAAGTGGCCCCGAGCCTCGTACGTGCTGGGGATAACAAATTTAATTCTCAAATAGCTTGTACTTTAAAATCATAACGACTGTGAATTCAGACAAAAATAATTAATGAGGATAAAATAAAAAATTCCGGAGATTTTATGAGAATTTTTTTAGAAATGTGAGAATATCTTGGGAATTAAGGGAGATAGAGAAATTTTGGAAGAGACCTTTTTTGTAGAGAATTTTGAAAGCTACAAAAAAGGTTATTACGAAAATTACTCTATCTCGCTTAGTTTCTGAGATATTTTAAGAACACTGAGTACATTGATTTGTCTAATTTTATTTTCTTAAGAAAAAAGAGGAAATTTCTTAAATCAGAGGATTGTCCCACGTGCTGTGTCACTGACTTTAAAAACAACTCTCTTCATCCATCTAAATATAAATGAAAGAGACTACGGGTGGGCAAGTACTCTGATTCTTTCGTGTATTTCACTCAACCTTTGATACCTCTGAAAAGAAAAAAGTAAATGGAGAAAAGGGAAAATTAATGAAAAAACCACTCACCAGTCTTGAAATTTCGTTTAAATCCACGTGCAGCATCACTGGTACAGCAGAATGAAGATAGGAAGACGAGAAACAGTATGCTTGAGCCTGAGGCAGTGTGAAAATTTAGTAACACCATTTTCTTCATGAAAAAATCCGTTTTTTTACGCAAATTTCTTCCGTTACTTTCACTCGTTGAGTGAATTATCCAAATTATTTTAGTATCAAACGAGAATTTGCGAGAAAGACATGAGAAAAAAAAAGTGCGTTTATTTTTGAATCACGAAATTCGAGACGAATTTCACAGCTAAAAATTCACGAGAATTTTTCTCACTTAATCAGTTAAAATGTTCCACTTTCACGAATTTATTTTTTTATTTACTTTTTTTTTTATAATTTCGGGTTCTTCCACACTTCACTACACCTCACTCAATGGACCACAGTATTCGTAAATGAATCGTTTCATTTATTTGAATATTTTCTTCGTAAATTTCATTATTTTTGATTCACCGCAAATAAAAACCCGGTGATTCCTGTGAATCTCCAAATTTCTTCATTCGCCTCGTTAATCCAACGTCTCTAATCACCTTCATTTCTTCCATGAAATTTATAAACGTTTTTAATTATTAATTATTCGTTGTTTCGTTCGTTCGTTCGTCCAAACTCATTGAATTTCATCGTTCATTGATTTTTATTCTGCAAATTAAAGAAATTCTTGGTAAAGAATACGTTATTTTTTTTTAACGTAAATATATCTCATTTTTCGAAGAAACTACTTGCGTGTTATTCCAAAGCCTAAATCTCTTCAATTCTCAACTATTTTCGGGGACAACTTGCGAGAAATAGAGGGGAGAGTGAAGAGAAGAAGAAACTACTTTTTTTTTCACTTGAAATCTTAAGAATTTCAATTCCCTAAATTTTACTAAAAAAAAAACGAAAATTCTTCAAAATTTCTTCAGATTTTTAATTATTTATTAATGATTTTTTTGCTGAAAAAAAAAACTCACACATTTTTCACTGTTTTCAATGAATTTTAATCACGAAATTTAATCCACTTAATTTCCATTTTTTTTTAAATAAATAAATAACCAAAATATGACTTTAAAAAACCGGGAAAAATGACGTAGCTCTCGGAACAGCCGCGCGTGGTAAACGCCGCGAGCAAACTAAGACCAAAGAGTCTCTCGTCAGTTGATGCTGGCACCTAACCAGTAAGGAGTAGGCTGAATACCAACAGCGTTATACACAAAAACTTCTCCTTTTTCCATTTCAAACTGTACTTCTACGGCGTACAGTGGTAGAGTAGTTTGAGTACCCACCCTCACTCATCCCTACCCCACCTTGACTGCTACCTCACACCCAGGTAGAATAAATAAAGAGGGGCTTACCTTTGCAGTCGTTTTTAAAAGACTCGAAATGAGGAACAGGTACTTCACAGCTAAAATGGTTTATTGTACACTGTAAATTTGGATTTGGCACTTTTCAACGAATTCAGGCAGGTTGGAGTAACAATTTAATTATTTTAAAATAATTCTTATTATCTTTTTCATTTTTATTTAATATCTCTGGAAATAATTGAGATAGGGAAATTTTTGTTGATACCTTTTTTGTAGAAAATTTTGAGAGCTACAAAAAAGGTCATTACGAAAAATTCGTTATCTCTATTATTTTCAGAGATATTTTATGAAAAGTGTTGATTATTAGAATTGGATAATTAATGAAACTTTTATTTTATTGGCAAATTCCAAACGTGATACATCGTTATTAAATATTCAATAAACAATCAAAATTACGTAAAACTCATATAATACAGTTTAAAAATTCGATTGAAATAATGTGCCAATTGTGACGGAAATTAAAAAAAAATGTGCAAACGTTGAAAATTCCAATTAATTTACATAAAAATTGTGAAAAAAGAAGAATGCATACAAAAAAAAAATCATAGAAATTCTTTTCAGTAAAAAAAAAAAACGATTTTGTGATAATAATTAATCAGTTATTACAATTAATTTTCACGGGGAGTAAACATCCGTTAAAAATTTCAGTTTGGTCCACAATTTTCTTCAATTCTTCGTATGAAAAAGTGGAAAAATGGGGATGAATCTATAATATTACATTAAATTCCTCAAAATGAATCTCTCGAATTTTTTAAATTTATTACCCTGATTTTAAAATTAATTTTTAACGGAATTTCGTCTCTCAGAATCTCATTATTTATCTTTATTCGCTGTCATAAAGTACGTGAGCATGTCGATTGGTAATGGAAAGACAATTGTGGAATTCTTTTCAGCAGAAATTGTATTGAGAGTCTGAAAGAAAGAAAATAATTAAATTAATCATTAATTTATGCAATTAAATTTATGAGAAAAAATAGAATTAATTTGATTATTTTTATTTACTTGGAGATAACGTAGTTGAAGAGCAGCTGGTGAGTCTCCAATGACTTCAGAAGCCTCTCTGAGTGCTCTGCTTGCTTTCTGTTCTCCTTCTGCTGCAATTACCTATAAAAATTACAAATAAAAACGATTAATAAGTGCATAATTAACAAAAACATTCAAATGCAATAAAAGTGCAGTTTTCGTTAAACAAAAAGGGATTTATCAAAACACTTCTGCACTTTCAATAGAATTGATGAAAAACTGACTCAAGATGCCATCTCTCAATTTAAATTTCCCCATCGACTCAACCCACTTTCGATAAACTAGTTCTCCTCTTATCTTCAATCACTAAACACTCAATTACCTTAGCCCGAGCCTCTCGTGCGGCCTCAGCCTCAGCTGCCATTGCACGTTGCAATTGTACCGGTAAACGTACATCCTTACTGTACAACAAAACACAATTTAAAAAAGGGTAAAAAAATTGTGAAATCAATAAAAAAGTAATTTACATTTGAAACCGATTGGAATCTTGAACTACATAAATAAGATTGTTTTTAACTTACATTTCCACTCGTTCTACTTTTATTCCCCACGTGTCAGTCGCTTCATCCAATGACGCCTGCAATATCACAATAAAAATAAAAAAAAATAATTAATTAATTATTAAATAGATAAAATTGCGGTTTATTCTCTTCTCCAGTTTTTTCCGAATATCTCGGAAACTAAGCGAGATAGCGGATTTTTGAAGAGGACCTTTTTTGAAGAAGAGAGTGAGATCTTCAAAATAGGTATCAACAAAAAATCCGCTATCTCGCTTAGTTTCCGAGTTATGAGCACTTTAAAATTCATCCTCTTTTAACACTAAAATAACGAATTAATTACCTGCATATTCGCAGATATTGTTTCACGTTCACTTAGAATTTCATGGAGTGGCCTTGTACCCATTGTATTTCGCAATGTAGTTTGGGCAAGTAATCGTGTACTGTGATGGGCATTTTCCACGTTTGCAATCGATATTGTTGCATTATTAACACGATAATACACAACTGCATCGACTGAGACTGTCACGCTGTCTTTGGTTAAAACCTAAAGGTTTTTCGTTTTTTTAATATTTAATAATTAAGAAAGTGGAAAAAAAAAGTGGAAAACTTTTAGTGGCATGTCATTCTGTGTCAATTGTTTTCATAAAGTTCAAAAATTGCACTTTAACGTGCAATAACTCTCTAAATTATTTATCGAATTTCACGTGATTAATTCAACTCTCAGAATAATAATAATAATTGGGATAATTTAATGTACCTCTTGTGGTGGCACGTCGTATGTACGTGTACGTAGATCAACCCTCGCATAACAATCAATGCATGGAAGGATGAAGAAAATTCCTGAAATTAAAATATTATTAATAATTAATTATGAAGAAATGATTTAAATTAAAATGAATTAATTACCTGGTCCCTTTGCACCACCAGACAACAATCTTCCCAATCTGAAGATCACAGCTCTTTCATACTCTTGAACAACCTGAAATAATTACAATTAATTAATTCCTTAATTAATTCATTAATTTCCTTCAATTAAATTACTTTGAAGCAAACGAAGAGTGAGAATGGCATCGTCAAAATCACAAGAATCCACGAAAGCACAACAAGTATATGTCCACATCCTGATTCATCAGCAGGATTCGCGTCCTCAGCTAAAAATAAAATTAATTATGAGACTGATTGTTATTTGAGTGTTTTCACCTTTACGGGGTCATTAATATTCCGTAATTACCTCCAATTATTCTCTTCCGAATGTCGTCGGGTCGTGTATTAATTTGAACGGTCGTGGTTGCTCCATTACTCATATTTGTCATAGGCAGAGACATTTCCGGGGTGACACGTGCGTCAAAATGAGCCACCTATTTATTTTCAAAGAAAATTATCTCTAATTATTGATTTTCTAATTTTCGATTCTTAAAATAACATCCACTCGAGTATTCTAAAAAAATATCACATAAAAATCAATGAAAACTAACCCCAGTTTATTAAAAATATCTCGAAAACTTCGATAGATAGAGTAATTTTTGTAATAACCTTTTTTGAAGACCGGAAAAATACCCACAAAAAAGGTATCAACAAAAATTTTTGTATCTCCCTTTACTTCCGAGATAATTCGAAAAAACAAAAGTATTAAAATTCCTTTAAAACACTCTCTCTGTTTTCACCACAAAAATTGAAAGAAAAATTGCAAATTAAATTAGAAAAAAATTAGAACTCTGTCGCAATTCACTAAACCGAAGAGCAGCAACATAAACATACCTTGACAATGCGGTTGGACAATCGTGTATGAAGAGGTTGTCACGACGACAGGTGGTGGAATAGTACAGTGCGTCGTCCACCTCGAGCAGCAAACAATGACGTCCCCACATGGGCATAAAAAAGCCGCCCCAGTGAATATTACATGCTCTCATAATAATCCACCCCTGCCAATGAAATGACTTTGAATTCCAGTATCAAAAGTGGATCAACTTCTTCCAAATTAAATAATTTATCGCTAATAATTAGGAATCCATCAATAAATTATTCAAATTAACAAAAATTGCCAGTTGGAAAATTGTTCATCATGCGCATGAACATTACCTTAATAATAACAATAATAATGAACAATATGAGAGATAGAGGGTGGTCGTTGAATTATTGACTGGTATATGGTTTATAAATAACTGAGCTAAACTGGACATCAATATTTACAACAGGTCTGCCCTTCGTTTCTATTAATTCATTTGAAAGTCATGGTTCTCTAGGGCAAAACCAATTTGCAATGTTATGGGGATGATTGAGGGTATAGGTATGACATTCTATAGCTTTTAGGGTAAATTAAAGAATTCAAATTCATCGAAAATTTCATAAAAGTGATGATAAAGTCTATATTTATTTGATAAAAAAGAGAATTTATTTACATGTACAATTATCTGGTAATTATTTATAGGGGAAGGTGCTCACTTTCACATTGTATATTACGAGAAATCAAGAGAAATATTGGAGATAGAATTTTTTTGATGATTTCATTGGAAAGCTGAGGAAATTTTCGGCGAAAAACATGTATCAAAATTAATTTTTAGATTTTTTTGAAAATTCGATTTTTTCACCCAAATTTGAAGGGGTTTACCTTGGAAAAAATCAGTTCTTTAAAAAGATTCCCGATTTCCCCTAAAGTTAATTTCGTTTTTTTGTTGCACTCGTGTTTTTCGTGCTGGTCCTGATGAATTTCTTCATTAGCAGAGAGGCTAATTTGTACGAGACAACTATGATAGTTAGGATAATTAGGAGAAACAGAGCGTAAACATCGAGGAGCTGTTGTTGATACCAGGAGAGATTGGATGCTGCTGTTTTTAAGAAGTGATTGCCATTGCCACGTGCAATGTATTCCACCCACCAGACAGCTGTTTCGAGTGGTGTTTCAGGACGGTCGTTCCAAGCTTTCTGTAGAGCTTTTGCATTTTTTTGATAACTGGAAAAGAAAAGAGAATATTATTGCCTTCATTTAAAAATATCTCGGAAACCAAGCAAGATAGAGAAATTTTGCAGGAGACCTTTTTTATAGAAAATTTTAAGAGCTACAAAAAAGGTCATTACAAAAATTGCTCTATCTCTCTTTGTTTCCAAGATATTAAAAAAAAACTGATGACTCGTGTTTTTCTCTCAATTCGAGTCGAATTAAATCGATAAAATAAAATTATACTAACGTGGAATCGTTGAAGACCTTGTCAAGGGCATTGCGCAACGTTTTAGCATTGAAATCATTCCATTCGAGTACCTCAGCTACCCCTCGACTCTTGGCGGCAGCGGCATTGTTGAATTGATCGCCATAGAAGGGAACGATGACGAGGGGAACCCCAGATGTTACACCCTCACTGAGACCAAGTTGTCCCCCATGGGCGAGATAACATTTTACATTTGGATGAGCTGAAATGAAGCAGTGGGTTTAGACTCTCGAAATTCATGCATATTTTCGTTAGCCTGACGTTGTCATCGTCTCCAGAGACATTTACGTCAGAATATTTCACTTGGGTCACGTTTGTCTGGTTTTTCTTGGGCCAATGGGGAATTTATTTATGGAAATACTCTGGTGGTATGGAAATAAGATGTTTCGAGGTATTCTTCGGTTAAGATTGGAAATTTTGATTTTTACTATTTACAGGGGAGAGAAGAAATGGGTATTTTTGTTGGAAAAATCATGAAGGTTTCATCTCCTCTATCCATTAAAAATTAGGAAACTCATCACTATTAATAAAAAATGCTGTAACTTCACCAAGAATATCTGCTTGAGGCAGCCACTTCTTAATCATCATATTCTTCGGTTTTCCAGGAAGATTCTCAGTCTCCCATTTCCAAATGACTCTTCGTGGAATATTCCCAAGAACCCTGAGGATGATCTCCAATGTCTCCTGGCTCATGGAGCTTGCCTCAAGATATCAGACAAAAATTCAGTTAGTAATGCAGAGAATTATCATTTTGAAGCAAAAAAAAAACATTCAACTGTCCATTAAAATTATAATGAATTCTCGCAGAAGAATTTAGCAAGAACAAGCTCATGGCCTTGAACTCCCTCAAACCTATCAGAAGCCTCTCCAAAAAATACTTTTTATCATAATTATTTCCGGAGCAACTGGACATCGCAAAAAAAAATTCTTTTACATAAATTCCCCTGAATCCCACAGTTTTACCTTGATCATGCTTCCAAAGCTGAATAGCAAGACTCCTTCCTTCCCCTCATCCAAGAACCTCTTGATATCCCCTGGCAATTCCTTTCCCTCCACATGAGCAAGATGGACCCCACCAACTTCAATAATACTCGGTAGCAACGGCCTAGACCCTTGCACCGAATAATGCGTATTCACCAAAATCGCTGATGTGTTTCTAGCAAGGTCAGAGAGTCTCGGTAACTCATACCCAAAAGCCCCATCCAGCAGTCTCTGCATTGGCCAATTATAAACAACATCATAACCAAAAGCGAAGCATTCAGAAAAAAACGTATTAACAACTCTCTGAAGAAAATTCATATTTGGCTCAAACCCAGTGAATATATTTGGCACGAAGCTTGGATTCTGTCCATTGGAGAGTCTAGCATTAGCCCATGGCATGAGTACATGAGAAGATAAAGCAACCACTGGTACATTGAATTTATGAGCAAATGGAAGGAAACAATCGCTGTTAAACACTTCAGTAATAACCAAATCATATTTGTCCTCTGATTTAATCAATTCCTTCACTCCATCATTCTCATATGCTAGTTGGCAGTGCTCCATTCCCCAGTGATAAATCCACATGAATTCCTTGAACGGAGTTAAATAACTGTGCTTTATTTCTTTCATATCAACGACATTAACGAAAACTTGTGTCTCCTTGCGTAAATCTATGTCCCTGTAATTTGGCAGAGTTGGGGATTTATTGTCACGTGGAAAATAAGAAACGACGGTGAGGTCATGGCCACGAGACGCCAGTTCCTCTAGAATTGGCTTGAACATGGCAAAATGACTCTTTCCTGGATGAGCAAAGAGACCGAGAATTTTGTACTTTTTTGGAGAGGATTGAGAGGTATCAAAGAGCAGGAGTGTTAGAGTCAATGAAATTAAGATTTTCGATGGATTGCACAACATTTTTCTATTGTTACTCAACACTGACACTTGATATCAAGCACTTTCACTCAATTCGCATTGGATTTCGAGGTATTCTGGACTTCAGGCTGTCCTCTGGGGAACTGATAGTATTTTACTCTCTGCTAATGTTCATTGGATTATCTAATAGCTGGCCCCACTCCAAAAATTCCCCACTGGCGATTCGTGCGGATCAGTTGGGCACGGGGAACTACTTTGTTTCCTACTTAATCATCGCATCAAGTTTTTCCGTTTTTTTCCTTTCCACTTGTTTTATTGAGTGGGTGGGCAGTTATAGATGCGGGAAAAACGTTATCTTCATTTGTTTTTTTTTTTTTTTTCATTGATATCATTTTTCTTGAGTAATTGCAGAATATTCCATTTTACTTATCGCTTCTTTATTTTCACAAATAAAAGAAATTCAAACGGTTTATTGAATAGGTTGATCTTTTTTTGTGAATATCTTTGGAGCAACTGGGTTTAGGTGAAAATGTCAAGAGACCTTTTTTGTAGAGGAAATCAAGGGCTACAAAAAAGGTTATTACAAAAATTACGCTATCTCCTCGGGATTTCGAAATATTCGACAAAAACAACTTCCTGCAATTATCTCCCACTCTACAATCATTTGAATCAAGTGCCTGTGACACAGAAAAAAAAAACCGCATGTAAATTTACATGTGCTCTTCACTTGTATAGGACTCGAGCTGAATTAGCTTCTAAATTGCCTCAAACGTGACACGACCCATCAGCCAATCCCACGAAACATCAAAGTGTTATGCATGACTCGACAAATTTCAGATAAGAATTATTGAAGAATAAATAAGAAATAATTCATATCACAACTGAAATTTTCATTACTCCTTCTTCTATCATAATTACATGATTTATGAAATAAATGGAAGATAAAAATAAACTGT
Organism: Aleiodes testaceus; assembly: GCA_963565655.1. Classification (NCBI taxonomy): domain Eukaryota; kingdom Metazoa; phylum Arthropoda; class Insecta; order Hymenoptera; family Braconidae; genus Aleiodes; species Aleiodes testaceus. The sequence continues at coordinate 3,494,646 of OY751424.1, read as the reverse complement.
TTTTCCATCCAAATGAACTTCGTTACGTGATAATGAAAAAGCAGCATGATAAAACGTGATGATACTCTTATTTTTTTTTTCACTCTAATTTTTTCCACAAGGTTTTATAAGTTACACTGGAAGCCAATTGATTGAGACTTGGGTCTTCCCATCCTCGACATACAAGTCAAGTTCGATGATTTAAATTTAGAATTCAAGTCAACCAGAATAAACTGAGGAAAAATAAAGAAAAAAAAGTGAAAAAGAAAACATTTTTCTATTTTTAATTTCCTTGAAATTCCTCAATAAAAAAAAGCAGCTTCAGATAAACGAATTATTTATTTTTTCAATGAATCTGCGAATAATTTTTCATTAATTGTTGATTAAAAAATTCAATTAATTCCTGAATAAATGAATAAATTAATCAATTAATTCCCTCGTTTTTTCGTTTTCTTGTTTTCCCAATAGATGGCGCCATTTTCCTCGAATCTCGAGCGCCGCAGTGAAGTACTCGGCGTCGCCGCATCGGGTGAGGTGTCGTGACGTTGTAATTCCCCCATTTTTTCCTACAAAATTCACGAATTTCCACCAATTCGACAGTGACTTTATACTCGTGTACAGGGGTGCGCAAGGCCGGGCAGAGGGGCCGGGGTGCAACGAACCTTCGTTGGCTCTTCTCTCGGGGCCTCGGAGTGGTCGGGAGAGAATTTCAAAAAACAAAGGGAGAATTTTAAAAAAAAGCCGGATAATATAGTTGAAAGTTTTTATTCCACGAGAAATGGAGACACCCGACCCCGTAGACCCAGCAACCCTAGAGATTAAGACCCGTAGCATAGAACAGACACTACTCCCACTAGTCAAACAGGTAAGATTGACTGAAAAATTACGAAAAAAAGAGAAAAAAAAACTCCACTTTGATAATTAATTAAAATTAATTAAAAATAATTAAAGTATTTATTAAATTCGGTATCACGTAATGAACAAACTCTTCGCACAATTTCTTTTGTATTAATAGCACATTATCACAGTTATTATTATTATTTCATTATTTCTATTGGTGTTTTGCACATAACCTAATAAATGTCAGAAGTTAAATGTGATACTGATGTGAGAATAGGAGGAAATTTAATGAGATTAAAGGGATATTGTGGTGATGATGAGAGTAAAAGATTTTCGAGTGGTTAAGGCTGCTGAGTGATCAGGCAGAAAATGGACACTTGTTTTGGTTGATTTACGTTTATTTTTTAATAAATTGGAGATTATTTATTTCGTGCTCTCGCATACGTTTAATCTGCCTCTCGTGTTCTCCGTGGGAAATCGAGGGTGCCGGCTATGTCTGATCAATTCTCTCTTTTTTTTTTTCCTTAACGATCCAATAATAGACGAGTTATGGAGCTCTAACGGAAATGAGTGTGGGCTTCCGAGTGTTTGACAGGTTTGCGGGCATGCGCTTCATGTGGAGACTCTTTCCAGTGTTTTTATGACGCTTCTGACGGTGAAGTGGTAGTTTTTTTTTTTATGGGGCTTCTGCGGCTGTTCATTCATTAATTACCGGTTGAAATTAATTTTTAGTCTTCCATGAGTAATTAATGATCTTTTTTTATTGGATAATTTTAAGAGAATTCTTTCGACTCTTTTATTTTTATGGAAAATGGGGACTCGAATAATTCATGAGAATTTCAGTGAATTTCACGATTCACATTCCATTGGAGCATTAATTTCTGAGATGAGTTGAATGCCGGAGATTCCAGAGTGAATATTTATGAAAAATTGCGGAATTTAATTGAAGAAATTCTGATGTTCACTGGGTTTTAGGGGATGAGGAATAAATTAGATTATCAGATTTTGTATATATGTGTTTTATGACTAATCGTTATTCGAGATTAATCCTGTCTGTTAATATTTGACATTTGAACTCGTCATGAGTGAATTATCACTGCCCACACTGTCTGCGGTTAGCCTTGCTCGTGTTAGAGAGGAACTGAGGGAGAGGGAAAATTGTGGAGTAAAAGCCACAGGTGAATTTGTCGAGTGAAACATTATAAATGGAGCCATTGATTTTATCACCAAAATAATTGTCTATTAATTATGCTGGATAATTATATCATTGAGTAATTAGTCAGGTATATCATCCAAATGATTATTATTAGATTTTTGAGATTAGAAAGAGAATAATAATTTAATTTCAAAAAGGATGTTTTTTTTTTAGTATAGAATTTTTTTCTATTTTGAAAATATCTCGGAAAATAAAGGAGATAGAGAAATTTTTGTGGAAATTTTTTTTAAAGAAAATTTCAAGAGCTACAAAAAAAGTTTCTACAAAAATTTCGCTATCTCGCTTAGTTTCCGAGATATTGTAAAAAAACTAAACACTCAAATTGGGGATTAATTCATGAAATGATTAAATAAAATCCGATAAATCTTGGGAGCTTAAAAAGAAGAAAATCCCGAGATTAAATCGACAAATTTATACCACGTGTGCACGTGCAGGTTGAATAATGAAACGGACGTCTAGATTCACACGAAATTCATCGATTCACCTTGAGAATAAATTACAGAAATGATTTATGGGTATTGGGGCGGAGAGAATTGTATTTTTTATGCCAAATGGTAGAGTTGAGTGACGTTAAGAAATAAGCCCTTGATATTATTTTTTTCGTCGGGAAGTGGATTGTGTCATTGAATAATCAGACGAATTTTTCAGGAAAAAAAAACATTCTATTTACACAATTACACAAATTGCCTTTGAAAATTCAAATCGACAAGTATCTCATCAGAAAGTCGAGAGAATTTCCGTTTCAAGCTACTTATCAGCACTCTGTGCCCTTTAACTCCTCAGAATACTTAATACATAACTTTTCATCTATATAACACGAGAGAGAAAACTTTTTCTTCATTATTCGAAGACTTTCCCAACTTTTTCTCTCTCCCCTTTTTTATTTCAATAATGAAGAATTTCTCCCTCACAATTCCCAGAATATCTCGCAAACTAATCGAGATACAGAAATTTTTATTGAAACCTTTTTTATGTAAAATTTCAAGAGCTCCAAAAAAAGTATCTACAAAAATTTCCCTATCTCCTTTATTTTCCAAGATACGAGTCCTCAAAGAACCGTCCAAAACAATTATCATCAATGGCTCCATTTACTCAATGAAAAGACCCCAACCACGTGCCCCTCCCCCCACCACCCTAAAAACAAAGCCACCCCTCTCAAATAGAGACTAAAAACCCCCAGAATGAAGGCACTACAAGAATAAACAAAAAAAAACGTAAAAAAATTGACCCCAGGCTTGCAGAAGAGGCAAAACGAAATATTGACATTCATGGGGTGAACGTTAGTGGCCTAGGCGGTTGCTGGATGTATTGATTTAGTTTGAAGGAGGATGCGCATTGTGCAACTGAGTTTTGCCCTTCTCCCAAAGCTCTTTTATTACTCTTTTCACTCCCTCTGCCTCTTTTTCCCTTTCATTCCTGCTCTTCCACCAACAAACCAACTATCACTTCGTTTGTACGGTCTCAACACACCGTAAAAATGTCAGTTCATTCCCTCTCTCTCTCTCTCTCTCTCTCATATTTCAACGTTATAAAGTGATAGAATTTTCATACACAGACCTCCACCGAAAACCACCCAACCACCCCCCTTTTCCTCTCTCTCTTTCTCGTTGTCTCTCCGCTCATCCCAAAAATCCCACTTCTCCGTGCAAGCTACAGGGGCGCCGCTCTCGTTTTTCCCTCAGTCTTCCCTAGGCACTCGGCAGGCCAGTACCTAGATATTACAGAACAAATAATAATAGTGATAATACTGATAAATTAATGAATCATAGAAGCGTGAAATTTTTGAGGATTTCCATTGATTAAAATTGAAATTAATTCGATTTTTTAATAAATTGAAAAATATATTCGGTTTTATTCATTCAGAATCAATTGAAATTTATTATTATCGTTTGTTGATAAATGTAAACAGATTATTTTTTTTTTTGGTCAATGAAATATTTGGGTTCAAGTGAAGGAATAACTCTGGATAATCAAAAAGAAGGATTATTTATTTTTGGGGGTTTTTTTCTTTTTTTGATAAATGAGAGTAATCCGAGAAAATTATGAGTGTGGTTAAAGATGGGTGAGAGAGGATAAAGAAAATTGTTCTATGATTAAAGGAAAATCAGTTGATAATTGCATGAATTCTTGAGGAATTGAGGCCTGATGATGATGAAATGAGAATCATTGAATGAAAAATAATTGTAATTCTATTTTTCGAATTAAATAAATTCAAACAACAAACAATCATTCGACAATTAATTAGTGAAGATAATTATTTTGAGTAATAACGAGATAAAAATTCATCTGAATTTTGAAAAATTAATTAGTAAATAAATTAGGTGAATTAAGAGGAGGATTCCATTGACAATACAGACTTCAGGCACTTGATTTAAAAATTGAAGCACAAAGAAAGAAGAAATAATTAAGAATGAATTATCTGATTATCATAATTACATCAGAAATTGTGCGAAAAGAAGAGGAAAATTAATATTAAAAAAAAAAAAATACGTAAACGTAACACATTCATATCGCTGCAAGTCAATCACAATTAACTAAAATTGCCTGAAAAATTAATTCAAATAAATTAATATAATAATAATAATTCTAGATAACTGTTGAATAGCTTTCACCTGTTGACGAAATTAATTAATAAATTAAATAAAACAGGCAATAACTGACAAATCGAATAATTTGAAAAAAAACTTAATAATAATTCATATTTTTTCTTAAAAAATAATCTGTTGATCGCCCTTTCCCTCTTCACGCTTTAAATCAACACTAGTTAATTACAAATCACAAAAACGAAAGGAAAAAAATCAAATGAATATTAAGTGATTAAGAAGAATATTAAATAAATAAATAATAATTAATTTGAAACAATTAATTACACGTATATGAATGCACATATCTACATTTTAAAAAAATAATAATGTTGTCGATTGAGAGTATATTTTAATGAATAATCAAGAAATGAGAAAAAAATAAATTAAATGACTAATTAACGGAAATAATTGAATAATTTCCATCGAATAATCGATAAGTGACTGACTGATTCACGCAATTTCGTTTTTTGCCTGAGACTGAATAGAAGATTAATCAATTAAGTGATATAATTCCTGAATAAATAATTTAAACGAAAAAAAATACTCATTTAAATTGAAGTAAAAAGACGACAATTGGAAAAACGAGTTTTTGGTCTAGAAAAATAAAATAATAATTGAAAAAAAAAAAAAAGAGAAAAATGTACGAAGGAGGAATGGCTACTGACCATCAGGTATGGTTCTTTCTTTCTGCGCTCAATAGTGCATGTAACCATTTAAAAATTGAATTAAAATTTAATTAAAAATTCTTCAAATGAAGAATTTAAATTAAAATTCATTAAATAAGAAGAGAAAAAAGTGGGTTTAATTGCATTATTCTTAAATGTTATCGATTCTTGATGGATTTTTTTTCATAGAGAGATTTATGTCGAGAACAGCAAGAAAAAAAATCAATTTTATCTGAATTGAATTACTGAGTTGCTCTACAAATGGAGCGGAAATCAGTGATAAGGGGCATTAATCGTTTTTCTCATTTATTCTTCATTTTTTTTTTTTATTCAACGATATCTTTGAAATTAGAAAGGGCCAGAGAGTTCAGAGTTTCTTCTAAAAAAAACACGAGATTAATTTCAAATTATTTATGAATATGAATCTATTGAATTTAATTTAATTGAGATAAAATGATTTTTTTAATTCGTAGTGAAGATGTTAGAAAAATGCAATTGTTTTAGCTATTGCAAGTTGAACGAGAGAGAGAGAGAGAGAGATTAATTGTGGTCGTCATTAGGATGGCTAGATTGATGTCATTGGTGTGGCTGATTGAGGCTAATTAGAATTGCTGAGTTATTTCATGATTAAAAAATCGATAAACTCTATTTTTTATGAAATCAAAAAATAAACAAATTCGATACTTTAATCATGAATTTCATTGAATGTACATAAATGAAGAGAACTAATTAATTAAACAAAATTGATGATAAAATGAAGCACTTAATCATAGAATGATATTTTTTAAAAAAGATAATAAAACACAAATCGCCTGCTATTTTACAGAGTCTAATATAATTTCTCACACATCCACCACACGCACAATCATCACACACAAATAATTAATCATGGGACTCTGGAAATGATTCATTAAATAAAATAAATAAACACGTAACAATCAACAATTTGAGTAAAAAAAAAATGATGAATTAATTTAAATTGAGTTTGTTTGAATGGAGATGATTTAAAGGGACTTTTTCATGATTTTGCCAACAGATTTCCACCCTCGTTTCACACAGAGAACGGCCACTATGCTCCGATCGGAGTCTACGGGCTGTTGCGAGGGTCGGACAGGCGGTAAATCTTGCTGTAGAGAGATTTGTTACTGTTGGAGAAACAATAGCAGATGACAATCCAGAAATAAAGCAGACGATGTACGAGGCATGCAAAGAGGCAAGAATAGCTGGTGAGTATTTGTCGATTTATTTGTTTTTATTAAATGGAATTTACTTGGAAAACAAGTGGTTCAAGTCAACGACTCAATCTTCATTTTTCATGGTTCGTTTTTTTTGGAATATCTCGGAAACTAAGAGAGATAGGAAAATTTTTGTTGATATCTTTTTTATAGAAAATTTTAAGAGCTACAAAAAAGGTATCTACAAAATTTTCTCTATCTCCTTTAGTTTCCGAGATATTCGCAAAAAACTAAACCCTCAATTTTTCAATTCATTAAATATTTTATCGTATCAACCGAATAAAAAAAGAATTAAATAATTCCTGAATTACCACGTAAATTGCCTTCTTTATATTGAATTAAACTTTCATCCAATTCCCGGATTTTCTCCATCCAAATCCAATAAAGTATTCTCCATCAAATTAAATTTATTCATCAGAATATTTTCACGTTGAGTTATTTCCTATGCATCGTTGAATTAATTCCTTTTTTTACATTTTCATAGGCTCAACAATAGAGAAATTATGCGAGTGTGCAATGGAAGACAGCCTAGCTGACAGAGGATCAGTGGTGCGTGCTGCTCGTTGTCTTCTCGGTTCAGTAACACGTGTACTACTACTAGCTGACATAGTTGTTGTTAAACAATTATTACTAGCTAAAGACAAAGTAGCACGTAGCCTTGGAAGACTGGAGAGTGTCTCGAATTTTACTGAATTCGTCAAAGCCTTCAGTCAATTTGGTGCTGAGATGGTAGAGTTGGCTCATTTAACTGGAGACAGACAGGTAATAAATTCCATTGAATTCTCCCAAATCCCATAATTCCCTTTGTCCTTTTGAGTCAAAAGGAAATCGAGGAATAAGAGAAATCCATTGATTATCTCAGAGAGTATTCAAGCGAATTCAATTGTCCCATATCATTATCCAACGGAAGCGAAAGCTTCTTGAAGAAATTCAAGATAATCGCATTGTTCGCACATTTTATAGAATATCTCTGAAACTTTAAGAGATAGAGGATTTTTTGTAATAACCTTTTTTATACAAAATTTTAAAAGCTACAAAAAAGGTATCTACAAAAATTCCTCTATCTCTTTCAGTTTCCGAGATATTCCTAAAAAACTCTGAATCATCTATTTTTTATGCTCAAGTAGAGAATTCCTGATTGAATTACAGAACGATCTGAAGGACGAGAGACGAAGAGCACAGATGGCTGCAGCACGTCAAGTACTTGAAAGAAGCACCATGATGCTTTTAACATCTTCTAAAGCATGCTTGAGGCATCCGGAGTGTCCATCAGCCAAAGAAAATCGTGATACAGTATTTTGCCAAATGAGAAGAGCAATGGATCTCATTCACTACGTTGTTAAGGACGGTGTACTCGACTGCAGTGAATCACAATCGTACTCAAACTCCCAGGTAATGCCCCTTTTTTTTTTCTCCCACTTGACATTGATTTTTTTCTATCCATTGGTCCCCAGTGAGTCTGGCTAAATGTCTGTCGTCCTTTATAAAACTCGTTGAAAAGTGCGTGGAAAGGGGAAATATATATTGAGACATTAGAGCAGACATAAAAATGTAGCTTTTATATATTTTTTATTTTCAATGAAAAAACGTCGATAGTTCAGAAAGTTTTATGGGAAGAGAATTGGAGCAGTGAGATAAATTGGTTCTTGTGGTGGAGACATTAAATGATGTCATTGGGGATAATTCCAGTGATTAATCCTGTGTTTGTTGATTTTTATCCGATTTTTTTCTCATTTACTCTCTCTCTCAATGTAATTGGAAAAGTTTCAAGGGAGTTTGAAACTTTGTTTTTGGATTAAATGTTTGCTCTTCTTTTTCATCAGAGCCCTCAACAACAGGACTGGGACAGTAGCACAGTGTGCTCTGCACTCAAGCACTTTGAGCGTTTGGTTGAAACTACGAGGATGACACTCATGGTTCCTGGATGCAGGGACACACTCACTTCAGCGCTGGATACAGTTGTTGAGAGGACACAGGATTTTACAGACAGTGCTTATACGAGTCATGAACACAGGGAGAATATTCTGCTGCTTTGTGATCGTGCGAAATTGGAGTTAAATACGCTTCTGAGAGTTGGGAACAGTATGGTGAGTTCTTTTCGTTAATTATCTCGGTAAATAATGGAGATAGAGAAATTTTCATAGAAACTTTTTTTGTAGAGCAGATTAAGAGCTCCAAAAAAGGTATCTACAAAAAATCCCCTATCTCTCTTAGATTCCGAGATATTCATCAACTCTGTTCATGTCAAATGGAATTATTCAAATTCAATTAGACATTCAGGAGAATCGGATTAATTATATTGTTTTGTTGCAGCAAACTTTTGATAATCCACCTGGTTCACCAAGTTCTGAACTCGAGCAGGCAGTTTTGGGTGTACTGAGAGCAACGAGAGACCTCAGACAACAATTAGTAACAACAACAATGGAGCAAGCTGGTGATCTTGGTCAAGTTACGAAAGCAGGACAAGAATTAGTATCCACAATAAGAAATTTAGCATTAGCAAGTGAGATTGATAGACTACAAGAGAGCAGTGATCGTTTTCATGAGTACATTGAGCACATACTGGAAGTTTGTAAATTACTTAGACACATTGCATTGTCCGAGTCACTTCAGGTTTCAGCTAAATTTACGGAGATTAATTTGAGAATTTATGGACCACAAGTTGTAACAGCTGCTCACACACTCGCAAGATATCCAACGAGTAAAATTGCTAAAGAGAATCTCGAGGGTAATTATTTTAATTGAAGCTCTTTAAATAAAGGAAGTCTGACGAAAAGGTTTTTCTCTACTGAATTAAATTTCCTTCTTTTTTCTACAGTTTTTGCGGACATGTGGCAGTGGTTAATGTCAGATGTAACAACAGTAGCAAAAGACGTGTTAGAATTGAGTCAGAGTCGACCTGAAAAGCAAGTTTACATGTCCTTACCCAGGCCAGGCGTGAGTATCTAAAAATGATTGAAAAATATAATAAAAAAGATAATTCTTTGAAACAATAATTTAATTTGTCAGAAACATGGAACAACAAGCAAACCACTGAAACCAGTTCGTCTGGACAGTGAGGAGCAGGCAAAGATAGCAAAAGCTGGACTGGAAATGAAATTAATAACATCAGAGATGGACGCAGAGACTGAAAAGTGGCAGGAGAGTGGTTCAGCACTCGAAGAGAATAATGATATTGTTAAAAGGGCAAAAAATATGTCTTCCATGGCTTTCTCAATGTACCAGTTTACCCGTGGTGAAGGTGCACTAAAAACTACCCAGGATCTTTTTACACAGGCTGAATATTTCGCTGAAGAAGCCAACAGATTGTACAAAGTCGTCAGGCAATTCAGTTATCAGGTATGTATAAAAAATTCAAAAAATCAGAGACTATTAATTTCCACATTTACAAGACACTTGCTTCTTTTTTAAATTGTTTACGTTTTGTTGAGGGGAATGACTCGACAATTATTCTCAAAATTACTGTATTCTTGTTGCAAAGAATTGTGGAGTAATTATGAATTCAGGAAACGGAAATTCACCGGGTTTACTTGTGAAACAGCAGTTTTTTAATGTTCTCTCGTTTTCATTATAATTACAGTTTTTTTTCTTTGAGTTGTTTCTTCTTGCTTCCATTGTTCTGTAAATTCATTAGTACAAACTAAATATTGTAACTTGATTCAGTCACTGGTTTTTACGTAAATTTCTTTAAAAAATTCAATATTTAACTTCTGAATTAACTGAAATGTCAATTGTCCTTTCAGGTACCAGGTGGACCTCACAAAAAAGATTTACTGGAGAATTTAGATCGTGTACCAACCTATGTACAACAGCTCCAATTTACAGTTAAAAATCCAACAGTTGGAAAAGCCGCAACATTTACCAAAGTTGATAATGTCATACAAGAGACAAAAAATTTAATGAATGTTATATCGAAGGTTGTCACAACTTGCTTTGAGTGTGCTACGAAGGTGAGGGACATGCACCAGTAATAGAGACTGTTAATGTCTAATGTCAGTGCCTTAATGAATTTTTGAATAATTTTTGAATTTTCTATTTACCTTTATTTATTTTCTCCATTTACATTGTAAATGAATTATATGAATTATTTTATTCTCAAATTAATCATTAATTTGTAGAAATATTTTGTATACTTTGTAAATTTCCTCAAATTTTTATTTCCTTCAGTAATATTGTCAATATTTTTGTTTAATACTGTAAAAAATGAATGTTTTATATTTTTTAGTTGATTACTTGATGTTTTTGTCAATATCCTGTCCCACTATCTTTCTATCTCTCTTCTAGTTGAATTTGTTAAAAAGAATATAATTAATCCATGAATTTAAAGAAATATGAAATTTTTAGTACAATCTGGATTTCCGAGGTTTATCAGCACGTGGATCTGGTGGCTCACCATACAGAGGCGATGGCTCTGGAGATGGTGATGGTACTGGTGTTGGTGCTGATGGTAGCAAAACTGGATCAGCACCTGGTAGCGATCCGTCTGTCTGACAGTTTGGTATGGCCCGAAGGGCCAAAGGGGATGCACGTCGTACTCGTGTTTCATTTTTACTTTTTTAAATAAAATCAAAATTATCTTTCAAATTGACAAAAATCCAATTCAACATTCAATGGGTTATGTCAGGAAAATTTGGAAAATAATGAGAAATGAAAACGAGTACGGTTTTTCTAATATTCAATAAATGTTATTGTTTTTTATTACGTGATAAAGGGATAAAGTATTTTTAATTTAATAATAAAATCTTTGTTAAGGATTTATATAGCATGGTTAGATTGGCTAGTTAGTTCATTTATTTTCATTTTTTCGTGTCTTCACAGGGAAGAAATTAGATGTAAATTAATATAGTTAATTAATACAATTTTTCTGGGGTATGACAGAGTCATCATAGTTAGCATGCATTTTTCTAATTAATCAATTTTTACTCACACTTTAATTATATTCGATTGAATAAATTGTTTCGTTAATTAAGAGAAAAACGAAATTTATTCACGAATTCATGAAATTCTATTGAATATAATTATGTGGGTGATAAAAATGATGTAAAATTCAGGCAATAATCAATAAAATCAATCACTGGTGTCTGAATAACGTAATTTCATCGTAAAACTTTGACATGAGTGTTTATAAGGAAAAAGTGAAGAATTGAAATGATTAATTTTCATTATCTCCTTTTTTTTTTAATGAATGATGTGTAAATTGTAATGTTATACAATTTGTTCGAAGAACATAAACAAAGAGCAAAGTGAATGTTTCATACGATGTTTAAATGTCTGTGAGTACACTGAAGAATAATAAGAAAAAAAATTGACGAAATTTTGATTAGAGAGAAGTGGGGTAAAATCAATCGCTTAACATTTTATGGAATTGCTCAAGAATTATTTCCAGCAATTAAAATGTTTGGCGTTTTCTTTTTTTCCTCATTAAAAAAGAAAAATTAGAAATATTTCTGAGTTGGTGATTGCACTCAGAATTAATTAATTCATTAAATATTTTGAATTGGTGAATTTTCCAATATTCCAAGGGAAAACATAAGAGCTACATTAATGCGCACACATGCAAAAAATAATAATAATGAAATAATTAAAGAGAAAGCAAAAAAGTTTATCTATTTTTCTCTCTTTCACTGTCTTCTATCTCTCTTCCTCTATATCTTTATCTCGCTGTACAGGTGAGTTGCTGAAGCTTCTTTGAAAAACACAATTATCAAAAAATAATAAATTAATTATCAATTAATGAAGAAAAAAGTCGGCTTTTAATTCAGATTATATAATGGACTTAATGAACAAAATATATATCTTTGAAAATTGTTAAATATTTTTCATGAACAATTTTAATTATCTGAAAATACTTCCGTAAATTACAATCAATTATTGAACGCTTTAATTTTCCGGGTTTAATAAATTAATTGAAGTTTCTAATTAAATAAGTTTATTCATGTAAATTAATCAGAATTTATTCAAACAATCACACTCAACTGAGAAGATAAATTAATTATTATTTAATTTTTTATTTTATCAATTAATTGAAATAATTTTTTAAAAATTGTCAAATTTTTCTTCTCAGTTATGCAATTATTTATAATTAGCCGTCCATATTTTTTGGATTAAATAATTAATATTAGCTATGTTCTTCAGCTTCAAAGGCAATCACCATTGAACTTGAAAAAAAAAAAAAACAAATCATTTTGAAGAAAAAAATCCAAAATTCTCGAACTATCATAAATTAATGGAAATTAAGAAATTGTCTATGACCAAACACAATTTATAAAGTGCATTTATTATTAAAAAATTATATATATATAAATTTTCTTGATTTACACAGAATGTTAATGACTTTCTCATGGACTGAAAATAATAGAAAAATAAAAATAATATCGGATTAATTAAAATTGAAATTTCATTAGCGAAGAAACAATTTTTATTTTTTTTTTTATCCATGAAGATACGCCTTTTTTTTATTAATAAATTATCTTGTCTCTTCGCTGTTGAATTCGTCAAATTGAAATTTAGAAATGTATCACTGCAAATAATTTATTTAAATTACAGTAAAATTTTCATGAAAGTAGAGAGAGCCGATTAAACTAATTGTACTTTAGAAAATGAGATAACAAAAAAATTTAGACATTTTTCTTTTCTAAAAAATGAATTAATGTAAGTTAATACCAATTTCTTATATTAAATTCCATATTTGTAATTAACAAAAAAAATAATGAACTATTTGGATTTTCATGTTTAACAATTGTTAACTAAATGAGTACTGTTAGTTACGTCGTTTAGTCCTTAAAAAAAATGGTGCGAAAGTAATACCTTTTAATAATTAGTTTAACATATCCCTGCGGAAGTGTTTGAGGGTTCTCCCTCTTTAGTTTGCTCATTAGATAATTTTTCAACGCCTTCATAGTCGTTTTCAATGAAACATTGAACAAACAGAGGAAAAAAAAAGTAACTTAATTAATTATTGAAATAATTAAAGAAAAAAAAATGAATAAACGATTCTCTTTAATTAATTCACTAAATTGAGTTAATTTTTTTCAAAAAAAAATTCCATTTCACTCTTCCACTGAAAAATAATAAATTTCCAAATTAATTGTAAATAATAACGGCCTAAAATTTAAGTAATTCAGTGTCCAATTTACCTATACTCACTCATCAAGAAAAAAATTTAAAAAAAACGTAAAAAAAATAATTAATTAAATGTTAAATATTTTCGATGGATAAAAAAAAATTAGGAGAGAGTTGGATAATGTCGATCAGGATAATAAATAATAAATTCCACAATTTTTCATGTAATCTGTACAATTTTTCCTGTAGCTTTTTAATATTAAAAAGAAAACAATTATCCAATTTATTTATTTCGGGATCATTGAGGCACACGCATACAAATCCACATACACATATACAAATTTATGAAAAAAACTGAGCTTTACAATAATTAAAAAGAAATAAAAAGAGAAGAAATTTCATTTAATGTGCCTTGAAAAGGTAGTAAATGAGGTAAATAATGAGAAAAGCAATTTAATTAATAAAATTAGTATCTCCTGTAGAATTCGACAGTCAACTCTCTTTTCTATTGATAAAATACAATTTGTTTTTAAATATAATATATTTGAAAGACGTGACATGATTTACTCTCATTTAATTCATTAATAATTTATTAATTACGTTTTTCTTTTCACTTGTGGAAGCCTCGAATTATACAAAGTAAGTGTGTAAGAATGTTTATGTTTTTTTATTTAATAATTGTACGAAAAGCTCAGGATAAATGAAGAATAATTAATGAACTCATTGAAATGATAATTAAAGGTGACACAAGGTAGTCGATCTCGTTCCTGTGAATATGAGATAATTTTTTAAAATTAGTCAAAGTTGACGTCTTTCAAAGAAAATGGAATGAAAATTGTGGTTTGTACATCTGTAGCATTAATAACCACTTACTTAGAGATTATTTTATCTGTAATTAATTGTGATGAAGAGAGAATGAAAGTTTCCGAGTTATTTTGAGAATAACTTGAGAACGGTGAGGTTTAGGGAAAAATGTCATGAGACCTTTTTTGAAGAACTAATAATTTTCTACAAAAAAGGTCTCTTAAGATTTTTCGATCAACCTATTCGTTTTAGAGATATTTGCAAAAGAAGTTTTTACTGAATTCAGTGATTTAATAAAATGAAAAAAAAAAATTAATAATCTTCATAACAATTAACTACAATTAGCGCCTAAATAATTTTTTAATGATAAATTATGGGACATTAAAGAAAGCTGAACAACAATTTGTAATTTATAAACATATTTAGATTAATTAGATAATTAACCGAAATTAATTCGGTTTTTCAATTTTTGGCTATTCTAATGCAGCTTAAAAGCCCAATTTAATCGTAAATCAAAGAAAAATGAGTAAACACCAATGGACAAAAGATAATTACTATAAAAGCTAATTACTAGGATCTTTACATGTTCATTAAAAAATCTTTCTTTGCCATTACATGAGAAAGAGATGAAAATGAAAAATTAACAAATTAATTATAAATTTACTTAACTACTTGCACAAAAAATGGCAAATTAATATATCGAAGATAAATTCAATATTTCCTTTTTTTTTTTCTTCTTTAGCACCGGTATAAAAATGTATTATTGTCAGTTAAAAGCCATAATTTAAAAATTATCTTGGGATTGTCTAACAGCCACTATGTTCTTTTAATAATAATTTATCGTCTAATCAGCTGAATTATTACTATAATTTTTTTTTCATCTCTATTTAATTAATTCGTTAGATGATGAAAAAATTAATGGAGATTTAGAAAAATTGAAAAACATAACAGAACACATTTGAGATAATTATTTTTTAAATGAGATAATTAAAAAGAAAAAAAACAATTAATGTTTCAGTATTCTCCACAATTTATGACAGTTTTATAACGAGAAATGAAGTGAATTATGAGATGAAAAATAAACACTTGTTATTGCAAACAATAATTAATGTTTCCTCATTTATTTATTTCGTTTTTTTTTTCTTCTCAGCGTTGATGAAACAGCTAAATTAGAGAGAAGCAAAAACATTTGAGAAATTCTTATTTTTTTTAGTGGAATGAGAAGAGAAGATTTCTTTTAATAAAAAAAAATTCAAAAACCCATTTGTCATTCAAATTTTTTCTACAAACTCATGAAAATAAATTTATTATTCAAAACTTCTTTCTTCAAAAATTTCCCAAGAGAATAAAAAACCAAAAACTACATTTTTCATCTTCGAAAAATCCATTACTCTCTTTCTCATTCCACCTCAAGCACTACATTCCCTCGACTTCCCCCAAAAAAAATATCTCAGACCCTCGAAAGCTCACACGAATGATAAAATCAGTAGTAAAGTGATAAAACGAGGTGAATCAACTCTGAAATTCATTTTTCCAACATATCTCAAGATCTACGAGGTATGCAGAATTTTCACGAGCTTTTTCCTGTAAAAAATCACGACTGAAAAAAAGTTATCATCAAAAATTTCTTCATCTCCCCTCATTCTCAAAGACATCCCATAAAAACTGATTGAAAAATTGATACTGAAGAATTGAAACGAGTTAACCCAATTTTCTCCTCAATTTCATCAAAAAAAATCCCCAAAAACTCATTAAAAAAACTCGTTTTATCACTCTTAAAGTGTTTTTTCCTCAGAATAATTAAACAAACAAACACATTACAATATCATTATTTTTATTGTTGTTGTTTTTCCTTTTTTTTCCTTTTTTTTTCCTTATTTTTTTTTAGAGAAAAATAAACTAAGCTTTTTTTTTTTTTATTATTCTTTTACATTCAATCATCATAGCAGGCAGTATGAATGAATTTTATGCCATTTATCCATGATTTTATGCATTAATATTACGATTATTATTATTATTATTATTATTATAATTATTATTATTATTAAATAGTTAGCGAACCATTGTTTATTAAATAAATACCAGGAAGAGAAGTATCGATTAAATTTTGGTTCAATAAAATAAATCGTATGAATAGCATAATGCCTCCCTTCCGAAATTAGTTGAATTATGAAGGGGGACAGGGGATCCCCCACCGTGGGTCACGTTATAAGGGCCATTAATTTGTATAAATTTTTCATTGTCGTTTGATCATTTGGCTGTAAACGTAGTGCTTTACGATAAGATACTGCTGCCTGACGATATTTTCCATTAATATGTAATATTGCACCTAAATTAGTGTGGCTTGTTGCTTCATTCGGCTTCAAGCTTGCTGCATGCTTGTACCATGTCTCTGATTCATCATTACGTCCAGCTAGACGCAGTGCTGATGCTGCTGCTACTGATAATTCGTAATCAGAGCGTGCTAATTCAGCTGCTTTTAGTTGTTCACGTGCTGCTTCATCCAGGCGATTTTGGGATGATAAAAATATACCTGAAAAATTTTGAAATAAAATTGTATATTGTGAGAAATAGAGGGAAATATTGGAGATTGAGTTTTTTTGACGATTCCATTGAGAAGCTGAGAGAATTTCAGGCGGAAAACATGTATCGAAATTAATTTTTTTGACTTTTTTGAAAATTCGATTTTTTTCACCCAGATTTGAAGGGGTTACCCCTTCAAATGTGGGTGAAAAAAAATAGATTTTTTTGAAAATTCAAAGAAATCCATTTCGACCCCTCATTCCTATGTAAAATCGGCTCAGCTTTTCAATGGAATCATCAAAAAAAATCTATCTCCAATATTTTCCCAAAAAAATGTTTTTTTCAAATTTTGGAAAAAAACGAAAAAAACAGTTTTTTCGGTTCCCCATTTTACCCCAATTTTTTGAAAAAACTGGGGAAACAGAATGGAAAGCCCTTGTTTCGCATCGCCACTTCTCCACTGAAGTTTTACGAAGTTGCCCGAGGGGAATGGAAAGCATTTTATTGAAGTGGGAGTTAAATTTTAGGCGGAAAACATACCCTCACGACTCATTTTAACTCTTTAAGTTCTTGAGTTATGAGGAAAAAACGGGTTACAAGTGGATAATTTGTTTCTAAAGTAGCTCCTCTGGGATTTTGAGAAAATTCAGTTTCTTCGAGGGTTTTTATGACATTAAATTTCCCTCTTTTCAATAATACAGGTTACATTTTTCTATCGATTATTCATCAATCTCAAGTAGATAATCATTGATGAAATTTTATTTTTAGTTCATCTCTGACGTTTCTAATCTGAAAACGTCAATTTCCTAGTAATTCTGAGATTCTACAGTCGGTTTCACGAATCATTGAGAATATCAGAAATATACATTCACTTATTATTCACTTTTCCCTTTATTCATAGATACTCTAATGGAATACCAGAATTCTGACATGTGCGTTATTAATTAAGAAGAAATGTTGAATTTAGAAATCTTAATTAAATCATTCATCAAAGTGGAAAAATAGAAATAATTGTGCTGCCTGTGTCAGCAATTTTTATAAAATATCTAAAGATTCAAGGAAAATAAAAAAAATACTTATCCATTGAAAAATTAAATAATTCAAATAATTATCATAATTACCATAACGATAATGAACATTTGGATCATCAGGTGCTAGTCTCGTTGCTTTAACAAACCATCGTTCTGCCTCTAAAACACGACTCGACTGTGAAAAAAATAAAGTGTGAAAAAATTCAGTAATATAATATAACATAATTGAAAGATGATATCTTAATTTAAATATTAAACCCAACGTGTAACTACATACATTACGTGCAAGTAATTCTCCATAAGTAATGTGAGCTGGTATATAGTTTGGCTCTCTCACGAGACATGCACGAAACCATCTCTCTGCTTCAGCATACTGTTGCATCTTTGACAGTGTCTCACCGAGTAAATTATAGACCGCCTTTGGGCAAAAGATTGAATTATTAATATTTAATTTTCTCATTCTCCACTGATAAATGGAATTTTCAATTGATTTATTTCCGGTGAATATCTGAGAATCAGGAGAATATCAGTGAAATTGAAGACTTTGGGGTTTTTTTTTGATGGAATTGGTGCAAACAGAAGCTTTTTGGTTGATTAATTCTGGAGATATTGGAGAATTGGATGTTTGGAGAGTTGAAAAAATGATTTCGTGAGGTGTTCGTGAGGGTAATGGGGCAAAATGACATTTTTCACAGTTATTTTCATTTGAATTGAGGTGAATTTAAGAGTGAGGGGTTTTATTTTATCGGTAAAAATAGTAAAATGTAATTGAGGTAAATTTTATGATTATTATTCTGTGGATTTAAAGAAAAAAATGTCATGAATTTGATAGTTTGAGGGAAATTTAATTTTTCGTTTAAAAATGAATTTTCTCCAGTGAATTTGGGGCAAATTATTGGATTTTTATTTTCACATAACGATTAATAAATGAAATGAGAGAAAATTTTATGAGAGATTGAGGCTGCAGAAAATGGGAACATTTTTATGATTCAAGTATGTCAAAAATAGAAGAAATATGAGGAATAGTAAAATGATGCTGAAGAGTCGAGAGAGGATTTGCAGTTGGGAAAAGTAGAGCAGCCATTTTTGGTCGATTAACTCTCGAGGTATTGGAGAATTTTTGATATTGATATGGAAAAAAAAATTCAGACGAATGTAATTCAGGCGGAATGAATTTTTTTTTTTCAATGTAAAAAAATAAATGGGAATATGTTATCCTTTGGAGTTGAGAGAAAATAGAGAGGAGCAAAGCCCTTGACGACAATTTCTGATAAGAGAAGAATTTCAGATGAAGATGATATGGAGGAGTTCAATTATTGATTTTCTATCCATTAAATTCTTATTTATTCCCCGAAAAAAGTCGAGAATACTATGATTTTTTTTTTAATTAAAAATCCTTAACTCTATCTTTCCATGAAGAGCCTCTTGCATTTTCTTCCGTTAATATCTCTGAAACGAGTGGGTTTAGTGAAAAAGTACAAGAGACCTTTTCTCTTGGCCATAAAATTTTCTACAAAAAAGATCTCTTGAAGATTTCCTCTAAACCCACTTGCTCCAAAGATATCGACAGGAAAATTCTCCACTTTCATCACTCGACTTCTCTACTGATTTAAAAAGTCATAAAGAATTTTTTAATATAAAAAAGATATTATTCAGAGAAATAAAATTTTCATAGGAGTTTTATTACCTGAGGTGGATAATACTCTGGCAGTGTCTTCAGTGCTTCTCTGTACGAAGAAAGTGCTTCATGAAGATGTCCCTCGTCTGCATACAGTGAACCTAGACGTAAAAGTGCCTGAATTCTTGCTGCTTCATGTACCCTTTTGTCTTTTAGCCCTGCTCCATTAACTGATGCGGCTGTACGTAATATATCGGCGGCTTCGATTTTACGTCCAACTGATATTAAGGTCACTCCCAGGTTCACATAAGCCTCTGCAATGACACAGAATTCTTATAGCTCCAGAGTTTATGCAAATAGTGGAGAAAAATGCCGTTAAACTTTGAGGAAAAAAAGTGGTGGAATTGAAATAAAAGTGCTGCACTTCTTTTCTTTTATTCAGGATGGAAAAAATAAATGTTGGAATAAAGAAATGAGAAAAAAGTGAATCAACAGTTTATTCTTTTGAGAATATCTCTGAAATTAATGGAGATACGATTTTTTTCGTTGAAACCTTTTTTGTAGGATTTTAATTCCTCTACAAAAAAGGTAGATATAAAAATTTCCGTATCTCCCTTCAATTCCGAGATATTCCCAGAAATCAATCAATCAAATGAGGCACAAGTCGTGAATTTGAGAAAGCATCCAATTGATTGATTTATGATTGGACTCACGTATCAATGAGGGTCGAAAATTAATTGCACGCTGGTAACTCAATATAGCCTCATCATAATTCCTCCTTGCCTGCTGCAGAATTCCCCTGTGGAGGAAAAAATAGGGATTAATACATGAAATGAGAGAGGAGAGAATAATAACGAAGAAAAATATGAAAATTGTATACTGTTACACAGTCCCCTTGGAATAAATATCCTAGGATGAAAAAGAGTCCGGAAAAAAAGGAGAAATAGAGATGGAGAATGAAAAAAAAAAAAATTACATAAAATATGACTCACAAATTGTAGTGTACGTCAGCCATATTAGGTCGATAGCGTAGGGCCTGGATAAATGCTTCTTCCGCTTCGGCGAATCGCCCTTGGCTGCTGAGTATACCCCCAAGATTTCCATATGCTGGAAAATTGAGGAGAAAAATAGGTCTTCAATTAATTCATAAATTGTGGAAAAAAAAAATAAAGGTAACTTTAGTCTGAGGTGTCAGTAGGTCATTCGACAATAGAATTTATGCAGAATCCCCTTCTGAATTCATTGAATCATTGAATTCACCTGCAGACACTCATTAAGATGAAAAATGTATCAAACTAACATATCCTCAACTTCCAGAAATAAAACTGATTACAATCTCCAATAATCCAATTAATGACGTATTCATCCAAATGAAAAAATAAATGAGAATGACTAAAAAAAAAAAGAGCTTAGTAATGAAATTTTATTAATATTTAACCAAAAGATTTTCACACATTTCAATGTTTTGATGACAAACATAAACAAATATTCTGGATAATTCAAATGTGAATAATTATTCATTGAAAGAATATTGAATACTTAATACGTAATCATAAATGCCAGAATGAATCCACTCTGTTGAATAATCGAGTGACTATAAAATTTTCAGGTTCATTAAAACCTTTCATACTTTGTATGACCCAACATTCGTATGTCATTTGAGTTCAATTATTAATCAAATTGACTGTATGCATGAAAATTTGAATTCTCCAAATAATCCCACGAAATGTAAATTATTACCATAACTATTTCAATGGAAATTATCTGTATTAATTTTCCCCAAAAGATAAAAAAAATAATTAAATCCAAAATAAACAAAGAATCCCTGCAAACTCACCCTTGGGTGGATTGACATGAAGTGCTGATCTATATAGGCTCTCCTCATCGTGCCAATCCATATTTCTCCTGATTGTCTTAGCAGCCATGAAGAAGAGTAGTACCATTGTAACCACAAGTATAATTCTCCCGCACGTTTTAGAACCGTGCTTAACAATTCTATATGTCTCAGCAACACTCGCGCCAATTGATAAACAAGCTCCAACACTTGGTAAATATAGTATTCTCTCAGCAATAACAAAGCCAACGTAAAAAAATAAATTGCTAGCTGGTATGAATGGTAATGCAAGAAAACCAAGTGATATTATAACAATCGTAACTGACTTTGTTCTACCAAATTTACTTGACATGTCTGAATGTGCAGGACTTGGTTTCAATGAACAGCAGCAATCAATGCTGTCGCTGTTGTTATTATTATTAGCAGCACGACATCCTTCGGTGTGACAGCCGCCGATTTTTCTGCCATCGCAGACTGAGCACTTTGATGATGCTCGTAAGTAGGAGCCAGTTTTCTCCATTGTCCTGTTTCTCACGTAAATCTCCATTCGTGACTGCTGAACAGCCCACAGGCCTGCTGTCACCAGGACCACGTACAGGCAGAACGACTCGAGATTACGGGGATCAGTCAGGGATATTATTCGGGGGATTGTGTCCATTGACCAATCGAAGCTCAGGGTACTTGGACAAAGGAACATTCGGAGACTTGCTGCTGGTAGGTAGAGGAAGGTGAGGGTACGGGTTAGGCGTGAAGGGTGACGTGCTGTTGGATTGTCTGCACTTGCGAATTCTGGGGTCGTTGCATTTCCTATTTTAATTCGGCCCAAAATCGTCAGGAAAAGGCCACTCCATAAAATTCCAACGCTTCGATTGCGCGGCCATGTTCTCTCACGTTCCTGCAATTAATGAAGATTTTTTTTTGATTTTTTTTCATTGGGAATTTGATGAGTCATAATTAATGAAAAATTATAGAGGTAAAAGGGGATTTATTACTGTCTTTGATATCAACGGAAAATATTTGAATGATTAAATCGATAATCCAGGGAATCGTTGAATATTCAGCAGTTTGATAATTATTATGAATTTTATTCGAACTTCTTTGCTTTTTTTTAATGCCTGCAGATTGTAGATTGGAGGGAAAAAATTATTCAATTGAGGCTTTTTCTTTCAGTAATCAATCACTTTTTTTTTCTGATGAATTGAACGATTCATCGATTTAATTTAATTATGAAAGTTTTACTGGACTATCGGAAAAAATAATAGTTCAATTCAATACTTTTGTGGGAGTTCTTTTTTTTTGAACAGGGATTCGTGATGAATTGTGCTTTTTTACAGTGGTTCTCGTAATTTAATCCACAAAGGAATTATTACAGTCTCAAAACAATTTCAGTTTAATTATTTGACAAATTTGAAGACATTCTCTGTGGGTTGGGTTCCAAGTTGACGAAGGAGAATTCATGAAATACCGGTGAAAATTCCACCTTGTCAAATGCTCAGAAGTTAAATTTTTATCTTCTGAAAATTTAATTCCCTGGATTTTTTAATAAATCCACTTTCCTCAATTTTTTTTTCTGAATTTAATCTGAGGGGATTAAAATTGAGAGAAAAATTCTTTCTCGAAAATTTCCATTAAAATAAGTTTAATCAGTAAAGTACTTCATTAACTTCATTCTCATGAAAGTCGATTCATCAGAGTGAAACATTTTCTTTTGTGTAAATTAATAAATTCACTCTTTATCATTCAGGCTAAGTAAGTTAATAAAGAATGAGGTGAAAATCACAGAAAATTTCATTTCCCTCGACAAGAATTAATAAAAATAGTAAAAACGCTTTTCATATTTATTTAAAATTAAAGACATTAACAGAAACCTTTTTTCCAGAAAAAAATCACAATAAAAAAAAAAGTTCTCCTTTAATTTCCTAAATAATCCCCTTCCACCTCTATTTAAAAAACAATTCCCCCTCCCACAGCCCCAAAATCAATTGCATTATCCCATTTTCCATCACAAATTTCTCGATCCACCCATTGACCCCTGGAATCCCCACGAATCCATCAACAGTTCCAAAAAAAAAGCGAAAAAAAATCAGAAATTCATTAAATCTCTTTCCCCAATATTTATTGACACAATAACAATTCCCAAAGCCCCATATTGAGCCGATTATTGGCATCGAAATGATCTCATATAAGCTTACAACATCGTATTATTCTCCCCCACCCTGTCACCCCACTTAGCAAAAGAAAAAAGAGAAAAAAAAATCGAGCAAATTCGTGGAGAAGTATCGTTTATGTGTAAGGGTGTGGCATACGTCTGACTAAACAACATCTTATTTACTCAGTCACTGTACATACTCGAGTTGGAAAAGGGACGGAGCAGTGGGTGGTACTGGGTGGTGGAGGGACAACTGCCACTGGCTAAAACCAAAAGTAATATTTACCTTTTGCGTATTTGGCTCTCCATGACTGTATTCCCAGAGTAAACAGAGTGCCAATGATGATATACCAGTTTCCTTAGCCAATGCAGCAAGTAACGATGATGTTAGAGCAATAATGAGCATTAATGGCGAACGTGTCTGATCACAGTGGGCAACGTAGGTTAAAAAACAGGCGAGTGTTAGAAAGCAGGCGAGCAAATCAGCACGTCCAACAATACCAGCAACTGCCTCACTGTGAATTGGATGTACTGCGAATAGGAGACCAGTGATCGCGTGCGATAACCATCTTCCTGGTATTACCTGAGAAATTTATTGTTATTATTATATTTATTATTATTATTTGAGTATGTTTTATGTCTTGGTGGAGGGGAATGAGAATTAATTTCTAGCGTTTAAGTTTCTATTAGGGAACATGAGTTCAGGTAATTGGTAACATTATTCACTGATTTTTTTATTGTTATTATGATTTTTAATTTTTTATTAAAATTGGGAACTTCAACTGTGAGGATTTTTCAGGGTAAAATATTATTTTATCTGTTTTTTTTTAGAGGGAAGTTTAATTGATGAATGTTTGATTAAAAGGGAGTTTTTTTTAATTAAAAAAAATTATATTAAAATAGTTTAATCCAACCGTTCTTGCTACTCTGACGACCAATCCAGTACAGCCAGCATGTAGCCCAATGTTGACAAGGTGATATCCCCGTGGATTCAGACCACCGAGAAGATGATTCAGTCGAAATGTTGCAACACAGAGAGGCCGATAACTCCCATGTGACTCACTGTCACGTAATGGTGTACCCCAAAAATCATTCTCAAGCAGTGGAAACCATGGGGAGTTTGGTAGTAGATCTGGATTTGTTAAAATTGCTCGTCTGTAATTAGAAATAATGATGATTATTAATTTATTTAATTTTCCATGATTTTATTAGCATAAAATTCATTGAACAAATGATATTTGATAAATATTTACTCAAGTATTTTATTATAAAACAATGAAAAAATCTTGAACTTTGAGACAAAGAAATTGATTGAATGTTTCATGAGATTAAATAAATATTTGCCAAGGTATTTTAATCTTGTAAAATTGAAAATTCTCAATCGAATTCAGTCAAGTTTATTGAACAATTTTCATTAATGAAGACAATTTTTTTTCTCTCTCAGCTAGAATTGTAATTGAAAAGGAAGATTGAAGGAGAGAGAATTCAATAGTAGATGGAAATTTATTACTCTGAGAAATGATGAAAAGGAGAAATAATTAATCTTGAAGAGTAGAAATTCATTGAGGATAAAAAATTAATTAAACAGAATGATTTATTTACATTTATAAAAATGAATCAATATTGATAATATTTTTTCTCCATTTATTGAATGTGTTTGTATGAAAAAACCGAGTTTTTAATTGTGGACAATTAAAAACTCGCTTTTTTTTTTTCTCTTTAAATATTCAGTGAAGAGAGAAATCGAGTAAAAGTGGTGAATTATCGAAAAATTTAATGGAGCCAGCGATTTATTTATCTTTCTCTCTTCCACTTTAGTGTTATTTTATCCTTTAGATATGAGGCTGGAAAAATCCAGTGCATCAATAATTGGAATTAATTAATAAACTTGATAATTACATTTTTTTTATTCGATTATTCTTCAATTAATTTGGAATACAATTGAAAATACACAAAGTGCAGAATTAATCTTTCATAAATCACGCAATAATCTCATTTTGACCCTTAAAAAAAAAAACGAAAGACCATTCTTATACGATTTTAATGAGTGCAAAACTGGATACGTAACGATTACCCCAATTCTCCAACGGTATAATTCTACTATTATGAGAATATCTGAATTATATTCAATTAATTAATTTCCGGGAGAATGGAGGAAGAGAATCGATAAAACTCCGGCATCTCTCACTGAGATATTTCTGGATTTCGAGAACGTTAATTATTGCTTAATTGAGGTGATGATTGAAATTAGGATATCCATGTAATAATCAACAATCCACCCTTTCCCCAAAATAACTCGGAAACCATGGGAGATAGGAAAATTTTAATGAGAACCTTTTTTGTAGAAAAAAATGAGATCTACAAAAAAGGTGAGAACAAAATTTTTCCCAACTCCCTTAGTTTCCGAGATATTCCAAAAAAACAAACTCTCATTAATTAATCTTCATAATAACAAAATTACCTGTCATCGTAAACGAAGCCAGCGTAAAAAGTATTGTAATAGAGTACAGTTGCAATGAGTATGCAGAATATAGCCAGGACATCCATGTCACATTGCGGATTCGATTTCATCCAAGTTGGCCTTCTTCTTCTCTCTCTTTCTACTTTGCTTCAACCTAACTTGTTGCACACACACGTACACTATTTGAAAACCGTCGGCTTTTCGTAAAAGGCGGAGAATGAGGGGAACTTGATGCAGAGGGGGATGGTGCAAGGGTGCGAAGAGAAACAGGGCTACTGCCAGGAAAAAGGGAAAGGGGCAGAAGGAAGACTCGAGAGCAAGTGGGTAAAGGGGAATGCTTTTCTTTTCCCTTCTTCTTTCCGCTTTTCCACTCCAGCAATGGCGGCGTTTTCCCACTATCAAATCGACTACTCCATCAGTCGTAAAAAAAGGGAAAAAAGGCAATTTCTCCCTTTTTTTAAAAACTCTTCACTAATCAATTCTCTTTTGCAAAAGTAAAAATTGATGAAAAAAAAATTTCATGGTTTTTATATATTCTAATCAATTCACATTTCAATTCTCTGGGTTATAAATTATTTTTTTTTAGTTAATTCGTAGTTTTTTCCGCTTTGTCCCTTCCATTAGTCCACAATTTTTTGTCGCTTTATTTATTTATGGTTAATTTATTCCGTCGTTTAATGACAACAAAACTGCTCCATCATTCGTCACTCAATTTTTTTTTTATTATTTTCCTTTATTCCCCACGACAAATAAAAATGAAAATAATAAAATTGGCCTGTGGAATAAAGAAAGCACTTTAGTAAATGTAAAAAAAGAATTTAGATCCCCAGTTAGAGATTAAAGGCGAGGAAAAAAAAAGAGTCGATGTGTGAGAGTGTCCAACACTTTATCTGTTTTATTATCACTGTACACTGAAAGTGGGGTTGGTATGAAAATTCCTCGTTTTTTTAATTTCCATTCAAAAACGAATTTTTTTAAAAACGATCAATTCCGAGTAATTTTTTATTTTATCGGGAAAAATTGTGATTTGAGTGAATTATTATTTTTTTTTTGATAATTGGAGTGGATATTGTCGTGATTAACAAATGGAAAATAATGAGATTATTTTTTTAATTACAATTTTTATGATAAATTAATTAAAATTACTTCAATAACGTGAATTATGGAATTTCACGTTCACTAAAAATAATTGAGATTTATAATGAATGAATAATTAATCTCAACGTTTGTAAAGTATCAAACGATAATTATTTTCTTTTTACAATCAATTAAAATAATTATTCTGAATTAAAATAAATCAAAGCAATTTATATATATATAAAAAAAAGGGGGAATTATCAATTTGAGGGTGAGCTTGATAAAATCCACCCTCATCACTAAAAGAATCTCGCAATTCCTCAAAAGCATTGACAAATATAAAATAATCAATTAAACAATTTCAACCCTTTAAATAATTCAATAAAAAGAGAATTGAATTATCAGATTGTTTAACAATTCCCTATAAAATTAAATCCAGCATCAGAATTCCGTTTGTGCATCAAGAAACATCGCTGGACCATCTGGTAATCCACCCCAATTCAATCCTCCCTCAAAAAAAACTCCCTTTTTCCCATTAATTCCAAAAATCGCTGAGTAAAAAAACTAAAAGACTCGAATTCTTCAAAATCATTTAAATAAAATGTAAAATAATTCTTTAAAATCCTCTTCACACCCAGAATCCTCCCCAAACCCTTAAAAACTAAATAAACAATTAATTCCCTCAGAATTCCAAAAAAAAAAACGATCACCGGCACTTCCAAAAAGCACGTAGATAACACCCAAAAAAAATTATCAAATTCTCACAAAAACCTCACACCCAAAAAAACCTCACAAATTCCTCTTTTTTCCTCCTCTCAATTCCTTGAAAAAAAAAAAGAAATAAAAAAATTAATATTAATGATTAAATTGACATTATTCACGTACGAGATTTTATGGTGAACTGGTTGTTCTCCTCCCGTGAGTGTTAGCTTTATACAGTAGTGGAGAGTGAGATGGTTACAGGAGAGAAGAGAAGCAGAGGAGAGAAGGGAAATGGAATCGATTCCTTCTGGGCGCTTGCGCCTGGTAGTCCTGTTTCCTACTCAAACCTATCCGTTTTTCCCTTTTCCCCACTTTAGAACTGTACCATAGTGTGGTTGTATATACCCTACACTCGACTATCGGCCACAGCCGCACCAATGCAAGGTAAAGGGGGAGGACAGGGGGCCATGGAGCATTGTACGTAAACGTCCTGGCCCAGAGTGTTGAGCCCGTTGTGTTCTCTCTCTCTCTCCCGCATTTTCTTCTCCTTCGATTCCTCTTCTTTTCCAAAGCCCTGGTTGATAAAAGGAGCCGAGGGGCACAGAAGGAGGATATATATGTGTCTCATGTTATTGGTGTTGCTGTGATCATAGATTAAGATAACGGTCTAATGTCGTCGACGAAAACGAGAACGGAAAAGTCGGACGTGTGGGTTGGTCTATATAATCCGAAGAAATGAGGGAGAAGTAGGGAAAAACAATTTTATCCATGCTTCATATGACTTCTATCTCCGGTACTTTTTTTTCGTCTCTCTTCTTCTCTTTTTTTTTTTTGCTTCAAACAAAAGTTTTATGATAAGAGTGCGATTACTGCATTTGATGTCGTTGATTCAATTAAGATAGGAGAAAGGCTTTTTTGGAGTAGTTTATGGGTTATTAAAGATGGGGTGATGAGACAAGTTGGCAGGATTTTTTGGCGAGAATTTGTTTTTTTTTCTTTGGTTTGGAGGGGTGAATATTTTTTTTGAGGGTGAGGGAATGTTTTGCAGACGGTGGAATGAAAGTTTTATGTTACGCTGGGAGGTAGAGCCGATGTAAAATATTCTGGGAGTTGATGAGCCAAAAAAAAGGAGAATTGGGAGAATGCTGGGGAAATGTTTATTTCAACGAGGACTGAAGAATTGCTTGGTAACAGAAAACAATTTCTCTGGTAGAGGAATTTTTATTGGAATTATTTTGAAGATTCTTGGATTTTATTTTTGAGAGGTTTTTACTTTGATTTTGGGTGATTTTGAAGATTTTTGAGTTATTGATAATGCAATTGGGTTTTCTGGGATTTGGGACAATTAGAGGGAAATTGGAGTAAATTCGGAATTATTGAATTAAAGAATTTATTATTTGGGTTTTGGAGTCAATTCCACTGGATTATTCACAGTGCTACGAATTTATCTTCATTTATCCATGAAACCTAATTTTCAGAGTGATAGAATAAATAATTATCTCTGATTTCCAAAAACCTATTGAATTTACATTTTATACGAATTTTAAATAAAAATGAGAATTAATTTTTTACTTTAATTAATTTCTGCATTATTCTCCTTTCTCCATCGAATTTGTAACATTCACTTAACTTCCGCAAATATTTACCAAAGATTTTATCCACCAGGACTCTTCTCCCCCTTTTTTTGTGGTCAAATTGAGGTCACGCGAATGAGTAAATATTTGAGGAGTTTGGGATGGTGTGATATCAATTTTTAATACCACCTTTTGTGTTTTATAAAGTGAGAGGAGGGGATAATAAAAAAAAGGAGCAGAAAAGAACAGGAATCTGTATTGTCTGTGCAGAAAGGACCTCTCGCACTTGTGGCCGTTGCGGTCGATTCCTGCTCTACTTCGAGTGGATAACGTCGACATTGGCTATTTAAAGCCACTGACTATCAATAATTTATCGATGAATTTTCAATGATTTAATTAAACCTATAGATCAACGAGAAAATTGTCGAGAGACATTCTTCAATGATTTATCGAATTATCGATGAGAACAATTATCCACATAAACGAATTATTAACAAAAATCATTTATTATTTAATTAATTTACATAATTATTCACTTATATTTAATTCATGATATGCAATTAGACGGAAGCAATTACTGACAATTCTATTATTATAAAATTAGTTCCTTTTTCTTTCTATAAAATTTGGAAATAAAAATAATAATTCATCGAGATTTTTCCCTAATCAAAAATATTTCTCAAATCGATGAATTAATTCCACATTTTTAAAATAACTAAATTAAAACAATAGCTTTCAT
This sequence comes from Aleiodes testaceus, assembly GCA_963565655.1. Lineage (NCBI taxonomy): Eukaryota > Metazoa > Arthropoda > Insecta > Hymenoptera > Braconidae > Aleiodes > Aleiodes testaceus. Next base: position 3,464,552 of record OY751424.1, on the reverse strand, counting down.
TTCTTTTGTTCACTAAAAATTAGTCAACTGCATCGTTCACAGAGGTGTCATGGTACTCTGCACCTTTTTCACTTCTCTCGTTACTTTGATCCTCGTCTGTATTCATGACAATCTCCTCTTTAACAATAACGCTGTCTAGAGTATCTTTTGATGTATCTTTATTATCATGAGTGGTAACATGATGCTCCAGTTCACTTCTAAAGGTGAAACTAAGGCTGCAGTGTGGACAGTTGTATGGACGGGCTGAATCATTTTTATCCTAAAACATTTTCCAAAATTATTTACAATTAATTTCTCAATAATTAACAGAAATATTAAATATATTTACACCCTCTCATCTCAACTATTCTCTCACAAAACAAACACAATAGCTCCATTACCTTCGAACCAGAGCACTCTTCCCCCTCCACCTTGACAGCAACCCCTTCTCCACCCCTCCGACAATCCTCATAAGGAGACCTCAGAATCGGCAATCCTTGTGAGTGCCTCAGAAAGCACCTCCTGCAGACCTTCAACCCCTGTTCACTCTCCGACCCAATGCCCTTATTCGGCAGACTGATGCCCTCTTCAACATCCCTCAAACAAATGCAACAATTCTCCCTCTCCTCAATCCCTCTCTCCCCATCATCGCTCCTCAGATGGAACTTGGCATGAAGTTGGCACTCGAACTCACTAATAAGCGTCTGCCTGCAAACAACACAATGAGCAGGCACGTGGCTCACAACCCCTTCCCTTCCCTCTCCCTCGACACTGTGCCTATGAACATGCTCCAGAAAGTCCCTCTCAGAAGCCAAAACACCCCTGCAAACGATGCAAACATCACTCATCTGGATCTTACAATGTTTCTTCAATTTATGCTCTGCTAAAAGACCACCAGAAGAGAAGACCTCATCGCAGATGTTGCACTTGTGCTTTTTACCAGGTTCTCCAGGTGCATGATGCACTCTGGTATGCGACTCTAGCTCCACTCTTGTCCTCAACCCCTCACCACAATAACTACAGATGAATGATGATGAAATCTTCTGTACTTTATTCGATATAATTTTGTGGGCTGATTTCCGATGATTCTTGAGTTCAGCATCGCTTGAGAAATCGTTTCTATCACAAAGATCACAGCGGTAATTAATTGGTATTGAGTTTGGACGGATGAGTCTCTTGTCGGTGTGATTGAGATTGAAATCCGGTGATCTTCGTCGTTTCAGGGAGTTTCTTCTTTCGTTCTCTGGATCATCAGGTCTTGGAGAATTGTGAGCAGCTGCTATGTGCTGATCGAGTAGGAATTCGACTGGGAAGCCTTCTCGACAGATTGGACAACGGAAGAAGCAGGTGGAGTGACTGGCGAGGTGATGCTGGAGATCGTTGTCTGATGAGAGGAAAATTCCGCATAGGCAGCATCGGAAGAACTTTGATGAGATGATTCCAGGGGTTGAGACTGAATTTCCGGGGGAAGTGGTGTTTTCTGGGGCGTGAATGGTTTTCACGTGCTCCAGCAGTTCTCCAGGGGTTCTGAAGCTGCAGTGGTCGTCCTCGTTTCTTCTGCAGGAGTTGCAGTGATAGAGACTGGCTTCTTGAGTGTGCTTAACTGTGAAATGCACCTGGATGCCGACGATTGAGTCAAAAGTGTCCCTGCAAATGCTGCATCTGTATAAATGATGTGCGTGAGCCTCCAGCAAGTGTTTCTGGAGACTCTCAGAATCCCCGAAGAGCTTCTCACAACCATTGCACCCGAATGTCTTCAAGACCTGTCCCATAAAGTGCTGCATCAAGTGGATCACCATGTCCTCTCGCTCCTGGAACTTTAACTCACACTTTGGACAATTAATCCCAGGCTTCGGCTGATCAGCATGGAGGTGCTTAGCTAGATGTGCTCTGAATGACTCAAAGTCCTTCAGAGCAGCTCCACATTGGCCACAGAGGAGAGTGCTTGAGGAGAAGCTCTCGTTCTTTGGAGCGTAGAATTTCTCAATAGAATCCTTTGGCTCTGGGACGACGTCTTTATTCTCGCAGTGCTCGAGAACGTAGTGTTCTGCATAAGCAGTTGCTGAAGAGCAGATCTTGGAGCAGAGGGGACAGGTTAAAGGGGAGAAACCGTCGTTGTGAGCTGAGACAAGGTGCTCTCTCAATGACGAGAGTTTTGTGAATTTTGAAGAGCATCTTCGACAAGTCAGGTCCTCGAGATCTTCTTTTCTTCGACCATCAGGATCATTCGGTGAAGATGAGGGACTTGAGAGAGGGAAGAGGGACTCGTGAGCTGCATGAACGTGCAGCTGGAGCTGCTCCATCGTTGAGAATGTGTCTCTGCAGTACATGCAGGCTAGGTGAAGGGGAGATTGGAGATAAGGGATTTTTGGAGTTGGATTGTCTGGGGAAGAGGCAGGTGGTGATGCTGTTGGCAGGGATCTCTGGTAATGGCTGCTTGATGATCTCTTGTGGGACTGCATGTGGGATGTTAGGGCTGCTGCTGTGTTGTAGCCTCTGGAGCACTCGGTGCAGTGGTAGGGCTTCTGATTGTCGTGAGTCTTCATGTGGATCTTCAGGTGGTCACTGGAAGAAGAACAATTACAATGAAACGTATGTATGGAATTTTTTTGTATTGCCTCAATGCATTTTAATATTGTTTTGAAATTTATATTTTTTCAAATAAAGGGGAAATTGTGGGGCAGAGAGATAGTTTGTTGCGTTCTCTTGAGAATTAATAAGTTACCTTCGTGAAAATGCTGCCTCACAGTGGGTACAACGGTATCTTCTGTCCCCAGTGTGCAGTTTAACGTGGCGATCTCTACTACGTTTGTGTTTGAACAATCTTGCGCACCAGCTGCATCTGTATGGCATCTGATCGCCATGGGTCTAGAGCCAGAAATTAAAAGATATCGTCTGTACAATAAATTCAATTTTTTCATCAATTCTTTTTTTATGGCGAGGAGATTATTTATTGGTTGTTTGTTTTTACCTGCTCGTGTTTCTTCAAACAGCTCAAGCTTGGAAAGGCTTTTTCACAGAATTGACAGGAGTAGGGACCTGATGAATTATTGGTATCGTTGATTCTTAAATCACCATCAGTCTCAGTTTCCGATGGAAAACTCAATGATGTGGAGGTTGCACATGATGATGGTGTACCACCACCACGTTGACACGTGAGACTGTCCTCCTCACTTCTCCATGAGTAACTTCCGACCAGTAATCCATCTGTGGAATTTATGGAATAATTTAAAAAAAAAAAATAAGTTAATAATCATGAGGAATAACGTAGAATGTAATGAAACAACAGTTAGGAAGTTGAAATAACAAGTCTCATTTCCTCATTTCGTAAGTAATAAAGCGTGCGACACCCACGAGTGTAATTTTACGGATTTTATGGAATTTTTCATGTTACTAAAGTCATCTTAAATTCTAATAAAACATCCACGACGCCCAATGCAATTTTCTTTACCCAGGCTAAGTACTTGTGAAATCGGTTGCATCCGTTAACACCTACACAGTAATAACTATGTTTTATTAACTAAACTAGGCGCCACCTAAATTCATAAAATTAACCGGATGACAAAAATTATGTGACTCAATTATTTCGTTTGTTGGTGATTTTAGGAAGACATGAAAGGGTTCATTTTTCCAACAAAAATAACTCATTAATTTATCCGGAATTTCGTTATCACAATTTCCACGTTATTTTTCAGTTTAACTGAAAAATGTGCAGAGTTCAGCAACGTCCCTCATCTCTACGTAACGGCGCGAACCCGTAATCTCCCTTGGGAGTCTGACGAGGGACTCGAGCGTCCCGTTTTCCCAATGGGAGACACATAGGAGACGTTTGGGAGCAATGAGTCACTGAGTCTCCGTGTAATCTCGAAGGGAGACGAACCTGGCAGAACTGAACTAGAATATTTCAATCCAATGAGACTGCCTTGAAAATTACATTTTTTTAAATAATTCTTTGTTTGTTAATTCATTTGATAAATGATGATTCATCGAGAATTTTCATATCTCAGTTTTTTTAATGGATTAACAATTTTGAAAAAAATCATTTGATTAATCAGTGATTTCTTAATTTTTATTTCTGATAAATTCGGTTTTTTTCTCAATTTTTTTTTACAGAAAAAAATATTAAACTGAGAATTCTCTTGGGATTTTTTAGGATTCATTCTTTATGAACTGAATTAAAATACTTTTATCACGCATTCATGTCACATCTGGGCGCGCACGTGTCTCAAGTTTGAATGTTTTCCCGCTTTATTATAGGCTGAACGTTAATTTGAATTTAAATTATGGAATAAAGTATAAAATGTAGGTGAAATAAATTTCAATGTTTTTTTTCATGATTTTTATGAAGGAAAAAGTGGGAGTTTCATGAGTTTTTTTTTATGAGCACGGGGAATTGTGATGAAACCCCCTATTTTATCTTTAAATCTCATTTTTATTTATTTCTCTCTAATAATGAGAATAAATTATTGAAATTTTTGATTTAATTACCTTTTGATTTAACACTGCACTTCTCATCGGGCAGAGGTGACGGTGATTCTTTGTGTGCTTGAATTTTTTCAATGAGAAACTCTAATCTTGAACTGTTACCCTTGAACAGCATTTTAATACAAATTAAAAATAAAAAAGAATAAAAATTCTCAGTAATTAAAATTTTAACTATTTCAAATTATTCGAATGATCACTGGCATTTCGCGCCATTTTTACTATCACAGTATCTCGAAATTTCCCAAAAAATCATTGAAAAAAACGATTAAACAATAAAAGATACACATTTTCAAATTTCCAATAAAAAAAAATAAAAAAAAAAAATTAAATGCAAAAAAATCGAGTACACATTTCACATCACAAAAACACGTGAAAAAAAAAAACAATTTTTTGATTGTTAAATAGATTTTTTTGCTTATTGAAATAATTGATGATTGAAGGAATTCTGTCTTTTTTTGAATGAAAAAAAAATCACCGGTTCACTCGACAGCAAGAAGCATAGACAAACACTGAACGTGGGGTTCCTAACCAGTGGCACGGTATTATGAAACCCCCCAGCTTTTGCTACAGAGAACCTCCGTAGAAGCAGTTACGGAGTTTGCGGAGTCATAGAGAGAAGGGAGCCTCCTCCTCTCCACTCTTCCTCCCCCTTTATACACACGAACACACAGAAGTGGAGAAGGTGAGGCTGAGAGAGACCCCTTGGGATACGAGCAACCGCATTGGACGGTAGGCGGGCTCGGTGAAACACCCAACCCCACTTCACCTCTTCCTTTCTCTCTTCCTCCTTCCTGCTCCTCTTCCACCCACTCCCGTGTGGAATTTACCCGACCCCACTATCGTTCATTTATCTGTCATATGGTTCATCTTCTTTCCAAACTCATTATCGATAAATTCGGAAAAAATCCGAGCAAATTGGGAATTTTTGAGGACAAAAAATGAATTAAATGGATTTTAATTCCCAGAGTTTTTCTTAATTTATTCCGATTTTTTTGGGAGATTTTGTGAGTCAAGTCATGGGAGTTTATGGGAATTTTCAAAGTTCCATCGATGCATAATTAATGAGGCAACTGATATTTACCCGGGTTTAATGTGACACGAGTCGCTACGGGAGTTTCATTAAACCTTGTCAATTAATATTAACCGACTGCCTTGAGGAGGTTTAAAAAAAGCGCCCTTCCGGTAGGAAAATTGGTAAGAATTCCCAGAGGAAGTTGAGGAATTTACGAAATTATGAGGAATCCCAAAAATTTGAATTATCAGAGTGAAAGAAGATCCAACAGTCCTCTTTGGATCAACTCAAAGAAATCTCGTGAGTAGTTTCAGAGGCTTTCAGGCTTGAGCCTTTTCCATGGGAAATTTAATTCTCACCGAAAAAGGTCTCTTGGTAAATTCCCCTTCCTCAGAAATCCAGAGAACCTGAAAATGTTTTTCCACCTTGGCAAATCTAATCAAGAGCTAATGCAATTGTCCAATCGAATTTCTCCCATTGGAAATTCTGAAACCTCAAGAACAATCCACTCAAGGAAATCGTATTCTTCCCTCAGAATCTCTGCATTTTCCTCTCAATTTCAAAGAAAAAAAAGGAAATCATTATTAATTCATCTGTAAAAAATCAAGAAAAAATAAAACTCATTTTTATCGTGATATCAAGGCCCAAGAAAAGACGATAGAAAGTTGTGGAGAAAAAAAAAAGAGAGAGAGAGAGAGGAAAATTGAGGGGAAACGTTAACGCGAAAGAGCGAAAAAGAGCCCACGTGGAGGAGGAAGAGGAAAGGAGGAAGGAGTATATTATGGGGATGCTGGGATACTCTCATGGGATATAATAGAGCCCCCAAGTACGCATGCGCAGAGCTGATTAGTTCTTCCGTCCCTCTCACCCGGTGGCTGCCAGCACCAGAGGAGAGACCACTGACTCCTCTGGGAACTGACTCCCTCTTCGTTTCCACCCTTCCCCCTTTTACCTCTTACCACCCAGAGGCTTTTCCCTCTTGGATCGTCGTTCCCATTTACTATCTCGCTCTATCTAATTTTCATTCTCCCAACAATCTCACTCACTCTCCCACTACCACGAGCACAATTTTGCCTCTCTTTCTCCACCTGCTCCCACTGGAATCGCCGTTTCACCCTCGACGCGAAAAACCCACCCTCAGTTACCATCCTCTCTTCAATTCCCAGTACAATACCAACTAGTGAAGACTTTTCGCAAGTACATATCCTCAGAAACATAAAAAGAAAATTATGAGAGAAAAAGAAATAAGAATGAGGAATTGTTGGAATTTTCAAAAATGTTTGATTAATTAGTTTTTTTAGAATTATTTTTTTATAGAGTTTTGGGGAAATTGTTTGGGGATGAAGTGATGAAGTGTCCCTCTGTCCCATGGGGATCCAGTGAGAGATGAGAAAAATTGAGATTTTTATAATCTAATACGATTTTTTTAATGACTCAATGATTATTCAATGCTCATTGGAGTTAATGCATTTTTATTTTTGTCAATTTACAGAGAGAGAGAAAGGAAAATTCTCATTTTCTCTGTATTATCGACTTAACTCTCTCGTGATACCTTAAGTAATGACTTTTCTTGTTTCTCTCAGCGTCGTTTGTGTTTAACTTCGAAAAGTTTAAGCTTTTTTTTCAACTCTTATTACGTTTATTTCTTCGTAATTATTTCGAGAGTTTCTTTCCTCTTGATTGTTTGATTATTATTGTTTGAACGATGGAAAAAAATGGAGTTCTCCTTAGAGAGAAGATTGGTGATTAAATTTCTGTTTGAAATTAATTAATGAAAGTTTTACGAGAATTTGATTGTAACTATACTTTTTTATGTTTGTAAATAAATTTAATTATCATTATATAATTAAAAATTGTTTAATATATCCTATGTTGTCTTATGTGTTATTAAAAATCCTAGGCAAAATGAATTCCTGCTTTATTGAATACGTGCAGAAGGCTAAAATAAAAAAAAATAATAATTAATTATAAATAAAAGTAAAAAAATGGAATAAATTGATGAATAAAAAATTTACCTCATGAAATCAGTCTTATCCATAGTTCTAGCACGTTGGCTCGTCATTCCCGAGTCCTCCAACGTCTTACTGATTAATGCTTTCATGTCAAAGTCTTCCGGAATTTCCTAAACACAAAAAAATCAAATATTTCGCCCACATTCAATTAACGACTGAATTACCTGATTATGAAGACTACAATGAAGCCTGTAATTCTTTTCAAGCATTGTGTACACAGTCGTGTGCTTGAAAGCAGCGCCCAATGTCTTGTTTTTCCTCCCGAATGCAATTCTAGTCAATCCATCCCACTCCTGATAATTAATCGGTGGCGGAGGAATAATTGGCTCGACTCTAACAACACTCGATTCAACTTTTGGCGGAGGCCTGAAGTTATTCTTTCCAACTTTCAACAGCATATCGACTCTGGCTAACAACTGAGTATTCACACTCAAACGACAATAGGCTTTATCACCGGGTTTCGCTACTAATCTGTCGGAAAACTCTTTTTGGAACATGAGTACTGCACATCTGTAAAATAGAAGATTGAATTAATACAAGTGTGAAATTATTTTCGTTGATTATCCCTTGGATCCTGAGATATTAAAAAAAAAAACAATCACCTGAACTGCGGCCTGTGAAGAAGGAGTTTAAACATCAAAGGCGAAGAGATTTGATAGGGTACATTGGCAACACAGAGATCAAAAAATGGTAAATCAGCTTTTAGCACATCTCCAACCATAATCTGGAGCTTGGACTGTAGGGGTGTCGCCTGGACACGTTTCTGAAGCTCAGCTACCATCCTAGTGTCCACTTCACAGGCAATAACCTTCTTGCACTTCTCCAGCATCTTCACAGTCATGTTACCAGTACCTGGACCTATTTCAAGGACAACATCAGTCGGTCTCAACGCTGCTTTCTCCACCATACTCTGGATTATGAGGGGATTCTTGAGGATGTGCTGTCCAAAGTCCTTGTTGAACATTATGCCTGAAAAAAATAAGAAGATTGATGGTTCAATGTCAATTTTATTCTTCAAAAAATATTAAAGTTACCTTGTTGAGCTATTTTGTCGTGAATACGACTCTTCTTTTCTGCTCGTATTTTCGGCATTTTCAGAGAATTTGAGAAACTCGGTTATTCAATATTTTGAATGACTAATGTCAGATTTTTCTGGAGCAGTGAACGAACTCAAATCACGTGCGAGACATAACCTCAATTTTTGGAGTGACTGCTGAGACACCTTCAGGTTTGGATGGAAATTTCTCTCGTCAATGTCATAACACAGAACAAGAATAATAAATATTCAGTTTTTATCATTTCTGTCTCTGAATAAATGCTCTGAATTCTTCAAAAAAGGTTTATTTACAATAATTGATAAAGAAGGACAAAGGAAATAATTTATTCAGTGAATTGGTGAATTAAATAACAAGTAAGTTGAAAAAAAGAAAAATTGAGGTTATAACCCCGAAATGGGATTTCTGATGAAATCACTGGAGAATAGAATCAATTGAAACAATTCTCTAAAACACAAATTTATTATATTCAACAGGAAAAAAATGGGTGAACGAAAAGGAACGAATTTATACTATCCCCCGGATTACAATCCCAAAGCCGGGGGTCTCAACAAGTTCCTGGGGACTCATGCACTTCGTGAAAGAGCAAGGAAGCTCCACATGGGTATTTTGATAATCCGCTTTGAAATGCCATTCAATATCTGGTGCAATGGATGCGGCAATCACATAGGCATGGGAGTGCGTTACAATGCAGAGAAGAAGAAGATAGGAATGTACTACAGTACACCACTCTATCAATTCCGAATGAAGTGTCATCTTTGTGACAATCATTTTGAGATAAAGACTGATCCAGGCGTGAGTTTCCCAGAATTTTCCTAACAATTCTGATGTAATTCTTTTAATTGAAATAATTTATCTGTATTTATCTTTTTATTCCAGAATTTAACGTATATTATTGAGAGTGGAGCTCGTCGTCAAGAAAATCGTTGGGATCCAAAGGAAAATGAGCAAGTTGTGCCAGAGACAAAGGAAGTATCAAAGCGTCTGTATGACGATGCAATGTTCAAGCTGGAGCACGGTGTTGATGATGTGAAAGCAGCAAAGTCTCAGGATCCAGCATTGAACAGGATAATAGCGAAGAACGAATCCCGGTGGCAAGACGATTATTCAGCTAATTGTGCACTTCGAGCTGCGCTCAGAAGCCGGAAGAATGAGGATAAAGAGAGGAGGAAAGAGCTGCCGTTGTTGAAGAACGTTGGGGTGAAGATGGACCTCTTGGATGAGCACGATGACGACGTTAAACTGGCGAAAATTTTGATGCACAAGAAGAGTCCTATGAAGAAGAACAAGAGCAGTTTAATTAAAAGGCTAGTGTCGAATATCACGAAATCAAAGGTCAGGAGGAGAGATACTGATGCTAGTAGTTCGATTATTGATCAGAAGAAATTGTTGAAACCTGAAGCCTCGAGTGTATCGAAACAAAGTAATTCACTCGTTTCTTATGATTCTTCGAGCTCTGAAAATGATTAATTCATGAGGTTTGTAATTTTATTGAGTAAAGACTGTAAATTTCATTTATAATTCTTTTATTTCCCATTAATTCATGTACAAATAAGTACAAATGTTAAAACATGTTAAAAAAATGAAATTTCCTTTTTTTTTTAAATTCGAGAAGGACATCTCAAAAGCCTACGGTTCTTTCACATACTTGTGAATGTCAATATTAATTCAAAATACTGTTTACATGTTTTTTTTAATTCAGTACTGAAGAGATAAGTCGAGAATAAGTCAAGATTTTTTTTTTAGAAATATCTCGGAATGTGATAGAAGCACTATTTTTTTTTTGTTATTGAAAAACGACTCTTCTGGTTTTATTTCTCCAACTGAATTATTGAATTGGCACTGATTTTTCCAATGCACCACAAAAGATTATCTTAAATACTAAAGAATAATTAATTATTGATTAAGTAAAATGGCTTTAAAAATGAAAATTAGTACAAATACAATTGATTCAATCACTGTTCTGATGTTTAGAAAAAACTTTGATAAATTTTAACAAATTCTATTATTTACATTAACATTAAAATATTGAATCAATCTTTTTTTTTCATTTCCCCAGTCATCGAGTCATAAGCCTTAACAATCTAACAACAAACAATTCAATTAGAAAAAAAATGTAATTAAATATAATCTGCAATTTAATGAAATTTCTCGTTCTTAATTTATTCAATAATTGGTAAAGCATATAAAAAGGCAAATGGAATCTCTGAATGAGCCACGTCAGGCAAAAATAAAAATTATCAATGAAAAATCTTTTAAAATCATAATTTGTAAAAAAAAAAAACGTTATCTTATAAAAGAGAAAAAAATTAAAAATCGATAAATGTTATAAAACTATCTACAACTTAGAGAAAAACGTTGATACACCATTTTAGTCAGCACAAAGTTGACTTTAAAGCAACTGTTCATTGAAAAAGCTCGAAATTCTTGTACTCTTGGGCCTAGGCCTTGTATTACCACCATTTAAAGCATCGATTCGTTGTAATTAATTGATAATTGATGAATCAATCATTCTGTATCTTGTATATTACTCTCATTCCTCCGTTGCAATCTCTCTGGATGAGAGCATGCCAATTGGCTGAAGTCTCTGACCACATCATTGAACGTCTCATCACCAGTGACACCAATATCAGAATCCTTCATCTCCTCATTCAATAATCCCAATCTCAATAACGTCACAATATCAGCATTTGCTTCTTTAACTGCAATCGACAGAGGCTTAACACCGCTTTCATCTTGAATATGTTGATCAGCACGATGTTTCAAGAGCAGGCAAACTTGTGCCGTGTGACCTAGGAAACCCAATCAAGAATTCAATAAAAATTTCCAAATTATTAAAAGAGAATCCGAAAACTCACTCAATTCCGTGGCTAAATGAAGTGGCGTTTTGCCTTCGGCATCCTGGCAGTTTATCCTAGCACCATTTAAGATGAGATACTCGCAAGACATCACAGATCCCTATGAATTAATCAAGAAATAATAAATCTTCAATTATTCCCTCAATTTTTGATGAGAAAAGAGGAGAGATACTCACACTAATAATAGCCTGATGCAGAGCAGTCCTTCCTCTGTCATTTACATTACACCAGCCTTTGTCCCCTCCAGCAGCCAAAGCAGCGCACATAACTGGTAAATTATGTGCAGCTGCAGCTTTATAAAGCAGCATATCAGCATGAAGATTCTCAATATCCTCCTCATCCCCAAACTCCTCTTCCTCACCAGCCGTAGAGTCCTGATCGGAGCTCAGCTCCAAACTGCTTTCAATCAACGGCTTCGGCAGATCACACCCAAACATAAGCACTTCACCTTCTCCACTTTTCTCAGTGCCAACGTCCTTATTCTCCTCCACATCATCAACGTCATTAGAGATCCTTCTCTCCCCTTTACTTCCCGAAGAAGAGCCATCTCCCTCATTCCTTCGTCTCTGCACCAGAATTTTATCATACAACGTTGAATCATTCTTCACATCACTGTCCTCTGAGCTCATTGAACCCCTCTCAGCTTTAGATTTATCAAAATTCTCCGAGCCCAAAGACTCGTCCGAGTTTCCAGGTAAACTAATCTCTTTAACTGCACTTAAATTCCTGAATCTCGAGCTACCATCGAACTTATCATGACTCCTCGGCCTCCTCCGCAACTTCCGAACGCTCCATTTCCTGAATCTATTCACATCTCTGCTGTTGTGCTGACTCATACTGCTTGATAAATTCGTAATCGGTTTCACAAACTTTCTATCCACGTACTTTGCTCTTATCCAAGACTCTCTAATTGTCGATGGACACTTTGGGCTTGCCCTAACGACTCCAGTGCAGTCACCACCTTCATAAACATCGTTCACCACATTGTTCCCAAGTTCTGCCATGACCTTGAGGATCTCTGGCTCCCAATCGTCCAGAGTCAACGATCGCACTTTGCTGTAGTGAACTCCGAGGCTTCTGTGAACACCTGAGCACTCGATGCAGAGGGTTATCCCGAGATTTATGCTTGCCCAACGAGGATTCTCATTTCCACAGTCACAACAATTGTCGTTACCAGGTATTTTCAGGAGCTGCTCCCAAACCCGAGACTTTGGTCTTGATGGAGGACGTGTAGGACCTTTCAGGTTCAAGGTATTCAGGTTTATCGTTCCCATGCCACGTTGAATAGCAGCGCCAATCGCCTGCTGCATCGCAGTCACCCAAGCCAGGTACATCTCCTCGGAATCAGCTTGGAGCATGTGGCTCTTGGTTGGACTCAGGACCTCAAAGCAATTCCTTCGCTCATTGTCAACGACTGGCTTGACGGTACAAAGGCGGAGGTCTTCTTCCATTATTGTGTAGTCGTCCTCACCTGTGCGTTTTCTGTAGACCAGTTGATGATCCCGGAGGCAAAACCAGCGACGGTTCCATGTTTTGAAAGCGTTGCTGGTTCTCTTGAATAAGTAACCCTCCATTCTGCAGTTCCCTGGGACTGACGATGGTACCAGGTCTCTGTTTGTTACCAATATGTGACGATTCTCCATTTCTTTCTCGAGTTTCGTGGAATCTATACGCATTTTTGCTAGATCCGTTGATAGGTCCTTGAGGAAAGGGTCGAGGTCTTGGGCTAGGTCTGTGCCTTGGTGGTAGTAGGTGAAGCAGGCGTGCATGTAGCTCAGGAGAGTACCCAGAATCTCGTGACGGCGACGAGATTGCAGCATTGTTAATGCATGAATGTAGTCTAAGGCTGTGTGACGGAAACAGGAGCGTGTGGCTGAGAGGATATTCGAGGATTCCTCGTACTCAGAGGGACGAGACTTGGGGATTTGGGAGGTTCGGTTCAAGGCCAAGTCTAGGTCGCTGGAGATTTTCTCGAAGTAGTGACGAGATTCTTTGACCTTCTTTATGTCGCTTTTTATGAATGCACTGAGATCTTTTACGACTGTTCTTGAGGCCTGGTCTAAGAGAATTGTGTGGAACTTGTTCATTTCTTGGAGAGCGTGAATCAGCTTGTTGAGAAAGGCCATTACCTCGGGATCGTCGTTGAAGTACGTTGATAATTCCCAGAGACTGTTTGCGAATTGGCTGAAAAAATTGAAGAATTAATCAGAGGATGATTTTCCTCCCCTTTTTAAATTCAGTATCTATTTATAAAAATAGGGGAAAATTGATAAAAAAATTAATATCATTGCATTTGATTGTACAGTATGCTTGCGGCATGAGAATCGCCAGTATGACTCACTCAGTACAACAGACTAGTAATTTATCTCCCCCATTTAATGAAGTTATTAATCTGTGTCACATGTAATTCACATACCTCTGTTGGCCAACGAATATTTTACCAGCATCTATCATTGCATTGCAATTTTTCAATACCTGAAAAACAAATAAATTACTTAATCTTCTGGAAAAAAATGTAAAACGAATGAAATTTAATTTCTCATAATTATTCTTGTAATTTACTTTGTCCAGTTTTTGCTCCAGTTGGTCGATATTTCCCTCTGCCTTTTCGATACATGATCTACAATTTATTTATAAAATTAAATATTAACTTGAATCACAGCAATTAGAAATATGTTCAATTTTTTTCATATTTATTCAGGTCACGTAAATACAAGGAAAAATATTAATTTCTCAAGAAAATGTAAAGCAGAATAATTTTGATTGTTAAAAAAATTCGAGCAAAGCTTTGGAAAATAATTAAAATTATTGAAAAAAATAATTATTAATTTTCTGATGTCATTAATTAAATTCTCCAATAATAATTAATCGTAATAAATCATTTTTTTCACCTAAACTTCGGTGTATCCCGTAGGCACTCGTCAAACTCAATTAAATTCATTGTGTATATTCTTCCAAATTTCGTCACTTTTTTCTCATTTATAATCGCAATATTAAATTATTCCCTCTGAGTATTTTCAATTACGACTCTTCAATAAGTGGCATTGTGAAGAAAATTTAATTTTTAATTTAATAATTGTCTCAAGCGAGTAGAAAACAGAACAAACACTTTCCAAAGCCTGTCAAAAACGTATTTATCAGAGAATAATGCTGGTAGAGGGGGAAGAAGACGCAGGTTCGAGAAACGCTCGCCGTTGTCGTTGTCGGAGTGAAAACAAGATGGCGGCAGAGTGCATTTCACACGAGCGGGAATTGCGTCGTTCGTCGTGGTAAATGTCGAATTAATATAAAAAACTAATGTCAGAATAATCTAAAAGTATTCTTGAAGTCATTTATTACGATAAAACCTTTGAATTATTAAATAATTTCCATTAGTTTCTTGGTTCATTGTTTTTTTTTATTGAGACAAAGAATCGCCAAGAATTCGGGCGGGACAAGGGTGGGGAGAGGAGGGAGAGCGGTACCGCTCCTGTCCTGCGATCGTCACTCATTTCTTCAATGACAAAGGGTTCGGACGTATTTTAACATTTCTCCTTTATTAAATTTTGAAATTAACATTATTAATTATTTAAAGCAGTCTGCATTACTCAATTAAATAATTCTCACAATGAGAAAGGGTTATCAGCATTAATATTTGGTTTTTATTAGTAAATTTTAATAAATTGAGTGGGAATGGAAAAAAGCGGGAGAAAGTCCAGACTGATGCTTAACGATGAGCGGTGGGGGAGGGGAAGGGAGAGCCGTACCGCTCCTGTCTTGCGATCGTCACTTGTTTCTCGAATGACAAAGGGTTCGGACGTGTTTTAACATTTCTCCATTATTAAATTTTTAAATTAACATTATTAATAATTTGAAGCAGTCTACATTAATGAATTAATTAATTCTCGCAATGAGAAAGGGTTATTAGTATTAATAAATACTTTTTATTAGGAAATTTTAATAAATTGAGAGGGAATGGAAGAAAGCGGGAGAAGTTGCCGGTTAATGCGTAGTTACAAGGGGAGGGAGTGAGGAATGCGAAGTGTGCCGCTAGTGCATCCGACTTCATTTGTTTCTCGGAAGTCAACGCGTTCGGATGTGTTTTACAGTTGCTCTTAAATTTAATTGTGAAGTCGGCAGTTTTAATTATTTTCAGTGATTTGTGATAGTGAATTTAGTGGTGTGCAGTGAATTCCCATGAGTCGCCGCCATTTTGTGAGAGACTAGAGACATCGCAAATCCTCAGGAGTGAAGTGTCTTCGGCTGATTGTAAGTTTTATAAACATTTAATGAACAATTCAACGAGATCATCAGAATTTGATTTTGTGGAAAATAATGTGAATGCCTCCTTGCGTTCGGGGAGTGAAACCATTGTGACTGATTCTTTGAGAATTTTTGCCTTGCTGGTTACTATTACTGCTCATCTCGAAATAATACCGATTGAACTCATTCTTCATATGTTTCCGTTTATTGACATGCGAATCAACACTAGTGAAAGACTCGATTTTCCTTTGTTAATACATTGACACTATTTATTGGCAATGAGGAATATTAAATCCACGAATTTTCCAAATTTCGTCGATAAAAAGTAATTATTCGACCCAGTGACTCCTCTGGATTTTTGTGAGTGCTCGTGTGAGTGGTTTGTGCCGGTTTGACACAACGAAGAAAAGTGCTTCTGGAATTTCCAGCATTTTATAGTTATTTGGAGGAGTTTTATCATCAGGGTAAGTAAATTTTAAGAATACATTAAAAAAAATTGAGGCGATTATGAATTTGAAGGTAAAGAAGAAGTGGTGATATGAGAGGAATGGAGATTTTTCTCCTGGGACTCCATAACCTCATTTTTCATTTGTTTCCTATCATTAAAATGAGACTTTTGGTACAAAAATTTAGTTCCTGTTGGAATTAATCAATTTTATTTATAGGTGAATCATGACTGGAACTGCGACAGAGTCAGTGCCTACTGAGAAGGCCTCAAACAATCCCCTGGAACAATTTGTACTCCTCGCAAAAACGGCGAAAGGTGCAGCAGCCCTGGAACTGATAAAACAAGCGGTTGAGACACCAGGAGTTCATGTATTCGGTGAACTCCTTGATATGCCGAATATCAAAGAATTGGAGAATGGACCACACGCTGAATACTGGAATACACTCAATCTCTTTGCTTATGGAACCTACAAGGAATATCTCGCCAACACTGAGAAACTTCTCGAATTGACTCCAGTCCAGAAGAAGAAGCTTCAGCACCTGACGATTGTTACACTCGCTGAAAAATCAAAGTGTATTCCCTACTCTGTTCTGCTGGAGGAGTTGGATGTGAAGAATGTTAGGGATCTGGAGGATCTGATTATTGAGGCTGTTTATGCTGATATTATTCATGGGAAATTGGACCAGAAGAACTCGCAGCTGGAAGTGGATTATGCTGGATTGGGCAGAGATGTCAGACCTGGTGAGACTGGAGCTGTTGTTGACACTTTGGCAGCTTGGGGAGAGACGTGCAATGCTGTACTCGCTTGCATCAAGCAACAGGTCATTGAGGCCAATACAGAGAAACACAATGCCACGCAGCACAAGGAGAAAGTTCAGCAGAATGTAAGGAATCTGAAATTAATGGGTTCAGGGGATTAATTTGAAAGATACTGATTTTCCTGTTTATTTTTTCAGATTGCCACAATAAAAAAATCTATTCTATCACAAGTACAAGAAGCTGATATTGCTGGTGGTAGCTCAACTGGTGGCAGTGAATCCAGCAGAGAAGCACTATCAATACCTCCAGACTCAAAAAAAAAACAACAAAAGGCCAAAGGTTTAAGAAGCAGTGGTAAGTTTTGGAAGTCCTAAGTTGAATATTGAAAAAAAACGTAAAAACTCGTGTTTCACCTGGTTTTCGACGCAAAATTAAAAGAATTAATTTGGAATTTTTCAACAAAAACAAGGAAAATGTTTTGTCAAGCTTAATTGCTTTTTTTCACATCGTTGAGTGCTTTTATTAAATTCTTTTGAGACCAGGGATGTAAAATATGTTAATAAATACTTAAAACTAAAGTAATATTGAGGAATGAATATTTTTTTTTCTTTGTTAAACTTTTTCATTTAATTAATCTGTCATTCATCATAGAAATAAGGAATAATTGTCTTGGGAATACTTGTACTTGATAATAAAATTAATTTCTAAATAAAAAGTGTTCACTATCATTCTTCTTTTTTCATTATTTATTATTGTTCACATGAGACTCAGTGTGACAATTTTTTTTTAAAACTTTCATATTTATCAGATTTTGAAACTTCTCTGACACTTCCAATGCTTAATTTAAGTATTTA
This sequence comes from Aleiodes testaceus, assembly GCA_963565655.1. Taxonomy (NCBI): domain Eukaryota; kingdom Metazoa; phylum Arthropoda; class Insecta; order Hymenoptera; family Braconidae; genus Aleiodes; species Aleiodes testaceus. The sequence goes on along the minus strand of OY751424.1, from coordinate 3,446,848 downwards.
AAATAACACTATTATGCATTTTTCTTTTATGGAATTAATTATTTTCTGACATTGCGTTGCACTGATTTTTTTCCCATTTGTGGACTTTTGCGAATTGAAGAGTTGAAAGAGATTAGTCGATCATCAGTTTTTTGAGAATATTTCAAGATAATTCACAAAAACCGGAGATTTAATTAATCTCAATCACTTGAATATTTTTCTTTAATCTATTGTTCTCTTCATTTGTTAAAAAAAATGGATATGAATGCCATTGAATTCCTTAATTCACATGTCAAAGCTCACAAAGCTGATATCAACGTATTCACATTTCTTCATTTAATTTTAATACTTAATTTTAAAAATCTAAATTCAGCACATTTTCGATTGCTACAATTATCTCAAAATTTTCTTTCCTCTCTTGAAAATGTATGGACTATATTTTTTTCTTTTTAAAATTGTGAACTGCAGTTGAGTAAATTCCAATAATAAATTCAGAGTTAATCGAGGAACAAAGGGGCTCATTATTGTTTCGTTTAGCTCTGAATTATTGTTTCAATTGAAATTGTAAAAAAAAAAAATTATTTCATGAATGAAAAAATTAAATACTTATGAAATAATACATCACAATTGAGCAATAATTTGACCAGAACTATAAACACTTGAATTATCATACATTAATGATTACAATATAATTAATTATTCAATTTTTTTTATAATACAAGAATTACATGGATGGTTTCCTTTTTTTCATGATAATTCGGATTACAATATTCCGGACGTTAACTGATAAAATTTTCCAATGAAAATAAATTTAAAAAATGTTAACTACATTTTCACTGATTCAATTCCAATAGCCTGTAGATTAAATTTTGAATTTATAACTTCACAATTTAATTTTAATTCAATTTAAATTAGTTATTTAATTATGGAATTTACAATTTGCACAGTAATGTATTTTATTTTTAAATTCTTCTTATTTGAATTCGAAAATCTGGATTATTTACGGCTGATAAATTTAATATTTACAAATTAATTATTCACTAGACATATTAAGCATTTAATATCCATTTTATCATTTTAATAAATGTGATATTTACAATTAATTTCCTATCTATTTGACTACGTTATTTACATGGATTATTTGCATTTTTTACAAAAATGAAATTTAATTAATTTCAAATGAAATTAAAGAGAAAAAATAAACTTGTACAAATTATAGATTTTTTTTGTTGCAATTTTTGACATTCACAGTGAGGAAGATACAAGTAGAAAATCTTTTTGTTACTTTAAATTTATTAGAACCTTCGATTTGATTATCTAATTATCTTATCAATCATTATAGATATCTTTCAATTTATTAACTAACAATAGGGGAAGGTGGAGTAAAAAGGCCACAAGGGGTAAGATGGGCACATACTTGCTTTGAAATTGTATATTTTGAGAAATCAAGAGAAATATTGAAGATAGGTTTTTTCTGATGATTCCATTGAAAAGCTGAGACGATTTTACATAGGAATCAAGTGACAAAATATTTTTTTTCCGATTTTCAAAAAAATCGATTTTTTTCACCCAAATTTGAAGGGGTTTACCTTCAAATTCATCAAATCTGGGTGAAAAAAATCGAATTTTCAAAAAACTCGAGAAAATTAATTTTGACACATGTTTTCCGGCTAAAATTTCCTCAGCTTTCCAATGGAATCATCAGAAAATCGCTATCTTCAACCGTTCAATCAGAATGTCCATTTTACCCCGATTTCCCCTACCAAATAATTTTATGATCACAGTGCAAAATGAACCATTGATTCATTATCTTTTTTTTTTTTTCGTTGGTTCATTTATTGTTTTTTTCCTTTAATATAGAACACGTAGTATTTCTTTAACTTTCTTATCATTTTTATCGTTTCAATAGACAGAATAATTCGAAGAATTCCCTCCGGCTTTTTCCGCAAATATCTCCGAAACAAGTGAGTTTACCTTTATCTCTCTACTGAATTCTCTCGAATTCGACGATTTTCCCAATTGTCAATGGAAACAATGAAGAACGAATGCTCATTGAGCCGAAAATGTATGAAATTATTCTCTCTTTAAAATGAATTCCTCCCTTTAATCATAAAATTATGAACTTTTTTCATTAAAAATGGTCCTGTTTTGATATCCGGCATCAACGATCTCCAAAAAAAAAATTAGAAAAAAAATCACTCTCTCATTATACAACTACGGGCCTCTTTGAAATAGGTTTCAGATCGGCTTGGTAAATAGGGGATTTGAATTCCTCATTATTCTGCTATAAAGGTACTTGGCTTTTGTTGAATGGACCGTTGCCTATCTTAGTATTGTTCATTGATTTCACATCATCAATTGTTTCATCAATATTCAAATCTTTTATAACTGGTGACGTAACAATATCAGAATCTTTTCCATTATTGTTGACAAATGTTTGGGTTGAGCGATTCACAAGTGTTGCTGGTGGTTTGCCGTTTTTTTTCTCAATTATTTCCATCTCGAGACCTGCAACAGGTGAATAAGTAACAAAAAACGAAAAAATTGGGTTTTATAAGGAATAAATTGATACATACGTTCACTCTGTGTTGAACAATCATTAGTAGTAACTACGATTTTATTAACAGCTTTATTTTGATCACATGTAGCAGCAGTTAATGTCACAGTAGCCATCATTGTTGATGTATTATTCCGAGTAGAATTAGGGGGTTTTGGTGTTGTGCTCCTGAAGGGGCCCATGCCACGTCTGATATTTCTCTCCGGATGTATCAGGATTATATACAACTGCAAGAATGATAAATTAAAAAAATTCTCTAAACCAGAGAAAACGTCATCAATTAAATCAACTAAATGACAAAAGGATTATATTGGATCTGGTAAAACTGTACCTTGGGACTGAATAAACATGCTATAGTCACTGATGCTGACAGACTAATAGTTACCGACATTGAGGTAATTCTCAGTGCAACATGATTGCCAGTACCGAAATACAGGGGTACAAATGCAAGCCAAATAACACAAGTTGTGTACATTGTGAAACCTGTAGCAGAGAATTATTGATTTGTCATTATAGAATGGCCTACTATTTGATCATTAATTTATATTTTTCATCGTGATAATGGAAGATGGGGAAGAAGTGCTATTCCACTTAAAACCTCCTTTTTCACTCCATTTCTCATTAACGTGGAGAGAATTGGATCAATCAGAGCTCTTCTGCACCCCATCCTCCATGAATTTTCTTTCAGAATTCAGTCCTCACCGATATGTTTACTTTCGTTGAAATCCTCGGGTATTTTGCGTGTCAATACAGCATAAACTGTGCATACTACGATCAATATTATTGGATAGGTAAATGCTATCATGTAACTAGCATCAATATAGCTATTGCATACAAGAAGATTGTCTTCACGGGTTGGATAGTGATGTCTAGCTTTGGCTGGATCAATCACCATCCATACACCATTTATCAGTATTTGTATACCGACTAATAGGGAGCAAATTATTAATTGGGATCTTGGTGATATAAATGATGGTCTTTTAGCACTTTTTTTACTTGCTTTGAATATACGTGCTATTCTATTTGTTTTTGTTAATAATGCTGCATAGACAACTGTGAAACAAAAACCAGCGGCAAATCTGTAACAGAAATTTAGTTTTTTTTTTGAATTTTTAATTAAGAAAATAGGCTTTTGGAGGAGTTTAATCTGTCGGGAGATTCTTTTCATCGCAAATTGGTTTATTATAATCTTCGCACTTCAAAGAGTTCGAGAGCTCAAAAGTGCAAATCTTCGTTAAACTCTTTTCTTAATTGAACGTTGGTGAAATGTTTAATTAATTTCTTTTGAAGATGAACTTTTTTGTGAATATTTCGTTAAACGTAATGGTTACAAAGATCTCGTTTTTTTTTTAACGCAAAAAGTCGGATTCTCTTTTCGAATAAAAGAGGATAAAACTCATTAGCATGTGCTCTCCATGAATTACAATATTTTTTCCATAATTCATTCGTGAGGTCAACAACTCGGCATTAAAAACTGAATGAATTTAAAAGAGAGAAAGAAACTGAGGGAAATACGTTATTCCCTTTTTTCCTTTTACTGATTAAGTAAATTTTTTCTAAATGACCGATTACATTTCTTTATTTGAATTTAAATAAGAACGACTGTTTACATTATTTCTCCACATACATAAAAATCCACTTGATAATCCAATAAAATTCGTGCAAATAGGAACTAATGTATTTTCCCAACACACTCATTGCTAAAAGCAGAAAGTTCTTGTATCGAATTTCGCAGTTTCCGAGCTGACCCATTGAAAGCTTTAAAATCTAGGGAAAATCCTTTAGCACAAACTTTACAAAACATTTCAGTGCAAGAGAGAGAGAGAGAACATTTTCAGTTAAACTCACCTCTGTATACCGCATACAATGTCGTTTGGTTTTAGTACGAGTGTAAATGTCACTAAGTAGCATAGGAGAATTCCAGTTAAAAGAATATACGATAATTCACGGCCAGATGCCCGAACAATTGGTGTGTCATTGTGTTTAACAAAAACGCCGCCCACAAAAAGCGTTACCTGAAAGTAAAAATTAATCTTTCAATAAAATAAAAAAATCCACTTTTAGTTTTCCTTGAATATCTCGAGAATCGTGAGAGATACGAAATTTTTTATTGATACCTTTTTTGTACACAACAACAAAATCTACAAAAAAGGTCTCTACAAAAAATCCTCCATCTCCCTCCATTTCCGAGTTATTCCTAATAAACTGAAAATGAAATTCACCCTCAATTTTTTTCGCCTCCCCATAAATAAGAGTGAATCAATGAAGTTAGGAAAAATAATAAATGAGATAATAAAAGAAGCAAGAGAACGAAGGATATACTAACGAGTATTCCACCAGCAGAAAGTGACATGGCACCAATTGCCCATCCGCTATCGGGCTTCAAGAATTCCTCCGGGATATCACGACAATAAGAATGTGTCTCATCCGGTACAGTGCCCTGAGGGCAGGGCACACATCTCGTCTGATCCTCAGCGTGTCTTATCTGGGATAAATGAGAGAGGAAAAATGAAGCAATAAAGTATCGGAGAACGGGCAAATAGAATAAATGGAAGAGAGAAAATTGCAATAAAATGAGATATTCAGTGATGTAAAGAAAATGAGTTTATTCAGGGATTCCATTGATGTTTGGCTGATTCACAGCAATTACATTTAATGGGACTACTACTTTTGGCTGGTTTACAGTCGTGATGACTACGTTTTGATAATACCAACCTGATACTGGGTGCAATCCAAGCAATGCCAACAGCAACTCTCACCCTCTACGTATTTCTTCGCTTGGCCAACTCTGCAGGGTAATGAACAGACGCTCTCGGGTGGCTGGGGATTACCCAGTCGAAATTGGATCTCTGCGGTGACACGAATGGGATTTTACAAAATTTTACTTATGAAAGAACATGATTTTATAATTGAGTTAATTTATTGTTCAAATGAGATATATTTTTAAGTGAAGATAATTGCTGAAGTAAAAATAGTTACCCGACATGTTGAGACTCAATTCACCCTCCAAATACTGCCCGACGCGTATCCATTTGTACTGGCCTGGTGAAACTTGTTTAAAATGAATGATGTTATATCTAGCTGGACCATCTCCATTTTTATCGAAATGGAATTTATCACCAGTGAGTCCTGTCATTGGAAATACATGAATCAAAGTTAACTCTTCAACTCGTCACCAATTATCCAATTTGGGTATAAACATTCTACCTATTTCTGCGAAATTCTCTCAACAGAATTGGAAAAAGTATCGTGAAACTGTATGAAACAGTTTTATTATATAATCTCCTTATTTTTCAGAATAAAGAGATTTTCCTCCATTTGAGAGATAGAGAAAAATTTCTCTATTTCTCTTAAATTGCGATAGACTAAAGAAAAATTGAACATTCGATTCAAGTAAATGTTCTTCGATTCTTCTTCCTCGAATATCTCGGAAAATAAACGAGATATCGGAATTTTTGTAGAGACAATTTTTGTAGCTCTTCAAATTCTCTATGAAAAAGATCATTACAAAAATACCACTATCTCTTTTATTTTCCAAGTTATTCCAAAAAATGTAATGTAAGAAGCTTATTTCAAGAGAATAATCGAAACGTTGAAATTCTCACCCTCAAACTCGACTTTCCTGAGATACTTGAGTAACTCTGTGCCCTTTGTTGGCTTCATAGCATCACAAAGACCAAACGTACCATGACAAAGGTCAGCGTGCATGTCTCTGTTGATGAATGAGAGTATCCAGGTAACATAATGCCATGACAGAGAATATGGATATACAAAGTTCTGGTTATATAATAGAACCAGCCAATTTTGAATGAAAATTAGTACAGACAGAGTTGTATTACCTGAATGCATAGGCAAATGCCATGACAGCATCTGAAACAAACTGCAGCTGATCCTCAAAGGCTGTATTGTTCTTGGTTAAACGTTCTCTGGTAGTGCATGGCCTCGTGTATTTTTGATTGTATGGTGTACGTGATGCATTTGGATAACGGCACTCAAAGTGATCCTCCCAGAATTCTGTAATTTGAATTGTCAAATTCCAGATTTTCTTATCATTTTTATTTGTTAATTCAGAATTAATTAAATGCTTAATACACCAAAGTTTAGTCTCAGTGAGTAAAGTTTCGTTCAACAATTGTTAAACTTTGGGGAATCAAATAACAGACAATTGAATATTCATTGCTTCTTGGTATCTCCATTATTTGCAATTGTTATTGCACGAGAATTTCATTGAATTGAAATCAAACGTTAATATCAATGCCAAATCGAGTATCGATGCTTGTAATAATACAATTATTTGATAATTAAATCAATTAATTCCTTTCACAATTAGATTTCTCATCTTGATTAATTATTCGAGGATTTAAATCGCTTTTAATTACATTTATCCAGAATCAATGACAATTACAATCTTCCAGAATTCAACTAGACTGATAATCACTTTAATTGGAACAAATGAAATCCATTTAACTCGATTTCTCACTAAATTCCAATAAATCTTCACATAATCAAACTATTCTGGATAAAATTAATGGTAAAATCATTATCCCCAATTATATCAAAATTTGACGTAATTGTAGAATAGTTTAATGCATACTTACCAACAAACCATGGATTTCTACGATTATTTTCAACCGTTAAATTCAGAAAATACTCCTTGAAACCATCAACTGGATTTGCCTGCGGTTGAACTGACAGAGTACCCTCAACTTCTGGCTCATTATTATTGCTGACTAATCCTCTGGCACTCCAGCCATCACTACCAATCCATGAGAATGCACCAGTTGCATTGCAACGTCTAACTGCTCTCATTACACCAGCAACTTCCTGGTCTGAGCCGAAAATAATGCATCCTAGTTGTGGTTTTATTTTTTTGAAACAGAAAATCAATTGATGCTGGATTACTTTCGAGTTTATCTCATAATCCGTTGATTCTATCAAAAAATGTGAAAATACCTTTTTTGTAGAGAATTTCAAGAGCTACAAAAAAGGTCTCTTCATAAATTCTCGTAAATCTCGTTTTTTACGAGATATATAGGAAATAAGAGAGAATACAGATTTATTTAATTACAAAATTCAGATAATTATTTCCGCAGTATTTCCTGATCCCCGGAAACTGATGGAAAATGTAATTTCTCAAGTGAACGGTGATAGTAAATGATTTGAAGATTATCAATGACACTTTTACGTCAATTACACGCTCACAGGGACATTAAACCAATAATTAGATTCTAAATTACCCGGTAATGAGTTAGAGCCAGAGACAGGTATAATGTGTCTCGTGGTTGATGGGTATGGTGCACAGATAATTACCCTTTCCCACCTACAGCTCAATTTCCCTTCGATTTTTCCATTAGTATTGGAGGAAAGAGATGTTCTTTATTTTTTTGAAATTCTAAAATTCTTTGCCCATTACTTCTGCACGATTTTCTACTACTGTGTACTGGATCTCGTGATGGTTAGTGATCAATCATTCTTGGAATTAGTCTACCTAGTTTTGGCATAGAATTTCGACAGATTTATTCATATGCACAAAATGAAAGATAATTTACGATAGTTGATTGTTCCTTTACGTAATTGCGAGTAATACCTGGTGTAAAAACTTTTCCATTCTTTTACATTAATTCAGGAGATTAAAGCTTGAGTTCTTTTTATTGAGACTTTGATTCTCCTGAAAGTAGGGATTTTTTTTAAATGCCCCTAAACCTAGACATTATCTGGAATTTCTTTTGCCCAAGATTTTGAAACATTTGGTGATGATGGGTCATTATCTAGTCCATTGGTACTCATCAAGTCACTCGCCTCTTTTTTTTATTATCTCATCCGTGAAAAAGAAGTTAATTACCGTTAGCACAGTGCAAGAAAATGTGGGACGTTTAATTCTCATTGCGAACGAGCGTCTGCGAGAGTTTACGGGAAGTATTTGGGCTCACTTGGACATCCCAAGTGGGATGATGCTGACGAATAATGAGTCTCTTGAAGCTATTCTTCACTCACATCATTTCTTATCGTTCTTTTGCAACCTTGGGATTTCCACCACATTATTCAGCTAGAGGAAAAAAAGGGCATAATGTGGCAAAGAATTCGTCTCGGTGAAAAGTAGGAGAAATTAGAGTTCTAATAGGTTGAAGTGTGAATAAAGAATAAATTCACTTTTTTCACATTAAAACACTACATTTTATTGATTTCTACTGTACCTCCTCATTCATTGGATGAGAGTGTCACAAAGGACTCACATAAAATTTTTCTCATTCTATTCTTTCTGTATATTCCTCATGAAGCCCAGTAGCGATCAGTTTGGATTAGCAGACAAAAGCCATTGGACATATAACTCATATGTATCCACAGTTACATTGATAAAAATATAGATATAGAGATTGGGTGAAAAATTTTCAGCACGTATTGTACATTTAAGCCGAGAGAATAATTGTTATGTAGTAGTGAAACGATTGGACTTGCTCCAGGACCATTCCCAATGGCTATGAAATAAAGAACATTCTTCCATCCAGTGTCTCCACTACTGGAGACAAGAGATCCTCTCGTACAATCAAAACTTCTTATATTCTTTTTTTTCTCCTCGCTTTTGTTTACTTCTTTTTCTACTTTCGTTTGGTTTTTTTTTTTTCACCTCTCACATTTCTTTTAGCCTTCTCAACTTTTTCTTCACTCTTTCATCCCAGAATATTATTGGTTGCTTTCGTTATTCTTTAGTCACTAGATCAAAGAGGAACTTGGACAAAGACTATTCAGTTTTGTTTCCTCAACCGTTCCAATCAATCAAAGAAGTGGAGGGAATTTTATTAAGTTTTTTTTTTCTTCCATTTGGATTGAGGAATAATGAGAGGAAATATAAGGAAGAAGCTTGAATATAGTTAATTAATTTTTTTTCATTTTTTTTAATAGATAATTCAATTCTCTACGAAAAAGGTCTCTTGACATTTTCTGATAAACCCAGTAAATTTTAAGATATTCACAGAATAATTAATTCCCTCCAATTATCTTGTTCTACTTCCAAAATTAGAGATGAAGCTGATCCTTTTTTTAACGTGAAAATTAAATTTTCAGAGTGCTGTTACTGAGAGAGTACTACTCATGTCCAAAAGCCTGTCTTACTTGAGAAAATAATTTAAAATAAAGAAAAAGCACTTCGAATAATAGAATTAAATGACCAAATTGATTTTACTTTTGGAATGGAAAAAAACCTTCGGGTTGAGTAACTACTTCCAGACTTCCGTGATTGAGTGAGAGACTTTTTTTTTTTTACGATTTTTCAGGTAATTGAATTTTCACCTGAGAAAAGTGAAAAGTTTTATTTAAACTCTTTTCTCTTATTCTTGAAATAATAAATGATGAAACAATGGGTTTCGAGTCAAGAAAGTATTATTTAAAAAAATTAATTAAGCATTAATTTTGCATTCATTTGAATGGGATTTAATGAAATTAATCTCGTAATGTGGGAAATGATTCGTACGTTTGTTGCATAAGTAATTCCATGAATTTTGATTGAAATTTCATCAATTCCTCTCCCTTTTTTTCCATCAATTGATACTAATTTAATGCATCATTAATTATAATATCAATATGCATATGATTATCTGAGACTGGAAATTACATTGGCTGGCTCAATTTAATTAATTGATATTGAACTAAAATTGTTTGAAACTCTCACCTCTTGCTCGTGGCTTAGTTAGCAGTTTTTGAACGATGCTATCGTATGCTGTCTCGTCAGCAACTCCAGAATCCTTTACGAGTTTCTCTTTGATGGCGATGCATATCTGATATTTGGCAAGAAGTTCCTCCAGTTCTTCGTATGCCTTTCAACAAATAGAAGATATACATTTTTTTTTGCATCAAGATTTTATTGAAAATTTAAATCAGATAGAGTTTAGCATTTCAGGAAATGCAGAGAATAATTTCAAATTCAATTTAATTTAAAAAATTGAAAGTAAATAGTTTAAAAAAATTCAATTTATTCTCAACTATAAAAAGAAAGGTTTTATCAAATTTTTCAATTTAAAAAAAGAAGAGAAGATATTGAATTCAGTTGGAGAAAGTGCTTTTCAGTCCATAATTCAAAGTCTCTCAGTATTTTATTGAATAGTCTATTTTATTTTCGAAACTTCTCATTCACTAATATCATCGTCAATGTGTTTTCCTTTATCATATTTTATCTCTTCTTTTTTTTTTCCTGGAAATAAAGGAAAACTCTTCTCTTCTTCTTTATCATCTTTTTCCCTTGAAATATAGCAGTAGATCGTGATTTCACAGAGGGAGGTAGAAAAAATTGAGTGATAAAATGGTGATTCTTAGAGGACACCTGGAATACTGGCTCTCTTTGTGGCTTTTTCGTAACTCAATAGACGTCATATTCAGCGTAAATAAACCGCAGGGAAGCCCCAGGGTCTGTTTGTCTTACTCAACAGTAGATTTTCAACAAACCCCACAAGTCAAGTTTACTTTGAATCCTCCTCTGGTCAACAATTTTGTGGTCACAGGGGTCACGAGAGGATTTTTCCTCATCCCTCTGCCTTTTTTTTTTGCAGATAAAAAAATGACAAACATTTCACGCATCATTCTTCACTTCCACTTTTTTTTTAAATAATAGTTTCCACTGAATAAACCGACAATAAAAAAAAACTCCAACATTTGAATAAATTATCCTTTGGTGCTAACAGAACTTTACAATGTGGAGAAAAAAAAACTTCATCTTTATGCTTGAATCATTGTGGAGTGTGGAAAAAAAGTTTGGATAGAATGGAAATGGTTCTTTTGAAAATCCTGTTAAAATTTCCGATTCAATTCAACACGAGGATTTCATTTGCTCCAACAATTCTCAGAGTTGGAGATTGAAAAAAAAGAGAATTGAATGAATTATTTCAGATATTCATCAAAATCTCAGTGTGATTATTTTTAGCTTTAATGATTGCATTAATTTAAATTTAAAATATCTCCATAACCATCAGATTTATCAAAAAACATAGGAAGGCCTTTTTTGTAGAGAATTTAATTCCCAACAAAAAAGATCTCTTCATAAATTCTCCTAAACCCAATAATTTCCGAGTTATTCCCAGTAGTATCTCCAATGAAAATTTCCTCCCAGATCTAATTAAAATGATGAATTTAATTATTTCTTCACATTCATTAAAATTCCCACTGCAATAATAAACAATATAAATCAAGTGAATTGAGAATTCAAAGTTTCTCGAGTGAACCTTCAATTTGCTTTAATTTAAATAAAGTTATGGTTATCCAGGGAATTTAAATCCCTGAACGAACTGAAGAATGGAAAATAGAAAATAAATAATAATAATAATGTAATACATAGTAATAAGAAATTGTGAAAACGAAGTGAATTTAATACAATTCTATGCATATTTCATCCAGTTTCCATTCTTTTCATTTTCAAAGCTAATTTCTCAACTTCTTTCTATAAGTCCCAATTTCTTTATTACATTTATTCCATCTTCATTATTCCAATCTTTCTTTTTTGCATAATTTTTCTGTTTTTTTCCTCTCTCTCTCTCTCTCTCTTCATTATTTTTTCATTCAGAACAGTTTCAGCACTCGAGCACTTGAGTTGGAGAAAGAGGAAAAAATGGAAAAACTCTTTAAACGTAAAAAAAAATAGGGGAGAGAGAAAATATGAAGTGTTATTTATGCTTTACATTAGCACTGGGGTTCTGCCGGTTATTATTATCATTATGCCTCTCTTGCAGGTTATCTCAGACTTATTTTCTTTTTTTTTGGTAGTTTCTTTTGTTTCTTGGGAGAAGAAAAATGAGGGGTGAGAGTAAAAAAGAGAGTTTGACTTGAAAATCTTCTTGTTTAATGGTTGAAATGTAAAGTTGAGAGGTTTTTTCTCACTTTTTCATTAAGAATTTTATGATATATTAAATTCTAATAATTGTTAAATAATTTTTTAATGCTTTTAATTGAGAAGAAATGGTAATTTCAGTTTTAATTATATTTTTTAATGAATTCTTCCAATCTCACGTTGATTTAATTGATTTCCAAATAATATTGAACCGTGAAAATATGTGATTTTCGTGTGACCCGTACAAATGCCATTTGCCTCTCTAAAATCCTCATTTATGGAAATTTTTTAAATATTCCCGTATTTTGAAAGCTTCATTAATAATTCATGAGGCAGTTGCATCGATAATCAGTGATATTAACCCGAAATTCATGACGACTCGAGTATAATCAGACAATTGATGAATTAATAATAATGAACATTAATCTCATTTTAATTAATATTTTTTCAAACATCAACTACAAAGCATAAAAATCTTGCACAAAAGAGCGACAAGGTCGATCGATAAATTACTATATAGTACGAGGATAAAAAAAATTCTCACAATTTTTTCTCACGCTTTTCTCCAACACGTGAATGCAGTAATAACTACTTTCACCTGAAAAAAATGCGATAAAAAAAGAATAGATTCACCGGAATTTCCCAATGAATTTTTCTCCCCCAAAGCTCCGGAGAATGCTCATTAAAAGTAATGGGGTAAAACGGGTATTCTCATGAAATTCTTTCATTTTTTTGAATTCTTGAAAATTCGATTAATAAAATGAATTGAAGAAGAGAAGAGAAGCTGAATCCAATTGTAAAAAATTCAATACGAAAAATTTCCATCGTGTTCTACAATTTCACTCACTATTTCTTCAATTACCCATTCAATTTATCCCGGTGACAATTATCGGAATGTGAGAAACGTGTATTCGATTAAAAAGTACATTGGTACGTGCGAATAAAAATAGATAAAAACATTTAAACTGAAATTAACAGTGGGTGAGTGGATAAAACGTTTAAACCGTAGACTGAATTATGTGGAACGTTTTGTGAGAGAGTTGGTTAGATAAGAGTGCTACGGAGAGGGAGTGGTTAGTGTATACGGACAATGTTCGAATTAGGGGGTCAAGGGGGAGAAAATTAAAATCATTTGCATTTTCAGATGGTACACATTAGACCCATCCCCAATTCTCTCTCTCCCTACCCTTTCAACTCTTCACTGGAACCAACAAATTAACGTTTTGTGGTCCCTTCCTATTTTGGCCTCGTACAAATGTTTTCGTTCGGTCGTTTTAATCAGCCCGTCGGCTTCTACCTGATTAAATACTGTACCATGGATAATTGACATTTTTCGTAATGTCAATTTATCATCGATGTAATTACTTTTTTTTCAATTAAATTGAATTGACATTTTAAATTAATTAAGTGAAACAAAATTATTCAGGTTTTTTTTTTGAGATCGAACGGCTTGGGGAAAAAAAGATGAAAAAATTCGGGAACAAACGAGACATGTTAGAGCATGTTCTCAAATTTTTTCATATTTTTCTGAAATGTTCTTTATAACAAAAAAAAATGTAGAATCCTCCGGAAGGTGTAAGTAGTAGAGCTTCGGGTTTGGTCAGGCGCTGGGGAAATTTATATGAAAATAAATCACAATAAAACATTTGAATTCAGATTCTCCTGTGAATTCTATGGAAATTCATAAAATATTATTCAAGGAATTCACTGGATTCCTGCGTACAACTCCTCTCAATTCACAAAGGAAGTTAGTAAAAAAAGAAATATGAACGTGAGATATTTTTTGAGTATGCAGTGGTGAAAAGGGACTAGTCTGTCGTTTCCTCAGCAGTAAAAGGGGTCACACACAAATAAATATTTATGGTGTCCCATCGGCTGTGAAAATTCTATTACCACGGTTCGAGGCAGTTTTAAATTTCCCCATTACTCCTGTGTATGAGGCAATTTTTATTTCTCTGATGCATTTTGCATTTTTTCCATTCTATTTTGAATAATCTTCCTTTTTTGTTCGCCCCTTTATCAACGTCATGAGCCTTTGAGTTGAATGCATTTTTTGGGCGTTGGAGCGATGGAAAATTGTTGGCAAAACGAAACCAATAAAAAAAAAACATAGAAAATTGCAGAGAGAATTTATAGGAAAATAAAACTTTTTTCTCTCTCACACTTACTTTTATCCCGTAATTGCTCTCCTCGTAGATTATGGATATGTAGCTCCAGCCCATTTTTCGAACAATATCAACCATCGCTTTGACTTGATAGTGATCGCTTGGTATTGTTCGAGTGAAGTACTCGAAACGTTGTTTGTTGGAGAGCTCTGGACTCGTTGAAAAGAATGAAACCTGTAATGACAATAGAAGCATTTTTTTATTTCATTTTTCCATTGAAGTAGAACTGCTCTTGATAGAAAAAATTTAATTTTTTTCCTATAATTGCAAAGTGAAGAAAATTGAATCAAAAAAACAGTAGAATTCCGACAACGAATAAATAAAAAACCGTTTCACTCCATTGGCTTCTTAGATATGAAGTAAAAACATTTTTTTTTACAAAAAAAAAAAAAGGATAGTGAAGATCGAAATGTTTGTGAAGGAATAATGGAGCGAAAGGACATTCTGGAAATGTCTTCAACCGGAAATTTTCCCGGGATTTTCATTCGCAGGCATTTAACTTCTTTGCTTCTCTTATTTTACCGAAGATAAATGCGGAAGATACAGAGGCAATTTTCTACTTCGCATTGTAATTGAAGTTTCACGAGAAAAATAGAAGAAACGATTTTTTCCAAGCTTCTCCTTTTATTTTCCAATGTCACTGAATTTATCTCGAGCCTTCGTAAAGGTCAACGTATTTTTATTAAAATATTCTTAAAAGCCCAAACATACTGACAGTTTTAAATTGAACCAGTAAATGTCGTTCAGTAAACAACTGTGTGAGCTTATGCAATGTATTTACACTGGTTTGTGACTTACAAAGTATAAATGATTATAAATTCCCGGTGAAAATTACAGTTTAACGTTTGCATCAGTTTTACACGGAATTAAAGTCGAATTTATTCGTGCTTTTACGTGATCGTTAAAATGCCAATAAAATTTTCCACTTCGCAGATCTTTTTCCCCCGAATTATCCAATTTCCTTCATTTTATTAAACCAAATGTATAAATATTTAGTAAAAAAAAATCCCCAATTTTTAATGAACTCACTGAATAAATATTTTCACTTCCACCCAAATGCCGAAATAATTGAATCTAAAAATAACTGGAAAGCGTAATTTTAGTGACACATTTTTCGTTAAATACTCGGGAATAATAAAAGCAATGTGGTGTTCAAGTGCTCATACAAATTCAACAATTGTCCTAATGCATAACAGTATTTGTTAATAGTACTCTCTTGTTGTATATATTTTGTGCTATTAAACGTCACTAGAATTCTGTTACAATGAGATATCATCTTATTTACTGGGGCTTGTCGAGAATTGTTGAATTGTGCATTATCATCAATTGTGGAATACGAGAGGATGGAAAAGGAGGAATTGTAAAGTGGAGTTTGTGCATTGCTTGTGATGTCAGGAGGAATTTTGGATGGTGAGACTTGCGTTTTGTGGATGTGCGTAGAGAGGAGAATGCGAATTCGACGGGTTTCGGGCAACATTTGTAGACGTGATGCAAATGGGCTTTTATGCACGAAGCGAGAGTAATAAATTCTTTACGACATTAAGGACAGATGGAGATGTTGGTAATTGCTGATTGTCGGAGAGTGTAAAGCTGAAGGATTTGAGGCATTTAAAACCATAAAATTTATCTGTTACATTAAATTAATGATTTTTATTTGAAATATTGTTATCACAAGATTATATTAGATATTTCAGAATGAAGTAATGGTAAAAAAAATTCAATTAACTTTGAAATTGGAGGAGAAAGGAAGAATTTTTGCTGACGAACTTCATGGGATTCTTCGGAACAAATTCAATTCCAACTGGTGAACTATTTTCATTGGTGAACAGAAAGAAATGGAACATCGTGAGCAAAATGAAAAGAACAACACAGAGATGGTTTTCTTCATGCCAATGGCTTTCTGATATTCTCAAGTTAACTTTAATTCTTTTTTTTTTTTATTCTTCAAGCTCTTTGCTCTTCTCGCGATTTTCCACGGATTTACTTTTCAATATTCATGTCACGTAGAATCGAAGTGAGCGTCTATTTTCGAAAGCACTGCCTCGGGCGATGTGTGCTCGATTTCTCTGTGGCAGCTTCTTAAACTTAGCGTCAAAGAAAATGTACGTGCATTTCAATTTATTTCATTTTATTATTATTTGAATATAAATTCTTTGTGGATAAAGTTCAATTTGTTTCTCGGAGTATTTGGGTTGAATGCCGAAATTTTTGGGGAAATTGGATTATTTTATTTTTGCTGACACTTTTTCTAAAAATATTTTCAAGTTCTGGAGTACAGTTGACGTGTTACTCGTCAGCCTGTATTTTATCTGCAAGTGCATCTCACTGTGAAATTTTTTACAACACAGAGCTTCATGTTTTCATGGATTACAACTTTTTTTCATTTTACATCTCTGTGCTATTTACAATCCCATGGAATTTTGTTCTTTCACTGTGTTTTAAAAAAAAAAAGCCTAGTTTTTTTCTTTCATATCATCAGTTTGTTGGTAAACTTGCGCAGCGTAGGAAAAATATGAAATCGATCTCGTTCTCCATTTTCCATTAATTTTCCGGTGAAATGATTGTGAATTATTCATTTTTTCTCTCTAATAAAAAGTGAAAATTGAAGTTCCTCCAAAGAATCCCTAGAAAAATAGGAAAAAACAAGGAAAGTAATTATCAGCGGGTTATTTGAAAATAGAAAATCGAGAGGAACTTTAATCCCAGGAAATGACAGAATAGAATGAGTTTTTTACAATGAAGAATTTTTTCAATTTTAAAAAAAATCCCACGCACTCTTCTCCTTTCATTATCTCGAAAACGAGTGGGTTTATTGAAAAATGTCAAGAGACCTTTTTTGTAGAGAATTTAAAGACCTAAAAAAAAGGTCTCTTCACAAATTCTCGTAAACTCAATAGTTTCCGAGATATCCCTAAAATAGTATCCGACTGATTTGCGCTCGAAAATTGCCGAATAATCACAAGAAACGTTAATACTCGATATGACGTGATTAATTCAGTCTCGATTACAGTGATTGATGCATTATCCCAGTATACAGGAATATTAACGGATAATGCGGATATCGAAATGACCAGTCAAGCCAATCACCTCAATTATCTTCACGCTTTCGCCCCCGAGGTAAACTCCCATGCGTTCATAATGTTCAGTTGCAAGCTACTCGCGTCAGAATCACGCTCACATGCACACAAACTTAGAGCCACCCTTTTGCCTGGCATGTCCGGTTAAATTGGGCGCTGGTAGGCCCTACTCATGCCATGAAAACTGATCTGCTCCTATCAAAACTGTACGAAACTTTTGCAGTGTGTCAATAAATTTATCCAAAAGTTTCTCCCCTTTTTTTTAAAACGTAATTTATAACATTATTAATCACAACGAGAATATTCACAATGATTGCTCAATTCCAATAAATCACAGGCTGTCCCGGAGTAATCATTCATTTCATTTCAACAGAATTGATTTATCCTCAACAGTGAATCCAACTTGTTTTTTAGAAAATAATTTTTTCCCCTTTTTTTTCAATGATAAATGCACAAAAGAATTCTCCCGCATGCACAAAACAATTCTTTCAAAAAAATCTTTTGATGAGATATTAATAAAAAAAATTGTTTTTTTCCGGTGAATTTTTTGATGAAAACTTTTGGAATTTACGGGAAGAACGTGCGCCTGACTACAGGAGAATCTACTCTACTGCGTAAGTGATATTCACGTTTTCTTTTTACTTCGAAAAATAAATTTCCATAGATTCATAATAAAAGCGAGGATTTAATGCTGAAATTCCGTTTCTCAATTTAAAAATGAATATTCTAGAAACACTTTCATTCATTATTTATTTATTCTCCATTTCATCCATGATGTGGCTCGAGCTACGTCTTTCGTATTCACCTAAAACTTACAACGAGATTGGCAATCGGTGCCCGCGGTTGTGAAACAAAATAAGGTTAAAGGAAAATAGAAAAGTGAGAGAGACCGGCTGAGCCCGGTTACAAGTATCGTTAAATTGAAGCCTTCCTCGTGTCCCTGGTACGAGAGCCAAACTATCGACAAAATAGAATAACGTAATACTGGGAAACAGAATGCTGCAACTCGTTGTTTTTACAGAATTTTTTTCCTCTCATTTCTATCATGCTATTACGATTATATTTTGTTTATTTGTTTATTGGAATTTGCGGGTAAATAACGGAATTTCATTGGAGAGAAGAAAAATTCAGGTTACATACACTGCATTTATCGAATATCTAATTATTGGAAAATAATTCAACTTCCATGGAATTCTTTTTCTCATTCTTTAATTCCGCAGTCGAGTGGGCGACTAAAATAAGTCAGTACTACTTGCAATCAGTTTTTCTTGAATATCTCGGAATTGAAGCGCGATAGAGAAATTTTTGTGATTACCTTTTTTGTAGAGAATTTCAAGAGCTACAAGAAAGGTTATTATGAAAATTGCTCTATCTCCCTTGGCTTTCGAGATATTTCCAAAAAACTGATGACAATAAAATAAATTCAATTCTCATACTCAAATTTATTTACACAATCTTCTATACTATTATTATGATTATTCAATTTTTTTTAACGGAAGAAATGAAATCCGTTATCAAATTGTGATTTAGGACATAAAATATTTTACGTTATGGATAATATTGTTTTTCACGGTGGACCGGATGAAATCGGGGGAAAAAAACGGATATAACAAGAATCATGTATGCGGTCACGCATAAGCCACGGATCAGAGGAAATATATGTAAAAAAAAAACGTACAATCCTCATTGTTTTTGCAAGCGTTTCTCTTTTGAATATCGAGGAATTTTATTTCTCTTTATTTTCATAATCTTCGTGCTTTTGATAGGCCAGATAATGAGCGTTTATTCGGGTTGAACAATAATCTGGCTTATAACATTGAATATTAACGAATGTATATTCATTCTTCTTTTTTAACTGACATTGATGATGATTAATTCACATTTCATTGCTCCTGGAATTGAATTAAACTGAGGGAATTAGCGAGTGAAGGATAAATTATTAGCGTCATTAATGCAAGAGGGGCTTTATTGAATTTCCGGAATTAATTTCGTTTTTTAAAAATAAATAATAGAAATGGAAAAAAATTCATGATTCTTTATTCGTTTTTTTCTAGTGAAACTAAGAGAGATAGAATTTTTTTTATAGAGACCTTTTTTGTAGAGAATTTCAAGAGCTATAAAAAAGGTCTCTACAAAAATTTCCCTATCTCGTTTAGTTTCCGAGATATCCTTGAATTACGTAACAAAGGACTTTTTTCATGAAACATTGAATCTCCGAATTGATTAATTAACAATTCTCATTAAGTAGAAATATTCAAATAAATGATTTCAGGGGTTATACCGTTTGAATAGTCATCGCAATTCAATAATCCTGCATTTAATTATCTCACAAATTTCAAAGGGCTTGACAATATAAATTAACAAAACGATTTGTACCGTTGAAGTTTCCACCTCTAACAACTGAAAATGACATTTCACTGAACCACCCAACGAGCTCATTATTTCTAGGGACATTGTTACGTCAACAAGATAAACTCAATGAATATAACAATTTCATATGAAACAATACTGTTTATTTTATTTATTTTATTCTTTCATTCAGTGCCAAAGTTGTACAATGAAAAATCCAACAATGAACAAAGGATTAATTCATTAAAAGATTTATATTGTTCCTTGAATTCATTAAAATCGAGATAATCTTAAATTTCACCTGAAAATGCATTCATTCAAATTTTTTTAACGATACAAATTTTCAAAAAAAAACACAATTGACCCAAATATACCCAAAAATCACGAAATTCATTTTCACTCAATTCCTCCGAGAAAATATTCTAAATAAAACAAAGAAATAAAAGATAAGGTGAAAAAATAAAAAAATAAAAAATTCTCCAGAGAGCAAAGGACTATGTGAATGTGATACAATGTGCATGAGATTCTTACTTTGTCTTCACAGACCTGTGAATAATGCATATTCTCATTGTCCACAATTCTCCCTCTTTCTCTCTCATTCATGAATGTATTGTCAAGTGTAGTTGTCTTGGTTGGTGGCACACATGATAGTTTTAACCACCAAGAACATTAGCATGAATTTACAAACCGTGCTATAAATGCAAGCAGTACGTTTGATAGAATTGCGAATTGAATATTCAATGTTGTATTAAAAGAAAACTTCCCCTCGACAATTTTCCCATTTATTTTTATTGCTGAATGCAGCAACTATTGGGATTTTTATGAAAAAACGAATGTACAAGACAGAAAAAAATGATACTCCTTGAATCATTAATCATTTTCACATTGTGAGAAGTATTAAATTCACAAGAAGATGTTACAAATGAATTTGAGAGAAAAAAATATTGGATTTCTCTCATGTAATGAAGAAAAATGGCTTCAAATGGAAATAGTGTTTTTATCCATTGGATTGCATGGGTAGTATATTCATCAAGCTAACCGAGTCCTTTAAAACCAGGTGTAGGCGGAGGTTGAAGACAGTGGAGATAAAAGGAAACCCAAGTTGGACCCTTCCTGTCTCTATTCTGCCCCTCCCTATTATTCTCATCAATCATCTCCAACTAGGCTCTCAGTGGCCAGAGAGGATGAAGAAAATGTAGGCAATACTGGACCCCTGTGTTTTGCTGGTGTCAGGTGTTATTATTCTTCATCATCTCTATGCTAAATTAGAACAGCCGTTGGCTTATAATACACAAACCCATACTTCATACAGGATTTTCATGGCATACAGGAGTTAATCATTATTTTACAGTGTCTGGAATATATTTCAGGGTGAGAGAAATGAAAAAGAAGATTTTTATGAAAGTTTCTCGGGTTTTGATTGATGAATTATTGAATTAAAGATATCTTGGAGATTAATGGGTTTATCCAAAAATGTCAAGAGACCTTTTTTGTAGAGAATTAAATTTCCCATAAAAAAGGTCTCTTGAGGTTTTTTCCTAAATAACTTTTGGAAATGATTCATCCAGTCCATTCTGCCCCATTGTCCATATGATAATGCATAGAAAGAGAGAGAGAAGGAAACGAGAATTTCTGCATCGGAGTTTTATGACAAAGCTCTGTGAAAGATTTTTTCCCCGATTTTTTTCAGTCTCACCACAAAGTTTTTTCCTCTTATTTTTGCTCCTTTTGTTGTACCACTGAGAACTTTACAATCACTTTTTTTTCCCCCTGCTTTATCATGAGAGAAGATGGATGAATAACAATGCTCTCTGATCCCATCAAAAGGACGTGTACAACGCTATCGATTTTACGTGAAAATGAGTCCCTCATTATGACTCATAAAAAGTCTCATTAATTTCACGTTTGAATTCTATTTATTCTATATTTTCATTAATATCTTGTAGAATAATGTAAATCATTTCTGATTAATTCGAAGAGATCCATTGAATAATTCTAATCAAGAATTTTAATTAAATTTATTAATTATTTAGTTGAATGCCTTTGTGCATATTTTGATAATCAAAAATACTTCTGAAACCGCTCTATAAATTCTCGTTTGTACTTCACAACGATTGGAATTCCATAAATTCAAAGAATTCCATTGGAATTACCATGTGAGCAATAAAATGTTAATAACGTGAGAAAACTTGCAGGTGTTTAACCGAGAAAGATTTTCTAGTTCGATGAAAGGAAAATGTGATAAAAAAATCCGAAGAGTGAGGAATTTAGTCCTTAAGTTTTCCATAAAAAATCGTGATAAAAACACGTGCACTTGAGATTCAGAATTCGATATAAACTGGAAATTCTCTCTTGGTATGTTACACAGTATTATGGTTAATGTCCATTTTATTTGCCTTTTTTTCGTGGACTTGGTGAAGCCATTCGTATTACATTTCTATGCAAACTACGATTTTTTTTTTGGTATCACGCGAGCTGAATAAGACGGTACTCGAAGATCTCGTTGAGAATCTTTGTAATATGAGGTCGTGGTGAATTTTGGGTTATTTTTCGGTTGGAGTTTCTCGTTGTTTTTACAATGAGGTCAGTAGATAAGTGAGAATGGCATGAAAGAGTTTTTTTAACGAAAAAAATGGAAATTCTTGAGTAGCTTTGAAGCGAGTGAGTTTATCGAAAAATATCAAGAGACCTTTTTTGTAGAGAATTTCTAGAGCTACAAAAAAGGTCTCCTGACATTTTTCGATAAACCCAACGGCTTCTTAGATATCCACGATATAATGAAAAATAACGAGTATCAAAAAAATTTAATTAAAAAATCTGGTAAACTTTAAATTCTGACTTGGGCTGAGTAGTGGAACCATGTGGTTTCTCTTGTTTTCCACCGATTCTTTTTTAAACTCGGTATTTTTCCTGGACATATATAACACAGTTAATCGTGCATATCTGCACACCCAGTAAACTCCATGGAGTTACTAAAATTGCTGGCTTAAGGATGAGCCACGCGTTTGAAATTTATGGTTCCAATATCTCCATCTCTCGTGGACTCTATTTTGCATTCTAGATTTTTTCCCCGGATTTTTTTATATTTTTTTTTCAATTTCACGAGAAGATTTATACTAACCACAGAGTCAGTATTATAATTTTTAAACTCTACATTTTATTTTAAATTTACTCTCTGGATTAACAGATGTGAAATTAAAACAAAATGTCTCGGATTAATGCTTTAAATTTAGTCTCATTTTCCTCTTTTTGTCATTGGAGAAAGCAGAAAAATAAGAGACAATTAATTAATGAATTAATTCGATTCTGAATCTTGGGAAATGAGTAGAGTTTTTTTTTCTTCTCTGCATCTCTTTGATGTTTTCTTTTTAATCAGTCCTTGTTTTCGTAATGAAACTTTGCGCCGTGGGCGAAAAACCCACGAGGTCACCCACGAAAAGACAATGATAATTAAAGTAATTATGTAATTAAAATTATAATCCGAAAAATTTCTAAAGTAAAGCCTTTTTTTTAAACGAAAATAGGAAAATATTTGCGTTGATTAATTGCACTCTCTGCGACGGTCAACAACAAATAAAACCGGATGGGAAAATGCCGGAAAGCACATAGGTTATATCACTGCTTTTAAAAAAAAAATGTGGAGCGAGTTAATTGTGGTAAGATGGTTAATTTTCGAGGGATACGGAGAACTTAATCTTTCAGTGAAAATAGCCCCGGAGGTAACCCAGTAAAACGGAAAAGGGAGAGTGCGGGTTTGAGTTTATTAAGTAAGTTTTCTGTCGAGGAAAAATCCAGTTATTTTATTTTATACTTTCTTTTAATTTTATTCTCAATGTAACCTCGAGATGAAAAGAAGAAAATGAGATAGCGACATTTTGTTACATCTGCTGTGTATTCTTGTTAATGTAATTTGAATGAGAGATGCTGCATTTGAATTTTTTCATGAGACAAGAGAAAATTATTTCGAAATTCTTTACGTTTTCTCCTGTTATTCAGTGGAGTATCATTATTATGATAAATTCGATTAATCCCAGTGACGTGGAAAAAAGTGACTTTGTGGAAGAAGAGAAAAAAAGAATAGATATTTTCAATAAAATGGAAAAAATTGATTTTTTTCCTTCGTGATATATAAAAGTCCTTTGAAAAATGATAAGTAATTTAAAAGTTGAAAAGTTACTCATTCAAGTGTATGAAAAATCTGAGTCAACTTGATATCATAGAATTTTTCATCCACCAGTAGAGTTCACTGATTTTTTCCTATTATTCGATGAAGAAAAAAATTGGAAAGAACTTTGAAATATAAAGTGCTGAGTTTGTAAAAATTTCCTCCATCTTTCAAACTTCATAAAATCGATTCATTATTGATTCAGAATTTCCATAAAATCACATAGGGGAAATCGGGGTAGAATAGACATTCTGATCGAACGGTTGGAGATAGCGATTTTCTGATGATTCCGTTAGAAAGCTGAGTGAATTTTGGGCGAAAAACATGTGTCGAAATTATTTTTTTCGAATTTTTTGAAAATTTGATTTTTTTTACCCAGATTTGAAGGGGTTGGGCGAGGTGACAGGGAGCATCTAAGATGCTGAAGAAGAAATGGATTTCTTTGAATTTTCAAAAAAATCTATTTTTTCACCCAGATTTGAAGGGGTAACCCCTTCGAATCTGGGTAAAAAAAATCAAATTTTCAAAAAACACAAAAAAATTAATTTCGGCACATGTTTTCCGCCTAAAATTTCCCCAGCTTTCCGATGGAATCATCAAAAAAATTCCATCTCCAATATTTCTCTTGATTTCTCGTAATATACAATTTCAAAGTGAGCATGTGGCCGTTTTACCCCACCTTCCCCTAATTCAACTGTTTTATTGTCAATGCAATCCAGGTAATAGTGCCTGTACTTTATAAGATAGAAAAATGATAAGAGAGCAAACTATTTCACGCTACGACAGTCTCGCACAATTACCTCGTAACTTAACAAAAGTACAAAAACTTCATGGCTCATTGGATTATTTGCGTTTGATAAAGAAAATTGGAGCACGCGAATTGAACGTTTGGGAGTTTTTTCTTGGTTTCCTTTTTTTTTGGCACCCGTATGAGAAATGTGAGAAATGAGTATCATTACTCTCAAACATGAGACTGAGGTTTGAAAGTAAAATATTCAAATAAACCTGCCTCAAAATTACCTTCAATTCTTTCATGAATATCTTTCTAGCAAGTGGATTTATCGAAAAAAGTCAAGAGACCTTTTTTGTAGAGAATTTTCCGAGTTAAAAAAAAGGTCTCTTCAAAAATTCTCCTAAACCTCTCCGTTTCCAAGATATTACCCAATTAATCTGCACGTGCCCTTTAAATTCTCAATCTCGGATCAGATGCGCGCGCAGTGGCGCAGACGTCTGCCCTTTCGCGCCCGAATTCAAGCGTTTCGCACGCAATTTTCATTCCTCCATAAAAAAACAAATGAATTTGAAGGAAGAATGAATAAATTTACACTGACCTGCGGGATTCTGAAGAGACGAAGTAAATTAGCCACTTGAATCGACGTCACCGAACTAGCAGCACCAACAACACCACTGATGACCTTTCTCACAGCCGTTTTATTGCAATGATACTCCGCCCCATCGATATTACTGATAGAACCTGGAATTCAAAGGGGAAAATAAAAGATCAATAATCTTAATGAATTTTCTCAAGTCAAATTCATGAGGATAAATACCAGAAATATTTGCCGATTCCAGTTGAATTAAATGCAATGGCTCTCAAACAAGATTGTTGACGTTAAATTTATCGAGAAAATTCCGAAAATTCAATTGTAAAATTTATAGAAAATACCAGAGCTCAGCCATTATAGCCTCAAATTGTTGAAGTAAATTGTGAACGAATTTATACGAAATTCAATTGCTTCAATTCTTTTTTTCCTCTTTTTCTTCCAATCTTGCAACTACAGTAATCTGTTTCAATCCTTCAAGTATTTCGACGTTTTTCAGATCTTTCTTTCATTCATTTAATTATTTTTCTTTCAATTTATTTTCGCAATTAAAAACCTAAGTGGATTTAATTACGATTCAATTTTTATAATTTCATTTCCCATTTTAATTGCATAAAAAAATCCGAATTTTGTGTAAAATGTCGAGTGAAATTGTGAGGAAATCCTGCTCATGTTCAGATTAAAAATGTCAGAATGAAAAGAGCTTGATCGATAAGGATCACGATGTATCACACGTCCGTTCTAGATAAAAATCAAACCACTATGATCTCATTTCTATTCTGAGTTATTTTCAAGAGGTTGGATAGAATATATCGACACTGGCTCTAACGCTGAGTTATGGATCCTCATACCCCGAGTTTCACCCCTTTCCCCTTGTTTTTTTCCTCTCTCCCTTTTATTCCTTCGATCGATTTCCGAAGAGCCCTGGGGACATTTTTATCGACATAAATTCGTCGGGCCCAGGGGTAGAGTTGCTTCTTTGATCTTTGTCCTTTAACGTTTAGGTGAATAGATACACGTATCGAAGACGCCTCTTTTCACGACAAAAATAAGGAGAAAAAGAATATAATAATAGTAATGAGATTGAGACAAAGAATTCTCTGATTCTTCAATTATCTTTTATCTCAATTTTTTACCCTTTTTCTCTAATCTCGAAAAGTCGTTTGCTTTAATTGTTAAGATAAGTTTTTTTTTAATTATCTAGAGATCCGAGGGGAATAGAGGGGAATTGTTGAGAATACAGGATGAAAAAAATTAGTTATTTCTAAAGCATCCAAGCCAAATGACCAGTCTTCATTCACTCCGAAACGTTCTTCACTAGAATCTCGTCCATTGGCTCATAAATTTCAGTTGTCCTCGAATTTGTACCTCTACAACTGGTCATTTGGTACAACCAAACTACAAGTGTTTACCGGAGCACGTACACAGTGCCATTGTCGTGTTTTGTATTCAACGGAAAATCTTCGTTCAAATATTTGCCAAAAATTTATTACCACCGATATACGATGAACTGTTGTCATTATTTTTCATTGTATTTATCGGGTTTTTTTTTCGGGTGATTCATGGGTTTCGTTCTTCCGGGGATTTCGATGATTGAGGGAGTTGAAGATTAATGCGAAAACAATAACCTTGTTTTTGTAGGATATCTTTGAAAGTAAGAGATATGGGACAATTTTTATACTCTTTTTTTATTGTGAATTTCATCAGTTTTTTGAAGATATCTCGGAAACCAAGAGAGATAGAAGAATTTTTGTAATAACCTTTTTTGTAGCTCTCTAAATTCTCTACAAAAAAGGTAATAACGAAAATTACTCTATCTCTCTTAGTTTCCAAGGTATCCTCAAAAAACTGAAGATGAAATGAAATTGTTTTGTCCCTTCTTTTTCATAAAATCCTTGATTTTTTACTCTTTTCCTTCTCTTCTTTGTCTTCAATTTCTTCCACTGAAAACGCAATATCCAAAAAAAACTTTCACCTGTCTGAACTACTTGAAAGCGTTATAGTTTTCGTAAAGTTGTGCGAAAAACCATTGTCGCATGGCGAGACTATTCCGGTAGGTACTCTCCGAGGAGCTACAACCTCGTCTTTACGAGTAACTCGACTCACCATGCTGCGAACTGGTTGGAGGAAAAAAAAAATGAGGAGGAAAACAGGAAAAAAAAAGCGTAAAAGTAAAAGTTTCTACTTCCAGTTAACTCAGACTTTGCGCACGGAGAATACGAGCGTAAAAAAAATGGCAGAGACACACACACACAATAGATGAAAAAAAAGTTAAAGAAAACATAACAATAATAATAAGTCAGGCGAAAAAATATTGTGTACACAGAGTGTATGGAGTAAGGGATGAAGAAGAAATACTGTGAAAATAGAAGAGGAATAATGTTGAGATATTTACGCTCTTGACATATTTAATCCCAACATTTTCATGAAGCAAACCCCGAGGGAAAATCCAACGATGTTTATCCACTAGTTATTATGAGAATAAACTTTTATAAAACCTGTGATAATTTATATCAAATATAATCATGTTGTTTCATCGATTTACTTTCTAAAGCTATGAGAGTATCCCGGAAAATTTCGTTTTCACTTGTAATCAAGTTTTCATGATTGAACAATCAATTTATCATATTTAATAATTCTGGGAAGAGAGGGAAGATTTTATTTAATCGAGGATTATTGAATTTTCGATGAGAAATTGGATTAAAGAGTTTCATGGAATTTATCGACGTTGACGAAGACTTTTTTTTAACGATTTTTTTGTTAATCTTCTTTGAAACTAAAAAAAAATGATTAATTATCGTTTTTGTCAGTGAGAATGTCTCACTCGTTTTTGAGATATTCGAGGAGAAGCGGAGGTGATAAATCACGTTTTATCAGTTAATTCCAGGATTAATTCGCTTTTCTCCGAGTAATTCATAATTCATTCAAAGCCTCGACGATTGTTCATTATCGATCTTATCTAACGAGAAACAAGTAACGAGGAGATTAAAATTTCACATTTGCGAAGAGGGAAAAAGGTGAGAACGTGAAACATAAGTATCGACTTTTCTTTTTTTCTGAGAGTTGATATCTGGTAATCCCCTTGTGGCCATTAGCTGCAGGCCACTGGCCCTTCGGAACTCCCCTTTTTCCCCCTCTTTTCTTCCGAAGAAATAAAAAGTTCAATTGTTAACTGAACTTGGGTTTAATGAGATGTAACAGAAGAAAAAAAACGAAAAATTTATTTTGTTGAGTTGCCTTTTTTTAAGGAGAATCATTGGGAATTATTACTCAATAAAAGGAGAAAAATATTCCCTCCGGAATCATCGAAATTACGATAAAACTTGGAGGTACAAAAAATTACGCTCCTCTTTTTTCACCCTCCAAAGTATGCTAATAAGGACGTGAAAAAAAAAAAGAGGAAAGAAGTGTTGAAAAGAGGAATAAGAGAGTGAGGAGATAGGGAACGAGACTGGAATTGCTATTCGTGTAGAATAAACTTTCTAATTGGATCAATCTCGTAAGAGAAAGTCGTTTTCAACCCCACTCGGATTATCACTGAGGCAGTAGGATTTTCCATTTCTCTTTTTCTCCTTTGCTTCTCATTATGTTGGAAAAATATTCCATCCATTTGAGGTGAATGAAAAAGAGGATCTTTCACCGCTAATTATCAATGCCTTCTTTAGATAATTTCGTAAAAAATTCTGGAAATATGGCGAACATTAATAATTGTGTGAAACAATACTGTTTAATTGAAAAATGAGAGGGTAGGATTGTCATTAGCGAATTGAATGCAAATCAAATGCTCAGATGCGAGTTCGATGGGGTTTTGGAGGCCCTGAGACAGAGATTTGGAGTTTGCTATTGGAAGCACCCCACCTAGCGTGCGGTTTGTCGATATGTACGAACAATGTTTCGCCAGCCGACGTACTCGTTGTCGTTAATCACAACTGGTATAATGCAACTGCTACTAACAGATAGCCTCAAAACCCAAAACGTCTGGCATAACGAATTGATCTCCAGTGATTATCAGTTATGATCTTCAGTTTACATTTTATTGCGTGACGTAGAAGATTATGCAATATGATGCCTCAATTCATTGAATATCATTCGAAATTATTATTTATTGATAAAATTATTATTTAATAATTTTGAGGAATTTTAGGAATTTTAATGAGAACGTAAATGATAAATTTGAATTTTTTCGTATGAATTCTCTTTAATATTCTACTGTTACCTTAAAAACTGTTGAATGTCCTTCGTTGCATTTTGACTTATTGGAAAATTACCGTGCATAAATTCACAATGAACGTGAAGAATATTCAATGAGTCCTTGATCGAATATTCCAATCTCATTTTTTTGTCTGGGGAAAAAAAGGAGAGGATGGGAAAGGGGGAGAATCGATTTAAGGTAATTCAGGGTCAGACGATTTAAAATGAGTGAAAAAATACGAACAAATGTCGTTATGAATTACTCGAGGATTTTATTCTCTAAAAGACATACGTGTACTTTTTTTTTTTGATACAAAAAAATTCGTATCTCCACTGGATTTCGAGATGTTGAAGCTAAAATTATTTGAATAGTTACGAAACCATTGTCTTTAAAATCCTCCGGTATTTTTGTACAACTTCATACAATTTTTATTCCCACTGCAGATTCACCTCCTTTTATCTCAATTAATAATGAAAATTTTATGTTTGATACATTAAAAAAAATTTCAATGAAAATATTCTCGACTTTTGTTTAATTTCCAGAGTTCATGAAAAATGTTGAATTCACGATTTTTCCATTATTCTAAAAAACATTTTCATTTCTGCATCTATTGTTATTAAATTTTTCCTCCAAATTCCCACGAGAACTAAGAAAGAACCGAGATGAGAAAAAAATTGTCATAAAATCGTTTTTTTTTTCCAGTATTTTTATGTATTTTTTATACAAAAGAAATTATATATTTTCATGCAAAATAATTTTACCCATGGGTACTATTGGTTGATAAAAATTCACCCTCTGGAATAAAAAAAAAACTCAGTTTATTTTCGAATAAATTTCTTTTTTCGCCATATTTCTTTATTTTTACTCATTTCCTTGAAATTTTAATGGAAATTCCATTAAATAAATGAGGTTCGATAATATCCATTGAGATAAATCATAATTAACGAATGAAGCCAGTGAATAATGCCAATTATGTGTCAGACGTCTGCACATTAAACACATGTTTTTGGTTTAAAATTATAGGATAAAATTTACACCATTGAATTAGCATTGTTGCATCATCAATGTCTCATAATTACGTGGTTAATTACGGTTGAATGAGTTCCGGTAATTTTCATGGATAATTTATCAAGTGACGACAATTAGTCATTCCTAGCTCTGAATGAACGTCAACAGTCGTATTAAACTTGCAAATGTGTTTAATATAAATAACCACTGCCACTTGTACCTAAACCGCAATTTCAACGAAATTTTCTTGAAGATACAAGAAAATGTCTGAGATAACAAATGTTCTTCCACTGAAACTCAACAAATTTCGGGTTCTCCATTTCGATTATTTACGGAGATATCGGCCCTAACTTCCAACCGTAAAACCGAGCAATTCCTCAGCTCCAAATATCTCTGAATACTTTAGATATCTGGCATCTTCTTCGTACGTTCACATCGATGCATCTGATTTCATAAAAGAGTCCAAAAGAATTACGTAATTCAAATGCAACACTTGTCTTCGATTCAACAAGAAAATTACATTTTTTATGAGTCTCGTGATTTTATGGATTTTCATTTCTTTAAAGTTCACGAGAGAATCTTTTTATCGATCAAAGAAAAATGAAAATACCTAAATTCTTGATTCTATTATATTTCCAATAATATTTATTTCACTGCAGCATCCATAACTTCGTTAACTCTGTTACCCAACACTATTTCCATGTTTTCCAGTGGTATGAGTGGCAAATTTATCGGTCAACCACTCAGTGGTTGTTAGTTACGACAGTGTTAAATTTCCCAGTGGAAGGTACGTGTATAACGAAGTGACGAGGTAGACAAACTGATGTAGTTTTGTACACTGTGAATATTGGGATATTGTCCACGAGCTTTGTTGAGGATGAGGAGGAGAAAATGGGTGAAAAAAGAAGTGCAGAGAAATGAATGAAGATAAAGAGAAAGCTGTGAGAAAAATAACATTGGAGAAAAACTGTTTTCATAATTTTTTTTCTGAGTATAAAGTCACTTGAGTGGAAAAATTGAACGTTTAAAAATGTGTGAATATTTATTTTTTCTGTTTATCTTAAAAATTGAATGTTTGAAATGAGTTTTGACAATTTTGTTATCAACGTACATGTTCATTTAATGAGACACCTTTTTTTGATAATAAAAAAGAGGGGAAAGAGGAGAATTCTCATTTTATGTTATCATGAAAGACTTTATAGTGGATTTTAACGACAATTTCGCTTTATTTCGTGTTCCAGGTGCATGCTCGGACTGTGAAAGAATCTGGGGACGAGAAAATAGGGGAGAAGCTGCGCATAATTGTTTGGAATTATGATGAACTCGATGGTAAGTTTGTGAATTCTGTTATTATTCATTCTTGAATGAAAATTCGGCTCCATTAGAAATGCGTCGCACGTACGATACACTAAACTACTTTCTCATTATTCTAATGAGAAAACTTGAAGTTTGACTGAAGATGATTTCATGATAAATCACATTTTCTCAACGCATTATTTCTCATTCGTTCAATTTAATATTATTTAAAATTCAAAATTCCTCAACAATTTCCCTGAGAGCTCTGGAAAATTCATGAAAACACTCTAAAGTCTGACTGGGTTAACTGGGTAATATGAACGTATGTGGTGTCCCTCCAGTAGGTTTGCTGTCCATTCAAGCGTATCAAGCGTCTTATCGCCCTCGCCCAGCACCTAATACGTTCTTTCCTTTTTTTTCTCCTTTTACCTCTCATCGTTTTTTACCATCGAACGAACCGCAATATCATACCCACGCTCGTCAATTACTTTAAAAATTGGAAAAAATAAAAATCCCCAAAATAATTATCACGAAACAGATGTTACTTGTTTTAATGCTTCAGTGATAATGATCACATATGGAGTATATGCTTCACCGATGATTAATTCATCTTTCCACGTTGGATGAGACAAAAAAACTTGGCAAACTCAAGAGGACATTTTTTTTTTCTTCTCTCTCCTGTGTCATATACATTAAAAAAATGTATTAAAAAAAAGAGAAATAGGAAAAAAATGAAGGAGAATGAAAGAATAACTCAGGGAAAAAAAGGCATTTTCCCTCGTCGGTAGAAGCAGGAAGAATATGAAGTATATATATCCGGTGAACCATTTATAGTCCTCCGTTCTCTTTAATTCTGGTAACACTCTCATTTCCCGGATGAATACTCCATCTCTCTCTTTCGCTCTGTTTCTCACTTCATCACACCTTTTTTTTTTCATTATTATTATTATTTTCTCACTTTCATATTTCGACTCGTATCACTGTTTGTAAATTTGCATAATGCCGAAAACCTTTTCCCCCTCAATTAAAATACATTGCCTCAATTTAAAGTAAAAATAATTCAGTAAATCTGAGGATTTCATGATTTTTAACGTTAATTAAAATGTTAAAAGTAGATTAATTTTTAATTCTGTTAAATTCTTGAGGAATTAAATGATTAACGTGAGACATGACAGAATGAAAGATAATTAAAAATTTTGTCATTGAATTTTTTAAAGTTTTAGGATTTTTATTCAATGAGAATAAAGAAGAAAATGGACGTTTTCTCTTCTGCATTTCAAGAATCCTTGATTTTCAGAATTTTCATGCACAGTCGATCGATATGTAGTCCGACAATACAAATACATCATCGGCAATGATCAGGAGTAGTGAATGCCGTGACCGAGAGCACTATCAGAAGAAAGGAGAAAAAAAAACAGAGTTTTGAGAAAAATAGAGGAGTAAGAGAACCGTTGAAACGGGTATCATTTCCTCCAAAGGGAGCGAAGTAGATATAGAACTGTTCAAACATTTCCTTTCCATTTACCCGTTTTTCTCTCTCCGTTTAAGAATTTATTTTTAGTCTTCAGCATTTTTGTTTCTTCAAACTAGAGTGAAGGAAGAAAAAAAGGAAGATAAATCTCGAGTCTGCTCCAAATACTTTTAACTCAATTGTTTTCTCGCAATTGCAGTACCGTGCTGATTACATTCCGAATATCTTCAGGAAATAGTACTTAAAATTGCCTTATTTGTAGAGAAATTAGACAAATGCAAGTGAAATTCAAATCATTAACACTTTATTTATATTTTTAGTTTTAAAACTCTCGAAAGAATCATAATTACAATGAATTTTTCGTAATTCTCAATTTAGAATTACGAAAATATGAACAAACCAATATTTGAGTTTGAAAAAAATAGGAAATTCATGACATAATTAAATTTTCATGAATTCATGAATTTCTTGACTTAAAAAATAAAATCGTGAATCATTGGTTTTTGGTAATTAAATAATTCGTAGAAATTCACGCTAATTTATTTGTAATATTAATTGCAAGCATGTCAATCAGCAGCGCGATTCAACGATGCTCCATCTCATCAATTCTCAACCTATCCCACGCACCGTAATCATCATTGCGAAACACTTTGAGCCACCAAGCATGTCTGACTATACACACTACCCCATTCTATTTTAGTTACCGACTATATCGTGGAAACACGATACATTGCTCTCTGGGGTGTACACACGAGGTCGCTTCGTGTACCCCTGGCTCCATTAACATTGCTCCTTTACCACAACCAATACCCCAATTATCGTGCACATAATATTGTTGAGCTCAGAGACAAAAATTCCGTGTTAATTTTTGCATTTTTCATTTCCTTCTCTTTGATGTGAAAATTGAAGATTAATTAATAGTTTCGAAGGAAGATGGGAAACATGTGTCAAATATATTTTTTTAAAATAATTTTCCGAAAATTGCAAGAGCAGTGAATATTCGTGCTTTCATAGCTTGAATTTTCCATGAAAACTTTTGTAGTTGAAGCATATTACTGAGTCAACAAGAACCAACGTACTCAATGAATTTCATTCTATGCCAATAGAGTCTGTTCAACAAAATTAAAATGCAAAAAAAAGAGCTGAGTCTGGTGAAAATGAATGAAAAAAAAAAAAAAAACAGACAAATGAGAAAATAAAGCAAAATTACAAAGCTTCAGGTCAATGGAAAAATAAAGCTCGAAAGAAGGTAAATGAATGCGAATATTCAGGATGGAAAAGAGGGAATAAAAAATAAAATGTTTGAAATTGACAAAAACAAACAATTCCAGAGGGCACATGGAAAATTCAAAAAGTTTTTCATTCACTTTGTTGTTTATTTTAATAAATCTGAATTTTTTAGCTTCTCCAAACAAGAATTAAATGAATAATTTTAACGCAAATGAAAACATTATTTTTTTAATTAAATTTCGTGAATTATGAGAATCATGAAAATTCGGTTTTTCGTCAATTAAACATTTGAATTTTATTCAATAAAACAATTCTCAGTCTTCAGTACGTTGAGTTGAATGTGCAGATATTCGTTTCTGATAGTTTGACAGGACTTTGAGACGTGACTGGATGAAGAGAGCCATTAAATTTGATGCATGAAGGTTGAAATGGAGATTCTTGAGGCAAATAAATTCTCCAAGAATATGAAAGCTTTTTCGTTGAAGATTCCCAGTAATTTTCCGAGTAGAGTAAAAAAAAAAAAAAATACTGGTGATTTTTATTGTCGAGAATATTCGTTCATCAACAAATAAAAATGAAGATAGAACGAAAATTAATCGGAATTCTCCAAATTTTCCCTCAATTTACAATTTAC
The DNA here is from genome assembly GCA_963565655.1 of Aleiodes testaceus. Classification (NCBI taxonomy): domain Eukaryota; kingdom Metazoa; phylum Arthropoda; class Insecta; order Hymenoptera; family Braconidae; genus Aleiodes; species Aleiodes testaceus. The sequence goes on along the minus strand of OY751424.1, from coordinate 3,411,592 downwards.
CAAGAGAAATTGGAGATCGAGGTGAGTGAAAGTGTAGCACATGGATAATAGGATTTATCCCACAGATTTTCCTCGCGTGACTGACGCTTCCGTATATACATTGACTATCTCTCTCCACTTTTTCACGTTCTCCTCTTACTTTTTTTTCACTTCATTCCGTTTTTCTCATTCAACGCGAACGAGAAACTCTCCCCGTTTTCCATTGAAGACGCTGGATGTGCCACAACGTAAAGAGGAAAAATACAATCCCGTCCGCTTCATTCTCCTGATAAAATGGAATGGAGGATAAACTATCCACCTCCGACTTGGATGCAAGCGATTATTACGTGAAGTCTCGGATAATGAAACGCTCGAATTTCCTTATTCCCCATGAAGAATAATTAGTTCAATCATTTCATCAAAACCGTCGAGATAAAACGTAAAAAGTAATGAAACTCCTTAAAATCTTTCTCAAATCTTGATATTTATTATCCCAAAAATTAAGGAATATTAATAATTATCATCTCTTCCCTTCTCCGATTTTGGATGACATCCTGAATGAATGATATATAATAAGATACCGGTGTTACTATTGCTGGTGCTGGTGAATCACAGCAGCCACCATGAGTAACAGCATACAGTTTCCCATCGCAGATGATGGGACTACCACTGTCTCCCTGAAAAACACGAAAATCCAAGAATTAATTCATTAAATCACTCAAATCATTAATAAATAGAATAAAATAAACAAGCCTTACTGGTTTTGAATCATGAGCACTTCCATCACTGACAATGCACCTCTGCTGTTGATCGAGAAATGGAAAAGTTCTTTTGCACAGCGCACTATCAATGACATTGACAGGTATCGAAGAAAACCTTAGGTTTGTCGTATGAATTGACGAGGTCTCCTTGAACTTGTATTTAATAAAATGACATGTGGCACCAGGAGAAGGATCAGGGGCACATGATGCGTCTATTGCTGCTACAGTGGGACTGAAGACCAGAGGAGCAAGGAGCTGATGAAATTTTGGTGAATAGAAGAGTTGTTAAATCATTCATCAGTTGATGCAGATGATGAGACATCTGATGATAAATATGGAATAATGAGACTTACCGTGATAACACCAATGTCATTTTTGGTGCTGGTGAGTCCAAGTACTTCAGACACTACTTCCACTTCGTATGAAGAAACAACGTCAACGGATTTTACATGGTGCCATTGGGTCGTTGATACGTTTGCTATCTGATTGGATCCAACAGTTATTCGGAAATCACGAATCATCGCACCCTGGAGGCAATGGGCTGCTGTTATTATTTGTCGGCTGGTGATAATAGCACCACCACAAATTTGCTCACCCTGATACCATATTGAAGCTACATATTTAAGTTGGTCTGGTTCATTTCCTCTCTCCCCGGTTGCTTCTGCATAGGTATTGATGATTGAATATTAGAGTATATGAGAGAATAAGTAGTGAATTTAATTACCATTGATGACGACTATCGCCAAGATGATGGAGACCAATAAATTTTTCATTTTTTAATAGTTTTGAAGGTTCTTTCCTGAAGCAAGTCTTACGACTTCTGAATAACTACTGATCATTCTGTCTGCAATTTCACATTTTTATATCAACTCGGAGACAAACAGTTCTAGCATTGTTAACTTTTTTTTTTATTCACCATGCGTTCAAATATTTAACTGATAACGTTCAATTAATTTCCGGATTTATTCAAAAGCCAGGGAAAACCAGGGAAAAATAGATCTCAAATCTGAATAATACAGAATTTTTTTGGAGGCCAATGGTCTTTATTGAAATATTCAAAAAAATTGAGATGATGCTTCAGTATGTTTACTTTGTTGTGTAATTTTTTCAAAGATTTATGGAGATGTCTTCACGCTTGAAAAAAAATCTGAATCATTTTGTCTAGTTGACTAATTTTTTCAGGTTTATAACTTGTAATCTCAAGAATTCTGAGACTGTTTATTCGTGGAATTTCATGCAAATTCGATCGTATGATGTCGATGGTTATTCTGCTTCAATGAATTCATTAGTTGATACGAGGAAGGCGGGATTGATAGAGGCCGTGTTTAATCAGTGTTCGTTTGCTTATCAAATGGAAATTCTTTACAATTAATGAAAAACTGGTTGTGCTCATCTTATCTAAATTAAACACACGTTCATGGTCATTGATGTCATCGAGCCCAACAATTTTCTATTCAAAACCACGTGGATTTTAGGGTTAATAAAAAAAATCGATATCCACCCTTCTACCTTGAATATCTCGGAATTAAGTAGCTCTAGGAGAAAATGTCAAGAGACACTTTTTGTAGAGAATTTGAAAAGCTACAAAAAAGGTTTCTTCATAAATTCTCCTAAACTTCATGGTTTACGAGATATTTTCAAAAAAATAAAATAAAAGAATTTTCTCCTCGGATCAATAGAAATAGAGGTAATTCAGCCCTATATCTACAGTTTCCATTTCATCTCTTTCGTATACTCGATACATTCCCCGTAAATTCACGTGAGGATTCTTCATAGCTATTTTCATGTGAATATTTATGGGACATTATTTTTTTTTTTACTACACATTGACGTAGTTTTGAGAATAAAAGAAGTTATAAAATTCTAAAGGAAAATAAGGGCAAAGAGAAAGAAATTCTTTTAACTCTGTATTTAGAGATAAAGTATAGGGTGGATTTCAGATAGGATTATCGGAGAAAATTAATAATATGCCTTTTATTGCCGGGGTTTTTTTTTATGGGGAAAGGGGGAGACTGAGGCGATTAGAATGCGCATAAATTCAATTCAGTGAATTTTAATCTTTGTCATTTACATTTTTCTTTGATATTGAGAGAAAGATAATTCAGTGCTTATTATCATTGAGATTATCTCGGAAATGAGGGAGTTTAGGGGAAAATATCAAGAGACCTTTTTTGTAGATAATTTAATTTTGCAAAAAAAAGGTATCTTGGAAAATTTCTGTAAACTCAATATTTTTTGAGATAATCTCGAAATAATGTTCATGCAATGAAAACCAATTTTCAAATTTTTGGTTTAACGAAAAGTTCATGTGGTTGCCCTTCAACAAAACTCGAAAATTTCATTCTGAAAACCTTGATTTTCATTCACTGTAATTAGTAACAATTGAAAGCATAAATTTTAACCACAAAATTATTCCAAAATTAACAGTAATTTTAACCCATTATTTTGAAACAAAGTTCATTCTCCAATTTATCAAATAACAGAATAAACTTTCGATTCTTTTTATATTCATTTATTTATTCCACGTGAATAGAATTGTACAAATGTGTTTAATTGTTTTGACCCTGGTTTGATTACAGTACAAATTCATTGGTCATTAAATTTGTAATTGGCTGAATAAACTCGGTGGCAATGCTCAAAGCAAATGAGATCTTGCGTGTGATCGTGAAAATGTAGAGAAATGAATGAACAAGTTCTCGAACTTCTTTTTTTTTTTTTTGACCTTAAAAAACATTTGTGTAAGTGTAAATGTTTGAGTCAAAGGTTCGCGTGGCTTTTTCATTTACTTCGTTTTTTTTTTTTTTTCCTTCTTTTTCACTCGTTTTATTTCGCTTGTCTGAATTTAAAGAAATAGCTACATTATCAAAGGCGAAAGAGGATTCAGTGAGGTGACAATGAGGTACTTGAGAATAATGAGGCAGTTCAAATGTTATATATTTTTATTCGTTAAATCTGAATTACATTCGCCTAGTAATTTATTCCCCCAATTTTTTTCCCTATTTTTCAACGAAAAGAAACATCCGCAATTTTTGCCACGTAGTTAATGAATTTTTTTACGAGTGAAGGAGTACTCGAAAAAATCTGAAAAAAATTGGGAAAATGGTTCAATATATCTTCCTTACTCTGGAATTTTTTCAGATTTTTCTAGAGTCCTGCACTTTCAGGAAAAATCCCAATTCACCGGAATAATTTTTGAATATATTTGAAGTCGATGATTATCTTAGTACACGCTTTACATGCGAATGTTTTTCACTGATTATTCGATGAAAGGTAAAACGAGATGGTTATCTTACTCAAGAAACTCCGAATAACGTAAACAGAGTATAAGAGAGAATAGTAAATAGCAGGGAATTCTTCTGCATCTCTTGCACTTTTTTTTTCTATTTTTTTTTTTGATAAACATTTACATAAAGTATGATTCGAGGAAACGAGGAAATTCGAGGAGCTTCAATTTTCTTGTTTACGTTGGAAAGAATATTTTTTTCCAACAATTTCTCACGAATATTTCATTTTAATTAAAAAATATTAGATGATGAAAATGTGAAAATGTCAAAATGACAAGAGAAATGATTTAATTACCCTCGATCAATTGATAATCAAATAATAAAGGAATTGCTTATCATTTCGTTGATGCCACACCCCTAGTTTCCAACAGGACTTCATTGCCTTTTGTGTTGTGGCAGAGAACAGGGGGTTAACGTTTACTCATGGTTGATATACTAACGTAGACATACCGCACCTATTCTCTAACATTAATTGAATAATGTGATCAAACCTTGTGACATTCTACCTTCATTCACGTCGAGATAATTTCTGAATTAATTAAGATTGTTATTTCGATTGCTCACGTGGAGAAAATTGATTGGTCATGAGCTTTGATGAATGAATTTTCAATTATTTCACAGAATAATGAGTAAATAATTTTTTTTTGCGTGAAGAAAACCTCGAAAAATTCTGAAAAAAATTGAGAATATTCAATAATCTGTCTAAATTGTTACTGAATTTTTTCAACTTTTTTTCAGGAAGTTGCTGTTTATTTATCGCAATAACAATTTATCACTTCGGGGGGAAATAAAAAAATTCAATTTAATTCTCCAAGAATTTTTGAGAATCGTAAAAAAAATATTGAAGTATCGTGTTTGTCAAATTTTAACGATTTCCGTAAGTGAATCGAGTAGAGGAATAGTCAGCCGGTGTAGAGAATTCAATAATGTTTATAACACCTTGTAACAAAACTACGCTGCAACAATTTTGATACAATATTTGTTCGCGTTATGTGCACACTTGTGAAATTCCACATGAAAGTTTTGAAATCAAGTGAAACTATTTCGTGTGGGTATTATTGAACGTTTCTATTGTTGATTGATGCTCTCGACGTTTTCCCGAGTCAATGGGAATTTTAAGATGAATTTTTTTACGTCAGCAGAAAGAATTTCAAAGTTTATTCCTCGAAATGGTCATTTTATTTGATCAATAAAACAAAGAGATTTCAGATATTTACATAATTTCTTGGGAAATTGTTTATTTATGTAGATTGACTCTGGGACTATCAGTCAGATATCGAAACTCATCTAATCAAAATCGAGTTAACCCTAAAACGTGAGAAAAATATTGAATTTCTCCTGAAAATCCCCCTTTTTTCATCATTCCTCTTTTTTTCCATTTTCTCCCCGAACAAAGTTGAAAACTCCTGTAAGTTCTGGTACCAGGGGATCATCATGACTACCGTTACACAATTCCAACTCCCAGATGCCCAATACATGCGGGTATCAGAGACTTAATGTTGAAATTGATGTTAACTATGTTCCACTTTTTCCTCATTTTCTTCCCTCAAAAACCGAAAAAGACCCTCACTTCTATTTCCCTGAATATCTCCCTAAAAAAGACAGATACAGGAATTTTCATGGAAACCTTTTTTGTAGAGGGAAAAAAGATCTACGAAAAAAGTCTCTACAAATTTTTTCGTTTCTCCCTTTTTTTCCGAAATATTCAACAAAAACTAGAGTACCCTGAAATCGATTAAAAAAAGCAAAAAAAAATAGAATTAAAAAACTAAATAATTCGGGCAGAAAGTTAGAAATTCAATTGGCATGAAATTGATGGTCAAGTTCACCAGAAAGGCATTAGACACTGTGAAATTTGCGAAAACTTTTGGACAGCGTTTGGTTAACCCGATGTCTCGTTACTTAAACAGTAATTACTGAACTTGTCGAAGTAGTGGTCATCACCGTTGATTATCAAATGCAGGAGTAATTTTCATTTATCCGTTATCAATGTTAATCATTGAATAAACTTCACATTAATGAAGCCTGATGATAGAGACTAGATAATATTGTCCGGGCTATTACGAGGACTTGAAAGTGAGTTTCAGGTTTCTTGGAGTATTGAGAGTATCTTCACGGATGTGAAGTTGATACTGTGAGAAAATTAATATTATAGAGAAATTCGAGAATCATGGGCTTCTTGAGGCATCAGTAGTGATACTGCCAAAATAGTCAGACACGAGTGAATTAAATTGTACAACATTTAATTACATTAAAGTTTAATTTGGCAAATGGTTAGAGAGTACATAAAAATAGAAAGAAAGAAAATCACGAGACAGATGTGAAAAAAAGTAAATCGTTGAGTTGTAAGTTTGCCTCAGGTGGAAATTTCTCGGTTGGAATTGTTGTGTTCAAATAGACAATGCCTCACAGGCGGTGGCCTTTTCTCCCGTTAGTGTAATTTAGGTCTCTCGGCTGTTTTATTGACAAAGCGTCACCCAATATCGACCACTTGAAATAGCGTAATTTCTGATCAGTCAAGCGAGATCAATTTAGGGTGATTGAATTTGTTGCTTGAATATGTGTTTGGATGATAAAAAATTCCTCGAATTCATTCATAAAAAAGTATTCCATTAATTAATTCTGAACAACACAATGAACTCCTGCAATCACTGATGAAAATCAGTTCTTCATTTTATTTTAAAATTCAACCACAAAATCACTTCATTTAATCATCAAAAATTCATGAAAATCACGAGAATAAATCTCTCTTCACTTAAAAAAATTGAATTCTCCCAAATTTGTTTATTTATTCATGAAATGAAAGAGTGAAAATTCTCACGAATTCATTTATTTCATTTTTTTTTTTTTTCATTATTCCTAATTAAAATACTAAATAAGAATCATTAAATGAAAGAAAAATCTGAGGCTCTGCCTTTCATCTCGTTAATTTTCCTCTCGCCTCCAGAATTTTCCTCCACTCTCAAACGAAGAAGAGAAAAAATATCCAGGGGCAAGTGAAAGGCCTTGAGAAAGGAAAAAAAAAAAGTTAGATAAATAGAAATCAATGAGGGCTCCCTTTGACTCCGTGAGAATAGAAGAAAAAAAAAAAAACGTCAGGGAATGATAGAAAATGAGAGAAAGAAATGTCATTCAAACTGAACTAAAATCAATTGAGAATTGAAATTCTGTCCTCAAAAAAATGTAATAAAACTAAATCTATTCTCCCCTTTTTCTTCTATTTTAAAAACAAAAAAACTTTAATGAGAGATCATTTATTTTATCAGTTTACCCATTGGATACTCATAATTCATCGCATTTATTCTACAAATAAATTTCTCTTAAAATGGAGGAATGAAGTCTTATCATGTCTCCATGAAGCACTGAAGATAAAAGGAGAAATGAAAAGACGTTTGAATTGGCTACTGAATACTGTCTCTCATTGATTATCGATAAAAATTCCTTCAATCACTGTTCAACTATTTTAATTACTCTTTTATGATATCATTACAATGGGATAATGGGTCCTCGGACGTTCAATAGGTTGTTTTAAACGTTCATTACAACATTTAATTACTCTCCTTCCTTTCTCCACTAAAAAAAATAGAAATTTAAAAAAATTCCATTTTATTCTGTTAATAATTGAATTAAATTAATGACTTCTAAATCAATATTAAATTGCAGTGATTAAGTGCATAACACATTAATCATTGGAAAACTGTGTTAAGTCGTTAGTAAAGGATGCTCGTATTATACTCGAAATATTCCAAACTCCAACGTACTACTACAGAAACTAGACAACTTTCCATCAGTGTTATACTTTGGCCAGAGTTACGAGAGTCCCATGGATCTATTTTCCCACTGAGAATATACACTAACCCATTTTCTAGTAAAGTGGAGCGAATTTAGAACGATCATTTCACAATGTTAAGTGCATACTCATGTGGTTATCGATGCACATATTTTTTCCCAAATTTTTCTTTTATTCTCCTCTACTCTATCTCACTGCAACAATTTATCATTGGAGAAAAGAGTGAATTTAATTAAAATATTCTATTGAAATTCATTGAAATTTTCTGTACTGAATAAATTTAATAGATTCAAGAATCTGTAGAAATGTCTCATGAAGTAAATTTATCCGAATAACGAGAGTGTACACAGTCTGTTCAAATATCTGAAAGGAGCAAGGTGGAAATAAAACGAATTTTAAAAGGAATTCGATGCATTTGACAGTGATCAAAGAGGAGAAAGATGAACTTTATCATCGGTTCGTTGAATCTCTGACGTGTCCTCTCTATCCCCTCATTCCGCATGTTTGAAATGAAACGTATCAAGAGCACCGAGAATCTCATACGTATGTCTATAACAAAGGGATATGAAGTGTACTTCAACAGGTGTATAGGATTCATCAGTGGGAGACTTGAAGTGCAGTTAATGTAGAACTCGAGCCAGTTAAATATGAAGTAGCTCATGTGTGTGTGTGTGTGAGGTACTGTGCAACAATTTATCCACGGTGATTCATGGAATTTATATTATTTCTCGGATGGAATCCAGAGAATTTCGAGGAGAAAAAAATTACCTTTGACAATTAATAAGCTCTCTTTAATGAATATTCGAAAGAATTTAATTATTTTCACTGATTTCACGAGTGTCTTCTCTCATTCCGATTCATTCATGAGCACATGGTATAATGTTCGAGTGGAAGTGGCAGGCTGAAGTGTAAACTCGTGTGAAAGCTGAAGTGTGAAACAGATGGGAAAGCGCAATGCTCAACTCGAGGAGTGAATCGGAAGTGGAAGCACGAATCTGTTAGTTCAAGTGTGAAGTTGAAGCGGGAAGTGAAATATCACGTGATGCAGTTGATTCAGAGTCTCTGCGTCAACATTTGGTTATTAAATTTGAGAAATCCCTTCTTTTTATTCGAAAAAAATGGGAAAAAAAAATTGAGAATATTCTCTAACATGTGTACATAATTTACCGAATTTTTTAAATTTTTTTAAAATTAATCCATAAATCTGTTTGTTTATCATGGAATAATTAATTGCACAATTTCCTCTGATAAAAATTCCATTGAACCCAGTGTACCGTGACTGCGGAGTTACGATGAATTTTTTCCCAGATAAGATCGAAGTCTCGTAACTTTTACAATCTCATGTTGAATCAAGCATGTAACTGGCCTATATCCCCCCCAAGTACTTGGAGTCTCGGTCAACGAGAGGAGAGTAGAATAAACGGGGCAAGAGAAGCAATTGAAATCGTAGATACTGTTGGTATAGGAAGGGAGGGTTATTGTAGGAACATTTAATGCCTCGCATTTCACGTGGCATTTTCGTTGGTATCTCTCGAGTAAACCCTATTCCCTATTCAGAACAATCCCTCACAAATTTTCCAGACGCCAAGTGATTCTACGTTTGCCGTATCACTTCGAATCACTCGGAGTTACAGAAATTATCATTAATTCATGGAGAATTCAGATTGAAGATTCTCTTTTCAAATTAAAATTACTAATTAATTCCCAATTACTCGAGAAAAAAAAAAATTCAATAATTGGTGAAATGAATGAAGAATAATTTGATTAGAAAAATCCTGTTTTAAATCCAATGAACATGCCCACGAGAGTTCATTTTGTTTCACTCAATATTTCAAGTGCCCAAGGGGTCAAGTGGTCACTCGAGTCTGATGATATAAGCCAGTCGGGCACAACAAGAGGCCAAGATCGTGCCAATGGAATTAAACAAAAACATAATAATAATAACGAAAAAAAAATTGTCATAAAATAGAGTAAGAATCACGTAGAGTATTCACGTAATTATGAAGCAAATTGCGCAATGCTTCTCAATCACTGAAATATAGCAACTGTACGAGGATTTTCAGATGAAGGGGGATTTTGTATGGATTTCACAATGGCCTGTGTGTTGCACGTGTTTGCCATGAAAATACGTTTAGGTACTGTACCGAAAGCTCTCTAGTCTAGTATGTAAATACGTGGAAGGCCAGCCACATCTGGACATTCGCAGGCTAACGCCATACATATTTCCTCTGTGTGTTTGGTAGTGACAAATCCAACGTTGAAAGACCATAATTTAATACATAACGCATTATTTCATATTGCATAGTGTATACAAATATTAATATGATATCATGTGATTTTATTTGTTATAATTTTTTTTGCCAGTTTTATGATTCTTTCTCGTATTTTTTTATAATTTTTTTTTTAGGATTTTAATGGGGTTATTTATGGTAAGGATAATGATAATAAATGGTGACTTTTATTGTAATTTTATGGATTCTTTTGAATTAAATGATTTTTTTAAATTCTATGCATTCGTTTGTAATTGAAAATCAGAGTTTCAACAGATTCTCAAAATCCAGTCTTAAACCAGTGATTATACGAGGCGATGAAACATGATATTCCATTAAAACCAAGGGAAATAGAGAGAGATATTATAGTTCTGATGCAAATGGAAATCCTTAATGCTGACAACACGGTAACTTTGGGAAATTACGAAATTTATGCAGCACTACTGAGGTGAAATATTGATAGAATGGAAAATGTCATAAGCGTGAGAAAATTTGAAATTCTAACATCAGTTTGCACAAGCTTTTGGATGGTACTTGCAGAATCCATTCGTGAATTTCGAGGATTTGTGGATTTTGGAGATCTTGTAGTTAAACGATCTTTATTTGGTGAGTCGGTAAGACAGGAATCTTCGGGCCAATGAGTCTCCATCATTTTCATTGTGAAGTGAAGCCTTTCATTTGCATATTATCTTAAATTTAAAAAAAGCATAGTCTGATTTCATGTTACCGCAAACGCTTTAAAATTAAATAAGTCACTGAAAAAATCGTATTATTAATTTTGAAAGCACGTAAATTCATTGAAAATGAGCTCAGCTTTCACCTCGAATCGGAATTTTTACGCTATGACAAATGTAGGTGAGAAAAATTAAATTTTCAAAAAACTCGAAAAAAATTTCTCAGCTTTCCAATGGAATCATCAGAAACAGCGTAGTTCAATAAAAAAATAAAATTTCAATAAAACCATGGAGAAATTCTTTTTTTCAATTCAATAAATTCACAATGAAAATTCATTAATTATCCCATAAACAATTTTCAATGTAATTCCATTGATTTCGTCCTTATTACAGGCGATATTTAATTTGCCTCATCATTATCCTGTATCAGGTGCTCATTAGCATACAAATTGCTTCAGCTGCAATTAATAATTGAGGCTACAGAATGATTTGTAATAAAATATACTCGATTTTCCCTCTTTCGTAAATGGATCTCGCAGGTTCTCCATTCCCTTCAATATTCAGATGCCTGAATTTACTGTAATATTTTGATGTACTCTGATTTGTATTACGGATTATGTGCTGCGGTAACACGAAGTGCAACAGCGTTGTAATCTGACTAAGAGGCAAGATGGATTAAGAAAATCCTTGTGAAGAAGATTTACTCAACTGAAATTCTCATGTTTCCATCGATGAGTACAGAATTTGCTTATTAGATTAGTGAATATGTGAGAAAAATATTCTCCAGTGATTTTCAATGAGAAACGAAAGATTCCAACAGTTTTAATAAAAAATAATTCATCAATAAAATCCAATAAATCTCTGGAAATTCTAATTTCTCTCTTTCACTCGATAAAAACCAATTGTCGCATGACAAAGAACGTTTATCAAAGTGTTTAATTATTTTCTTTTATTTACTCTGCCTCTCAATTTCGTGAAACTCTTTCTGTCACGTATAGGAGAGAAACGAAACCAATCTCAATACTGACATGAATGAATGATAAAAATGCGTTTTATGTTTCTTTGATGTTTTTCAGATACACGAAGTATTCACCTCAACTTCAGTCTGTGTCAACAGAGAAAAAAGAGATATCACGTGATTCTGTAGAAAAAAGAGGATTCTCCCTGGTGAGTTTCAATTTTGTAGTTTCACGTTCTATCAAAGTTACTCCAGTGGTTTTCCAACAAATAGAATGCTTTGATGCGTTCGTAATGTTACTTTGAGAAATTAAAATTTTTCGCCTTCTTATGAAACACGAGACAAGTGAATTTATTATTAAATTCTCGGTTTTTATGATTTAAAAGAAAAAAATGAGGATTTATTTTGGTAATTTGGATTTAACTGTTTGGAGTAGTTTTTAATAACCATTGGCAACAGTCGACATCGTCATTAAATGATCGTCCATCTGTGCACGAAACCATCGGAAAACACGTATTGGTGTCAGTATCATAATTCCTGATGAGTCAGCCATTACTATCTGATGGTAATTGTATCAGATTACATCTATAAACTACTGGATGTAAATAAATATCAACATTGTTATCGAATTACATCTATTCCACTCAATTCTACGTTGTATCTGGAACTAAATTGTGGGTGATAAGTGAGGATATTAATTTCCAGTGAGAGAAAATTATTTTGTTTCGTTTTATAGTGCTGTCAATTATTTTCATCTCTAGATATCATTTTACAAAAAAATACGTAAACTTTATTTTGAGAATATCCATGAAACTAATGGGTTTAGGAGAAAATGTGAGGAGACCTTTTTTGTGGAGAATTTAATTTCCTACAAAAAAGGTTTCCTGGTAAATTCTTCTAAATGTAACCGTTTACGAGATATTTTGAAAATAAGATGGGTATTTTTTTTATTGGAATTGAGAAAATTTGGAAAATTAATTTTTTTGTCTAATTATCGAAAGGCTTTTATTGAGGTTCAAATATCACTCATCATAAGCCACTTGCGCTTTACTTCTTCGACTGCACTGAGCATTCTAGTGATATTCTAGTGTACTTGTGTCATCACTCTGGTTTTCACAGCTCGGTGGTAGCCTGCTGTTGCCATGCACTTGGCAATTTTAAGCGTGTATGCAGTGAACCGTCGAAATCGTCAGGGTCGACTAAGCGTTGGCGTGCCCAACGTCGTAATCATGAGTTAAAACTCGTGCAGCCACAAATTATTAAATAGAAAATGAAAAAAAATAAAGCTCAAGCCCATGGGACGATGAAAACATTTTTTTCTCCTCCAGAATTATGAGGAGGAAAAAAAATTAAATGAATGAATAATTAGAAAAAAAATGAAATGTTAAGTGCACTTTGAAACATATGAGTGATGTCAAGAATTCAGGAAAAATAATCATCAAGTCTTTTCACACATTTTGTAAATGAATTTCTTCATGAAATTATGAGATTACAGAAATCATTATAAATTCATTAATTCCAGAATATTTCAAGTACTCGGAAATTTACAAAATTTATTACGTAGAATTACTTATTGATATGCCCCTAATGCATATTGATCCTTTCCATGTTATCAAAGAAGCCATTACCATCTAGAAATTTGATTCTCCATGTTTTCATTATTCACGAGGACCCGAGAGAGTCAGAGAGACAATGAGAGACGGACTAAGTGAGAAAGTTTTCAACTCACGTAATTCCCCTCCGAAAAGCTCTAACAAATGAGCAACTCAAATAAATGACAGGGACAATGGCAGTCAGTTTAAGAGTTATATCATCGTCATTGTAATTTTCCTATTGTCTAAAAGCCGCCATAAATGTGAAATACCATTCTGAACTCATTGATAGAATAGCACGAGTCTTTGATGATTTCACGTGTATTTCATATTCCAGAAGCTTTGTGCAGCTTAAATCTGAGCTTGACCATTATTCAGGAAACAATGATGAATCTGCCTGTGGTCTAGAGGACAGTTGCTACCTCATGCACTAAACAACAGTACTCATTAATTATTTCCACATTTTCTCATCTGTAATGCAAACAATTTTCCCTATTTTTTTCACAATCTCTTCAAAAAATAATCCATTAAAAGAAATTGCGAATTTTTTTTCCAACTGAAGGAGTTTTCAAAAAATTCTGAAAAAATTCAAGAATATACTCCAATATGTCGAGATTGTTCTCGATTTTTTTTTATTCTTTTTTATTAATATCTTCTCCCTCAAAAAAATCCCCTTTCACTTTATCCGACAGATCCACTTTGCCTAAGCTCTCTCGTAATTTACTGTAGATTCTGAAAATCATATCTCTATCGGTTATCGCTATTATCCCGCGTATACTGTGAGCAATTTGTCAGATCCAACCGCAATCGTGCGCGTATGCATTCTGAGTGCGGTGATGGCCCGAAGTTAGATAGAGCGAAAAAGCACAAGAGAGAGAGAGTGAATGAAGAGAATGACTTTACCCTCGTGCTCATGCGGGACATTACTATGTGCTACGTGACAGCCGGTTCATTGGGCTCTCGCTAATCCAAACGATTCGTCGTTTGATACGAAAATGACTTCCCAGTTATTTTCATATGAATTATTAGCAGTTGAAAAAAAAGGGGGGAAGAAAAGAATGAATTGTCGGCTTTTGTGCAATTGAGAATTAGGATAACGTGAATATCAAACAATGTCAGAGAGGAATCACTTTCACAGACTGAACAAAAAATGAGAGAAAAAATTGATGGAATAATAATAATATCGTGGGTAGTATTCGCAAATGATTAATTTCTATTCAGAGCGTGAGTGCTTTTAATTTTCAATCGTTGGCTAATTGAATGAAGAGACTCGTTTGAAAATTCAACGTGTTACGTAACGACAAAGAGCATAATGCACGTGTCCTACCATAACACTCGAAAATTCAAAAGCAGAAGTATTGGTTTTCTGTCACTACCATCTGACTCATATTTGCCTTTTTTTCACCATTTTTTTTTATTCTCAATTTCAATGCTCTTTCTCTTTCTCGCATTCTGTGTATTCAGGATATTTGTACGTTACCAGATACCGGATTCTATATAAAGGAGCTTTATGACAGCGATATTTTGGTGAAGTTAATAGTAAGAACTCAATATGTTGATGTTGGAGAGAGAGAAAAAAGGGTTCATTATGGATTTTTTTTATTATTGAGGATATCTCGAGAATCGTTGGAGTTATGGGAATTTTTGAAGAGACCTTTTTTGTAGAGAATTTTGAAATCTATAAAAGAGGTCTCTTGAGGAATTCTACTAAACTCAATAGTTTTTGGGATATTTTAGAAATAAGTAATTCTCTCCAATTGCAGAATTCGAGCATTAATGATCAATGCTATATTTCACTGGAGAATTGAATCGTTGATGCAGAGGAAGCTCCAATTTCTCGTTTCCCCTTTATAAATGAAATAGGCAGACATGAATATTTTATAATCATAATTTCTCAATAATTCCCCACCGAGTTCAATAATTTCACCTGCAATAATCCAACGAGAATAGTATTCCGAAAATAATATTTGATTAATCCATTAAATTCCCAATTTCCCCTGAAAATTCAATAATTCTGATGAAATTGAAGGAATTTTATATTCTATAGCTTCAATAATCCATACTTTCGAAATTATGCAATATAAAATTAACGAAAATCATGAAAATCCATTGGAGGTAAAAGACTCTGAATCAATAAAAAATTAATTTCTCAATAACTTGATGAATTATTCCAATTCTCTCCCCTTCTGCTAATACAAAAGTTTCACTTTTTTCTCATCAAAGTCATTGGTGATGTAAAAATTACGATCCCTCTCTTCTCTTATCCTGTCTCACAACTGTAGTAAAAAGGGACATTTTTTTTGTCTTCACGACGACAATATTGTGGAGGGATAAAAGCTCCCAAGTGTCATTGTGAAATGTAGCTCGTTTCAACTCCAACATATTTCACAACTCTGCCAACTTCTTTTTTTCCTTCTCTCCTTCATTCTTTCTCTCAACAATGTGCGTAACGATAAGGCCCCACATTTTTCTTTTAATCCTCAACCTAATTTTTCTTCTCTCCCACCCACCCACCCACTTCTTCAAAAGACGTCAGAGTAAACAACTGGAGGCGATAGGATCGATGGTCATTCAGGACAGTTCACCATTCCATGTTATTTACTTTATCACTAGTGAGAAGAAAGAAAAAAAAAAAAGAACGTGACGACTATTGTGTCACAATCCTGCAGTACAGTATCGTCGATTTTCTCGTGTGATTTATCGAGCTCAAATCATTTCCTTCCCGTTATTTACGGTTCAAAAATAATTCCTTAAACTCCAATTATTCATCCCAATTTAATTTCTATTTTTTTCCTCCCATTTTTCCTTCTCTCCTTTTCTTTTTCACTTTAATCCTGGCAAAAATTCTTCCTCATTTTCAACGAGAAATTACCATTGTTCCTTTTACCCACTATAAATTTTCATAATTGATTGTACCTGACGTCGCGTGTGCAACGTTGAGTTGAATAAAATAATAATAATAGTAGTGATAATAATGATAATAATCCGCTTGACCGCACAGTGTAATGAGGAAAGAATGTTCCGACAGTTAATCGACTCTACGACAGTTAAAATTGTATAAAATTCTACGTGAATTAGAGCATACAAAGTTTAATAGATGAATTATCTAATTTTTTTAAATGAAGATTTACATTAAATGAATTTTCCAAATTCATAACAAAAAACTTCGCAATTCTCTTCAATTTAAAACTTCATGAATTCATAATCAGTTCCACTTGAAAATTTTTTAATATCCCCAATAAATCCCAACTTAATTTAATCCCGTCCACAATCAAGATTAATAACCCCTCACCTCTGTCCCATTCCCCTAAGCTTTTCTAAAAAAAAAAAAAGCACCAACTAGAACCCATAAAAATTAGATGACCGTGTTCACCTGCTATATCCTACGTCTGATAATAATGTTGGAAAAAATAAAGTAGCTAATAAAAAGAGGAGGAGACAGAGGACGAAAAAAAGAAGCACGAGCAGTGGGAGCCTAACAACTTTTATCCCAAAATCTTCTGCGCACGAGGAATCTCTCCAGTACTTTTTACTTGTGTTTTTTCCTCTTCGTTATACGTAGCCTCTGGATAATGTACTTAGAGCAATACCCGTGAGGAAAAACTCCCATCTCCACATAAACCTTTGGCCCTCAATTCTCCTTCCGCTTTTTTTTTTCTTCCTCTTATTATGTGCTAACAGCAGGAGAGTGTTTTGTATTGAGAGAGTGGTGATGCTCAGAGTCAATGGTCAATGGACATCAAGATTACTTTTTTGGCTGTACTCCAAGAAGATAAACTGGACCGTGACCATCTGTGTTAGGCCAGTTGGAAAATTCATTGACGTCGAAAATGCGTTAAATGGAATTTCGTAAATTTCGTTCCGGGGAAGGAGGTGGAATAGGATGCTGAATATCAAGAATGTCAGCATGTTGGATATGATCCATCCTTGGTGACAATAGTTACAAGGTTATCTCTTGGCATGGAATATTTGGAGTATCTGGACTGGCCCCATCCCAGTCTCCTCATACTGACCACTTGTATTCATCCAGGAAGTCATGGGGATGGGCCAAAAATTATGGCAAATTGATCGAAGCTAATGGAGTGTCTTTATGAGGGTGTGGAAAAGTTCATGACACTGAAATGGAGATCGGGAGATGGGAAATTTGATTTCAATCAATATTCTTAATAAATTTTTTATGATTCTGGGGAATTTTTGAGAAATGTTGGCATATCTCGGATAATAAGTGAGATACAAAAATTTTTATGCATACCTTTTTTGTAGAGAATTTCAAGAGCTACAAAAAAGGTCTCTATAGAAATTTCGATATCTCGCTTAGTTTCCGAGATATTCTACTTGGAATCATCCAAAAATCAATTGACATTCGTATTCTTCAGGAATAATTGATTGAAGAAGGATATTGCGGTGGAAAATGCTGGGATCATCACTTTTATGACAATTTCATAATAATCTTCTCGAGATATTGAAAATAAATCCCAGTAAATCTGCGATTTAATTCTCAAGAGCTCCTAATAAGTAGAGAAACTAAATGATTTTTTTTTTCAATAGAAAGGCATTTGTATATGAATATGATTTCATAAATTTTTTGTATGACACACGGTATTTTTAAGGAGAAAATCATTTTTCTCACGAGCCATCTGTACCTGACAGATTGATTAGATTCTATCGCCGCAACGTAACTCCATGAGAGTTCTGGCGTTGATTGCTACGTCATCTGGCCTCTCAATTCCTTTTCTCTTCCTTTTTAATTTCTATTTATTCATTTTTTCGAATCGATTCAAAAACCGAAATGAACGATGATAATTACCAAAATCCATCCCAATAATAATCAATAACCCTCAATATTCTCCAAAAATAGAATGAAAAAAAAAACAATTTAATGGATTTCAATATATCTACACATAAAGATCAATCAAGCAACCAGATGAGTGCTTCAAACAACTGAGAGTGCCTCTGCGTTCATGAAATAAAACATTAAAAAAAACATCTCTGATTGACACTCGAAACAAAAGCTTTTCAATTTTCTCCTGAATTCATCAAACCCCTATTGTTACTGAAATAACAATTTCCTCTTTGAATACACCAAAAACCCAACTTTTATCCATTTTTTTTTTTCGTAAACGTCACAGTCCTGGTGAGTTTAGAATTAGTGATTGTTGTAATTGTCATTAGAATTAGAAAAAAAACGAGCACATACCTTTAATAAAATCAACAGCCATCTCAAGTCCATAAGTGTCCTTATCACAGTCATCAAGAATATGTGCTCCAATCTTGACGCCAGGCAGAATTTCACGCTGATTAACCCAATCCAATGTATAAAGCATAGCCTCAAGTGCCTGCACTCCACCTTGAGGCATAACAGGACCGCAAGTAACATTGTCTTTCCTCTCATGTACCATCATCAAGCCACCAAGCACTAAATCACCCTCAACAACAGCCTCCTTCTTCACAGGCCAAATAAAATGTCCACCTCGAGAATTAATTTCAATCGAACGAAACAATCTGTCGCTGTGTCTTATACCATGTTTCGTTATGGGATTTTTAAAGTGATGGTGATAAACAATTGGATCAATTGCATGAAACCAATTCTCATTGTCTCCGTTTACGACTCCATTTATCTTCATACCAGGGTAATTGTTGAAATCGTAGCTGAATGCCTCGAGTGTCTTGCTGGTGCGATTTCGATGGCTCTCACTCCAACTCAAGGATGATGCCTTACGAGCCAAGCTCATCTGGCACATCCATACCATCATCACCATCAACAATAGAGTCTTCATGACTTCATATTCACAAAGATACTCTTCTTTTTTCAAACGCAATTACACACCTTAATTCACCCAAGTTTTTATCAATTAATTCTCTCAACTTTAGCCTAACATTTGGAGTACACATAATGTTTTATACAGTTTATAATTGGATTGCTTTGGAAGTTGGTGACTCGTGCAGACTCATTGCCAGCAAGTTTCTGCATTAGCATTGTTGTCTAGTGCCTTTGGAGTCACGTGAGTTTTGCTTCGTTGTGATGTAATAATTGGGGGTTCTCACTGCACATTAATTATTCTTGATTTATTATGACTATGGGCTTTTTGTTTTTTAGAGATATCTCGGAATCTGAGGGAGATAGGGAAAAAAGTGTAGAGAGCTTTTTTAGAGAAGAGAAAAAGAAGTACAAAAATGGTTCTGTATGATTTTTTCGTATCTCTCTTAGTTTCTGAGATATTCAAGAGAGACTCGAGAGAAAATGGTGATGACGTTGAGAGAGATTATCTGGGTAAAGGGAAATTATTTTTTCTTCAACTTCAGGAAGAATAAACGAGTGCAACATCGAGATTTCTCATTTTATTCTGAACGAATTCACTTGATAAAAGTTTTTTTTATCTGGTAGTTTGGCACTCGTGAAATTCTTTTGACGAGTAAAAATGGTTTTTTTTTCTACTTGTCAGGGACTTTTAAAGAGAGCTGAATTTCAACCGTCTTGAGCAATGGGAGAAGGAGCTTGAAGATGAGAAAGAGAGTCGAGATATTTTATTGCGTTTGTCTGAGTAACTCTTGAGGTTTTTTTTTCCTATTCTATGTGCATTATTCTATGAATAATGATTATTATTTCTTTTAAAACATATTGCTGGATTTTTCGAGGTAATAGGATTTTTGAAGTTTCAAGATTCCAGAGAGTCTCGCATATTAAAATGCATTCTCGTTTGAGAATTGTGAGTGCATGTTTTTTTTATTGAGAAAAGAGGATTTATATGATGGGGACAAAAGGAGATTTTTTTTAATTCGACGTTTTCACATAAAATTGAGGAAAATATTCGATTTAAATTCTTAAACACTCGTTCTTTCTTTGAGTCTCAGTTATTTGGGGCAATTTTAAGATTTTACTCTTGAGAATAAATGTTTTTTTCAAAGTAATTTCTTAGATGGAACAATTAAGCTTCATTTTACGCTATCGTTTCCCTGTAATCAGTTTTTGTTAACGAATAGTTCTTGTTTCAACTTGAGAATTTTCGTCTCATCTCTCATTATCAGACGCCTTTTATTATTCTAAACACGAACGTGTCATCAAACTTCTCTGCTACCAGTGAAATCTCATTATCTCAGATAATTTGCTCTACGATGCCAGAAAAAACTTGAAGCTTCTCATGTAAATTCATGCTCTCTTATCTACTCCACAATCATTAAGAAAAGAAGTGGAAGCGGGAATACTGTAATTCTATTTCTGAAAAAAATTGATAAGTCTTCACTATCATTCATCAATTGATTCAAAAATTCAATGGCCACCTGTTGCTTCTCAATTTTAAAAATAATTGAATTTTCCTATAGAAAATTAAATTCACTCTTTCAAGAATAACTCAGAAATTAATAGAGATAGGAAAAAAATTGTAGAAACCTTTTTTATAGAAAATTTCAAGAGCTATAAAAAAGGTCTCTACAAAAATTTCGATATCTCTCATAATTTCTAAGATATTCAACGATAACTGTATTTCGAATAAATTGAAAAAGATGGAGATATTAATTTTCTTTCAATTCAATTTTCCCTGACACCATTCAATTGAATAATTATTGAAAAAGTTATCTCGACGATATTCAGACTCGAGTGAGCATGCTAGTGACAGAGTTGAGGATTATTGACTGAAGTTTCATAGTGATAGTTATATTGGATGGCCCTTGCAATTTTCTTCACCCGAATAAGACGTTTGGATGAACGAAACTTGAAATTTCTCGATAATCCTCGTATAAAGCCTGTCAGTCGACTCCCGCAAGAAGTATCTCGAGACTCTTGTAAATAAATATAGTTATTGAAGACGAGCTCAATGAAAGGAGTAAAAAAATTGAGCATCGAGCATTTAAAGTCTTCAATAAAAGTTTCTTTTTATTGGAAATTATTTGTTGGATTTATCGAGAGCTCTGGGTAATTGGGTACAAAAATTCCGATAAATTCTCATTTATTTTTTGTGATAAAAAAAATACTAGTGTATTTTCATTTAGCAAATTTTGACGATTTTTCTCACCACTTTTTTTATTTTTTTATTAAATGGATATTCTCTGGATTAATTGAAATAAATACAAATCAATTCGGAACTGTGGCTCTCAATTTCACTTCAACCAATTAACAATTTCCCTCTTTTCCATTGAATAGAATAATTTTTTTTACCACCGAAAATGAATAAATTGGGAAATAAAAGAATGTACGTCGATTTACATTATTCTTGGAATATCAGTATTTTACTATTTCTCAATTTCCCTTTCTTAATAACAAAAGACTCGTATCACTGCAGTATTGTTATTTCCGACAATAGTAAAATTTCTTCAGTGACATAAAATAAATAGGAATCCCTATACGTGCATTTCTGTGTTAACCTCATATAATAGAAAATTCATGATATTCTTCAACGCAAAGATTGATACATCGAAATATGAATAATTCATTACCTCTGGTCTTTCATAATATTTTTATTAAAAATTTGTATTTCTCTCACGAATGAAAAGGAAAAGATAATAATTCACCTCGATTTACCAATTTTTTTCAAATAATTTCCCTTTAAAATTTCCATTTTAAAATGAAAAAATGATTATTGAATTAATTTTCAATATTAATTTCACAGTGTTCATATTTTTCATCTCTTTATTCATGAAATTTACGAAACTTCTTGAGCGAAAACGAGGAGATGGAGTTATACCCCCATGGGGTAAGGACACGCGCGGCTCCGTGCCAGAGCAACCACTGGCGCGTCTGCTACCTGATACTACCGCTCTGATATGAACGTGATTCTCCCCCTCTCTTCGCTAAACCGTTGAGCCTATTGGCTGTAGCATGTGTCTACCGCGCAACTCTTTCCACACCATGTGATTACATTGATAATAAAATTAATATAATTATTCGGCTTGTATCTCTGCACTTTTCATAATTATTCATTTTTGTTAATGGATAGTCAATTTGTGTAATTGACGAATTATTTTGAGTTTATTTTTTAACGAATAATTTTGTTAAGTGGTGTACTCATGGATTAATTGAATTTCAGGGAATTTAATGAGAAAAATGGGTGAAATAATTGCGAATTTATTTAATTATTTTTCATAATTTATTTTCGTAAATTTAGAATATCTCGGAAACTAAGAGAGATAGAGAAAAATTTGTAGAGACCTCTTTTGTAGCTCTTGAAATTCTCTACAAAAAAGGTCTTCATGAAAATTTCTCTATCTCTGTTAGTTTCCGAGATATTTAGAAAAAAAACAAATGCACAAATTGCTGCAATCCAACTTCACGATTCATCAACCTATTGAGGCATAATTCAGTAGGAAAACAGGAGTATGGAATAGAAATAAATATAGCTTCAAACATTTATGGAAATACACGAGAATGAACACGGTACAATGAAGTTATCGTTGAAATTCCAATGGCAAGTGAATCTGGCAGCAATAATCGATTGAAGCGGAAAGTTTAAATCAACGAGGTGGAAATATATGCTTGCACAGGTAGACTACCTCTCTGCAACCACAAATAACAGAATGCTCATCATTTGTGTTCTAGATCAATCGAGTTTCAGCATTGAATTTTCCCATTTTTTCTGCCTCCATCAGTTACTCTCCCTCGAGTGGAAGAATCCGCATGAAAGCAGCATTGAATTCAACTGATGATGATGATGAGCATTGTCTCAGCATTAAATTCCAATTTCTCAAAAAGAATTTTAAAAAAATAATGCAGATATCACATGTCACTCCAACTCTATTCT